>JAEQBH010001334.1:0-600000 GCA_016808115.1 Tetrastigma voinierianum | reverse complement strand
GTTGGGGGAAGCATTGGCTCTTTAGGAGTGATTGATGCAGTCATTTCTCCATCAATTGCTTCACTTTTCTTTATTAACTCCCTCCTTCCCGGTTTGTGAACAGTGCTCCTACCTTAGAGGACGATGACGAGCTTCGTCTAATCTTGCCTCTGTCGCCTGTGGCTTGTGCTTGTTGCTTTCGGGTGAAAAATGTTGAGCTCGGTCTCGTGTTGCCAAATGTGAGTTTGCATATGACTCCATTCAAACAGTGATTATACGTGGAAGTGGCCAAAAATGGCCATTCCCGGGATGGTGTGGCACATGATTAGGCCCAGCTGCGATCGGTTCGGTGTATCGAAAAGCACTAAAATCCATGGATGGTAGGGTTGTCCCACCTTCCGCAGCTGGCCACATCCTCCATGTATGCCCTTAGGAATTTTGCCGTCGATCAGGTAGGCGGTAATGTTAGTGAGCTTAAGCTCCTGACTTATTTGCTTATATGCGGTATGAGTGAGGTTTACATTAGCCCAGTCGATATGTCAATAACATCTATCTGAGTCTCACGATGTTGGCGATATTGTGGGATCTGGATCCTTGTATTTCACCAGGGGTCTTGCTCGAATGATGGCCTTGAGCACGTTACGTTAGGAGGCTTTCTTTTCAATGCTTGACCTCTTGTGGGTGCCTGAGTCCTTGAAATTTTGCATATGTTGGGACCTGCAATCGTATCAAGCGGGGGATATTCTAGCAAGCACTTGTAGTACCTCCCAATTTCGAGTTTGGTTGTGATTTTTCTTGCCCTCTAAGTGCTTGAGGAAATGGAGGGGAATGTTTTCTTCATTGAATCTTCTCGATTATTATTCTCTCGGCTCGACTACCCTTTTCCTTTTTGTTTACTAGCCCGACGGTCTTAGGCCTTTGGTTGCTCGATTTCTTTTCCACTCCTGAAGTGATAGCTTTTAACCGTCCATCCTTGAGTTCTTTGGAAGAACTATTTCATGGACCCCCTTTTGGATTGGGCGATTAATGCGGGAAGGGAATCTTCCCTTTCTCTTGTACCTCGCCCAATTGGTAATCACAGTGATGGAATCTTATAGATTATCAGTTTTACGATTAAGTACTTTCAAGCCCATATTCTTGTTTAGGGTGCTTTCCACAGTATCAATTCTTTAGACGGTGTACACATTGATCCCTTTTTTCTTCAAAAATCACTACAACCTTGCTTTCCAATTTAAAATAGCTTGTTCGGCGGGGATGCGATGGTGATGGCGTGGTTGAGATGAGAACTAAATGTTGTTGTAGCACCCGGGGGAGACACACCGTAAAAGCGGGGGGATTAGGCTTCAGAGATTAGGAGTGATTCTTGAGTGGGATTATGTGTATTACCATATGGGGCATTGGAGTTTGTGGCTTGTATTGGCCCGACATTGGCATGCTCTGCTGTCGTCAAATCTCTCGGCGAGAGCAATTAGATAGTGATTCATACGGGTGACCGAGTGGATTGTGATTGAAGCATGGTTTGGCTATGCGAGGATTTCAATCCTTTGCTGGACCTCCATCTTGCCTTTCCTTCCGGCTCTTCCACCTTCCTTGCTAAGGTTGATATCTTTGCTTTCATCTCCAATATCCTCCCGGAAAGTCTGAAAATACCTCCCCTTTGGTTAAGAAATTTGAAGGCCTTATTTTCTCCACCTCCTTGGGTTTTGGCTCGTCCATCCTGGGAAGTTTCAGCCACATAATTCAAAGTCCGCTAGCTTAAATAAGATTGCTTGCTTTTCGGGAAGTCCCTCCACACATTGTTTCGATGGTTAGCCGTGGATGGAGACATACCACCATAGAAGTGATTCACAAGCATCCAGTATCAAAACCATGATGTGGACATGCGCGTGGTCTCCATGAACCTCCCGGCCTTTGGTAGAACCTTTCATTGTCATGGAAGTTTGCAAACATGTGATTTGCCTCTTCAAATTATTGGTCTTGTGAGCAAAATTTTTTAAAAACTCTACTTTCTTGGCTCTACCCGACTTAATGGTTCTTGGTCTCAATGAATTAAGCCATATTTTGGCTTTTTCTTTGAGGGTTAATGGGAATGCCTTCAACTTCATCAAATCCATGGTTACACCCTCCTTAAAGTTATGCATACTTCCTCAAAATCCCACGGATGTGTGTATGGATTTTCATTTTCCATACCATGAAAAGTTGAGGAAGTGGGGGCACCGAGATAAGGTCTCCAGCGCTACATCCTCGAGGTGGTATGATGCGGGATAGTTGCACTAACTCACAGGAGGGTGTATATGGTCCCTCGTTGACACTGTATGTTGTTGGATTCATAAGAGTACGCTGTGACTTTGTGTTCCTGGTAGAGATCCCATTTGCTCACTTGTGCACACTGACTTCACAACTTTGCTCAATTGGTGTACAGACTCTTTGCAGTCCACCTGATATATCTCTATCGATGATACGCCAAACACTGTGACAAAGAGCAGAAAGTAAAGGAACAACTACAAGCTTGCAGGTGTGTTAACTTGATTAATAAAATGAATATAATGACAAAAACAGCCCAGCAGTGACTGCTGAGTAAAAAAAAAAAACTTGATATTCTAAACAATGAAATTAAAAAAGATTTAAAAGGTCACCAACACTTGTAATGAAGATTACAAGTACATATCAACTCATAAATGCAGTTTGGCACCATCCCGAAGCTTGTGCGACTAGTCGATGCCACATTAGGGTGATCAAGAAATCAACAAAATTTGTATCCTAAATTCCTCCTACGTGGTAGTAAAACTCTTGAGTATAATTAGTTCTAGAGATTAGAACCTGAAAATTGATTTTTCGTACAAATGATTTAAGTGAAGTAAAAAATGGTGAATTTGGTTTGGATTTTAAGGTGGTGATAAAAACAGGGAGTTGATGGTTTGCAAACTAAAAATAAGGTGAAATAAAATATAAAAAGAACTCCTTGAAACATTGTGCCACAGGGTTTAAGGTCCCGAGAGCTTCTGAGGTCTCGGGTTCATTTCCTCGCATTGGGGAGGAGGATGACCTATACTTCGATTCGAGCGGACCGTTTTAACTAAAAAACTAAGCCACAATAATTTTCCTTTTGATAGAAAGCATTTATTTAGCATTTATGCTTCCTACAGTGAAAATCTATCGCCTTGACCCATCATACAATGACTCGTAAAGGGCAACTATTGAATCTCAGTGGATCTAATAATATCCCTTTGAACCACTAAGATTACCCAGTATTGATCAATGAGGATGCATCGATGGTAATATGACATAACCTACCTCGAAGTGGCTCGTAAATGGCAATGTGGATATCGGTGTATCTAAACTAGAGCCTGCTTTGAACAGAAAACTTGCAGTATTAGAAAGTATCAGCTTTAAACCTAGAGTTGAAAATTTGGGAACCAAAATGTCGAACACAATGCGTGAAAACGGGGGAACCTCAGCGGTACAAGATCTGCACGGTAGCCTTACGCTTTGAGGAGAAGGGTTTAGTTGCTCATCCTCAGTTGTCATCCTTGGAAGGTGTTTGGCTTGTAAAATGAGAAAGAGGAGAAAGAGAGAAAATGGGAACCAAAGCAGTAAATGAAAAGCTGCGTGAAATCAATAGCTGGGTTACAAAATGTTCATAACATAGCTTATATAGCCCCTGAAACATGCAAAAATACCAGCGGCCTAAATAATAGGATTACATTGAGGGCAAAAGAGATTAATCAAAGCGGAGTCGTTTGGATCCACAACGAGGATGCGAGAATTTTCGCTATGCCGCGATAATTTTATTTATGATAGTGAGAAATTTAGGGCATAGTGAAAATTTACATATTATGTTGCGAAAATTTCACTATCATTGAAAGATTTCGCTATGCTACTTGAGGAAATTGCCAATCTTCTACTGTTGCTTCCTGCATCCACCAGCCTGCATTATGCATCTTCGACTTCTTGTTCTTCATCCCGGGCTCGATGAAATCGGCGAGAATTCCTCTGAACTTCGGCATAAATTAGCGCGATTCGATGCGAAGCTTGATATGATGGTAAGGTTTACGAGCCAGCAAAACTAAAAACAACCTCGAAACAAAATCAGTAGTACTAATCGGACTTGCACATGTCAATCGGCATAATTAATATGATTGAATGCGCGTGGCCGTGCGAAGTGCGAAATTGCACCGTCTTGGATTTTTGTTGTGGCCTTTCAATACATTTTACCAACCTGCTTTCAGCCGGCTACGATGCACGCAATGCGAGTTCAGCTTTCGAATTCTTCGTGTTTGGATTGACTCGATAATTTTGGCACGATTATCTTGCAAAACTACAAAAAATTAGCCCACCAATACGATCGATGGTATAATAGGGACCTTAACGTACGATTGGGTTAATTAGAATGATTAGTACATAAAAGCATTCAAAACCTATAATAAATAGGGTTCAAATAGCACTTTTGAGCCTTAATCACCTTAGGGGAAACTCATACCACTATTTGGCTGTTTGATTTCTTAACTATCATGTAGTGAAGGCAGAGATAGAATCTGACAATGGGTTGTCTTGTGTGTTTAAGGGAGCGGAGAAGGTATCCACAGATGGAGAAATTAATCTAGCATTAACGTAACCTTGCTAAGGAAACTATATTTCGAGCTCTGCTCGAAATCGATAGAACACCCAGTAAACAGATATTTTATTTGAAACCTCGGAAGGCGATAAAATGGGCCCATGGGAAGCTCGGTGAGTTAGACATCGAGCTGGCCAGAGACCAATGATCGAAAGAGGCCGAGGTTTTAGCGAATTTCATCTGAATTCACCCCTCGAGCACTACCCTACAGAAGCGCTCAATTGCTTTCGGCCCTACCTTCGGAAGTTTGTCAAAGGTAAATGGAGCCGCGGTGCGAGAGCGGCGCGGGTGCGATTCTAACTTTCTAGGATGGGATTGACGTGGAATACACATTCAGATTCGGATTGCAAGCCGCTAATAACGAGGCCGAGTACGAAGCTATCATAGCCGGGCTTAATCTTGGCCACTCTATGGAAGTTTATCAACTAGAGATATGTAGTGATTCCTAATTGGTGGTGAAACAAATAGAAGACGCCTATGAAGCTCGAGGTGAAAAAATGATCGTATACCTTAAAGTACGAAGCGCTTTCGAAAATTATACGGGTTTAGGTCGGGCATGTCCCGAGAGGGCCAGAAATACTGGTAGCATACAGAAAAACTAGCAACAACACCCGAAGATCTAGGCGATTTATCTGGAGTCGAGTACCGTCAGAAACCCTCGGTGCGTCGATGATGAAGAAGTGTTCGGCTGATATCTGAGTCCGCAGTGGATTGGTTATGCCGGGGACTACTTGGTGGATGGAGACATTGGCGACCCGAAAGGAGGCCTCAACGGTGTAGGGTGGTGATTCACCATTCATGAGAGGGGACCCTTTATAAATGAGACTTCTCTACACCCATCCTTAGGAAATGAAGACGCCAACTATGTGCTCAGAGAGGTGCATGAAGGCATTTGTGGCAACCATATTGGAGCCGGACCTTGGCAGCAAAGACCTTGAGACAAGGGTATTATTGGCTTACAATTCTAAAAGACGCCACGGAGTTGGTTAAAAAATGTAAGACCTGTCAAGAGCATGCCTAGATTTCTCACCTCCCTTAGGCAGATTGACCTCGTCTGCCCTTGGCCTATTCAACGGTGGGGGCTTGACATGTGGAACTCCACCCATTGGGAAGGGCCAGTGCAAGTTTATTGTTGTAGGAGTGGATTACTTCCACCAAGTGAAATTTGAGGCGGCGGGTGCGAAACGATCATAAGTGAAGATGCGTAACTTTGTTTGGTGTTCCATAATTTACAGGTTTAGAATCGCCGAGGCCTTGGTATCGGAAGTAATGTGGGAAGCAGTTCGACAATCCCAGTTAGGAGATTTATGCTTGTAGAGATCGGTAGTAAAATTACTACTCATCCCGACTCATCATGATCAGCGGATAGCGAGAAGTCATAAGGACTCGAGGCGGCGTGAAGACTAGGTATCTAAAGGAAAATGGTAGAGCCACCTCCTCGAGGTATTATGGGCATCTGGCCCATGCGCGGTCGGCAACTGAAGAGAGAAACCTGTTTGCTCACAGCATTCAAGCGGCGAAATGATAACTCCCTTCGAGGAGTTGACTAAAGTCACGAGTTGAGTTCGCAGAAGTGCCCGAATCTGACGAGGAAATTCTTCCTAAACCTTGACCTCTGAAGAAAAAACGTGGAAGGTAGGTTCTAAGGCGTCTTGAGGACTATTGCGGGAAAGGCGACAAGATATTACGGCCAGAAGGGTCGGGCCTAGGAAGTTTTGAGCTCGGCCGACACCGGTTCACAAGAAACTCCTACCGAGCGAGAAAGATCCCACACATGGGAAGAGTAGTTCAACCTGGCAACTACGAACTTCAAACAGAAGAGGGAAAACCCTGCAACATTCTTGAACACGAATCTCAAAGCATTCTACCAATGCATCTTGATTGTCTCTCTTTTAATAAGAAATTCACAGTTTTACTATAATTCTTTGAGTTCATTTTCAGCTTGAATAATATTCTTACAAATCGTTCAAAAAAAAAAAAAAATCAAACAAGTACACACGCTTCCAAAAGACTGTACTTTTATTTCAAATATCTTAGAAAATTACATTCATAAAAGCCGTTCCTTACATCTTAGAAAATTACAATCAGTAAAGCCTTTCTCTACCTCCTAGAAGATCACGATCGGCAAACCCCAGTCAAGGCAAAAACCAAAAGAAAGGGAAAGAGAAAGAGAAAAGGAAAAGGAAAGAGAAAGAGAAGGAGAAGGAGAAAAGAGGTGAGGAGATGTAGAGAAGAAGGAACGGGCCTTGAAGCATTCAAAGCACACCGCCCCCTCCAAGCGTGACCCTTGACCCAAATCCATCAAATGGCAAGGCTAGGGAACAACACAACTCCCACGAGGGAAGAATTAGGGAAAAACACAACTCCTACAAACGGCAGAACGTTGAAACAGAACGTCGGCCTGCGACCATCAAACGAACTCCGTGCAGTGACGATCAAACCCTAAAGCTTCATCATGTACGAACTCCAACATTGTTAAAGAGAGGTAGAAGATTGGAAGCAGAGTATGACATAGATCGTCGAAGAGAAGCAATTATTTATAAAGAAACCTGGACGCCTGGGAAGCTATGCAGATGTTTCGATTCTTCATAGACCCTCATTAAAACCACGCGTGCTTTCCCAAGGGAAGGAAGACGAAAGAGCCATGTAGCTCAGTTTCAAAGGAGCCTTGTAGCTTAAGAGCCACGTAGCTCAGTTTCAATGGAGCCTTGTAGCTCAGGAGCCATTCAGCTCAGTTTCTAAAAGAGCCTTGTAGCTCCGTTTCGAAGAAGCCTTAGAGCTCAGAGCCATGTGAAATTTCATGAAAGGAGCTCAGAGCTCAAAAGCCATGTAGCCGCTTTCACCTGAGCCTCAGAGCTCAAGAGCCACGTGAGCTCGCTTCAAACGAGCCTTGTACCTCCGTTTTGAAGGAGCCTTGTAGTTCAGGAGCCACGTAGCTCAGTTTCAAAGGAGCCTTGTAGCTCAAGAGCCACGTAGCTCAGTTGCCACATAGCTCGGGCTTCAAGGCCATGCTTCTGGCCCCAAAGGAACCCGGAGCAGCCTAAGGCCTAGTAGCTAAGGAGCCATGTAGCTCAGTTTCAAAAGGGCCACGTAGATCAGTGTCAAAGGGGCCATGCAGCTCAGTTCTTAAGAACCTAGTAGCCCAGAAGACCTAGTAGCCAAGGAGCCATGCAACCTGGGCTTTCAAGGGGCCATGCAAATGGCCTCCAAAGAACCCGATGCCTGTATGCCTAGTGCCTAAGGAGCCATGTAGCTCAATTTCAAAAGGGCCACATAGATTAGTGTCAAAGGGGCCATGCAGCTCAGTTCTTACGAACCTAGCAGCCCAGAAGGCCCAGTAGCTAAGGAGCCATGTGGCCTGGCCCAAAAGAGCTAAGTGTGGCTCCGCTCAAAAGAGCTCAGAGCCCAATTTGAAAGCGGCCAAGTGTACCAAGGAGCCATGAAGTCGCCAAAAGAGCCTTGTAGCTCAGTTTCGAAGGGGCCAAGTAGCCAAGGAGCCATGTAGCTGAGCTTCAAAAGAGCCTTGTAGCTCAGTTTTGAAGGAGCCCTGTAATCAAAGGGGTTGAAAGGGGCCCTACAGCTCAACTCTTAAAGAATCGGACAACCTAGAAGGCCAAGTAGCTAAGGATTCATGTAGCTCAGTTTCAAAAAGAGCCTTATAGCTCAGTTTCGAAGGGGCTACGTAGCCAAGGAGCCATGTAGCTCAGTGTTAAAAGAGCCTTATAGCCCAGCTCATGAGCCTCCCTGGGAGTTCGGGCCTGAAAGAGCTCAGAGCTCACTCAAGGAGCAACGCAGCTCGGGCCTCAAAGGCATACTACTTGGCCCTTAAAGAATTTGGATGTTCTAGAAGGCCTTAGCAGCCTAAGGAGCCAACAAGCCTGGGTTCAAATAGAAACACGCTAGCTCAACCCAATCATGGCCACATAGGGCTCAGAATAACCCGACTAATCGAAGATCGGATGACTAGGAAACCTCAACATAGTCACAAAAAAAAAAAAAAAAAAAAAAAAAAAAAAAAAGAAAGAAAGAAAGAAAAAAACGAAAAACCAAGAAGGAAGAAAGACGGATACCCATAGAACAACAAAACTATTGTCAGCATTACAAATGTTCGAGGTTTAGAACTCCTAGTTAGCCAGAATAAGCAAAGATTATACAAAGGGTCCTAGATGTCAGTGTGAGCCATGAGCAGCTTCGTGAGCGAGCCTCTGCCGTGTGTCGAAGGCAAAGCCCAACAAAGTAGGGGGAAGAGCCAATTTCTGGCAGGAGTCCTGCCTTCCACTGTGTGGAGAGGAACCGAAAGCTAGTATCAGAGAACACCTCGGGATCTACCTCATCATCAGAAATGGATTCCTCCGCCTCCTCTTCATCAGGAACTTGAAGATTGAAGTCCAAACCTGGGAAAGCCTTGGCGGCTCTACGACGGAAAGCGAGCCATCCGGAGGCCCACAAGGTGCAGGCTTCGTCCCTTACCTCGGCTATTACTCCATCCCTTTGGCTGATCATAGCTTCCCTCCTTTGGAGGTCCCCTCGTAACGTGATGCACTCCTCAGCCAAGTGCTCCACGGAGCTCTTAGCTTCAGAAGCCTCTCGACGGGCCCGATCCAACGCCACTGCTTTGGTGCATAGTTCTTCCCTGGCAACTTGGAACTCTTCCTTAACCACCCGCAGCTCATCCTCGACGAACCTTAGGCCCTCTACGACCTTCTTTTCTTTGTCTCTAGCTCTTGCCTTTATGGTGGAGGTGTGCTTCAGATCGGATTTATACCCCAAAACATCCTCAGTCAAGCTTTGTATCCGAGCTCCCAACTCAGCCCTCTCAGAAGTCAAGGAGGCGACCTTAGCCTTATATGCTCTCGCCACCTTAGCAGAGCCTCATTGAGCCGGCCCCCTTCACAGTCCTTATGGGTGAATTATTCACAAGGAACAAGATGGAAGAAGGGTGATAACATTAACACAACAACAAGACGAGTAAAAGAAGATGCTCAGACATACAGAGACGGTCCCCTGGAGGGATAGGGCCAGAGCCTCCTCAACGCATAGGGCTCCCACTTTCTTTAGATCAGAATCTAGAAGGATAGATGAAACGGCCCCGGCGGCAAGCTTTGCATTGGTGAGTAGCAAGTCCTCACCCCCCTCAACTTTAAAGCGATTATCGCCCACATCTCCTCGTGTCGGAAGGGGAGGTGAGGTGTTTTGCGCCGAAGGGCTCCAGACAGAGATAGGAAGGACTTTCAAAGGAGGCTTGGTAGCCTTTCTCGAAGAACCCTTGACTCCTGCAGTGGACGACGAGAGACGCAGCGCACTCGCTGACTCAGACACCTCGGCCGAAGAGGACAACACCTGCCCCTTCACCTGAACTTGAGAGCGCGAGCGAGGATCAGATACTCCCAACTTCAAGACCTTACCTTGAGCCGAGAAGCTACTCTCAGGAGAATCCTAAGCCTTGCGCTTTACGCTCCTCCTTTTCTTCGCCAGCAGCTTGACACGAGCACAAATTTCTCCCCTAGTTGGCTTCACAACAAGAGGCCCTCCAGGAGAAGTTTCCATAGCGGGAGGCGGAGGAGATGTCGAGCAAGGGGAATAAGATAGCCTACACCGAAGAGCTGGAATGTCCGACCCGATCGTATCGTATCACGCCGAGGGAGACACGGCCTAACTCGACGCTTTTACTTCCTCGTCCCGTGGCTAAGGTCGACGAGGCTCGGAAGCAACACAACCAAAGCAAAGTCAAGAACATGGCATGGTTCCTAAAAAAGTTGACCCCTACTAGCATAGACAGAAAACTCACGCAGGTTCTCAAGGGCAGTCCATATTGTCGGAATCCCCAAAGTATCGTCTTGATCGGCAGGGTTATATTCCCAATGTCGACCCCGACAAAGAAATAACACTCTTTCTAATGCTTATGGGAAGAGGGGAGGTCGGAAATGATAGGTCGGGCAGTGGTCCACTTCGAAATATACAAGAAGCCTTTCGAAGCCTCTTTCACGCTAAAGAAATCCAGTAGCAGAGCTATACTAGGGACCCTGAGGCCTTTATCCCCGAAAAAAACTAAAAGGCAGACTAAGACGCCCTAAAAATTAGGAGAAAGCTAGGACAGGCATACATTGAAATGTTGTAAGACGTTTTTGATGAAAGGGTGTAAGGGAAAGCGGAGGCTGTTCTCAAAGGCCGCCTCAAAGAAGCAGACCATCTTAGGAACAGGACCAACATAAGATATAAGAAGATCAAGACACCAGATTCGGACCTTGGAAGGACGTCCATAACGGGTAGCGAAAGTTTTAGCAAACGAAGGCTCAACCCGACTAGGCCCCACGGCATCCGCGTACCTCACGTCATCCCTTAGATATTCGGAGCCACAGGGATACCTAATCTCACTAATCTTCTCCTTGCCCTTGCCTGGCGAAGGAAGATAACCCACTGGGAGGACCCTGGTAACCACAATAGCAAGACTATTAGGCCCGTCACCAGGTCGCGCTGATTTAGAATCCTCAGCCTGCCTTCCCTCTATGCGTAGGCCGACAGAACAAGAAGACCCAAAAGAAGCACGCATGATTAAGCGATGGAAAGGAAGAGCGAACAAAACGACGAGAGAAGAGGGACACCAACCCCACACGCCCTAAATTAAAAACAAGGAAAGAAAAGCGAGCAAAGAAGAAGAAAGGCGCACCGATTTAAGATGGAAAGCGGGGAAAACGGCCCCTAGGGAGACAGGGCGACATAAAGCACCATAAACAATTTTGAGCATTGATCAGAGACGCTTCCAAACCCGCAGAAGAAGTGGAAAAGGATGATACAATGAATGTTTCTAAAAGTATGAGAAGAACTTGTCGAAACGGGCGTGAAAATCGAAAGAGCGCCATCATTATCACAAGATGTTTGATAGCGAAAAAGCCCAGATCAAACCATCCCCAGATAGCCATGTGGAAGCCGCAACCGATCCAAGAAACAAGCCATCCCTAGCCTAAGCTTGCTTCAGCCAAGGGCTGAGGGGCCCACTGATAGGGTAGAAAACAATATGTACATAGGCCTAGAGCACAGGCCCAAAGCATAAGCTCAGACCTCCACCTTATGAAGGGAGTTGGGGCATAGACCAAACTAGGAACCTCGGCCCACAGTGAGATCCTACCCATGCCAAAGTATATGGGCTTAGGCCCAGAGCTGAAACCACCCTGCTAGGTAATCAAGCAATATATGCGGCCCAGAAACTCATGTAAAAGGGAAAAACACCCAGTCTCCATGATCCACGGCCCATGGATTAGGAAAGAAGAATCTTGCATGATCACGGCTCCTCCATTATCCCTTAACAGTCAGTCCATGATAAGGAAAAGGAAACTCCTCAACCAATGGGAGAGATACCGTATCATTGTCTAACAAGGAAAGTAACCATAATCTCTCTTTATAAATACCGACCTATTCTACCACAAAAATGTACGCAACCATAACGCCATCCATAGTTGAGTTCTTTTCTGAAAGAATCCGACTTTGGCATCGGAGAGCTGGTAGGTGCACCCTTACTAGACCATCTTTTCAGTGCAGGTTGTAGGTTACCCGACGATTTGGCCCAGTAGATCGGCCTAGCGACCTCGAGAAGATCCAGCCCAGAATCGGTAGAAAAAGCACCATCAATAATTATCCATGATGCATGAGATAAATTGTCCATATGGCATTCATCACATATGTGGCATGACATAGACATGCAATGGTGCATCACATTGCATTATGCATGGGAAACATCTCATTACATGGATGTGAGTGCATGATTAAAATTAATCACCTCACTTGGTGATTGGTGAGTGGGCTCGGTACCATTGGGTGAAGCCTAACAGAGTCACACTGTTGAATAAAATGGTAAAAAGTTGTGTCGGGTAATAACAAGAAGGGCTGATACTTCTGTGAAAGACCTTGACCGTTCGTACACTTCCAACGCCCGAAAAGTCCAAAAGTGTCGAAGGCATGCTGGAGTTTCGAGGCGAGACTCAAAATTCGTTGTCTATAGATACATGACTGTAAATGAAATGATCGAGTGTAACATCCAAAAGCTTTTGGTTTATAAGAAAATGAATTTGGTTTGAAAATGATCATTGGATGTAATCCATCAATGGCGATTTTATCACACATCGCGTTGTATCGCGCGTGGAGCTGTAAAGACTGGGTATGATGGGAGCTCTGCAAAGACTCAAGTGTGGTGGCGAGTAAGTCTCATCTCATTTCTCATAACATGATATATAGAATTCCAAACTCTAGGATTGCATATCTTGCTTGGAATTGTGTGGATGTGAATGTGAAAATTGTAAAGTAGCATTGCATGTGCACTTAAAAGGAGTACTTTAGGATTTATTTATTGAATGAATCACCCTATACGGGATAACATTTCAGGTGCTGGACTTGCGCCGGTGGATGGTTCTCATCCGGGGCCGCAAGGGTGAAGAAAGTTGACATGTGGCTTTTATAATTACTTTTGTAATTATTTTTGTAAAATAATTTGGAACAAATTATTTTTGGCATGTACTAATATGTAAATATTTGTAATTGAACTCATATGGACTGTTATTAATATAGTCTTACATGTTTTTATATGAATGTGGATAAATAGGCCCGGTGTGGTCAATTTTTACTCATAAATGGACCTGGTGTGGTCATTGTGTTATATTGGGCCCCGAATGAGCCATGTTGTTGTATAATATACAGGTTGAGAATTGGATAGAGCTCCCCATACAAAGGAGACTCTGTACAATTTTTTGTTTAATTATGGATCCCGGTGAGTGGGACACATGAAGGGGTATCTAAGCTGCACGCATATCCATAGGCTCGCGGTTGATGGATGATCAACGACTGATTGGGCTTCATGTTTTGCACGAGGGTTTAGATCATTGTATCTTATTACGATTTCATGCTCGTGCCTAGTATGTTGCAGCGATTGTGTGCTGTGTGCTGTGTTAGTGAATAATATACATGGTAAATGTATATGGAAAAAAGAGAACATTGCAATAGTAACAGCAACCTTAGGGTTTGGAAAAGGAACGAATGGGGTCGTTCGGGATGTTGAGGTTTATTAGTGGTTGGCACATGCACTGCTAGTTAGACAAAGGAGAGAAATCTCAAAGTTTATACTTGATCCCTATTTCTTTGAGATACCATGTAAGACTTAATTGCTATATGGCATATGTAGATGGCTAGTCTAAGAAGAGGATGCTGAGGCAGTGGGCGGAACAACAACCAACCACCATTGGCCTTTGACCAACAAGCCTTCATGGAGGTTATTGGTGCTGCGATTGCTACCATTGAGCATGCGAGTGTTGTGGCTACCACCATTGCACAAGCTAGTGCAACTGTGGGCCAGTGAGGGCCAAGTAACCTCCAAAGGTTCAAGGCACATCATCCTCCAACCTTTAAGGGAGAAGGGGACCCGATGGAAGTTGATAATTGGTTCTAACAAGTCGACAAGATCTTGGAGGCTATGGAGATCACCTTCAATGCCATGAAGATAAGGCTAGTTGCATTCCAGCTAGAGGGCAAATCCCAAGTATGGTGGGATTGGGTTAAAGCCTCAAGGAACTTGGAGGCAATGACATGGGAAGAGTTCCGTGATCTCTTCATGGGCAAGTATTTCTCAACGTTTGCTTGACATGCAAAAGCTCGGGAGTTCCTAGAATTGAAACAAGGAACAATGGTAGTGCTCGAATACGTGTTCACTAAGTTAGCCTGTTTCGCCGATGACTATGTGGCCACAGACTTGGCCAAAGTGAGAAAGTTCAAGGATGGTTTAAAATTGTCCATTCAGGGTAAAATTATGGGACTCCTCTTATAAGACTTGGACTCAATGGTCAAGAAACTATGGCCATTAAGAGGGAGGTGGATGACGCACAGAGCATCCGAGATGCAAGTGTTAAAAATAAGAGGAGGGAGAGTTAACCTTCTTCTTCCAGTTTAGGGATGAAGTAGAAGACTTCTACTTCACATGGGTTTCAAGGACAAAGTCGTGGCTATCAGGGCTAAGGCTAGGGTCAATCGTCCCA
Organism: Tetrastigma voinierianum; assembly: GCA_016808115.1. Taxonomy (NCBI): domain Eukaryota; kingdom Viridiplantae; phylum Streptophyta; class Magnoliopsida; order Vitales; family Vitaceae; genus Tetrastigma; species Tetrastigma voinierianum. Next base: position 585,390 of record JAEQBH010001334.1, on the reverse strand, counting down.
AGATAGAGAGACTCTGTGGCTTCCGTGACAGACAGTGGTAGAGGATATAGCTCCATTGCCACCAAATTCGACACATGATGTGGTCATTCCCAGAGGCAGGGATCCTAAAGTTATGGGACACCCTAGTCCTAATCATTAGTGGGTGATTAGTACCCAAATAGTGCTATTTTACGCCCTTATTAATACAGATTTTGAGCACTTTTTGTGTAATAATCAGCCTAATTAACCCAATTGGCATGTTAAGGACCTAGCAAAGCTACTAATCAAAATTTGTGGCAAGTTTTGTTGTTTTTAAGGTGCTTTGATACCATGGGGACAGGATTTAGTCAACCATGGAGAACTAAGTTCAACTCATAGCTGCAAATCAAAAACAAGAAGAAAAGAGAAGCGTAAAGTAGAAGAGCAAAAGGAGCAAAAGTTGTACCTCAGAATCTCGCGAAATTTCAAGCAGTTTTCGTAGCTGCTAATTTTACCATTTCCTCGCCACCGTCTTATTTCGGACCCTGGACTCTCTTGGTGTTAAATTTTGTGTCTTCTGATCGTCCTCATTGTAATAAGGATTAACGCCTTTTAGACTTTGTTTTCGGGCTGGGGGACAGTACATAAGTCCCAGCCATCACTGTAATAGGAGACATTTTTTTTGCTCATTAATAAAATTGATGGGCGGGAACCTTTCAACAGTTCCCGCTCTTTCTCATTTTCCTTCCTTTTCCCTCACTTTCTCTCCCTTTCTCACTAGCCAAACACCCTCCGAGGATGACAACTCGAAGGATGAGCTGCTAAAACCTCTTTCTCCTTGAAGAAGAAGGCTACTGGGTGCAAGATCCTGAGGTAGGCTGAGGGTTCCATGTTTTTCACGCAAGTGTCCACTGGTGTTATTGTTCTCCCTTTTTAACTTTAGGTTTTGATCCCTTTTGAGTCACCTTGAATGGTTATTACTTGGTGTTTTTAGGCCTGGCTGGATGCTTAATGTTAGATCCATTGATGTTCGTTAGTTATCATTTATGAGCCATTGTAAGGTGAGTCAAGGTGACTTGTGTTTTAATGATCGAGAGCACTAATGGCCAGTGGATGCCACTTTTCAAAGGATAGTTATTAAGGGTCAATTTTTATAGCTAAATGAGGATCCGGTTCGAAATGATAAAGGTCCTCCCACTAGGAAAGGACCCCGGAAACCCTTAGTTGCCCTAGTGGAATCCAACCCTGCTGACCTAACACTTCAAGGAGTTATATTTCATTTTATTTCATTTCATTTTCAGTTTTTGACCATCAAACCAGACGCTTTTATGAAACTCCAAAATCCAAATCGAATCCACCATTTGAACCTCACCGTGAACACCAGCGAAGAAACCCATCCCCTGTGGTTTCACCTCGAGCCACTATATTGGTAAAGTGAGCTATGCTACTTCTGAGCGAGGAGGAATTAGGTTTATAAATTTTGTAAATTCTGGACCACCCTTCGTGCACGGGAATCAAATGGCGCCATTGCCGGGGGTGGTGCCTTAGTGCAAATGATGAAATGTTGAACACTTGTGATCCTCATCACAAGTTTTGGTGAATTTTCTTTTATCATTTTACTATTAGTTTTTTTTTAGTTTCATTGAAAAAAAAAAGAAAAAAGAAAGAGCTAACACCTTTAGGTAGGATTGTTTCCTTGTTGTTTGGTGTTGCCCTGTTTTTCCAATAGGGGTGCATGCTCTAGTGGTTTAGAAATTCAAAAGGTAGATTGGTGAGAATCGGTATTCCATAGGAGCCAGGTTGTGAAGTGGGCTTGAATTGTGATCAAATGGAACCCCCACATGAAGAACAGCACGGTCAGTATCCAGTGGAGAGAAGCCCTAATGCATATAGGTCCATGAGGGACATAGAACCCACTGATGAGTGCGCCTCATGCATCAGGCTCCAAAAATGCACCATATGGAAATGCTTACAACCCTAGTTGGGGGAACCACCTAAATTTTTCACGAGGACCAAAATCTTCACAATATGCACCTCCTGCACATTCACAAGATGCTTTCAATATCCTACCAACTAATTATACGAACTCGCCAAATGCCACTCCAACCTTAGTAAGCTGGTGGGTGACTTTGTGGAAAAGCAAAAGTCAATCAATGCTCAATTAAGTTAGGAAATTGACATTGTGGAAAACAATGTGGACAAGAGAATTGATGGACTTCAAAATGAAATTGATCAGAAATTTGACAACCTGTAGAAATCAATTTCAAGGCTTGCTAATCAGTAGAATGTTCATAAAGAGCAGAGGGAATCTATGAAGAGTGTCCGATTGATACCATAAAGGAGGAGCATTAAACAGAAAATGAAGCAACTTCCATTAAGCCGATCGAGGAAGGTAGGTGGATGTGAAGGAATGAAGAGCCCCAAAAGCTTATCCTAAACCATTTCCCCACAAAATTGAATTCTAGTGCCACGCCTGCCACCAACAAATTTACCGCTGCAGCACCCTTTCGACTATGCAGATCCCCGCCTTAAACCCGGAGCACATGAAACACTCCATCGCATAAGCATCCCATCCCGCACTACTCCGTGTAATACTTTAGGAAGCTAGTGACCTATGTTCAAACTTCGCCACTACATCACGCACATTGCGCTGCTCATATTGTACGGCACAAATGAATGACCGATACCAAAACCATCTGCTAGATTTGGCACCCGGTCCTCGTGAATTACATCTAGCTCCACTGGGGCCCCAGCAGACTTTCAAAGGCTTGAGAAACTGCCCAGGACTTAGTCTCCCTAGACGGCCAGAGTCTACTCACTTTTTGTTTTGATTTTGATTTTAATTAATTTAATTTAATTTTAATTTATTTAATTTGTCTCTTTAGGTTATCTCTAATTTTAAGTTAATCTTTGTTTTTAGCTGATTTTTCATTTTTTTGTAATTTTTTTAATTTTTCCTGTGTTTATTTTTGCAGTTTGTGTCAAATTGTTTTAGTAGGGGAGGTCTAGAGTTCATAGAAAAGAGCCCTAGAAATTTCACAACCTACGAGAAAATTTCGCAACCCCACTGTAGCAGATGTACCTTTTTCCTTTTATTTTATTTATTTATTATTATTTAAAAAAAATTGTCTCTTAAAAAAAATTGCAATGTACGGATTGTGAATTTTTGCAACCTGCAAATTTTTTTTCGCAACCTCCCCCTTTTCTGCACCCCTATTTTCGTTTTGCCATAACTTTTTCATCTAACCTCCGTTGGGTACTTGTATCGTTGGAAAGACAGAGAGCGAGAATCAAAGAGAAATGCATAAAGAACATTTTTGAGATTATGGATGAAGGCATTTAATTTTCAAAATGCTCCAATCAGTCACCTTAACCTCTCTTTTTCTTCTTCCAACTTGTTTAATAGCTTCCAAATGGAGTGAATAAGGTCTCAAGGGAAAGCTTGCAAAGTCTGCCATCCAAAAGGTGGGCACATTTAATATGAGGTAATATCACTTCCTCTCTTTTAATTTCCATTCCAGAGCTACACTGAGGTAATAATGTTTAATTTAATGGAGGGAGAGTTAAGTGAATAGTGTTGTTTTTATGTTTTTGAGCAAGTCTTTTTGCTTAGTCGAATGGCTTGCTAGTTTTTTTTTTACAATATAATGCATGTTTTTTTTTTTTTTTTTAGTTTCTAGTTCATGCTTTCATTTTCTGATTTTCAGAAAACTTTTTTTTTTGTAACGCCTAGCTTGCAGTATGATAAATTGAAATGTTATCCCAAGGTTGTTGATATTAGAATGGTGTTATGCTTAGTTGAGTTGATAACCCGTTGAAATTCTTTTTGAATTCAACCTTTTTTTCTTCCACATTGAACTAACCACAAACTCCAGGTAATACATTAGATTTCATTTATAAACAGTAAACCCGTTTCACCTTCTAAGCCCGCAAAAGTTCTGTGCACTAAAAGCACTTCGACTACTCACCTTTAATAGGTTAGGACACTCAATAAAAAGACCAACAGTCTTTCAAAAAAAAAAAGGTGGTAAAAAGAAAAGAAAAGAAAATTGTGGACGCTTTGTCTTGAAACGCATGTCTAAGGGTATACATAAAGTCTTGAAGCTCGGTGCCTGCCAACTGGGTCAGGAGCTACCGACTTTGTGATCATTATACGTAACAGTAGTAGTTTAGCAAATCAGAATGAGTTTTTGAACCCATTAGCGAGTCCTGGGTGAACCCCAAGACATTGGTCAAAGGATCCTGGTGACTTTGATGCCTAAACCTTAATCGTCGGGAGTCACCTGGTATCCCTCTGCTACATGGAGTACTGCCAGAGTTCGACACTCACTGCACCCCTACATCAAAAAAAGGAGTTGTTGAATAAAAGTGGGTCCTGATTTATTGAGATTGGTTAGTCTACTAGGTTTAGACAAGAGCTAGGTTGAGGGGAGAGAACAGTTTGACAGATTATTTTTGAAAACTAATCAAGTTAACACTTAGGTTTTTTTTGGAAGATGTTAGGTTGGTTCTCTAGGAGTTGACACTTTTTTGACACTTGATTTTGCATAGCACACACTCTCCTTGAGATGGTCATTAGACAGGGCTTTGATGACTCTTGCTAAAGGTTGGGTTTTATCCCCTCCTTACTTTTGAAAAAAAACTTTTTGTTTGCAGATGCATATAGTTCATCTTACTTTTGATCGCTTTCTTCTTCTTTCATTGCTAAAGGAATAGCAATGTGTCGATTGTGTATTTATTACTCAAATAAGTTATTTTACTTTTCCTTATTAATACAAGTTTTGAGCACTTTTTGTTTACTAATCAGCCTAATTAACCCAATTGACATGTTAAGGACCTAGCAAAGATACTAATCAAATTTTGTGGCAAGTTTTGTTGTTTTTGTGCTTTTACCGTAGATAGATTCACCAACCATGGAGAGAATCCAAGTTCAACTCATAGTTACAAATAAAAAACCAGAAGAAAAGAGAAGCATAAAACAAAAGAAAGAAAAGGAGTAGAGTTGTGAATTTTCGCAACCTGCGAAATTTCGCAAGTTGCGAATTTTCCTTTTACTGCTCCACTATTCATGCTGTTTTGACCTTTTTGACTTTTTTGCTGTAATTTTTGTGTCTTCCTGAATTGTCCCTCTTGTAATAGTGATTAATTTAGGCTCTTTTGTAATTTTTCTTGGCTAGGGGACAGTATATAAGTCCTAGCCATCACTGTAATCGGAGACATTTTTTTTACTAATTAATAAAATTGCTGGGCAAGAACCTTTCAGCAGTTCCAGCTCTTTCTCATTTTATTTCCTTTTCCCTCACTTTCTCTCCCTTTCTCACTAGCCAAACACCCTCCGAGGATGACAACTCGGAGGATGAGTGGCTAAAACCTCTTTCTCCTTGAAGAAGAAGGCTACTGGGTGCAGGATCCTAAGGCAGGCTAAGGGTTCCATGTTTTTCACATACGCTATCGACCGCGCGTCGTTTCCTTTAACTTTAGGTTTCGATCCCTGAAGTCACCTTGAACGGTTATTACTGTGCTTCTTAAAGCTCATCGATGCTTAATGTTAGATCCATCGATGTTCGCGCTATCATTTACGAGCCATCAGAAGGTGAGTCAAGGTGACTTGTGTTTTAACGACCTAGAGCACTAATGGCTAGTGGATGCCACTTTTCAAAGGATAGTTATTAAGGGTCAATTTTTATAGCTAGATGAAGATCCGATTCGGGAAATGACTATAGGTCATCCTCCCCAATGCGAGGACAGGACCCTGAAAACCCTCAATTGCCTTAGGAATCCAACCCCAGTGACCTAACACTTCAAGGAGTTCTATTTTACATTTTATTTCATTTCATTTTTAGTTTCCAACATCAAAACCCCACTGTTTTTATGAAAACCCAAAATCCAAATTGAATTCGCCATTTTGAACCTCACTATAAATCATTTGTGCGAAGAAAACCCATCCCTGTGTTCGACCCTAGAGCCACTTTATTGCATTAGCTATGCTATGGCAGTAGGAGGAATTAGGTTTATAAATTTTGTTGATTCCGAACCACTCTCCGTGCACGCGAATCAGTGGGACGTGCATAAACTCAGTTTGTTCCTCCTTACCCCACCATGGGCCAAGGGAACCAGTATCAGTCCTAAGGCGTTGCACAGGCCCTTACTACTTCACAATCAGGTCGGATGGGCCAAGGCATGGGTCGAGGTCGAGGTTAAGACCGCCGTGGATCATACCTGACTTCAGTGGACCCAGGGTGTGTCTATGCCATCACACCATTGGAGCCTCAGATATCGGGCTAAGTATATTTAGTACATTTCTACTCTCTCATGGGCAGAGTATTACTTGACTGTTTGCACATCTCATTCCCTTTGGTTGTCAGATCACGTGTGAAAGATTCGGGCTAGAGGGTCAAACCTCGGGAAGAGCTGGGCCGTATGTGAGCTTTCCTCAGAACTAGGGTGAACGCTGATTGGGATATGTCGAGGTTGTGAGTTAGAGATCTTAGTGAATCTACTCACTACGGGACCTAGGTCATGGACATGTCGAGTTTGATATCGTCCTTGGGATGGATCAGCTGATAAGACACCGAGTCTGCCACACTGTGATCGTGAGGGTTACCGCCACACACCGATGATGTTTGTGTTATGTCAGTAAGGGATAAGTTACTGCTTTACCCCAAGCCATGTATGACTCTAGATGGCATGGGGCAGTTGATGGTTTGGTTGGCAAGCCTTACCCTAAAGGACGAGCGAGATGTATCGGGCCTACCTCGTAGTGCCCAGGAGTGCATGGGAGGATGTTTTTCCGCATGAACCATCTGGGATTACCTCCGCATGTGCGGACGACTTCCACTATTGAGTCGCGACCTCAAGTACATCGCCTATTTCTATGACTTCGCATAGAATGTCGCTTGCTGAGTTATAGGAACTCAAGGTTCAATTATAGGAATTATTGGACATGGGTTTTATTAGACCAAGCACTTCACCTTAGGGCGCTCCGATGTTGTTTTCCAAGAAGAAAGACAAGACCTTTTGGCTATGTATTGACTACCGACAGTTGAATAGTGTTACTATCAAGAATAGGTACCCTTTTCCGCAGATTGATGATTTGTTTGATCAGCAGAGAGGGGCGCGAGTTTATTCCAAGATAGATCTTTGCACCGATTACCATGGTTGAGGGTTAGGGAGACAGATATCCCTAAGATGGCGTTTAGGACGTGGTGTGGGCATTTTAAGTTCACAGTAATGCCTTTTAGATTAACGAATGCTTCAGCAGCATTCATGGATCACATGCATAAGGTATTCCAACCCTATCTAGATCAGTTCGTCGTGGTCTTCGTTGACGACATCTTGATCTGCTCCAAGTCTGAGGAGGAGCATGAGAGTCATTAGAGGATTATGCTCCAGGTTTTGAGAGACCATTAGTTGTATGCTAAATTCAGTAAGTGTGAATTCTGGCTTATTGAGGTGAAATTCTTGGGGCATGTAATATTGGCTTTGGGTGTATCCATGGACCTAGAGAAGGTTGAGGCAGTTATGAGTTAGAGATCGGGTCACCGGTGATACGCAGCTGATCGGGCAAGGTATTACTGTGAGGTCATTGAGGACTTCCTCCCGATTAGTCACCTGACGAGATTGACCCGGAAGGAGGTCATGTTTGAGTAGAATGACTTGTGTGAGAGGGCATTCTAGGAATTAAAGAGGAGGCTTACTTCAGTTCCTATTTTGATAGTTCCAAAGAGGGGACAGAGGTACACAATGTATTGTGATGCCTCTAAGGACGGACTTGGATGTGTTTTGATGTAGTCTGGGAGGGTAGTGGCTACGGTTCTCGACAATTAAAGAAACTACGAGCAGAGTTACCTACACATGACACGAGTCGGGAGGTCATTGTCTTCGCTTTAAAGGGCCCTCGGCACTTACTATCTATACTAAGTGAGCTTAAGGTGTTTTAAGACCACAAGAGTCTGAAGTGTACATTTTTACATAGCGGGACCTCAACATAAGGCATCGCAGGTGGATGGAATACTTAGAGGACTATGACTTCACTTTGCATTACCATCCCGATAAGGCAAATGTAGTGGCTGATGCACTCAGCTGGAAGTCACGGGGAGTGTTGGTTAGTATGGCTTCTTGAGAGTGATAGATGCTTGATGCTGTGGGACAGTTTAGGCTACACTATAAGGGTCAGGCTCAAGGTACTTTGGGAAGTTTAATGGCTACACCTTCCCTATTGAGCAGAGTGATTGAGTTCCAAGAACAGAACACAGAGATATTGTCCATCAAGGACAGGGTACGGTCGGATACAGGTGACGAAGGCTGGGCTATTCACACAGATGGTAGTCTTCGTGATAGCAGACGAAGCCAGTGTCTCCTGTCAAATAGATTTGAGAGAGGAGAGAGCCCTCGTATTCCATTGCTCCCGTTTTGTTATGCACCTAGGTGGCATGAAGATATACCATGATCTTTGTCGCCAGTATTATTGGAATGGGATGAAGAAACACGTTGGATATTTTTTTCGTCGATGTCTCATGTGTCAGTAGGTAAAGGTTGAGCACTAGTGGCTCGTGGGGTTACTCCAGCCCTTGGAGGTAGCTGAGTGGAAGTAGGAGCATATCACGATGGATTTTGTGACTCACTTGCCACGAACATTGTGAGGGCATGACACACTATGGGTCATAGTGGACCGACTTACTAAGTCTAAGACACTTTGGCCAGATGACCTTCACTTCAGAGGAATTAAGGTGAGTGTCAGACATACGGAGATTATCCAATTACATGGAGTACTAGTGTCTATAGTATCATATCAGGATCCTAGGTTTATGGTTCATTTTTGGAAGAGTTTCCAGCGAGTCATGCGACATAGTTGATGACGAAGCACAAGCCATCCCTAGATCGACTCCGGCCACTGAGAGGACCATCTGCACTTGGGGAGGACATGCAGCATGCATGCTATTCTGATCTCAAGGGAATATGGGAAGAGCATTTACGCTTAGTGGAATTCACCTACAACAATAGTTATCAATCGAGTGTTCATGCGGTATTCCATGTCTCCATGCTCTGGAAGTACACTCTAAATCCGACTCATGGTGGATTGGGGCAAGCTTGTTGTTGATGCGAATGGAACCTTTGAGGAGAGACTAGTGCGTATCATGGATAGACGAGAACAAGTTTTGCGAGGCAAGACTGTGAGGCTAGTAAAGGTGTCAGGGCAAAGACCGAGGAGCAGAGGAGGCAATATAAACCAAAACATCGTGGCGCCAATTTATCTTTTCATAAGATGAGATACTTTTGGGCCATTTGGTGGTTAAATGACTGTTGCATATGCATGTGATTTGAATGTGTATGTGTGTGTGAATTTCGGGGATGAAATTCTGTTAAGGGGGGAAGAATGTAAAACTTGTGTAAATTTGAATTTTTCCAAAAAAAGGCAAAACTGTAAATTTCCTTAACAATACAAAATGCAGACCTGCAATTTTCTAGATCTTGGATGGCAAAATGTACCTCATCGTTGGATTCGTCTCGCGAAATCTAGTTACCCAGAAAAATTTTGTTGAACTTCAAGACAATAGGATTTTTCACGATTTTTGGGACGACGGGTGTCTGGTGGACCCAAAAAACGGGATTTCTAAGAAAAACCTCGAAAGTGGAAAATAAATTAAGCAAAGTTCATTTAAAATAAATTGAACCAAAAATCAATAAAGAAATCATTTCAAGCAAAAATAGACTCCACTAGTCACAGACATGTGGGAAGGACGGAGCCACTCACTTAAACTCAAGTGAGAGGCTTGGACAAAAAGGAAGAGTAGATTTTCTCTTGGGAAAGAAAAAAAAACGTGAGAGAGGGAGAGAGAGAGGAAGAGAGCATTCCAACCTTCTTTCTCCAATCTCCGGAGTTTCGTCGGTCGGAAGCCAAGAGTGAAAGTTCAATGAGGACTACTCATGGGTACCAAAAAGAAGGGATTTCACCGAAGTTCCAAAGGAGGAGGTTTCGGGAAATTAAGGATTTAAGGCTAGGGAGGCTTCACCTGTTCTTAATGCAGCTCAAGAGGTAGGGATTCCTTCTCTTTGTGTAGTTTCTACTAAGTGGTACGTATGTTTGGATTTTCTGCCCTAACGGGTTGTTTGACCTGTTTTAAAATGACTTTAATTGTCGTTTTGCAGCTCGTTTGTGGCTGGTTTTGTGTGTTGAATTTTTGTTGTGTGTAATATGTTCTAAAAGTGTTTTAGGGGTGTTTGGACAAAAAATTATCGGTGTTAATTAATGCCCTAAGGAAATTTGTTGGCACAATTTTAAAATGATTTTAATTGCCATTTTGTGGCAGTTGTGGCCGGTTGTGTGAATTGTGTGTAATATATCCTAAAAAGTGTCTAATTACTTTTTGAAATAAAATTATTAATCCGGACTACTAAGGGCCTGTTTGGCAGGGATTGTGGCCTATTTGGCAAGGATTGTGGCCTGTTTAAAGGCTTATTTTGATCGATTTCATGGTTAGTTTAAGAGTCGGTTTAGGGCTACTTGTGTGACTATTTTTGGGCATTGTATATGCCATAATTAGCCTAGAGGGTTAAAGTGGTTATTACTTGATTTAGTAATAACTTGGTTTGGTTGATTATTGTTGATGAATGTTGATATATGTGTGCTTATATATTGACATTGAGATGAATGTTGTGATGGAAATTATATGCATGTAATATAATTATCCATGATGCATGGTTAAATGCATGAGATAAATTGTCCATATGGCATTCATCACATATGTGGCATGACAGACCTGCAATGATGCATCACATTGCATTATGCATGGGAAACAACGCATTACATAGATGTGAGTGCATTATTAAAATTAATCACTTCACTTGGTAATTGGTGAGTGGGCTTAGTACCGTTGGACGAAGCCCAACAGAGTCACACTGTTGAATAAAATGGTAAAAAGTTATGTCGGGTAATAGAAAGAAGGGCTAGATACTCCCTTGGGTGAAAGACCAGGACTGGCACTCCAACGGTGAAAGTCCAAAAAGTGTTGGAAGGAGCGCGGAGCCTGCGGTGAGACCTCAAAAATTCGTTGCCCACAAAAGACACATGGTTTTGTAAATGAAATGATCATTTGAGGTGTAACATCCAAAAACCTTTTGGTTTATAAACTAGCGAATTTTGTTTGAAAATGATCATTGGATGTAATCCATCAATGGCAGAATTTATCACACATTGGCTTTTCATTGTGTGGTAGGAGTTGGTAAAGACTCGGGTATGATAGGAGTCGGTAAAGACTTGGGTGTGGTGCATGAGTGAGTCTCATCTCATTTCATGGCATGACATGTAGAATTCCAACCTTGGATTGCATATCTTGTTTGGAATTGTGATGTGAATGTGAAAATTGTTAAATATAAGCATTGCATGTGCACTTAGGTGGGGAGTATCCTTTGTAGAATTTACTTTACTGGGCATGCTCACCTTATACGGGATAACATTTCAGGTGTGTGACTCGTCTCTATGGGACGCTTCTCATCCGGCCATGCGGTGAAGAAGTCACATGTGGGTTTTTATAATTACTTTTGTAATTATTTTTTATAAAATAATTTGGAAAAAATTATTTTTGGTATGTACTAATATGTAAAGAGTTGTAATTGAACTCATATGGATTGTTTTTAATATAGTCTTATATGTTTTTATACGAATGTGGATAAATGGGCTCGATGTGGTCAATTTTTACTCATAAATGGACCCGATGCGGTCATTGTGTTATATTGGGCCCCGGATGGGTCATGTTGTATAATATATAGGTTGAGAATTGGATAGAGCTCCCCGTACAAAGGAGACCTTGTCCGATTTTTGGTTAAATTATGGATCCTGGTGAATGGGACACATTAAGGGGTATCGGGTTGCACAATATCCATAGGTTTTTGCGGTTTGATGGGCGATCAATGGACCCCCGGATTTTGGGGCATCACAGATAGAGGGCGTGAATATCTACTCGACCTATTTAAAGCATATTGTGATGAAAAGGGTATAGCTAGACAGTTGACCATTCCTTACATGCTGCAACAAAATTGTGTGACTAAGAGAAGAAATATGACTCTTTTGGACATGGTAAGGTCAATGATGGCACAAGCAAAGTTGCCAATCTCTTTTTGGAGGGATGCACTAATGACTGCAACCTACATTTTAAATAGAGTTCCATTTAAGTCTATTCCTTCCATTCCATATGAATTATGGAAAGGTGTGACACTTGATTTGAACATTATGTGCCCATGGGGGTGTGCGACTTATGTTCATAATGTTTCTCATGAATATGGGAAGCTTGGTCCTAAGGGGAAGAAATGTATCTTCATAAGATACTCAAAGTCCTCTAAAGGATATATCTTCTTAGGGGAAGATATAATTGAAGTGTAATAGAAATGAGTCAACAGGATGTCGATTCTTGGAAGAGGACTTTCCGGGATGAGGTGAGATAGATAGGGATACTCATTTCTATGAAATGGAAGATCTTGAGGTCGATGAGGGTGTAAGAATCATTGATTCAACACTTACAGGACCATACGACATAGAAAGTCTAACCCCACTTGAAGCGAGTGGGAGTGACAATTTGTTAGATCATGTTCCTATGGAGCAAGATCATGAACAATCTCAATCTCGACGTAATAATTGTGAGAGAATTACTTGTTAGCCGCTTTGAGATTGAGGGGGAAGCTTTCATGATTGCTCATGGTGAAGAAGAGCCAAAAACAATACAATAGGCTATTTCCGGTCCTAAAAAGCTAAAGAGTGGTTTTGAAGCTATGAAAGAGGAAATGAATTCAATGGAATCAAACCGAGTCTGGGTTTTGGTTGATTTACCACTAGGTCATAAGACCATTGGGAACAAGTGGGCTCTCAATATTAAACATAAGGCGGATGGGACAATTGACAGATATAAGGCTCGATTAGTATCTAAGGGTTACACACAACAAGAGGGAATTTACTAAGAAGAGACCTTCTCGCCTTTAGTCAGGTTTGCATCAATTCACCTTATTCTAGCTATTGTGGCAAGAATGGATCTAGAATTATACCAAATGGACGTTAAGACTGCTTTCCTTAATGGAGAGCTCGATGAAGAAATTTATATGGATCAACGTTTAGGCTTCGAGTTTAAAGGATAAGAGCGCAAAGTTTGCAAGTTCAAAGGATCCGTCTATGGTCTTAAACATGCCTCAAGACAATGGAACTTGAAATTTCATCAAGCCATGTTGAAAGATGGTTTTACAATGATGGAAGAGGATCATTGTGTGTATAGTAAACGTTCAAATAACCACTTCATAATTCTATCATTATATGTCGATGACATATTAATAGCTAGAAATGATAAGAAATTGATAAATGTGACCAAGAAGTGGTTATCATGAAATTTCGAAATGAAAGATGTTAGGGAGGCTAGCTATGTACTTGGTGTTAAGATTCTAAGGGATTACTCAAAACGCCTCCTGGGTTTATCTCAAGAGACGTATATAAAGAAAATGTTGTAGCGTTACCATATGCATGATTGCAAGCCTATGGACAATCTCTTTATTTAGAGAGAAATTTGAAATTAGTCTTGATATAAACCCAAGTCGCCCAAGAGTAAAGAACAAATGTCCAAAGTACCTTACTCTAGTGCTATCGGAAGTTTGATGTATGCAATGATGTGCACACGTCCAAACATATGCTATGCTAATTGGCTAGCAAGCAGATTTCAATCTAATCCAAGCATAAAACCCTGGATGGTAGTCAAGAGAATTTTGAGATATCTAAAAGGAACAATAGATTATGTGATGTGCTACCAAGGGAGAGATTTGTGATTGATTGGTTATACGGATGTTGATTGGGGAGGCGATCCTGATAAATGCAAATCAACGTCTGGATATGTGTTCTTCCTCAATGATTGTGCAATATCATGGGGTAGCAAGAAATAGTCTTGTACAACCTTATCAATGATGGAAGAAGAATACGTAGCTTATCCTCGGCGATATAGGAAGCATTTTGGCTAAGAAGATTTTTACAAGACATAGGGGTTGTTAAAACAGCTTTTGAGTTCGTGACTCTTTTCTATGACATCATGGATGCCTTGGCTTATGTTAAGGATCCGAAATATCATGGGAAGATCAAACATATTTAGATTAGATATCATTTTGTTAGAGATATGATCTCACAAAATGAAGTGGTTCTTGAACAAATTCCTACCAATGAGATGGTAGCGGATCCATTTACTAATCCAATAGCCATGGATACATTTGTGAGGCATGTGAGATCCCTAGGCTTATGTAGGATGTGATTGAATGGAACAAAACACTTGTGATCTTTTTACAATGAGATAAAGAGTATTTCATTATTGTCTAATTTGTTTTTTCTTTTCAGAATATGTTGAAATGCCGCTAGCACAATTCAAATAATGTATGTTTAGAGACTTCATTGACTCTCACATGGGTAATCGCCCTCTAGCACTCGTGGGAGCGAGTAGAGATGAGACCCACTTAGAGGATCGAGGCAATGCGAGGGAGCAATTCTGCTATATTATCACTTACTAGGTCACCTTGATGAGAATCAAGATGAGATTCTTTGTTTGAATCTATATGAATGCCTAACCCCACCATTCATGTGTCTATTTAGAGGAAGCTGAGTGTGGAACTTGTTGTTTAACATCATGGAATATGGAAATAAAATTTTCAAGTTTGGCGCTTTTGGAGTGACAAGACTAAGACTCATATGGTGATATTTGTTTTACAATTTAGAGTAATACATACACTCTTTCATCTTTTATAAGAAAGAGAATTCCACCATAACATGTATCGGCATCGCATGTGTTAGACTCCACCAACTGGGAAGCAAGAGAATGAATCCCTGCTTCTTTGCTATATGAGTCCTAGAAATCCTATATATGGATTTCATCTTTCCTTACCCTTTTTGACTTTCGACTATATTGTGATGTGATGAATTGATGTTGGCTATTTTAGGATGTATCCCATAGTCATGGAAAGATTCGACTTAACAGAGCATTCCTAGAAAAGCGAGTTAACTCAAAGGCCGGAGTTACTTATATTCACAGGCTAGAGTTATTTTGCTTGATAGAGCTTGGAATAACTTAGAATACTAAGTAATTGTTAGAGAGATCTGAGTGTGGATTCTTGAGGGATTGAATCATACTTAATCATGTGTATTATGAAAGATAATTGGGGTAAAAAAGCACTACCTTACCCTTATGAGGTTGATGTCTCCTATATGGCCTAGGGATAGGTTTGTATTGGGCCTCCCACCATTAGTGTTCTTAGGTTGCACGGTTCGTTCACCCGTATGATTTATTCTCTGTTTGAATTATTAGGATAATGTTTGTGATGAGTCAAACCCAACATGGGCGAGTGGGAGATGTTGGATTATGGTTATGGGTCGCCCAAGTGGGCTTGACCCGACCTGTAACCCAAGAGACATATCTAAGGAATGCGTGTCCCTGAAAAGTGATCTTAGGTTTTTATAAATACAGGAACCTGAGACAACTTATAGGGTTTTGAAAAAAGTTTTAAAATATATCCTTTCCCTCATATAGAAGACCTCTCACATTAGTAAACCATTCTAAAAACTACAGATGAAAAGGGTGTTCGTATTGTGAAAAACATAGAACATATTCCATCAAGGTGATTTGATTCTCGCTTGAAGCATTGAAGACACCGAGTTCTACGCTTCAACAAGTATCATTTATTTATGCTGCAAACCAGTGTTTTCTTATAATATTGAACGTGGTGGGATTGTTCTGCTATTCATTTTTCATGATTAAGTATATGTCAAAATGAATTT
The DNA here is from genome assembly GCA_016808115.1 of Tetrastigma voinierianum. Lineage (NCBI taxonomy): Eukaryota > Viridiplantae > Streptophyta > Magnoliopsida > Vitales > Vitaceae > Tetrastigma > Tetrastigma voinierianum. The sequence continues at coordinate 569,645 of JAEQBH010001334.1, read as the reverse complement.
ACTTCAAACATTTTACAAAATAATTACAAAAATATAATCATAAAGCCACAACCTAGCTTTCTTCATACTCGCAGTCCCGGATGAGAGCCACCCACCGACGCTTACCTCGCACCTGAAATGTTTTTCCCATATAGGATAAGCCACGCTCAGTAGAGTAAAATTCCTACAGAGGCTACTCTCCACCTAAGTGCACATGTAATGCTTACACTTAACAATTCACGACACCAAGCTATGATGCTGGTATCAGACACACAAGCCCTAGGTAATCATATACCTATACTTTGATACCAAGCTGTGCTGGTATCAGATTCCATCAAGCCCTAGGTTATTATATACCTATGCTCTGATGCCAAGTTGTGCTATGGAATGAGGTAAGACTCATCCATGCATCATACATCGAGTCTTTAAACCGACACTCACCACACAATGTAAGGCTAATGTTCACCTTTGGCAATTCATATTATCGACAACAATCCCAAGTAGAATGTGAAATTCTAGTTTTTTTTACCATTTTATTCAACCGTGCGACTCTGTTGGACTTTGTCCAACGGTACCGAGCCCACCCAATCAATCACCAATTTCAGTGTTGATTTTCCAACCATGCACTTAATGCGATGTTACCCCTGCATAATGCAATGTGATATGCCACTGCATGTCAATGCCATGCCTCATATGTGATGAATGCCATATGGACACTTAAATCATACATGTAACCATGTATCATGGACAAATATATTACACATATCAAACAATCATTTCAATGTTAATATATAACACACATATTAACATTCAATAAAGCAATAATAACCAAGCATGCTATCACAAAGGCAAGTAATAACATCCTTCACCTTCAAGACCCATTATGGCATGTGTAATGCCCACAAATAGGCCATGATAGGCCTCAACCTTCGCCTAGGCGAAGCTTTCCTTAGCCTAGGCGAGGTAGAACATAGCTTGAAAGCTGGCCTCGAGTTCGCCTAGGTGAAGGCATGAGGCGAAGCTCTGGCTCAGCAAGGCGAACACAACTTGAAAGCCGGGCCCTGCCCACCTGCGAACCCACTCGAACCCCTTTGCCTACACGAAGAACGTAGGGTTTTGGGAATTTTTCTGCCCAAACAGACCCTTAGCACGTTCCACTATTTTAACCCAAAAATTAGCAAAAAGATGGAGACTAAAACTAGAGTATGAAGAATCTCTACCTCTTGAAACGTAGTCTAACCAGTAGGAGGTCTCGAGAACCCCTCATAAACCTGAGAACTTCGATTTCCCCTGAATCTACTCTATTGGATATTTGTCGAAATTCTTCCTTTTTGGTACCCAAGCGTAGTCCTTATTGAGTAGATGAACTTTCCCTCTTTGCTCGATGAATTCCGACTGATGGAATCTCGGAGGTCGTAGAGAGAAGCCTAGGTCTCTTTCTCCCTCTCTTTCTTTCTCTCGATCAAAACCAGGAAATAGGATCTTTTCCCTTTCCTTTGTCCCACATGCCCATCACCTAAGTTTAAGTGAGTGGCTCACGTCACACCACGTGTCCGCAATTGGTCCAAGTCCATTTCTACCCCTGAAACAATTTAATTCGTCCTGATCTAAGTCCAAATTATTTTATCTGAACTTTATCTAGATCGTTTTTCGATTTCAAGATTCTTCTTAAAATCCCATTTTTGGGGTCAACTAGACGCTCGACACCCAAAAAATCGTGAAAATCCTACTACTTTGGAACTTAACGAAATTCGTTTATATAACTAGATTTTGTGAGATGAAACCAACGGTGAGGTCCGTTTTTTCATCCGAGATCTAGAAAAATTTTAAGTTAGCAACCTGTATTATAGCAGCAATTTACCGTTTTGCCATTTTTTGAAAATTTTCAAATTTACCCGGGTTTTACATTCTTCCCCCCTTAACAAAATTTCGTCCCTAAAATTCACACACGCATACATATTCAACTCACATGCACATGCAATAGTCATTTAATCACCAAATGACTAAAAACATACCTTCATCCTTAAATAAGAAAGGATAATTGGCACACACAGTGTCTTCACATTCCCATGTTGCCTCCTCCACTCCTCGGTGCTACCACAACACCTTCACTAGCCTTACAGTCTGTCCTCTCAAAACCAGCTCCTCGGCTATCCATGATACGTACCGGTCCCTCCTCGTAGGTTCCATCCACATGAACAACAATCCACTACATGAGTCGGATCTGAAGTATACTTCCGAAGCATGGAGACATGGAATATTGCATGAACACTGATGTTTAGCCAGAAGCCAACCTAGTTAACCATACCTACCCTCTCGAGTACCCCTCGGCGTCCCACATACCCCTAAATAGCTTCCCCGCTTGTCGAGCCTGACCACTCCTCTCTTAGGCATCACCTTCAAGAAGACGTGATCTCCCACCTTAAACTCCAAAGGTCACCGTTGCTTGTTGGCATAACTCTTTTGCCGGCTTTGAGCCATGAGAAGGCGCTTTCGTATCAAATCCACCTTGTCAGAGGTGTCTCTAACCAAATCTGGACCTATGGTGGGTCTCTCTCCCACCTTTGTTCAACAAACCAAAGATCAACATGACCTCCCTTATAGTGCCTTATAGGGTACCATTTGTATACTCGCCTGATAACTATTGTTGTAGGCGAATTCCACTAAGGGTAAATGCTCTCTTAACTATCCTTAAGATCAAGGACGCTGATTCGTGCCACGGTAGGGTGATCCGGAATCAACAAAATTTGTTTCCTATACTCCTCCTACTGCCGTAGTCAAGCTACCGCAAAGATAGCGTCTAGGTCGAACACGGGATGGGTTTTCATCCCACTAATGATTCGTGATTAATGTTTGAAAATGGTGAGACTTTTGTTTGATTTTTGATTTCGTTAAAAACAGGGAGTTGGTTGTTCAATGATAATCAAATAGCTTAAACTCAAAGTGTAGCCTGGTAACCCTTGAAGGCTTGGGTCAAATAGCTTGATAACATGGGGGTATTAAAGTGTCCCTCGGTTATTTCCTCGCAGACAGGCTAATGACATAGTCAAAGCCAAACCGGGGATCTCTTTGTTTAGCTATGTTCCAACCCCTAGAACCAATTCCTATTTGAGTCAAATCAAATACTAAGCATTTAATGTCCTGGGGCCATTGAAACCCTAGCATTTAACCTCATTTCAATGGCTCAGAATGACATCTGAAGGGATATCAAGGTATCTACCATTAAGAATGCACCGAACCCTAAAGCATGACAAGGGTCACCAAAGGAAAGATATTAAACAGGCATTAAACCCTAGTTTGGAAAGTTTGGAACCATAAATGCAGTACCTGTATCATTAAAAGCATGAGGACAACCTGCAACAGCCCCAAAACCAGCTAGCAACCCTCCTCTCCTTCATAGCTTTGAGGCTTAGCCACATCCCTTGAATTGTCATCCCTAAGGTGTGTTTGCACCAGATAATGAGAGAAAGAGGAGAGAGAAGAGAGCAAAATAAAACCTAAAAACTAAAGCTGCGGGAAAGCTTGCATAAATGGAAAGTTAGGGTTACAAAGTTGTAGGGGAGCTTATATAGCCAATCCCAAGGTGTGAAATGACAAAAATGCCTAAAATATGAAATTACAATAGGGATAAAATGGTAATTAATCAAAACGTGGTCGCTTGGAACTGAAAATATCAAAAAACACATGGCGCCCATTTTCTATGCGTGAAATTTCATAAGATATTTAAATTCGCTAAGCTAGCGAATTTTCAAGAGATAGCTTAAAATAAAAATTTCTCTATGAATCATTTTCGCTAGGTTAGCGAATTTCATTTAGCTTAGCTGTATTTGTATAGCAAAATTTCTTTGCTTAGGATCATGGGGTCTTCGCTATGATTATAAATTTTCAAGATCTTCAAATAAAATTTTAATGATAGTTAAAATTTGGTTTCCTCCTCGCTTCTTTGTTTTGCCATCAGATCAACCTTTCATTAACTCCACTTCACATTTCTTCATTTTTGGTTGATGAAATCACTGTAAATCCTCAGCATTCCACACCAACTTGATATCAAACTCGAAATTATTGGTTGAGGCATGCAAAAACCTGCAAAATTACCAAAAACAAAGTCGAAATGGAATTAATGGTACTAAGTGACCTGCACATGTCACTGTCACTCATATGGACAGCGCAAGAAAAGCACTTCAAACCTATCTTGAATAGATCTCAAAATAAAGACTGGGGCACTAATCGACGATGCTCGAGTATGTCCTTCTAACGTCTGGATGTCAATCTGTCTAGGGATGAAACGTTGAGTTCATCATCAACTGTGTCCCCATGACTCGTTGGAAACTGTTATAGAAATGGGCCGTAAACTTGGGATCTTGATCCGATACTATAGATACTAGCACTCCATGTAATCAGACAATTTCCCGCATGTACAACTTGTAGAATTCCTCTAGTGTGAAGGTCATTTGCATAACTAGAAAGTGGCCACTTTGTAAGCTGGTCCACTATCACCCACACTACGTCATGCCCTCGTGATGTCCGTGGTAAGAGAGTCACAAAATCATCAGGATATGTCTTACTTCCACTCATTTACCTCCAAGGGCCAGAGTAACCCTAATACCGCCTACGGTGCTTAGCCTACTTACTGGACACATGAGACAATCGGCGAACAAAATCTCAAATGTGTTTCTTTAACTTGCTCCAACAGTACTTGTAAAACCTGGGTAAATTTGAATTCTTTTCGAAAAAGAGCAAAACGGTAAATTGTCGCTAGTGTACAAGTTGTAAAACTGGAATTTTTCTAGATCTCGGATGATGAAACAAACCTTACTGTTGGATTCGTCTTGTGAAATCTAGTAACCAAGAAAAATTTTGTTAAATTACGAGACAGTGGTATTTTCACAATTTTTTGAAAGCGCTTAGTGCTTTTGGTGGATATTAAAACGGATTTTAGAAAAAAATCTCAAAAGTAGAAAATTAAGTCAATTTCATTTAAAAATAAATCGAAGCTTAAATCGGGATGAAATAAATTGTTTTTATCGTAACGACCTTGCATAAGTCACAACATGTGGCGCGACGTGGGCAAAGCATTTGAACATTAAAAAGAGTTAAAATAAAATGAGAGGGGGAAGAACATAATATATCATTTTGCTGGTTTTACGTGAGAGGAGAAGAGAGAGGGAGAGAGCTCCAACTTATCTTTACAATCTATGGAGATCAGGTGGTTAGAATTCATCGGGCCAAGAATGAAAGTTCATCTACTTAACGAGGGCTATGCGTGGGTACCAAAAACACAGGATTTCGTCCAGGATTCAAGCGACGAGTTCGGGAAATCATAGGTTTCGGGTTTAGGAAGTGTCCACGGGGCTTCCTAGAGTTTCTTCTATGCTCAAAGAGGTAGGGATTCTTCCTACTTTGGTTTAGTTTCCGCTCTAAGGCCTGTTCGGTTGTGTTTTTTTTTGCCCTAAGGGGCTGTTTGGTTGGGTTTATGGCCTAAGGGGCTGTTTGGCAAAATTTTTAGGCTGTGGGAATGCTGCCTTGTTTTGGCCCTATGAAACGTCTAGATTTTGGGACTGATTTTCGGTAGGGAAAAAGAGAGAATTTGGACTAGCGTGCTTCATAGAAATTGTAGATGAAATTTTGAACTTGATGTTAGGCTTTTGAATCACTCAAATTGGACCTCTATATCTCAAGTTATGGTTCATTTTCCAGGACTGCCATAGGTTGTCCTGTTTTGATCCTATATACTAACCAGATTTTAGGACAGATTTTTGGTTAGTGTTCTACATAGGGTTCTTCATAGAAATTATATCCATCTCTATAAAATTTATGTGGCCTTTTGAATCACCCAAAATTGGACCTCTATAGCCCAAGTTATGGTCCATTTTCCAGGACTGCCACAGGTTGCCCTATTTTGACCCTATACACTGTCCAGATTTTGGGACAGATTTTTGGTTGGGAAAAAGAGGAAATTTAGGTTAGTGTGCTTCATGGAAATTATAGCTGCATTTTTAAAATTGATATAGGTTTTTGAATCACCCAATTTGGACCTCTACAGCTCAAGTTATGGTCCATTTCCCAGGACTGCTACAACTTAGGTTGTTTAATGGTTTGTGTCCAGATTTTTGGATTGTTAGGGGACTAGTTTCTGATATGAGTTCGGAATTATCCTATGGTTTGTTATGGATTTTTATGTGGAATGTTTTGTGGGCATCTCTATGCCATAACTGGTCTTGAGGATCAAGTTGTCATTTCTTGAGTTTGAATGACATGTCAGGTAATTGATTTGAGGTCAAATATAGTCCTAATGTATTGACATGTGATGAGTTTGTGTATGGATAAGGCCATTGCATGGCTTGTTTTTAGGCTCTTTGTTGACATGTTATGTCATAATTTGTCATAGAGGATAAAGTATGTTATTGCTTGATTAATGATGATTTGTTGAAGTTGATATAGGTGTGTGCAGATATATTGACATGAAATGTGTGATCGTTTGGAAATTTTTTTCTGATTGATATAATTGTCCATGGTACAAGGTGAAGTGTATGGTTTTAGCATTGTCCATGTAGCATTCATTATGCATGTGGCATGATATTACATGCAATGGCGCATTGCATTGCATATGCACGGGACACGCATTGAACGGGTGCGAAAAGCATGGTTAAAACTGCATTGCGCTTGGTGTTTGATCGGGTGGCTCAAGATGGTGGACAACGCCCAACAGGTCAGCAAAATGAAAATATGTGTTAGGTAATAGCAAGTAGGGATAGATACCCCCTTGGGTGAAAGCCTCGGTATTTTTGGTTATACATATGAGTCTAACGATGAAAGACCGTGAAAGTGTAAGAAGGCTTGCAAAGCCTGCGGTGGGACCCCGAAAATCTGTTACCCACAAAAAGATACATGGTTTTGAATATAAATGATCATTGAGGAGTAACATCCAATAAGCTTTTGGTTTGAAACAATGAATTTGCTTTGCAAACATCATTTGATGTAATCCATAAATGATGGATTTTATCACGCACGGGCTTTGGCATTGCGCGATGTGAGCTGGTAAGGACTCGTGTGACGGGAGCCAAGAAGTGACTCACATGGTATATGGTTGAATCTCATCTCATCTCATGGCATGTAGAATTCCAACCTAGGAGTGCATAATCTTGTTCGGAATGTGTGAATTGTGGAATATGACCATTGCATGTGCACTTAGGTAGAATTCCACTCAGGTGCAAGACAGATATCGGTGGACGGCGCTCATTCGAGGCCGCAATTGTGAAGAAGGCCGAAATGTAGCCTTGCTATCGTTTTGTAAAATATTTTGGAGCAATCTTGTTCTAATGTGTAATATTTGTAAAAGTGTTGTAATTAAACTCTTATGAATTATTTTAAATATAATTTTGTATGTTTTAAATGGACCATGTGTGGTCATTTTTTACTCATGCTGGAATCTTGGTGGAGGTCATTATTATATTAGGGCCCCTGATGGGCCATGTTACTATGTTTTGTACATGTTGGATTTTGGATAGAGCTCCTGTACAAAGGAGACTCTGTCCGATTTTGTTAAATTATGGATCCCTGGCAGAATGGCACATACTACAGATCGGGGTCACTAGATATCCACTTAGTTTTCACTGTGTCAGACGGTCATCAGACCCCTGGTTTTGGGACGTCATAGCTTGGTATCAAAGCTTAGGTATACAAACACCTAGGGCTTGGTGGGCATGGGTCTAGGATGCAAGCATCAGACAAGGCTCAGCTTGCAGACTCACCCAAGGCTTCAGATCCGGTACCCGCCACACCTCGGGTATTAGGCGCAGGGCATGATACCTAGGACTTGAGGGGCATGGGTTTAGACTATTGCATTCATTGTGCATTTCATGTTTTGTACTACGTGATTGTGTGTGACATATTCCGTGAATTATATACATGGTAATGCAGTAGGAAAACAAGAACACTTGTGTTAGAGAACATAACTCGGGGTTTGAAAATGAATGAACGGATTAGTTAGATGTGAGGTCTATTAGTAGTTGTAGTTGGCACATACACTACTAGTTAAATAAGGAGAGGGATCTCTCAAAGTTTATGGAGATCACCTCTGATGCCACCAGGATAAGGCTAACTGCATTCCAACTAGAGGGCAAATCCCAAGTATGGTGGGATTGGATCAAAGCCTCAAGGGACTTAGAGGCAATGACATGAGAAGAGTTCCATGTGCTCTTTATGGGCAAGTAATTCCCGGCATCTGCTTGACATGTAAAAGCTTGGGAGTTCCCAGAGTTGAAACAAAGAACAATGACAGTGCTCGAGTACATGGTCAGTTCATCAATTAGTCTGGCTGACGATGATTATATAACCACGTATTAATGTGGCAAGTGAGAAAGTTTGAGGATGGTTTGAAATTACCCATCCGTAAAATTGTGGGACTCTCTTACAAGACACGACCTTTGATGGTCAAGATAGCTATGGCTATCGAGAGCGGAGGTGACATGCATCGACATCCGAGAGTATGTGTTAGTTAAGAGAAAGGTTTGAGCTTAGAGGTTGAAACCTTGGAAAGGTCGATGTATGTGAGTTCTCCCCAAGGAACTAGGTTAGTGTTGATTATATATGTCGGGATTGTGAGTTAGAGATTCTGTGGATTCACTCACTCGTAGACCCAAGGGTCACACATGTTCTGAGTTTGATGTCATCTTTGATGAATCCAAATTCGATGGCACACCAAGTTGTCATAGATTGTGATTGCAAGAGTGTTACCTTCTATACATCCAACGGTACTTGTTTTATGTTTCAGGGGGATAAGCACGATGCTTTACCCCAGGCCATGTACGACTCTAGGTGGAAAGGCAGTTAATGGGTTGGCTGGCAAGCTTTACCCTAGAGGACGAGGTGAGACGGGACTTGAGTCTACCTCGGGTGGTTGTGAGCACGAGGACGTTTTTCCGGATGAACTACCGGGATTACCTCCACATATGGTTGTAGACTTCACCATCGAGTTACACCCTAGAACACAACCTATATGACTCCGCATAAAATGGCGTCTGTTGAGTTACAGGAACTCAAGGTCCAATTGCAAGAATTGTTGGACAGGGGTTTTATTAGATCGAACACTTCACCTTAGGGCACTCCGGTTTCTTTTGCCAAGAAGAAGGATAAGACTCTTCGAGCTTTTTATAGATTATCGGAAGTTAAATAGGGCTACTATCAAGAATATGTACCCTTTACCGAGGATTGATGATTTGTTTGATCAACTAAGAGGGGCACGGGTCTACTCTAAGATAGACTGCACGTTATCATCGCTGAGAGTTAGGGGAGGCGTATCTTAAGACAACGCTCGTAACGATATGGTCATTCATAATGATGTTATTCTTGATTGACGGTCGCCGCAAAGGGCATTCATGGATCTTATGCATAGGGTGTTCTAGCCTTACCTCGATTGGTTCGTTGTGGTTTTCATGGACGACATCTTGATCTACTCCAAGTCTGAGGAGGATCATGAGGGTCACTTAAGGATTGTTCTCTAGACCTTGAGAGAACATCAGTTGTATGCCAAATTCATCAAGTCTGAATTTTGGCTTACTAAGGTGAGATTCTTGGGGCACGTGGTATTGACTTAGGAGGTATCTGTAGACCCAAAGAAGGTTAAGGTAGTTATGAGTTGGGAGAGATTGAAGTCATTCTTCGAGATACGCAGTTTCTTAGGATTGGTAGGATGTTACTAGAGGTTCATTGAGGACTTCTCCTGATTAGCTGCACCTCTGACAAGATTGACCTAGAAAGGGGTCAAGTTTGATTGGAATGACCCGTGTGAGAAGGAATTCTAGGAATTTAAGAGGAGGCTTACTTTCGCCCCTATTCTGATAGTCCTAGAAACGGGACAAGGGTACATAGTGTATTGTGATGTCTCTAAGGATGGACTGTGATGTGTTTTGATGCAATTCGAAAGGGTAGTAGCTTATGGTTCTCGATAGTTGAAGAACCACGAGCGGAATTACCCCAAGCATGATATGGAGTTGGCGACCATTGTCTTTGCTTTGAAGGTTTGGCACCACTATCTATACGGTGAGTGGTGCGAGCTATTTTTAGACCACAAAAGTCTGAAGAATATTGTCACACAGCGAGACCTCAATGTGAGGCAACACAGGTGGATGGAGTATCTGGAGGATTATGATTTCACTTTACATTACCACCTCGGTAAGGCAAATGTGGTGACTGATGCACTTAGCCGGAAATCACAGTATATTGGCTAACGGGCTTCCTCGGTGTAGATGCTCGGTGACCAGGACAGTCAGTTTACGCATACGCGATCGTGGATCGTGGCAATTTGTGGAGCTTTGAAGGCTACGCTTCCCTATTTGAAAGCAAAGTGATTGAGTCCCAGGGATAGGATATAGAGATATTATCCGGCCAGGGACCGGATACGGGGGCCAAAGATATGTGGTGACGAAGGTCAGCCATTCATTAATCGGCGGTAGTCTTCGTATGGCGGAAGAGTCATGGGTTCCCCAATCGGCAGATTTGAGAGAGGAGATCCTCAGGGAATTCTATTGCTCCTATTTTTCTATGCATCTAGGTGGAATGAAGATGTACCGCGATCTTTGTCACCAATATTACTGGAGCGGGATGAAGAAACAAGTTGGGGACTTTGTTCGTTGATGTCTCATGTGTTAACAAGCAAAGTCGAAAGCACCAGAGGCCAATGATTATCTTAGCCTCGTGAGGTAGCTGAGTGGAAGTGGGAGCATGTCACGATGGGTTTTGTGACCCACTTGCCACGGACATCACAAGGACATGATGCGGTATGGGTGACAGTAGACCGGCTTACCAAGTCAGCATTCTTTTTAGTGGTGTAGATGACCTTCAAGATGGAGGAATTCTGTAGGTTGTATATACGAGAGATTATCTGGTTACATGAGGCTAGTTCTCTAGTAATATTGGATCGATCCTGTGTTTATGACTATTTTGGGAGAGTCAAAGAGCCATGGGAACACAATTGATGATGAGCACTGCTTTTTATTCTTAGACGGGCAGTCAGTCAGAAAGGACCATCCAGACTCTAAAGGACATGCCGTAGAATGCGTCTTGGATTTTAAGGATAGTTGGGAAAAGCATTTGCTCCTAGTGGAATTCGCACAATAGTTACTTCCGGGCGAAAGTATACAAATGGGCACCTTATGAGGCACTCTATGGAGGCCATAAGATTCCTCGATCAGAGGATCTGGGAGGAGGGAGAAAGACCCTCCAAGGGTCCGGATTTGGTTAGAGACACCTCAAAGAAGGTATACTTGATATGGAAGCGTCTTCTCACGGCTCAGAGCCGGTAGAAGAGCTGTGCCAACAGATGGCGACGACCTCTAGAGTTTGAGGTGGATGATCATGTCTTCTTGAAGGTAATGCCTTAGAGAGGAGTGGTCCAGTTCGGTAAGCGAGGAAAGTTATCGCCCAAGTATATCGAGCCCTTCGAGATACTCGAGAGGGTGGGTACAGTAGTGTATCGATTGGCTTTACCACCAAGTTTATTGGGTGTTCATGCGGTGTTCCATGTCCCATGTTGAAGTACACCGTATCCGACCTATATAAAGGGATCGGGTATTTCGTCGTTGATGATGATGGGACCTTTAGAGGGACCCATGCTTACTGCGGATAACTCGATTGAAGTTTTATGCAGGCAAGACTACGACAAGCCGGTAAAGGTGTTGTGGCAGCACCGAGAAGTGGAAGAGGCAACATGGGAGCGCGAAGACACTATTCGTGCCAATTATCCCTTCTTGTTCGAGGAAAAAGATATGTTTTTAGTCATTGATACAAAATGACTGTTGCATGTGCATGCGATTGTATGTGTGAATTTCGGGGACGAAATTGTTTTAGGGGGAAGAATGTAAAACCTGGGTAAATTTGAATTTTTCCGAAAAATGGCAAAACGGTAAATTATTGCTAGTGTACAAGTTGTACAACTAGAATTTTTCTAGATCTCGGATGATGAAATAGACCTCACTGTTGGATTCGTCTCGCGAAATCTAGTTACCTAGAAGAATTTCATTAAATTATGAGACAATTGGATTTTCACGATTTTCGGGGCGTCGGGTGCCTAGTGGAAGCCAAAAAACAGGATTTTTGAGAAAAAAAATATATCGAAAGTGGAAAATAAATTAAGTAAAGTTCATTTAAAATAAATTGAATTTGAACCAGGACGAAATAAATTGTTTTGGGGCAGAAATGGACCCGTATAAGTCGCGACATGTGGCGACGTGGGCCAAACATTTGAACATTAAAAGGAGTTAAAAGAAAATGAGAGGGCAAAGAACAGAATATCTCATTTTGCTAGTTTTACGTGAGAGGAGAAGAGGGAGAGGGAGAGAGATCCAACTTCTCTTTACGATCTACGGAGATCGGGTGGTCAGAATTCGTCGGGCCAAGAACGAAAGTTCATCTACTTGACGAGGACTACGTGTGGGTACCGAAAACACGGGATTTTGCCAAGGATTCAAGCAAGGATTTTTGGAAATCAAAGGTTTTGGGTTTAGGAAGTGCCCACGAGAATTCCTCGAGTTTCTTCTATACTCAAAGAGGTAGGGATTTTTTTCCTACTTTGTTTATTTTTCGCTCTAAGGGCTATTTGATTGTGTATTTTTTTGCCCTAAGGGGTTATTTGGTTGGGTTTCTCTCCTAAGGGGCTGTTTGGTTGTGTTTTTGCCCTAAGAGGCTGTTTGGCAAAAAATTTGGGCTGGGGGAATACTGCCCTATTTTGGCCATATGAAATGTCCAGATTTTGGGACTGATTTTCAATGGGAAAAAGGAGGAATTTGGACAAGTGTACTTCATAGAAATTGTATCTGCAATTGTGAACTTAATGTTAGGATTTTGAATCACCCAAATTGGACCTCTATAGCTCAAGTTATGGTTCATTTTCCGGGACTGCCACAGGTTGTCCTATTTTGACCCTATACACTGTCCATATTTTGGGAAAGATTTTTGGTTGAGAAAAAGAGGGAATTTGGGTTAGTATTCTTCCTAGAAATTATAGCTTCATCTGTAAACTTGATGTGGGCTGTTGAATCACGAAAATTGAACCCCTATAGCTCAAGTTATGGTCCATTTTTCGGGACTACCATAGGCTGCCCTGTTTTGACCCTATACACTGTCCAGATTTTGGGACAGATTTTCGGTTGGGAAAAAGAGGGAATTTGGGCTAGTAATCTTCATGGAAATTATATCGGCATCTGTAAACTTGATGTAGGCTTTTGAATCACCCAATCTAGGCCTCTACATCTCAAGTTATGGTCCAATTCCTTCCAGGACTGTTAATGTGCCTTTAGGTCATTTAATGGTTTGTACTAGATTTCGGGGACTATTTAGGACTAGTTTCTGTACTGAGTCTGAACTATCTTTGGTTTGTTATGGCTTGTTGTGTGGAATTTTTGCAGGGGCATCCTATGCCACAACTGGTCTTGGAGGATCAAATTGTCATTGGCTTGAGTTTCAATGACGCTCTTGGTGGTACTGATTGGAGGTCAATATGTGTGTCCTAATGTATTGAGACATGTGTGATGAGCTCAGGTATGGATAAGGCCATTGCATGGCTTGTTTGTGTGCTATTTGTGGATTACAAAGTCGCCAATTCGCCTAGAGGATAAACTATGCAATTGCTTGATTAGTGATGACTCATAGACGCTGATATACGTGTGTGCAAATATATTGACATGAAATGTGTGATCATTTGGAAATTTAATGCTGATTGATATAATTGTCCATGGTACACAGTGAAGTGTTCGGTTTTAGCATTGTCCATGTAGCATTCATTATGCATGTGGCATGATATAACATGAAATGGCGGATTGCATTGCATATGCATTGGGACATTGCATTGAATGGGTGTGAGTGCAGTTATAATCAACACTGCGTTTGGTGTTTGATTATGTAGGCTCAGACAAAGGTGACAAATGTCCAATGTGGTCGCACGGTCAGATAAAATGAAAATGAAAAATATATGCTCGTAATAGCAAGTAGGAACAGATAATTTAGTATGAGAGTCCTAATATTTTTGGTTATACATGTGTCTAACGGTGAAACCCCGTGAAAGTGTAGAAGGTTTGCAGCCTGCACAGTGAGACCCCGAAAATTCGCTACCCACAAAAAGATACATGGTTTTGAATATAAATGATCATTGAGGTGTAACATATAAAAAGCTTTTGGTTTGAAAACAAATGAATTTGTTTTGTAAAATGAACATTGGATGTAATCCATAAATGATGGATTTTATCACGCATGGGCTTTGGCATTGTGTGACAGGAGTCGATAAGGACTCGGGTGTGATGAGAGTCGGTAAGGACTCGGGGCATGGTGCATGGTTGAGTCTCATCTCATCTCATGGCATGTAGAATTCCAACCTAGGATTTCATAATCTTGTTTGGAATGTGTGAATTATGAAACATAACCATTGCATATGCACTTGCTGAGAATTTTGGGAAGCGATTTTACTTGCATGGCTCACCATATGAAACATGTCAAAAAGTGTGATGTATTAATCGTGTGGACGGTACCATTCGAGTCAAGAATTTGTGAAGAAGGCCGACATGTGGCCTTGTTACCGTTTTGTAAAATATTTTGGAACAATCTTGTTCTAATGTGTAATATTTGTAAAAGTGTTGTAATTAAACTCTTATGAATTGTTTTAAATATAATTTTGGTTGTTTTAAATGAACATGGATAAATGGACCCTATGTGGTCATTTTTTACTCAAGTGGACCTTGAATATTGTATTATATTGGGCCTGATAAAGTTACAGTTACTATGGCTAGATTAGTCGGATTTTGGATAGAGCTCCCATACAAAGGAGATTATATCCGATTTTAAAATTATGGATCCCAGAATGGACATAATGGAAGGTGGTACCAGTCACCATATATCCAATGAAGTTTTCCATAGGTCGATGGTTGGTCGACCCCGGTTTTGGACATCACCGACAGCGATGAAGATCACGTACATTCGTACACCGATGCACTGCAAAACGGGAACAATGGAACTCCCTGAGGATCTTCTATCTCAGATTTGTCGACTAGAGAACCATAACCTGTCCTCTATATACTGAAGACAATCTATGTGAATGGCCCAACCTTCGTCACCCGTATTCGATCATACCCGGTCCTTAATGGACAATATCTCTGTGTCCTGTCCCTAGGACTTGATAACTCTACTAAGTAAGGATAGCGTAGCCACTAAACTCCCTAAAGAACCCAGAGTCTGTCCCTTGCAGTGTAGCCCGAACTGTCCCACAACCTCAAGCATCTGCCACTTCCGGGAAGCCATACTAGCTAACACTCCCTATGACTTCCGGTTGAGCGCATAAACCACCAAATTTGCCTTATTGGGATGGTAATGCAAAACGAAATCATCCATCCACCTGCATTGCCTCATGTTAAGGTCCCACTGTGTAAAAATATACTTCAGACTCTTGTGGTCTAAAAACACCTCGAATTGTTCATCGTATAGGTAGTGGCGCCAAGCCTTTAAGGCAAAGACAATGGCCGCCAATTCCATGTCATGTGTAAGTTAACTCTGCTCGTGGTTCTTTAATTGCCGAGAATCGTAAGCCACTATCCTCAAAGACTACATCAAAATACACCCAATTCTGTCCTTAGAGGCATCACAATACATTATGTACCTCTATCCCCTTTTTGGAACTATCATAATAGGAGTCGAAGTAAGCCTCCTTTAATTTTTGGAATGCCCTCTCAGACAAGTCATTCCACTCAAACTTAATCTCCTTTTGGGTCAATCTCGTCATAGGTGTAGCTAATCGGGAGAAGTCCTAAATGAACCTCATGTAATACCCTACCTATCCCAAGAAACTACGTATCTCGAAGACTAACTTCAGTCTCTCCCAACTCATAACTATCACAACCTTCTCTAGGTCCACGAATACACTTGAAGCCGATACCACATGCCCTACACTAATTCCTCAAGAAGCCGGGACCATAATCGACTCGCATACAACCGATGGTCTCAAAACCCTGGAGCACAATCCTCAAAATGACCTCATGCTCCTTCATACTTGGAGTAGATCAAGACATCGCCACGAAGACCACTAATTTAATTGATCTAGGTGTTGAATACCCATGCATGATCCATGAATGCCGCTTAGGTATTCGGCATCCGAAAGGCACATTGTGAACTCGAAATGCCCATACCACGGCTCCCAAACGCCATCTTAGGGATATTCATTCCTAACCTCAACTAATGGTAATCAAAGAAGATCATCTGGAATAAAACTTGTGACCCTCTCAACTGATCAAACAAATCATCAATTAGCGGCAAAGGGTACCTGTTCTTGATAGCAACCCTATTCAACTGCTGATAGTCAATACATAGCCTAAGGGTCTATTCTTTCTTCTTGGTAAATAACAGTAGAGCACCCCAAGGTGAACTGCTTAGTCTAATAAAACCCTTGTCCAGAAATTCTTGCAATTGGACCTTGAGTTCCTATAACTTAGCAGGCGCCATTCTATGCGAAGTCATAGAGATGGGCAATGTACTAGGGTGCAACTTAATAGTGAAGTCCACATCCTTCTGAAGAGGTAATCTCGGTAGTTCGTCCGGAAAAACTTCCTCATACTCACAAACTGCTCGAGGTAAACCCAACTCCTGTCTCACCTCATCCTCAAAGGTAAGGCTTGCTAGCAAACCCATCAACTGCTCGTGCCATCTAGAGTTGTACACAGCTTGGGGTAAAGCATTGTGCTTATCCCCCTAAAACATAACACAAACATCATCCGGTGTGTAGGTAGTAACCCTCCTACGATCATAATCACGACGACTTTCGATATGTCATTAACCAAATTCATCCTAAGGATGACATCAAACTCCGACATATCTATGACCCTAAGGTCCACAGTGAGTAGAATTCCTGAGATCTCTAACTCACAATCCCGACATATCTGATAAACACTCACCCTAGTTCCTAGGGGAGAGCTCACATGCAACGGATCTTCTAATGTTTCAACCTCCAAGCCCAAATCTTTCACACATGATGCAACAATGAATGAAACAACACTCTTGCCCATAAGTAAGAGAGTAGAAATGTACCTTGAATAACCGACTGATTTGCCAACTCAACCTGAAGTGTTTTGGCGTAGACATGCCCCTGGGTCCTTAAAGTCCTGACTTATGAGCCCTGGCCTCGACCTCGACCTATGCCTTGACCCATCTGGCCTAATCGTGAAGTAATAGGGGCCTGTAGCAATCTTTCATGACTGATACTGGGTTCCTCGCTCATGGTGGGTAAAGAGGAACAAATCAGGCTCTCACAAAGTCCCACATGATCGGACTTAGGTGCCCCATAACCTTGGGATCCCTACCTTTGAGGATAATCCCGTCTCATATGTCTAGGTTGATGGCAATGGAAACATGTCCTTGCCTTGTCTGGCTAGTAGCTCTGAAGTGTCTCTTATTCAGGATGATTTAAATTTTCCCCCGAGACGGATGAAGTGAAGCAACTTCCTCCTCTTATTCTTTTAACTCCCGCATCCCGATGCTCCATGCTATCCACCTCTCAATGGCCATAGCTGCTGTCTTGACCATCAAGTCCATGCCTTGTGAGAAGTCTCACATTCTTACCCCGGATGACAATTTTTGCATCATCCTCAAACTTTTCTCACTTTCGCCATGTCATGGCCACATAGTCATCGATTTAAAATGGAAGCAACTTAGTGAACCGAGCCTCACTGATTTGCACTCCTGCTATCATTGTTCCTTGTTTCTGTTTAGGAACTCTGCTTTTGCATGTCGGTCGGGAACAGTTGCCTATGAAGAGCTTACGGAACTCTTCCCATGTCATTGCCTCCAAGTTCCTTGAGGCTTTGACCCAATCCCTCCATACTTAGGATTCACCCTCTAGCTAGAATGCAACTAGCCTTATCCTTATGGCATTGAAGGTGATCTCCATAGTTTCTAAGATCTTGTCAACTTGCTAGAACCAATGATTAGCTTCAATCGAGTCCCCTCCTCACTTGAAGGTTGAAGGATGATATGCCTTGAACCTATGGAGGTTACTTGGTCCTCACTGGCCCACAGTTGCACTAGCCTGTGCAATGGTGGCGACCGCAACACCAATAGCCTCGATGAAGGCTCGTTGGTCAAGGGCTAATGGCGGTTCGATTGGTTGTTGCCCTACCCACTGACTTGGCATTCTCTTCCTTAACTAGGCATCTACATATGTTAGATAGCAATTTAGTCATACATAGTATCCCAAAGAAACAGGGATTAAATATAAACATTGAGATTTATCTCCTTGTCTAACTAGTAGTGCATGTGCCGACTACTAATAGACATCAACATCCTGAACTACCCCATTCGTTCTTTTTCCCGAACCCCTAAGGTTATGTTTTCCAACCCTAGTGTTTCTCTTTTTCCATATACACTTTACCATGTTTATTATTCACACAACACGCAACACACAACACACAATCATGCAACATATTAAGCACCAAACATGAAATGCACAATGAATGAAATGGTCTAGACCCATGCCCATCAAGCCCTAGGTAATTACATACCTATGCTCCGATACCAAACTATGACGCCCCTAAAACCAGGGGTCCGTTGACTTAACCATCAACTCGCGAAAATACTAGTGGATATCGTGTACCCCAATACCGCCTATTATGTCCCATTCATCGGGATTCATCATTTTACCAAACCAAGTAGAGTCCCCTTCACACGTAGAGCTCTACCCCAAGAACCAACCCCTATAACAACAAACTCCTGCCAGAAAACTGTGCAGGCTGTGGAGGCCGTGTTAGCCGCAGGGCAAAGCCTTCACCTAGCGAACTCACCTTGTTAAGGCGCAGGCGTAGCCACGTTTCAATTCACTTATATAAAATCCATTTTTTGAGTTTAATTACACTCTTCTACATAAAAATATACACATGAGTTCAATTTCACTCATTAATAATTTAGTACATGTCAAAATGAATTTACTTAAAACATTTTACAAAATGATTACAAAAAAATAATCACAAAGCCACAAGCTAGCTTTCTTCATACTTGTGGTCCTAGATGAGAGCGCCATCGGCGCCTGGGCTCCAAGACTGAAATGTTTACATGTACGCAGCCACACCCCGTGAGCAAAATTCCTATGTAGGTTACTCCCTACCCAAGCATTACGCAATGCTTCTTACACTTAACAATTCATACACTGCTATGGCGTTGCTATCGGCATACGTTCTAGGTAATCGTATACATATGGGCTATGCTAGTATCAGATCCCATCAAGCCCTAGGTTATCATATACTTGTGCTTTGATGCCATGCATCATATACTGTAACACCCCAAATTATACCATGACAAATTTATAGGTCGCTTCAGGTATAATAAAGCAAATACATTTTTTCGAAATAAAATAATGCTAAAAATAAAATAAGCAAAACCCGGAATTTATACAAAAGAGAAGGGTAAATTGGTCATTTAACAATTTAGGACTTAAGGGTCATAATCTCAGAAGATTGTATGCCAAAGTAGAGTATAGTATAAGTTGAATTGTAAATAACGGCGACGAGGGACCTATGTGCAAATAAAGTGAAATTATGAGAAAAGGAGGAGAGAC
Organism: Tetrastigma voinierianum; assembly: GCA_016808115.1. NCBI lineage: Eukaryota > Viridiplantae > Streptophyta > Magnoliopsida > Vitales > Vitaceae > Tetrastigma > Tetrastigma voinierianum. The sequence goes on along the minus strand of JAEQBH010001334.1, from coordinate 550,087 downwards.
AAAATATCTCATTTTTGGTCTCCAAAAGAGAGCCTATACGGTCAGAGAGAAGAAGAAAGAAAGGAAGAAGAGAAAAGCAAAGAAGAAGAAGAGAAGAAAAGAAAGTATAAGAGAAGAGAAGAAGAAGAGCCAAAAAGGTATGGAATTCTAAAGTTTTGTATGGATTTCCATGAAATTGTATCGATTTCCATGGAATTGTATTGATAGTATCTTGTCCTCAAACCTAGGGTTTTGTTAGGATTTCATCCCAACCTTAGATTTCTTGAAAGTAGGGTTGGTAAAACCCTAAATGGTACAAGAAGAGTATGGAATCCTCCCTTTGAGGTTGGATTCATGGTTTAATCAGTAATGGAGTTTCGGGCTTTAGAACAAACCCCAACTAATCTTTACGTTAGTTTATGACGTGCTACGACCCATGTAGCTGCTTTGGGGAGTAATTCCATGAAAAGGTTTTTAAGTAAGATAAGTATTGAAAGATGATTTGAGTAGAATAGAGGTTACAAGATAATATGCAAAAGGGTTTTGATGTATGTATTGAGTATTGAGTTGGTTTGGATGGAAATATATGGAAAAATGGGAGAAAAACCACCATTTATGGGCATTTTCGAGGTTTGGTATCGGTACCTCAAACAAGAGCAAATTTACCACATGTGTTCTCGTCGACCGTACTTATCGACTTTTCGGCATCTGCACTAATGTTCGTATTGACCAGTGTTAGTGTTTTGGCCATAACGTGGTCATTTCTTGTTTGCATTGAGTGATTCAAGTTGCTAGGTAAACTAGACTTCATGGAGAACAAATCTCCCTGAAATAGGTATCTTTAAATTCTGACCCATTTGGCCTAGAAAGTCACTCAAAGTGGGGTTATGTTCAAGCCAATTTATGGTTCTGTTTTGAACATAGAGTAGTCTCGGTTGTTTAGGACATATCTTGAGTTTCGATGCTCCGATTGGGTGATTCTAGTTGGAGAAGAACCCTTAGAGCTTTAAATAGTACAAAGAACCAATGTCATGTATGGAGTTAAGACCCTTGAAAATGAGTATTTCAGACTGTCCCTAGTGTAATATGGGCAAACTTAAAGCCCTATGATAGGATAGTACGTTCCTAAATAAGTATGCTCTAAAAGTGATAAATAAGAATATGAATTTTTTATATGAAAAGGTATAGTTCAACATGTATAAAAGATTATTTGATTCTGAACATCTCCTAAGTATACATGATATCAGTAGGTATTCATGTATATGAGATATCTTTCTAATACATAATAGATTATTAAGAAAACATAATACATCGACGCTCGCCTATGACCGGTAGTCGTATTAGATAGGCATGCATATAGGGACACAAATGCTACAAGATACGTGATAGCAAATATCGAGGCCTCGCTTTCGTCGGCGATTACAGATCCCGTTTCGGGATTACCATAGCGCCCTGCTGGTTATATGCCAGATCACTGCTCTACGCGCTGATACACTTTCGAAAGTACATACAGACAGAGATCATCACTCAGATAAAGGATAGTACTCTTCTGCACATACAGATATAGAACAAAGGATAGTACTTTGGGTACATACAGCCTCTCCCGTATCCAATTTCCGTGGTATTCGCAGCATGAACATAAAAGAAAAATGAAAAGTATATGTAAAGGAAATGTATAAAGTATATGATATATCATTTATATGTATAACATCATATGCGATGATATATACGCCATGTGTTGTAAGAAATTTTGCTGTATATAAATGACACGTAAAAGTATATGAAATATGATAAGAAAGAAATGTTATGGAGAAAAGAAAGTAGGATATGATAAATGGAATAAATATATGCACATGTTATATGTGTCATAAAGATATGCATGTGTTTAAACCCTTGTTGGGAGGTCGTTCATATTGTAAATCTCTCACTCGCTTATAAGCTTAGCACCTGCAAGTTTCAGTCCGTGTAGGTATAGAAGAGGAAACAAGAGGGCAAGACGATCCACATCAGCGGCCAAGGTCAACACATCACTAGGGGTCCACTGGAAGATTTTTGGTCTAATGTATATGTCTTTTTGTTTCTTTTGCAAACAATGTAATATCAGAATGTTGGTGCCATTTTATAGGTGGAGCTTGTATTTATATTTTAAATTCAACGATACGTAATATAATACAAGCAATAATTTAACATTATAGGTATGAACAAACTTAAAGTGTATGAGTTATAGTAAATAACAGTAAGTGGTATCAGAGCCCCAACTGGGGGCGTCACAATTGAGTGGTATCAGAGCCTAGGTTTAGGCGTTTATGGAAAAGCTTAGGTTTAGGTGGCTCTGGAGTAGAGTATAGATAGAAAAGCATGTGTTTAGTAATGTGTTGACCTGATGTGGATGTCCTTGTGTTTTGTATAGATGGATCGTCCTCCAAATCCAACTGAAGAAGCAATGAGGAGTGTTAACCTCCCGGCGACGTGAATATCTGCTTGACCCCTTCGAATCACAAAAGTGAGAGCTAAGTTCCGCCGAGCCAAATGAAGGCATTATGATATCTCAGATAAGGACTCATGTATTAGAATGATTTACAGCTCCAAAAGCCCCGATAGACATGGTAAGAAGACATGGGGCTAAGGAATTCCATGGGATAAACATGGAAGAGTCCGATAAAGCTGAATTTTGGTTGGAAAAGCTGCAAAGAATATTGGAGGAAGTTAGATGCCCTCCCGATCAGAGAGTATCATGTGTAGTCTTACTATTACAGAGTGAGGCATATGATTGGTGGAAACTAGCGTTGAGAAGTCCATGATTCCAACCTATGACTGGGAGTTCTTATCCAAGAGTTCAGGCAAAGCACAAGCACGTTCGATGCATAGGAGTCCAAGTGGAAACAGCTTTTGAATTTAAAGCAAAGGAACTTGCCTATACAAATATGAGAAAGAATTCACTCGTCTCAGCAAGTATGCATCGGAGTTGATCCTCACCGAGGCATTTCGGTGTAGGCAATTTGACATGGACCGCATGATTCCCAAAGAGGATGAACCCATGACCTCTCCAAACAAAGGGATTTCTATTAGTTGGTTCAAGCTGCAATGAAAGTAGAGAGACAAGAAACGAGCAACAAAGAAAGATCTCAAACGAAGAAGTTTTCTAGAGGAGCTTCGTTTTCCTCGGGGAAAAGAGGTAGGGAGTCTCCAGCTCAATTAGAATATAGTTCCGCTACAAGAGGTAGAAGGCAAGGGTCCAAAGTAGCGCCTAGTACAGGTAGAGGTGCTTCAGTTGGACAAGGAGAAATTCTAGAGTGCCCTCATTGCCATCGACGACATTTGGGGGTTTGTAGATTGTTGACAGGAGGGTCTTTAAATGTGGAAGCACTGAACATCTGATGGAAAATTGTCCCAAAGAGTCAAGAGACAATAGGAATCCTTAGAGTAATAGTAGAGAGAGGTTTGCAGCACCACCGTTGACTCGAGATAGAGGTAGAGGTCGAGGGGGCCAGAGCTAGCATAGAGGACGAGGAGGTACAGTGTCAGAGACAGTAGATCGTCCTATGCCTATAGCACCAGCACGAGCATATGCTATGAAGGCTATTGAGGACTAGGATGCTCCTGAAGTGATTGCTGGTATATTTTCTCTATATGATATTGAGATGCATGCATTAATAGATCCTGGATCTACTCATTCATATGCATGCATTGAGCATGTGTTCGATAAAATGCCAACAATGGAACAGTTAGCATATGACATGCATGTGACCAGTCCATTGGGGCATAGTATTAGCATACAAACGTGATACGTAAATTGGCTCCATTGTTATACAAAGAAGAGAGTTTCATCGACGGATAATTACCATTCCAAGAATTTGACTTGATTCCGGGAATGGATTGGTTGTCTAAGCACTGAGCGATTGTTGATTGTGGACAAAAGACAGTCATGTTGAGATGCTCTGAACAGACTGAGGTGATAGTACAAGGCATTGGATCAAGTGCAATGTCCAATGTGATCTCCGCTATGCAAGCTAGGAGACTTATGAGGAAAGGATGTGAGACATTCTTGGTTGTAATACTTGATTCCAAGAGAGGTCAAGTTGAGGTAGAAAAGATCCCAGTAGTAAGGGAGTTTCCAGATGTATTCCTTGAAGACTTACTGTATTCCACTCGTTGAGGAGGCACACCAAGTTCCAATAGTCTCATGAATCCACTCACCTCAATGGAAGTGGGATAACATTACTACGGATATCGGTGGTCGGGTTTTCCCTCACGCAACAAAAACATGACTCTATTTGGGTGATTGTTGATAGGCTCACAAAGTTAGCCCATTTTATATCGGTCAGGATTGACTATTTTATGGATCGACTAGCTGAGCTATATGTGAAAGATTGTGGCGGGATTGCATGGTGTGCCACTATCAGGTCGACAGAGATCCATTTGGCATCGAGCCTGGAAGGAAATCCATAGCCAATTTCGGGTACTAGGTTGAATTTCAAGACAAAGATTCCATTCGCATAGGATGGACGCTTGAGAGGTTGACTAAGTGCTCGAAGATATGCTTCGGGATGTGTAATGAATTCATCGAAGTCGGGATGCAGATTCTGTTTCAGCCTGATGAAATTTTTCCTATAAATAACATTATTAGTCCAAAGATTGGCATGGCACCATATGAGGGTTTGTATGGCCGGAGATGTAGAACTCCTATGTGTTGGATAGAATTAAATGAGCATAAAGTGATTGGTCCAAACATAGTAAAAGACACATAAGCAAAAGTTCAGGTTATACGGCAAAGGTTAAAGGTGGCTAGTGACCGAAAAAATTCATATGCCAACCTAAAGAGAAAAGAGATTGAATATGAAGTGGGAGACAAGGTCTCCTTAAATGTATCGCCGTGGAGGAAAATTCTACGGTTTAGCTAGAGAGGCAAATTGAGTCCAAGGTTCATAGGGCCATATGAAATTCTGGAACGTATTGGTCTTGTGGCTTATCGATTGGCACTCCTTCCGGAGTTGGCAAATTACATGATGTGTTTCCTTATGTCGATGTTTCGAGATATCTGTTGATGAGTCGCAGACATATTACCAAGAGATACAAGTACAAGAGACCTACATGCAAGGCGCGGCAAGAGTGAAAAATATATGATGAAGAGCCAAAGGCAATTATGGCTTGAGAAGTGAAACAGTTGAGGAACAAACAAGTACTATTAGTAAAAGTGATCTGGCAACACCATGGCAGAGAAGAAGCTACTTGGGAGCCAAAAGCAACTATGAGAGCACAGTATCCGCAACTCTTCGAATCAAGTATGAATTTTGAGGACGAAATTCTTTTAAAGGGGGGAGGGTTGTAACACCTCAAATTATACCCTGACAGTTTTATAGCATGTTTAGGGTATAATAACAGTAAATGTATATTTTTTTCGAAATAAAATAATGCTAAAAATAAAATAAGAAAAACCCGGAATTTATACAAAAGAGAAGCGTAAATTGGTCATTTACCAATTTAGGACTTATGGGTCATAATCTCATAAGATTGTATGCCAGCAGAGTATAGTATAAGTTGAATTGTAAATAAATGAAGATGAGGGACCTATGTACAAATAAAAGGGAAATTAAGTATAAAAAGGAGGAGAGACCAAAAATATCTCATTTTTGGTCTCCAAAAGAGAGCTCATACGGTTGGGAGAGAAGAAGAGAGAAAGGAAGAAGAGAAAAGAAGAAGAAGAAGAGAAGAGAAGAGAAGAGGAAGAGAAGAGAAGAAGAAGAGCCAAAAAGGTATGGAATTCTAAAGTTTTGTATGGATTTCCATGAAATTGTATCGATTTCCATGGAATTGTATGGATAGTAGCTTGTCCCCAAACCTAGGATTTTATTAGGTTTTCATCCCAACCTTAGATTTCTTGAAACTAGGGTTGGTAAAACCCTAAATGGAACAAGAAGAGGTGTAATCCTCCCTTTTCAGGTTGATTCATGGTTTAACTGCAAGTAATGTGAGTTCGCTAGAACAAACCCCACTAATTTATGTTTGGTTTATGTACGGGTTATGACCCATATTAGAGTTGTTTTGGGAGTAATTCATGAAAGCTTTTTGAAGTAAGATAAGCATTGAAAGATGATTTGAGTAGAATAGAGGTTACAAGATGAATATGGAGTGGTTTTGATGTGTGTATTGAGTATTGAGTTGGTTTGGATGGAAATATATGGAAAAATGGGAGAAAAACCACCATTTATGGGCATTTTCGAGGTTTGGAACCGGTACCAAACAGTGTGGTACCGGTACCACATGTGTTTTGATCAATTGGTACCGGTATTGAATAGTCTGTACCGGTACCCATTGTTCTATTTTAGACCAGCGTTAGTGTTTTGGCCATAACGTGGTCATTCCTTGTTCGAACTGAGTGATTCAAGTTGTTGGGTAAACTAGACTGGGACAACAACCTCAAATAGGCCAATTCTGACCATTCGCCTTAAAGTCACTCAAAGTGGGGCTATATTCAAGCCAATTTCTGGTTCTATTTTGAACATAGAGTAGTCCCGCTTGTTTAGGACATATCTTGAGTTTCGGTGCTCCGATTTGGGTGATTCTAGTTAGAGAAGAACCCTTAGCACCTTAGCTTCAAATGAGTACGAAGAACCAGTGTCATGTATGGAGTTAAGACCCCTAAAAATGAGTATTTCAGACTGTCCCTAGTGTAATATGGGCAAACTTAATATCCTATGATAGGATAGTACGTTCCTAAATAAGTATAAGTCTAATAAAAGTACAAATAAGTATATGAATTTATTATATGAAAAGGTACAGTTCAACATGTATAAAAGATTATTTGATACTGAACATCTCATAAGTATACATGATATCAGTAGATATTCATGTATATGAGATATCTTTTTCAATACATACCGTGATTATTAAAAACATAATATCGATCACCGTTTATGACCGTGTAGTTGGCTGATAGGCATGCATATGGTGGACACAACCGCCGCAACATACGTATACGATATCGGTGACCGCTTTGGGTCGATGACATAGATCCCATTTGATCACTATAGCGTCCCTGCTTGGTCATGCAGATCACTGCCTCAGACAGCTGATAGCACTCAGGGTGCAGGCAGAGTAGAGATCAATGGCCTTCAACAAGGATAGTACTTCCTAGCATATAGACATAGAACAGTGATAATACTTTCGTGTACATACAGTTCTCTCCCGTATCCACTTCTGTGATATTCGCAGGCATGAACATAAAAGAAAATGAAAAGTATATATAAAGGAAATGTATAAAGTATATGATATGATATGAGAAGTATAGCACTGTTATGCGATGATAGTATATAGTTACAAGAACAAGAAATACAGTATAAAATGACATGAAAAGTATATGAAATATGATAAGAAAAGAAAAATGTTATGAGAAAAGAAAGTAGACATGAGAAATGGAATAAATATATGTACATGTTATATGTGTCACAAAGATATGCATGTGTTTAAAACCCCTTGTTAGAGGTCATCCATATGTGTAAATTCCCACTAAGCTATAAGCTTAGCACAGGTGTTTCATCCGTGTAGGTACAGAAGAGGAAACAAGAGGGCAAGACGATCCACATCAGCATCCAAGGTCAACACATTACTAGGGGTCCACTGGAAGATTTTAGGTATAATGTATATGTCTTTTGTTTTTTTCAGAACAATGTAAAATATTGTAAATGTTAAACAATTCCATATGGAGCTTGTATTTATATTTCAGAATCCGCTACAGTAATGTAATGCTGCTAAATGTTAACATTATAGGTATGAACAAGCTTAAAGTGTATGTTATAGTAAATATCAGCAGGGTATCGAGTCTCTAAATCGGGGTATCACATATACAGAGTCTTTACCGACTCTCACCACACAATGTAACGCTAATGTTCACCTTTGGTAATTCACATTATCGACAACAATCCCCAGTAGAATGTGCAATTCTAGATTTGGAATCCTACATGCCATTCTATGGAATGAGGTGAGACTCATCCATACACCATACACCGAGTTTTTATTGACTCCCACCACACAATGCAATGCTAATGTGTGATCTAAATACATGCAATGAAATGAAATGAAGACTCACTCATGTACCATGTCCCGAGTCCTTACCGACTCCCTCCACACAATGCTATTCCAATGTGTGAAAAATATGTCATTGTTGGATTACATCTAATAATCATTTTCAAACAAAATTCATTTTGTTTATAAACCAAAAAGTTTTTTAGATGCTAAACCTCAAATGATCATTTCATTTACAAAACCATGTGTCTTTGTGGGTAGCAAATTTCCGAGGTCTCACCATAAGCTCTGCACGCCTTCTAACACTTTTTGGGCTTTCATCATAGGAGTGTCTGAACCTGTCCAGGTCTTTCACCCGAGGGAGTATCTAGCCTTTCTTTTTATTGCCCGACACAAGTTTTTTTTTTTTTTTACTATTTTATTCAACCGTGCAACTCTTTTGGACTTCGTCCAACAGGATCGAGCCCACCCAATCAATCACCAAATGCAATGTTGATTTTCCAACCATGCACTTAATGCGATGTTACTCATGCATATTGAAATGCGATGAGCCACTACATGCCGATGTCATGCCTCATATGTGATGAATGCCATATGGACACTTAACTCATACATATAACCATGTATCATGGACATCTATATTACACACATATAATTTCCATCAAACAATCATTTCAATGTTAATACATAACACACATATCAATATTCAATCAAGCAACAATAACCAAACATGCTATACGACCCCAAAATAACCACAAACCCGACCACAAATAGGCCATGGCAGGCCTCAACCTTTACCTAGGCGAGGTAGAACATAGCTTGAAAGCTGTCCTGGGGTTCGCCTAGGCGAACCCCACCTTCGCCTTAGCGAACCCCTTCACCTAGGCCAAGAACATTGGGTTTCGAGAATTTTTCTGCCCAAATAGACCCTTAGCACATTCCACCATTTTAACCCAAAAATCAGTGAAAAGATGGAGACTAAAACCAGAGTAGGAAGAATTCCTACGTCTTGTAATGTAGTCTAACCGAGAGGAGGTCCCGAGAACCCCTTATAAATTCGAAAACTTCGATTCCCCCTGAATCTCCTCTTTTGGATCTTCGTTGAAATCTTTCCTTTTTAGTACCCACGCGTAGTCTTCGTCGACTAGATGAACTTTCACTCTTGGCTCGACGAATTCCAATCGACGGAATCCCGTAGATCGTAGAGAGAAGTCTAGGTCTCTTTCTCTCTCCCTTTCTCTTTCTCTCGATCAAAACCAAGAAATGGGATCTTTTCCCTTTCCTTTGTCCCATAAGCCCCTCACTTAAGTTTAAATGAGTGGCTCACATCGCGCCATGTGTCCGCGATTGGTCCGAGTCCGTTTCTACCCTGAAAAGATTTAATTTGTCCTGGTCTAAGTCCAAATTATTTTATCTGAACTTAATCCAGATCATTTCCCGATTTTAAGATTCTTCTTAAAATCCTATTTTTGGGGTTAGCCATACGCCTGACGCCCCGAAAATCGTGAAAATCCAACTACTTCGAAACTCAACAAAATTCGTTTGGGTAACTAAATTTTACGAAAAAAATCTAACAGTGAGGTCCATTTAGAAAAATTTAAGGTTTGCGACTTATACTCTAGCGGCAATTTACTGTTTGTCATTTTTCGAAAAATTTCAAATTTATACGGGTTTACATTTGTATTTCTCCATGTCAGCCATGCTTATCAACTTACCTAATCACAAGATTCCCTCAACCAGATTTTCTCTTTCATTAAGGTTGGATACACGCCTTATCAAAATCAAGATCGAGAAGAAAAAGGAAGATAATCACATATACTCTGGCCACTTATTCTCCATCCCTGCTGCACTTCCTAGATTTATGTCCTGAAAATCATACTTGACATTCAAGAACATATTCCATGTTTTTTATGACTGAATTTTGTATTTATTGGGATGACAACCTTTCTTCTCCGTGGATGTAGGCTCTACAAAGTCGAACCATGTAAATATTGCTTTGCTTCTAATCCTTTTCTTCTTATGTTTGCACTTTTAACACATTTTATCACACCATGTTGTTGGGCATCCAGAAAGTTAAGCCTAAGTCGTGCTCTAATACCACCCTTCCCTCTAATATATGACACAATCGATTTTGGGTCTAATTCTTCATAGTTTTGTTTTTAGGTTTCTTCCTTAAAAGACCTCATATTAATTGAATGTTGTAGATGCTCATCAACCCATGATCCTCCCCCACCCAATTAAGTGGACTGGACTGACTCCACATATAGATTTTGTTTTTTGGTCCATGTTTTGTGTATGTGACAAGTGGTAGACTTGGCTAATTTAGGAGCTGACCGTGGACTTGATTTTCTACCGTATGGATTTACCTTTTTTCCATGATGAGTTTGCACTTTTCACCTCACTTTTCCGTTTTTGTTATTGTAGAATTTGTTTACAGCTGTTTGATTATGTTTTTCTTACTTGTACAAGAATGTGGAGGGTAAACCTAAAATATCATAGTTATTTTAAACACTTCTTCTTTTTTTCCTCTATGTTAGCTGAGATCTAAATAAAGCCTTAGTCTTTCACCGCTAGAACACAAATTATCGACTTTCTTTTATCCAAGATATTTGTTTCAAGAGTTGTTTTTGTCATTCTCCCAAAAATTGGGGAAAATGTTGAATTTGTTCTCATTTTTCTTTTTGGTTGAAACAGATGGGGATGGCAAGTGCATTGGATACCTTATGTGGGCAATCATATGGAGCAAAGCAATACCATGTTCTTGGTGTACACATGCAGAGGGCCATGCTTATTCTCAGTTCTTTGCAAGATACCATTTTCGATCATTCGGGCATATACAGAACCACTCTAATGGCTGTGGGTCAAGACCCCGAGATATCACAAGAAGCCGAAACTTAAGCCCGCTTCATGATCCCAGTTTATTCGCTACGGCCTCCTTCTCAAGCAGTCCGGGCCGATTCTGCAAACCTAAAACATTGTCTTCCTAATGATGGTAATCTCTAGAATCACAACTTTAGTCCATCTTCTGGTGTGTTGGCTTCTGGAGTTCAAATTTGGCCTTGGAAGTAAAGGTGCTGCTTTGGCAAATAGTATATTGATGAGCTTAAAAGTCATATATTTTTAATCCATTTTTCTATTTGATTTTCATCATAAAAGGAATAATTAATATGCAGAAATATGAAGAAACTCACCAATTTGTTAGCGTGATGTGAAAGAGCAAGAAAGCAAGAGAAAACAAGAATTATGGAGTAAAATGCAGAAACTGCAAAGGCAGAATGAGCTAACCGTAAATTAATGTTGCATGGCTTGCATGTTCAGCTTATGATGTCACATAAGAGAAGCGCTGAAGCTATGACAGTTTGAAAGATGAAACTCAGACTTAAGCCGCTGTCGATAGAGACTTATGTCGTGACACCAAAAGCAACTAGTTGAAGCCTCCAGAGACATAAGTATATAGTTTCGGGCTGAAGGTTGCGCCTTTTAAGTTGATGTCGCGATAAGAGATTGATCGCGACATCGTGAACCATCGCTGAAAGCTGCAAAGACATGAGCCGATGTCGCGACAAGTATCAATGTCGCGACATAAGAAGACATCAGCTTGAAAGTTTCGCAAAGACATAGAGCCGATGTCGCGGATAAGGGATTACGTCGCGACATCGTGAACCATCGCTGAAAGCTACAAAGACATGAGCTGATGTCGCGAGTTAAGGGATTGATGTCACACATCGTGAACGGTAACAGTCAAACCTGCAGAGGCATAATGTATGTCATGGCATTGATGTCGCGGATAAGAAGACACCGCTCAAAGCCGCAGAGATTTAGTTTATGTCGCGACAGATCGATAAACATATTGATGGATGATGTCGCTTACATTGATTCCTTGTCGCGATTATTAAAGATGCCTTCGTGAAAATAAAGGAATGTCATGACTTATTGATAAATGCCAGAACAAGTGCCAAACTAACTAATGTCGCTATTAAGTGATTCAGGTCGCGACTAATAGTAACTCCGAGCGCCCACTTTGGAAATCCACAAAAGAATGCATTGAATTAGGGGCCCAACCGAGAAACCTAAGTAAATAAGGCAAATTTCTACCCAGAGAAAAATGGCGTTGTGGGGCGTAAGGTAACGAAGAATCCGTAGCCAAAGGCTTCATTTTATTTTTCTTTTCTTTTCTTTTCTTTTATTTTCTTTTTCTGTTTCCGTCGCTATAGATTAGATTGTTTTCATCTTTCTTTATTTTTTTCTCATTTTCCGATCTCGATGTTATCGCTGGAAGGTGTCGAATGCAATAATTCCATTCTTTCAAATTACTACCGGTTTGAAGTTCAGATGTTCTCGAATTCACTCTTCCAGCCTAAATCGCTGTTCTTATACCGTAGGAATGTCAGAGTGTAATTCAAGAATGAGAAACCCAGCTTCCATTAAGTGAATGCTATAGTCATAATTTATCTTCCCTGTAGTTGTTTCCAGCAGCTTGTGAATTTCAATTTATGAATTTACTTCTGGTTATGGGTTTAATGTTTTTTGACCAATACGCTTTATACTGCTTAAGATTTGTTTCATTGCTCTGATTTCTGAGGCCCGAGGACACAGAGAAGGCATTCCCCGAGAGTTATGAACATTTCCCTTTTTGAAGGTATATTAACCTCGCTATTAGAGATCTAATGAGCTTTGTAAGTTTACTTAGATAAATCCTCTCTCACTTGAAATCAAGAAAGAGCTGAATGAGTTATCACCAAACAAGCAGAGATTCACCAATTCGAATAGTGAAGCCAATCCCGTGTTAGCTGAGATCTAATCAAGGAGAGGGTGATCTATTCTAATTCTTAGAGGAAGAGTAAACTGTGAAGTCAGAGTATCCTTGCTCGACCGATGCTAACTCGTGGGAGCTAAGGTTTACAAATTCATAAAATGGGTATGAAGGCTGCAAAAGAAATACCTGCATTAAGGAAATCCTATTAAAAGTGAAATATCGAACCCATGTCTTCGAAAGAATCGAAAATTAGATAATGAACTGTGGAGTGTGGGAGAGATCCAGAGTCTGTGACCGTTAAACGACTCGACGTATTTTTAAACCCGAACACACAAGCAATTTTATTATAACTATGAATTGATACTAGCTAATATAAAGAGTTCTGAGGTGTCCTCTAAAAGATAACTATTCAGCTTCCATTTATTTTCTTAACTATTCATTATTCTTTTATTCTTTAGATTCCGCTTCTATTTGATTGTTCATTCTTTTTCCTTATACTAGATATTTTATGCTCTTAAGCCGATCACAATGTCATGTTATAGTCCAAATAGTATGGAGTTTCGGTAGTCAGGATAGTTGATATAGAATTTCGAGATCTCGGTGGATCGATATTTGACTTATATCCATTTTATTACTGTTTAATTGCAATTGCAGATATTAGCAAACCAAAATCAAAATGATTTACTTAGGAGATTTTTGGTTTATATAGTAGAAAGTTAACAAGTTTATGCGCCGCTGTCAGATTAGATAATAGTCTCAATAGTGTGTCATAAATTTGTATACATTATTTGGTCTCTTAACAAGTTTTATGGCGCCGTCACGGGATTAGATAATAGTCCTTGTAATAAATGCCATAAATTTGTATATGTCTGGTCTAACAAGTTTAAGGCGCCGCTGTTTGCAGATTAGATAATAGTCCTTGGTAATAATCGTCATAAATTTGTATATGTCTTTGGTCTCAAATAAGTTTTATGGCGCCAAGGTGTGGGATCGAAAGAATTTAGTAAATCAATATTCGACAAAAGAAGGAAATGCTAATTTGACATTTTGAAGAAAAAAGAACAAAATAGCTTTTCAAGCAAAGGGTTATTTTTAACCACTAACCTTTAACAAACCATATTGAAACATTTGTCGACTGCACTAACTCTATTAATGTAAGTGTGTTTGAATTTTCTCCGGGACAAAATTTTAAATGCATAGGAAATTAACACCGATCCGATTCCGCCATTACGTAATTGTGGTAGAACACTTAAGCTTCGAGAAAGATAAAGAAGGGCGTAAAACTCAACCATGGCAGATGAAAGACAGGATTAGAATGAAGTACATAGAGAAGCAGCTAGAAGGCCTCCAATCACTAATACTATGGAGGACTTCTGGAAGCCTATTATTCAAGATGAGTACTCAAGAATCGGGCAAACAAATTATTGATGCAAATAATTTTGAACTTAAACCAAAGACTAATTACAATGGTCCGAAGAAGATCGGGCCATCGTCATCCACCGAGGACCCAAACGAGCACTTGGGAAGATTTCTCAGGATGGCTAATAAAGTGAAGTTGAATGGGGTGAGACCTAAGTCATCAAACTCGCATCTATTCCCATTCTCTCTAAGAGATACAAAGAAATACATGGTATGAATCTACCATATGGTTCTCATGATACTGGAGGAGCAGTAGAGGCCTACTTTAGTAGATTCTTTCCCCCCAAATTTCACCTCAGAGAAGGAGGGAAATCATTGTGTTTCAAAGAGGGGAAAGATGAAAGCCCCAGATAGCTCGGGAAAGATTCAAACCCGCTGTCGAGAAGATGTCCAATGCATCGGATAGATCCAAGACTGTGATGGACATCAGACATCATGCCTTGAATGGATATATCAAAGGGATCATTAATGCTCATGTTATGGAGCATTCAAACGAAAGTGCTTCGAAGAGGCAAAAAGAGCTGATTGAAGACCGCTAATGTAATATGAAAACTCCCTCTCAGTTTTCAAAAGGAAATGTTGGTAGGAAAAGGGGATCATGGAGCCGAAAGCAAGATGACGTACCACGGAGGCCGCCGATGCCATTATGCAATGTGGACGGACAAGAAAGGAGCACACACACCGCCCATGAGATAGGAGCAAGAAAGAGAAAGATGAAGGGAAGTGCCGAGAGAGCTACCTAAGAACAATTCGACATGTCAAGAGGTTAAGTATCTGGGTGAGCAAAGAAACTACCATTTCAAACCCAATACTAACCTCGTCAAAGACATTATCACCCAAAGACCGAGGAACCATGAGAATTTCTCATACGGGTGGAGGGCTTCACAAGGCCCAAGGCATGGAAAGAACCTCACCGTGGTTATCAATGTACCACCAAGGTTCCAAAGAGCAAAGAAGAAGTGAAATGAACACAAATGAATATCGTATCGCTGAGGCCCAATCTGGGGCGAACGTATGCCGCAAATTACGGGGATAATAAGAAGTCATGGAACCTCCATGAACAAAAAAGCTCATAGAATCGAAGCAAATCGCTACCACCCTCAAAATTTTCAAACACCAATTAATGAGCCCAAGAACCCTGAGACACAAGGTGGCAATGCGCCTAACCCCGCAAATCCAGAGAAAGATGCCTTCCAAGTGACACAAAGAAGAATCCAAAGATCGCATTGTCAGGCAACCAGATGGGAAGGAGAAAAGATGAAAGAAAAATGACGTAAAGAAGAAGAAGAAGAAAGCCCGTAAAGGAAGAAGCACCGGAGAAAAGAAAGTATGAGTGATATGAAGGACATCCAAGGCTCTAGACCTGCAGTCCCATTTCCACAGAGACTGCAGAAATCAAAGATAGAGGAGCAGTTTGCAAGGTTTTTGAAAACCTTCTAAGCTGTGAGATCGCATGCCCTTACGAAGTGGTGACTCAGATGCCACTCTATGCAAAATTCAAGGACATGTCAGCAAGAAAAGAAAGATAGTAGAAGAAGGGATTGTGAATTCACCGCCATTTGCAAAAGGTTTGATAAAGAAAGAATTGCCGAAAAGACAGTGATCCAGAGTTTTACAATTCCTGCATCAATGAGGAGTTGAATCTTAAAGCTCTCTCGTGACTCGTAGAGGCAGTATAAACTTGATGCCTCTTCAAGGTTGCCAATTGTTTGGGAGGTCTCACCACTATTACTCTTCAAATGGAAGACAGATCGATGGTAAAACCTGAAGGAGTCTTGGAAGAGGCGCCGGTCATTACTGGAAATTTGTTTCAAAGAGACTTCATCATTCCTGACATGGAAGAAGATCTGCAAGTACCCTCGCTATAATGGAGACCATTCCTTAGCTAATTGAGCTGCCCCGGTCGACATGCAAAAAGGAGTTCTTACTGAGGGTTGGAGGAAGCCGCTTCAACTTGATCAAAAGCATGCATTATAGACATAGATAGAGAAAATTGTACGAAGCGATGATGTCTATACTACAAACCCCGATGTTCACAATGATTATAATGCTCAAATTTTTATCAATGAAAAGAGATAAATTCTCAAAGATATTGAAGATGACTACTCGATTGTCCATACAACAGGCCATTCTATAGAACCGTGTCGAGCCTCGAAGAAAAACAAATGACAAAGGAAAATAATGAAAAGGGAAATTCATCAAGGAAACCAAAGGAAGCAGGGCTAGTGTTGGAAAGAGTTGCCAAGTCATTTGAAGTATGCTTACTTAGAATCACCAAAGAGAAAAACTGATTATCTCTCGCGACTCGATGCCGAGGAACAGAGGTCGAAAATCTAAAGAAGATAAAGAGTCTATAGCTCGTCCATCAAGATTTGAAGGGTATCACCCATCAATTTCCAGATGCACAAATTTCGCTAGAAGAACTTCAAGCCATCCAGAGAACATCAAAGGAGACTCGAATCCAAAGATGAAGGAAGTAGTCGAAGGAGGTACTCAAATCATTGGTGTCATTTTATCTATGCAATTTCAGATAAATTCCTGGGTGGTTCTACCATGGGTCCCAAAGAAGGGTGGGTTTGATCGATCCGCAATGAGAAACGAATTGATTCCAACAAGAACAAAGGATGTGGATGGAGGGTATGCATTGATTGATGTGAGAGCCGAACATACCCAATTTAAAAGATCATTTCCCTCTTTGCCCTTCATTTAATCGACAAGCCGACGATTGAAGGTGACACCCTCATTTTTGTTCTCGGATGGGTATTCGTGGATACAATCGACATATCGCACTGAGGACCAAGAGAAGACCACATTCATATGCCCCTATGGTACCTTGCCTTCAGAAGGATGCCATTCTGGGCCGTAATGCCCCTTACATTCCGTGTGAGGTGTGGCATGTCAATGTTCTCGCACTCGCTGAAGAGGTTATGGAAATTTTTACGGATGACTTACGCTGTATGGATCCGGGCTTGATCGTTCAAGAACCTGAAACAAAGTGTTTCAAAGATGCCAAGACAAACAACTAAAGACCGAATCAAAATGCCATTTATGCAGAATGCATGGGTATTGTTTTCGGGGCATAAAATTTCACATCGACCGAAGTAGATCAATCCAAGGTATCCATTATCAAACTCTTGCACCAATTCCACTACAGTAAAAGGCGAAGAAGCTTCGTGCATGTTAGATTTATAGAGATTCATCAAAGACTTCTCAAAATAAATGCACTCCTATGCAGACATCGAGAAGGATACAAGGTTTAATTTTTGATGACTCTCAAGGTCGCTTGAAGAAATCAAGATCAAATCGTTCAAGCACCTATAATGGTTGTAAACTGCACGTGATCAGGGATTTGTACAATGTGTGATGCCGTTGATTTCAGAATGGAGTCGCCCTAGGCAAAGAAAGGAGAAATATTCGTGACCATATACTACGCTAGAATCTCAATGAAGCACAAGAAAATTACTCAACAACTGAAAAGGAGATGCTAGCCATAGTATTTGCTTGTGAAAAATTCAGGCAATACATTTTGGGATCCCATGTTATTATTCATACTGATCATGCAACAATCAAGTACCTGATGTCAAAGAAGGAAGCTAAGCCAAGATTGATAAGGTGGGTGCTGCTATTGCAAGAGTTTGACTTGGAGATCAAGGATAAAAAGGGGTGCACAAATGTGATAGCTGATCACTTGTCAAGAGTAGAAAGAAGAACTGCTGAAAAAGAGAAAGTAATATTAGCAGAGAACTTCCCAGATGAGCAACTGTTATTAGTTTCCTTCCAACTTCCATGGCATGTCCTGATATTGTGAACTATTTAGCTTTCAGGAGTAGTTCCTTCGTGACCGGGCCACCAATAAGAGGAAACTTTAACTCGACAAACAGGTATTATATCTGGGATGAACCACTATTATTTAAAAGAGGTGTCGATATGATAATAAGAGAAGATGTGTGCTTAAAAACAAGGCAAAATTTCGAATGAATGCCATATCAACATATGGGGGTATTTTTCAGAGAAAGAATGTACTTCATAAGATACCCAATCGATTTTATCGCCCACTATCTCGCAGATTGTGTTGAGTGGGTTAAATTGTGTGATAGATGCTAAAAGATTGGAAATATCACTGTTATAAATGAAATGTCCCTAAGAGGTATAATGGTGGTAAATCTTTTGATGTAATGGGAATAGATTTATGGGGACCATTCCCACCATCATTTGGGAACCCGCATACAACCGCTAGCAGCTTGATTATGTTTTCAACGGTAGCAGTGGTTTGGTCCAAGGAATGATTCTAATACAATAGAGCTTCTTTGCAAAAATATTAAGCGCATTCGGGAACAATCTAACTATCATTAGTGATGGGGGTTTACTGCAAACAAAATATTTGCAAAACCTACAGAGCGGTGTATGGGACCAAGCATGTAATGAGTCTAGCTTATCATCCCCGCACTAATGGACGTAAATTTCCAATGTGGAGATTAAAAGAATACTTAAAGACCGGTGAGCTCAAGGTGAAGGATTGGTCTTCAAACTTGATGATGCACTTGGGCTTACAGATCGCATACAAACCCCATCGAACGCCCCTACGCTGCACTGTTTTCGCAAACCATGTCACCTACCGAATTCAGGAATACGGGCGCGGGGCCGTGGGCCATCAAGAAGTTGAACTCGATTTTAAAACTGCGGAAGAGATTGCTCCAAATGTCCGAATCTAGAAGAATCGAGAAACAGCTATGATACGCTAGAATCTACAAGGATAAGACAAAGAATGGTATGATCAAAGGATCCCGAGGAAAGAGTTCAGAGTAGGGGCAAGTTCTCTTTATTTAATTCTAGGCAGAAGTGTTTGGGAAAGTTGGAAATCAAATGGAGTGGGCGTACACGGTGGTGTCAAGCGATACATTTGGAAGGCGGTGGCGGTGGGGCCCGAAATCTTGGGAGAAAGAATTCAGGAGATCAATGGACAAGGCGAAGCTTATCTAAGCGAGGAGGAAGGAATGGAAGAGCTCAGTGGAGTTATCCTAGAAAAGAAGAAGAACGAAGCAAGTCGGTAGGACTCAAGCCCAGTAATTTGATGGGAGGCAACCATAGAAATTTAGTTTACCTTTTAGATTTTGAATTTTTTTTTGTAATTTCGTTTTGATTAGTTCTTATAAAGATAGATTTAATTTTGAGAAGTTAATTGTAGTTTAATTAAATTTTCTTGAATCATGCGGCATGCGTGCAGAATTTGAACATGAGTGAAAAGCAACCCCGGGACACCTCCGGCAACTTGAAATGTCACGACATGAACAAGGAGTGCTTTCTATAAACCAAACACAATGAAATATGAGTGGAATTGCTTATTGATTTCTGCTTGGAAGTGCAGACCAAATGTCTAAAGGGTATGGGTTAATAAGTGAGATTTTGAGATCGGTAAACTAAGGGCATAGGTCGCAGCCAGTAAAACGAAAATGAAATAAAAATGATAAATTTGAATTGAATTGTTGTGTTACTTTGGTTTGTTAATTTGTGTTGCTTTGTGGTTGCATAGTTGGAAAATAAAAGTAGGAATTAGTTCAAGAATAAAAAGCTATTGAGGAGAATTAATAAGCTGAATTGAATGAAGTTAGATTAGAATAGGCCCGAATGCGGACAAAATCTGAATAGGTCCAAATGAATCGGTTTAATTGAAACCTAAGTACAAAAGTGACTTAAGTCTAAGCGATGAGTCGGAATAGAGAGGAGTAATCTGATGAAGAGACAAAACATATTTTAGAGTTTGTGGTACGAGCAATTAAGTCAAAGGAACTGTTGAATATCAATTAATTTAACTACTCATCAACAAAAATGAGTCAAAGGAAATCCTTGGTTAGTCACAATTGAACAATCCAAAATTCTAGAATTTGTTAGATTATTGATTGGCCAATCCTAGGTGATACGGTGACAAAGGAGATGATGCGAGGCCATTCTTGGATAGTTGAGTAGTTCCCCTAGCCATCCCTATTCATATCTTGATGCATATACCTTGGATTCAGGAAATTGAGCCAAACAAGCTTAGTTTTCAAAATAAGCGATGAGCTGACCCATGAAAGTCAGTTATTGAACAGACTGTGAATGGGGATTCAAGGAGGAAGAAAGAAATGAAGTTTGGGAGTATATGTTTTTGAGAATAAGGAGAAAAAATATAGAAAAAGGAATGAAAAAAAAAGGCAAAATGAGAAAATGCGATAGAAAGAAAGCTTATAGGGATAAGTTTTATCTTGTGGCCTAACTCTCTTGAGCTGATTAAGTTCTTAGGGGTGTTTCAGCACCTAGTATTTAATACCATACGGTATGGGAGCTACTAACCCAGGGTTAGCTAGGTGTTAGAAGCCTAAAAAGGTAAAAACATTGCACTATCCACGAATGGTGACAAACAAAGGAAATTTCCCAGAGTTGAATTACAAGTGAGAAATAGAGGGCATACGATTTAAAATTGAAGCAATCAAAGTGTCCCAAACATGAGTTTGGGAGTTTATTAAAGAAACTACAAGAAAGAAGGGCGTGGCCAAAAAAAAAAAAAAGGAGAAAAGGTTCGGGGTAGTCTTAACCTAAAACTCCTTCCATCCTACCCTTTACCCGAGCCCTAACAATATAAGCCCAAGACCTGATTGATCTTGAAGAATTGGAATTTTCCATTAGTGGAGATCAATATGAACAACAGAGGGAAACCTATGAATTTGGAAAATATGAAACAATGAAAAGCTGACAGAAGGACTTTAGGGAGTTAAGTGACTCATTATGAAGATGAAGAAAATAATTTATTCAACGGATCTAATGAATATGTTGTTTGTAAAACAATTTCCAACAGTTTAGTTTTGTATACTATAAAGATTAAAAATAACCTTGAGCTGGACTTGAAGAAGTAGATACTCCCTGAGAAAACAATGCTCTTGTATTTGATGGAAATTGGCGCTCTTGCAAGCAGAGCAGAAAAATGTCCTTTTTGTTTGAGGATAAAAGCAGATTCTTTCTTTCCTTTGCTTGAGGATAAGCAAAACTTTAAGTTTTGAGGGGAGTTTGATGAGCTTAAAAAGTCATCTATTTTAATCCATTTTTAGTTTGATTTTCATGAAAAGGAATAAACAATTAATATCTTGAAATATGGAAAACTCACGATTTGTTATTAGCGAGAATGTGAAAGAAGAAGAAAAATCGGTAGAAAATCACGGCCAAATTGGTGGAGTAAAAATCACGAGAAAATGGCGGGCGGGAATGAAAGCAAGCTGGTTAACTAATGTTGGGTTTGGGCTTGCACGGTCGATTATGATGTCGCGACAAGAGAAGCGCGGAAAACATAGCGAGGTTTGAAAAGATGAAAGCTATTTGTGACTTAAGAACATTTGTCGCGACACCAAAAGCAACCAGTTGAAGCCTCCAGAGACATAAGACGTGCTCAGTTGAAGGTTGCAGTTCCTTAAGTTGATGTCGCGACAAGAGATTGATGTCGCGACATCAGGAACCATCAGTTGAAAGCTGCAAAGACATGAGCTGATGTCGCGACAAGGGATTGATGTCGCGACATAAGAAGACATCAGTTGAAAGTTTGCAAGACGCGGCGATGTATAGCGAGATTGATGTTGCGACATCGGGAACCATCGATTAGTTTGCAAAGACATGGTGATGTCGCGACCAAAGGAAGTTGATGTCGCGACATCGAGGCGAGCAGGTTGAAACACGCGGAGGCATAAGTGATGTAAGACAAAGTTGATGTCGCGACATCAGGAACGAACAGTTCAAAGCTGCAGAGACTTAAGTTGATGTCGCGACAAGAGATCGATGTCGCGACATGGATGATGTCGCGACATTGATTCCTTGTCGCGACATAAGATGCCTTCAGGAAAACAAAGGAATGTCATGACTTATTGATAAATGCTGCAACAAGTGCCAAACTAACTAATGTCGCGACAAGGGATTTGAGGTCGCGACCTGAACAGTAACATGGGCCAGTCCACTTGGAAATCCACAAAAGAATGCATTGGAATTAGGGCCCAACTGAGAAACCCTATAAATAAGCAGCTACCCAGGAGAAAAAAGGAAGGCAGTGGGCGAAGCAGAACGAAAGATCTGGGTAGCCAAAGGCTTCATTTTTTTTCTTTTCTTTTCATTTCTTTTATTTTCTTTTTCTGTTTCCGTCGTTATAGATTAGATTATTTTCATCTTTCTTTATTTTTTTTCATTTTCTGGATCTGGATGTTATCGTTTTGAAGCGTTGCATGCGAAATTCCATTCTTTTCAAATTACTACGGAATGTTTGGAAGTTTAGACAAATTTACGAGTCGACTTTTCGGTTCAAATTTGCGATTGTTCTTATGATCGAATGTTGTAGTGTGTAATTCGATGGTGAAACCCGACTTCCATTAAGTGGAATGTTATAGTCATAATTTATCTTCCACAATAGTTGTTTCCGACTTGAATTTCGAGTTTATGAATTTACTTGGTTATGGGTTTAATGTTTTGAAATACGAATACTCGATTTCTTATACCCGTTTAAGATTTGTTTGTTGCTCACGATTTCAAAAGGAGGCCCTGCGGTGACACGAGAGAAGGCATTCACGAGAGTTATGAACATTCCTTGAAGGTATATTAACCTGCTATTAGAATCCTAATGATCTTTGTAGTTTACTTAGATAAATCCTCTTCTCACTTGAAATCAAGAAAGAGTTGAATGAGTTATCAATTTAAACAAGCAGAGAGTTCACCTCAATTCGAATAGTGGTGATCAGTGTTAGGCGAGATCTAATCAAAGGAGAGGGTGATGCATTCATTTGGAAGGAAGAGTAACCTGGGAGTTGTATATCCTTGCTTGACCGATAACTTGGGAGCTAAGGTTTACAGTCCATAAAATGGGTATGAAGTATTGCAAAGAAAAAATACCCAGATTAAATCCCTATTAAAAGTAGTCATCTAATTCCTTTTGTCTTGAAGATCGGGAAAATTAGATAATGAACTGTGGAGTATGGAGAGATCGGCTGTCTTCTTTAGCATGGTGATTTTAAACACAGGAAATACCTGAGCAATTTTATCGGTGCTAACTTCTGATTAATGCTTCACAATGAGTTGAGGTGTCCTCTAAAAGATAACTATTCAGTTTCCATTTATTTTCTTAACTATTCATTATTCTTTATTCTTTAGATTCCAGTTTATTTGATTGTTCATTCTTTTTCCTTATACTTGTATATTTTACAGCTTCTTAAGCTGGATCACAATGTCATGTTATAGTCCAAATAGTATGGAGCTTGAGTAGTCAGGATAGTTGATCTAGAATTCTTGAGATCTCTGTGGGATCGATATCTGGACTTATATCCATTTTATTACTTGTCGACACGAACTTCACGGGATATTAAGCCAAAACAAGTGAAATGATTTACTCTAGGAGATTTTTGGTTTATATAGTAGAAAGTCAACAAGTTTTATGGCGCCGTTGCCGAGGATTAGTTAATAGCCCTTTGGTAATAGTGTCATAACCTTGCATGCATGACTGAAGGCTCAACAAGTTTTATGGCGCCGTTGCCGGGGAGTAAAGGTGCTGTTCAAATTTGGTGTCATAACCTTCTGGTGTGTTGGCTTCTGGTGTTCAAATTTGGCCTTAGAAGTAAAGGTGCTGCTTTGGCAAATAGTATATCCTATTGGATAAATGTTTTGTTACTAACCTTTGTATATGATTTTCCATCTTCTTGCTTGAAAACTAGGACTAGATTATCAAGGAATACATATCCTTATTTTTTAGACAAGCTAGTCCTTACATTTGGTATGGTGCAGTAGAAGTTCCCATTTCTTAATGCTTCATATCTACATCGAAAATATGAGAAAGTCTGATATACGAGATTTGTATTCGAGTCTCTAAAGATTTTAATGCAGTTTATTTCCATGGAATTCAACATCTTGGAAATGTGGTCATTTGAACCGATGGTTCTTCTAGTTGGTCTCCTTCCTAATCCAAAGCTAGAAACTTCAGTTCTTTCAATATGGTGAGTGTTGATTGAATCCCAATAACCAAAGTGCAATAGACTTGAGCAAGAATGCCACCTATCACTCCAGGACAAAGCATATCGAAGTTGGATATCATTGGATTCGTGATGCTACAGAACTGAAACAATTCCAATTGAAGAAGAGTCACACAAGTAAGAATGTAGTCAACATGATGACAAAAGCTATTCCAAGGCAAAAGTTGGAGTTATATTCCAAGCCCGTTGGCATGGGATCCCACTAAGGATCCAAGGTGACTTCTACGTTTAGTTGCATGCATGGGTCTGGAGGGGGAGATTTGATGGGGTCCATACCTATAATTGTGTCTCCCATAAAATGAAAGCATGTTCCCCATTTTCTTCCTTTTTTCTTTTCTCTCCACTTCCATTTATTGAGCCACCTCTCCCGGGATGCTTTCTCCTTTCCTTACCTATAAATTGACGGCAAGATGAAGGCATTTGATATATCTCTCATTTGCAAAAGAAGAAAGGAGTAGAGAGGAGAGGATGAGAAAGTGAGAGAAAAAAATAGAGAGAGTCTCAATTGAGAAGGTTGCTCTTAATTGAGGAATTTCCTCATCGAAGAGTGTGAGGTTATCTCTATTTCTTGAGTATACCTAAGATCGGTATATTCTTGGGAGGAGTTGTATTGCATACCACTTTGTGATAGTAAAAAATTATTTGGAGTTTGTTCCGTGGTTTTTCCTTTCACCTTGAAGGGTTTTCTATGTAAATATGATGTTATTAATTTCTGTATTTATTTTTTCGTATGGGCACTATTCACATATATGAGTGCTATTAACATAGATGGTACTATTCATATATATGGGTACTATTCACATATATGGAAACTATTCACCCGATGTCAACAAACACTACCAGAGAGTAGTGTCAGGGTAATAGAAGCCGATCATTCGAGCACCCAACATAAAATAAATAGTTTTTCTTTGACAATTAAACACTTTATTATAATATAGTAAATCGGATATCTTGTCTTTTTAAATTTTGAATGTTTTACTAATTGAAATATGCATGTGGACAAAATAAATAGTTTGTAGATATTCCAAAATTAATTAAAATAATATATAAATGTATACAATAATATAAATAATACTCAATACAAATAATAAGGCTTTCTTCATCATCAAAGCTAAAACCATATCTTTTTATACTTAAAAGGTTAAAGATTATGGGAAGAGGTTTTGTCTTTTTTGCTTTTTTTTGTCCCTTCAAAAACACTATTTTGAACTTATGAAAATTAATATCTTTATATTCAATGAGAAGTATTGTTAGATTAGATATTTTTATAGCTTTCAAAGTTGGACACGACACCAAAATAAAAAATAAAAAATAAATAACATGTTCGATCATATAAATATAAAATAATAAAATGGATATTTTTACATAAATTAATCATATTAATTTGTTCGATAAAAAGTCTCATATATAAAGTATTTCATTAAGATCAACATTTTTGTGTGAGAATTAACTATTTATATTGTACCATATTTATTTTTCATATATAGTCGAGAAGAATTATTATAATAAAAAATTATGTACGAGAATATGGGGGCAGAGTTGAAATATTGGAGGAAATTGAAAAACAAAATACGGTAAACTATTGACAATGAAAGAATTGTGAAATTTGATTAATATTCATCAAATAACCAGTCCTGTTTTGCTAAATTGGTTGAAAGGTTGATAATGATCAATGGTTTTCTCTACATTTCATGATAAACCCTTGGTTTTTTTTTCCAGTTTATTGTACTTTTAAGTAGTGATTTATATTATAAAATATAGTTCACAAATTCTTTAAGCATCTGATTATTACATGTTACTTAACAAAAATAATGTAAAAAAACAAAATAATAAAAATGTGAATAAAAGCAATGAATGAATGAATTTTTTTGAACTAAAATTAATTAATTTTTTAAAAATTATATAAAACAATATAAATGTACTTAATGTTTTGAATACTTAGATGTGTGGCCATATAAGCTTATAAGTTAATTTATAGCATCCAATAAATTTGACTTTGGTTCATAATTATAAAATACAAGTCATGTGAATAAGGTTATTTTATGAAAGGAGACGTCCAATAGAAACTTAATTCTAATTCTGACATTAATATAATTGCCGACATATTTTATAATTTGCCTTTAAGATTTGCTTCTTTGGCAACACTACTGTAGATCTATTTCAAAATCAAAACCATAAAATGGAGTAATATGTTACTTTTTCAATATCTAAATATAAAATAAAGCTGTTTTTCCTTATGCTATTTTAGTAATTAGCTTATGCCTGTGACAATGGGAGCGAGGCAAATTTCATCGTTTGGAAATCTTTACTAACTTCTTCTCTTTTTTATAACATATGATGATCCAGTTTACTATTCAAAGTGTATTAAGATTAAAAAAAAACACATGGTGATACATTCATGTTAAATTCAATGAATCTACGTGGTAAAAGGCCTTTATTGGAGATCAAGCAGTGTGTTGTCTTAGAAAAAGTATAGTTTGAAAAGTCAAAGTTTAAGGTTCATCTCTCATGATACGCATATTTTGTCCTCACATTTCAAATAAAAAATAGAAAAAAAAGATCTGTTCTTAAAAGATTGCTTTTAAAATATAAAACAAGATATATCTTTTTGTAATTTTTAAGCATTTTTATTTAGTTTCTAAAATTAATTAGTGACTACTTTTTAAAAAATAATTAATTAATTAATTTTTTTACATCTATTTACTTTTTAGTACTTTGTATTTGTAGGGATTCAAACGGAGTACCTAGGTTCAACCAAACATCAAGGATAATTAATTAGTTGCTTATGAATATTGAATACTAATTACAAAATAAAAATATTATATACAATTTAATTTTAAAATATACTTAAAAATATAAAATATAAAAAATATTTTAAATTTTCAAACAAACACTTCTTTTATAACAAATAAAAGCTATTTTGCATAACTGTTTTAAAAAATAATGGCCAGACATGGCTTTAGTTTCTTTCTTTTATTTATAATATTATACGATAAACAATAATTCATAAATCATAATTTTCATTTGTTTTTTTATCAAACGGAAGGAAGGGGGAAACCCAACAACACTCTAGTTCTTACAGGACAACCTTGGTAAGAGAATACCCATTTGGTCTTGTAGAAGTATTGGACCTATGCCTTTTGGTAGAGTTGGCCATTTCATGACTTCCGGGGTGGTAAGTTCCATCGAGAGATTAGCTAGAAAATCAGCTGCTTGATTTCTTTCCCTATAGACATGTCGAACGCTGGCTGTCCAGTTCCTTCTTAAGAGTTCATGACATTCTTGGATCAATCTGGGATGTTTCGTGGTTCCGACAATCAGTTTCATCATCCACATATGAACAAGGAGAGAAGTAATTTCTACTACCAGTTGGCTTATTCTCCTCTCCCATGCAATATGCAGCCCTTGAATGAAGGCCCATAGTTCAGTTTGAACTGCTGAGCATGTCCCAAAACGAGCTAAGAACCCATCTAACCATCTTCCCTCATGGTTGTGTAGTAGTTCTCCCCCCAGCTTGGTTACTGCTG
The DNA here is from genome assembly GCA_016808115.1 of Tetrastigma voinierianum. Lineage (NCBI taxonomy): Eukaryota > Viridiplantae > Streptophyta > Magnoliopsida > Vitales > Vitaceae > Tetrastigma > Tetrastigma voinierianum. The sequence continues at coordinate 522,359 of JAEQBH010001334.1, read as the reverse complement.
CTCTTGAAGCACCCATTAGTACTTAAAGTAATCCAGCCTGGGTGAGGAGGGGCTCAACCGATCCAGTGTGTCTCATGTATGAGCTTTCCCCTATGCATGATATGTTGGCTCGTGAGCACTGAGTATATCTCCCTGGAATAAGCCTGGACCATTGCGGCTTTGTCCTTTGTGGTGTGTTCTTTGTTTTTGAAAGTAGCCTCGTTCCAGCAAAGGGGACGTAGAAGGGGAGGTGTTGGGTGTCTCTCAGGAATTCGATATTAACCATCTGAACCAGAACAACTTTGCCTTGGTGCATGATCTAAACACATGGTCTAAGTCTTCTGTTTTATCTGGGCAAAATTTTTAATGAATTAACAATGGAATCTCTTTTCGCTCTCTCATAATTTGTCATGATTTTGTCATGGTCGACCAGTAAATTATAATTTTCATTAAATCATATCATTAAGTGTTATTTTATAAACTTATCAGCTTTTTTTATTTCTGCATTTATATTTTTTTTCTTTCACTCAAGTTAAGTTTCAAATAAATTTGAGTTGAATTTGGTTCATTCCCGTCAACCTCTAAAACATGCTATGTAGTTAGAATATAATGATTGATATAATGATATGATTTGTAAGGTCTACTGTCTGATATTTAGAGTTGTCTTAAAAATTATTACTGAACTTTCTTTTAAATGTAAGTCATTTTCTAAAACCCGGAAAAATTAGAAATTTTTAAAAAAAATGATAAAATGATAATAATAATAATAATAAATTGTCGCAATAGTTGAAACCTGAAAGAATTTAGATCTTTGGATGACGAAAGCAGTTGAGCCGTTAATTAAATTCATCTCGTGAAATCTAGTGACCGAAAAGTTTCGACCAGTGCAGGGAATATTGAAATATTTTTACGATTTTACGGATTGATGAGTCGTGAGTGAGAAACTGGTGCGAATTTTTATATAAAAATCTTGGAAGTGTCGAATGGCTTGAGCTAAGTTCATTTAAAATAAATTAAATTGAAAAGAGAAATAAATTGTTTAGGGTGAAAGCAATTCGAATGAAGATGGATACACGCCTTGTGGCGCACACACACACACACACACATATATATATATATATATATATATATAATCTTTCATATATATACTATATATATAAAAGAAGATCAAAAGTCAAAAAGGAAAGGAAAAAAAAGAAACAGACGGAGGAGAGAGCGAGAGGAGCCAGAATTTATTTTTTATTTTATTCGCTTCTCTTTAAGATTTACGGAAATTGGACCGTAGGCTTTTATCGAAGTAAAAGGCAAAGTCAATCAACGCATCGAGAGTTCTGCGTATGTACCAAAATCTTGAAGTTTCGTCAAACTTTATGAGGTAGGGAATTTTCCTACTTATGTTATTTCTAGCCTAAAATCCATTTAATGGCTTGGGATTTGCTTAGAGGCAGTAAATTTCAGTCCCAAATTTTTGGGGCTAAGTGTAGGAATTTTTAGGGAATTTTTGGCTGTTTTCGGATAGTTCGGGCTGAATTTCGGACAGTTTGGGTTGAATTTTTAAGACTGTTTTCGAACAGTCTGGTAGGATTTTCGGGACTATTTTCAGGCAGTTTAGGACTGAGTTCGGGCTTGGTTTTAATCCCAGGACTGATGTCTTTGGGTTTTGTAGTATTTTTTAGTTCCATAGTAATTCGGTGACAAACCATGAAGGGGCCAAGATGTGCTCTGTTTTATATGGGTCCGAAATTTGGGCCATTTTGTGTGTTATTGTTGGAAAAATAACTAACATGATGTTGTGTGTAAAAATTATGTTAATATATACTTGCTTGACGTATTAACATGAGAATTGTGATAAATGAAAATTATATGTAAAATATAATTATTAGAGATTTATAAATGTTGCATGTAGCTCTTAGTATGCATATGGCATGACATAACATGAAATGACATGATTGCGTTCACCATGGTCACATCGCGACCGAGTCGGTGTGGGTGCATGAATGTGATATTCACCATTCTTGTTGAATGAGTGATGAACTTCGGAAATGGGACAAGCGATCAAGAATTGAAGACTCACGGTTGTATAAAATAATAATAATAATAAATTTCATGTGTTTGGGTGAAAGCGAGATGGGTAGATCCCAATTGAAAAGACCCAAATTTTATTCTTGGTCAGACATATGTATCCGGTGATGAAAGTTCGTGAAAGTGTCGGAAGGCGTTCGCAGCTTCTTATTGAACCCAGTCGCAGCAAATAAACCTACGAGATTTGATAAATTAAAGTGGAGGTTGTCAATGGTTTAAGTCGTGGGTGAAATACCAATGAAGCGGTTTTCACACTTGGCGTTGTAGGTGTGAGAGAGTCGATCGGGACTCGGGTTGTGGGCATGAGGAGTCTCATCTCATGCATGACATGGAACATTCCATATAGGATTACATTATTTATATGGAATACGGTTTGATGTTTTATGTACACCATTTCATGTGCATTTAGGCGGAGAGTAGCCATTGTAGGAGAATATTTCTACTGAACATTGCTCACCCCGTTGTGGGACCCCCTTTTAGGTACAGGGGGTGTACAGGGAGACGACGCTCCAACGAGGCTATGATTGTGAAGAGGCGGGATGTGAAACAATGCTATAAAAAAGTATTTTTATGTAAAAGAATTATAATTAAATTCTTTGGACCTATTGTATAAACAGTGGACATGTAAGTTAAGAGAGGGTGGGTGATCGAGAATGCACGGACTGTAATTAAGCATTTTATTTTCATATTTTAGATTTAAATGTGAATGAATGGGTCCCGATAAAGGGATGTATATTGGGGATATGGACAGATGGACCATATGGGGTCAATACTACTTCTGTTGAGACCTTGGATGGGTTATGATTATATTGTTATACGAGTTGTATGTTAGGTAGAGCTCCCCAAACAAAGGAGACTCTGCCCTATTTTTTTAAAATATGGATCCCGATAAATGGGACACAGCAGTGTGGTATTGGGTCACCCAAAATTCATAGGAATTCCGAGGGGACGACGGGTTGTCCAACGGACCCTCAGTTTAGGGTGTCATGGCTTGGTATCAGGTAAGCGATTAGGGAGGCTGAGATGTGGGTATCCACAAGTAATTCTGAAATAAGCACGACTTGGTGCAGGAAATTTGGAATTATACGAATACCTTGGGTCTAGATCATGCATTGTTGTGCGTTGCGTGTTTTGTGCTTAACATGTTGTGTGATATGTGTGAAAAATATACATGGTGGATTGTATATGGAACACTAGGGTTAGAAAACATAACCTTAAGGGTTCGAAAAACAAAATGAACATGATAGTTCAAGAACTGATGGGTATTAGTGTTTGGCATTATGCACCACTAAGGAAAAAGGGATTAACAGTGTAGTTCATGATGTTAAAGTCTATTAGTTGTTGGCATGTGCACTACTAGTTAGACTGAGATAGAAATTTGATAACTCTATTGCTATCTTAACTTGTGTAGATGGCAAGTCTATGGCGCGGATGTAGAGGTCGTCCACGGGAAAATAGTCAACCTCCAGCTGTGTTTGACCTATAGGCCTTTATAGAGGCTATAGGCGTTGTGGTGCCACCATCATTATGTAAGGCCCGAGTGTCGTGGCTGTACCTTGCAGCGACTAGGTGCAGCGTGGGCCAGGGAGGGACGAGTAACCTCCAGGGGTTTCAAGCACATCATCCTCCGACATGCATGGGAGAAGGGGACTTGATGGTCAGGACATCCTTGGCCATTGAAAGAGAAGTAGATGACACACGGAGCATCCGGGACATGGGTGTTAGTGCTAAGAGGAAGGAGAATCAATCTTCTTCTAATTCGGGAAAGAAGCAGAAGACTTATATTCCACGGGGATTTCAGAGATGGGACTGCAGTTATCAAGGTCAAGGCCAAGTCGGGGCTTTTACCGGCCAGGACAGATGACATGTTATTACTGCCATTAGCCAGGACATATGAGCGGGATTGCTCTCCGAGGCAGGGATCCCGAAGTTATGGGACACCACAGCCCTAGTCGTTAGTGGGACTTGCACAGATGCAGTTTGTTCCTCCTTACCCAACATGGGCTAGGGGAACCGATATCAGTCCCAAGGTGCTGCACAAGCACCTATTTCTTCGTAGATAGGCCACATGGGCCAGGGCATGGAGTGGGGGTCGGCCAGACCATGCACCGTTACTTTGGGACCTGGGGCATGTCACATGTTGTAATGCCATGGCTAAGCTTTGCAAAATCAATCGATATACGAGTGCGTTTGACTCTCACACTTCTTAGTAAAGTGTTGTTTAAATTCGAGTTGCACATTGCATTCATCAATGTTCATTGCTGCATAATGTGAGAAAAGTTTGGGCTTAGAGGCTGAAACCTTGAAAAAGCTGCTGTATGTGAATTCTCCCCTAGGAACTAAGGTGAGTGTTGATCAGATATGTCGGGATTGTGAGTTAGAGATGTTAAGGATTCTACTTACTGTGGACTTAAGGGTTATGGACATATCGGAGTTCGATGTCATCCTTAGGATGGACTGGTTAATGGCCTATAGAGTCGTCATTGATTGTGATCATAGGTGGGTTGGCACACGGGGCAGGTATTGTGTTGCGTTTCGGGGAGAAGCGTGGTGCACCTCGAGCCGTGCCTGACTCCGTGGGTGTGCGGTTGATGGACCAGCTTGCAAGCCTTGCCCTAGAAGGATGAGGGAGAGCGAGTTTGGTCTCGGGTTGGTTGCTTAGTATGGGATGTTTTCCAACGAGGCTAGGGATTACCTCCGCATAGGGATGTAGACTTGTCATTGAGTTACCACAGTTCATTGCCCATTCTGTGACTCTCGTGGGATAACTGGGTTGGGTTGCAGAGCTCAGGTCAACGCGGAAGGATTGTTGGACAAAGACTTTGTGAGGCGAGCACTTCACATGAGACCTCACAGTTTTGTTTAAGAAAAAAAGGACAAGACCCGCTGAATTGTGCATTGATTGTTATCGACGGTTGAACAAGGTTACGATTAGAATGGTATCCATTCTCACAGAGGATTGATGACTTGTTTGATCAGGCGAGAGGGCGTGAATTTACTCGGAATAAATCTTTGCCTTTGGATACCATCGATTGAGAGTTGGAAGGTGTTTGATGTCCCTAAGATAGCATTTAGGACGCGATATGGGCATTTTAAGTTCACAGTGATGCCCTTCAGGTTGACGAATGTGCCTGCAACATTCATGGATCTCATGCATAGGGTAGTATTCCAACCTTATTTGGATCAGTTGGTTGTGGTCTTTGTTGACGACATCTTGATCTACTCCCAATATGAGGAGGAGCATGGGGATCATTTTTGGATTGTTCTCGGTACTTGGGGACCGTAGTTGTATGCCGAATGTAAGTGCGAGTTTTTGGCTTATTGGGAGAATTCGTGGACATCCAGTGTCGGTTTTAGTGTGTCGATGGAGCCACAAAGAAGGTAGAGGCTGTTATGAGTTGGGAGGCTAAAGTTAGTCTTGAATCTTAATTTCTTGGGGCAGCGGGGGTACTACGAGGCGTTTGTGAGGAATTCTCCCGGCTAGCTGCACCTATGACTAGATTGACCCGGAAAGAGGTCGAGTCAGTGGAATGACACGTGTGATAGTCTGGAGACAGGGACGAGGCACCGCGGTGTGTCACCGTGATACTCAGGAATGGCTTGGGATGTCTTGATGCAGTCTGGAAGGGTTGTAGCTTATGGTTCTAGACAACTAAAGAATCATGAGCAGAATTACCCTACACATGATCTGGAGTTGGTGGCCATTGTCTTTGCCTTATGGATTTGGCACTACTACTTGTATGGTGAAGCCGGTTTGAGGTATTTTCGAGATCCTGAGAGTCACGAAGGTATATTTTCTACGACGTATGAGCAACGCAGACGGATCAGGTATGCGGAGGGATTATGACTTCACACTTTGTATTACCATCTTGGTAAGGCAAATATTATGACTAATGAGGTCGGTCGAAGTCCGATGTAGCTAGTGTAGCTTCTGGGAATAGCGGGTGCAGGAATTATGGGGGCAGTTTGGCTGCGATATAGTGATCATGCTTAGGGTATGTTAGGGAGTTCAGTGGCTACACCTTCCTTACTAAGCAGGGTGATTGAGTCCCAGGGGCAAGATGCTGGGGTACATCGTCCATCGAGGGCCGGTACAGTCGGTGCGGGTCCTGAGAAGAGACTATCCACACTTAGATGGTAGTCTTCGATTATAAAGGGACGGTGTGGTTCCTAGCCCGACCACGATTTGAGAGAATCTCAGGGAGTTCCACTATTGTGGATTTGATGTGCATTCAGGTGGCACGAAGATGTACCGTGATCTTTGTTGCCAATATTACTGGAGCGGAATGAAGTGACACGTTGGGATTTTGTTTGACGGTGTCTCATGTGTTAGTAAGTAAAAGCTGAGCATCAAAAGCCAGCAGGGCTACTCTAGCCATTAGAGGTAGCGGAGTGGAAGTGGGAGCATGTCATAATGGACTTTGTAACCCACTTGCCACGGACACCGCAGAGACAGGATGAGGTGTGGGTGATTGTGGACCGGCTCACTAAGTCGGCACATTTTCTAGCAGTGCGGATGACCTTCACATTGGAGGAATTTTGTTGGCTGTACATTAGAGAGATTGTTCGGTTACATGGAGTTCCAGTCTCTATCGTATCGGACGGGAGCCCAAATTACAACACACTTTGGGCCAAGGTTATCGGTTTCCCTGGACAGCGATGGCTTGCTGCGTTTCATCTGCGAGCAGGTTGGTCGATCGGAGAGGACCATACGGGTTTAGATGACATGCTACGACATGTGTCCTAGATCTTAAGGGTGGCTGGGAGGAGCACTTACCCTTAGTGGAGTCGCACAACAAAAGTTATCAAGCAGGTATTCGGATGGCATCCTATGAGTGTACTTATATGGGAGAGCCATGGAATCACCCGATCTATTGGAAAGAAATGGGAGAGTGTTCCATCACTGGTCTGGATCTGATTAGAGACACCTCTGAAAAGGTGGATTTGATTTGGAAGCGCCTTCTTATGGCTCAGAGCAAATAGAAGAACTACGCCGACAGACGGTGTCGACCTCTAGAGTTCAAGGTGGGTGATCACGTTTTCTTGAAGGTAATGCCTAAGAGATGAGTGGTTAGATTTGGTAAGCGAGGGAAGCTAGCGCCGAGGTATATTGGGCCCTACGAGGTACTCGAGAGGGTGGGCACAGTTGCATATCAGTTGGCACTACCATCGAGTTTATCAAGTGTCCATGAGGTGTTCCATGTCTCCATGATCCGGAAGTATATTCCAGATCTAGCTCATGTAGTGAATTAGGGAGAAATTACTGTTGATACTGATGGGACATTCGAGGAGGGACCAGTGCGTATTTTGGATAGCCGGGATCAAGTTTTGCGACCCAAGACTGTGAGACTAGTGAAAGTGTTGTGACAACACCGAGGAGTGGAGGAGGCAACATGGGAACGCGAGGACACGATGCAAGTCACCTATCCTTTCCTATTTGAGGATGAAGGTGCGTTGTCTAATATTAGAAGTCTAATATTGGAGGCCATAATATAACTATGCATATGCGTAAATCTTGTGTGATAGCTAGTGTGTATGAAATTTGGGGATGAAATTCTATTAAGGGAAGAATGTCTAGCAGGAAAATTCAAATTTTCAAAAAAAATGGCAAAATGATAATAATAATTATAATTAATTGCACAATAGTTCGAAGGCTTGCTATCAATTTCTCTAGATCTCGAGGATAATGAAACAGGTGGTAGTTAGTGATGAAATCCTTAGTGACCCCGAAAGTTAAATAAATTCGATTTAGTCGGAACATTTTTACGATTTTCTGGGTGATAAGTCACTAGTAACTTCAAGGACGAGATTTGTATGAAAATCTTGGAAGTCAGGAAATGACTTGAGCTAAGTTCATTTAAAATAAATTAAACTGAAAAGAAATAAATTATTTCAGGGTCGAAAGTCAAAAAGGGAAGGAAAAAAATAAACGGACTGAGGAGAGAGCGAGAGGAGAGAGAGCGAGAGGAGAGAGAGAGAATTTTTGTTTTTTCTTTTCTTCGCTTCTCTCTAAGATCTACGGAAATTGGACCGTAGGTTTTCGGTCGAGCAAGGGCAAAGTCGGTCAGCGCGTAGAGAGCTGCGTGGGTGCCCGAATCTTGGGTTTGGTCGAGCTCCACGAGGTAGGAAAATTTTCTACTTATGTTATTTACAGCTGCGGGTCTAATGGTTTGGATTTTCTTAAAAAGGTCGGTGAGAAGTATAAATTTCAGTCTCAGAATTTTTAGGGTGAGTGTTGAATTTTAGGAATTTTTCGGGACTATTTTCGGACCCCGGTCAGGATGGGTACTACGACGTTTTTCGGACACGTTCGGGTTGAATTTTTGGGAGCGTTTCGAGCAGTCCAGGAGGCCAATTTTGGGATTGTTTTGGGTAGTTTAGGACTGAGTTCGAGCTTGGTTTTGATCCCGGGACTGGTGTCTTTGGGTTTTGTGGTATGTTTTGGTACCACAGTAATTTGGTGACAAACCATGAAGGGACCAAGAGGTGCCTTGTTTTATATAGGTTCGAAATTTGGGCCATTTTGTGTATTATTGTTGGAAAAATAAATAACATGATGTTGTGTGTAAAAATCATGGTAATATATACTTGACAGCATATTAACATCTGAAGTGTGATACATGGGAAATTATATCGTAAAAGAAAATATAATTATCCGAGATTTATAAATGTTGCATGTAGCTCTTATTATGCATGTGGCATGACATAGCATGAAATGACATGATTTCATTTCATATGCATGGTCACATCGCTTCAAGTCGGGTGTGGGTGCATGGTATTGTTATTCACCATTCTTGGTGAATGAGTGGTGAGCTCGGAAATGGGACAACATCCAAAATCGAGACTCACGGTTGTATAAAATAATAATAATAATAAATTCCGTGTTTGGGTGAAACAAGATGGATGATCCCTCGAGGGTAAAAAAAATTTTGTGCTGGTAAGACATATGTATCTAGCGATGAAAGTTCGCGAAAGTGTCGGAAACCCAAATTTTATTCTTGGTCAAACATGTATCCAGCAATGAAAGTTTGTGAAAGTGTTGGAAGGTGTTCATAGCTTTGCGGTGAGCGCATGAGAAATTACCGGCCAAATAAACACCGCGAGTTTGATAAATTAAAATTGAAGGGTTGTCCAATGGTTTAAGTCATTAGGAAAAACACTAATGACTAGTTTTCACACTTGGCGTTGCAAGTGTGAGAGAATGGGACTCGGTTGTGAGAGCGAGGTCTCATCTCATGCATGACCACGAAGCATTGATATAAGTTACATTATTTATATGGAATATGGTTTGATGTTTATGTATATTAATAATGCATTTAGGCGGGAGTAAGCCCGTCGTGGGAGAAATTTTATTGGGCGTGCACTACATGCAGTTGTGGGACCCCTTTTGGGTACGGGGGTGTGCAAGGAAACGACCTTTCAGACGGGCCGTGATTTTGAAGAAGACCGACATGTGGCGCGACAATACTTATAAAAGTGTTACCATGTAAAAGAATTGTAAATAAATTATTTTGGACTATTATATAATCAGTGAGATTTATGTAAATATGGTAGAGGGTCGTGTCCAGTTCTTCTGGGAGGCGTAATTAAAGCGTTTTATTTTCATATTTTAAATTTAAATGTGAATGAATGGGTCTAGATAAAGGATTATATTGGGAATATGGACGAGATGGACCTGTGGGAGTCAATACTATACGGTGAATACTGAATGAGTTATGATTTTATTGTGATACAGGTTGTATGTTGGGTAGAGCTCCTCAAACAAAAGAGACTCTGTAGGCCCACTAAAAATATGGATCCGATAATGAGGCATATGATTATTGGTATCGGGTCAGGTAGAAATCCTGATAATTCGCGAGGTTGAGCGGGTTGTCAACGGGACCCCCGGATTTTGGGTGTCACACATTTAACGTCAACTAAGCTACCTATTTTATTGAAATAGTTTAATATTATAAAATGAAAAATTTTGTTATCAATTTCGTTTCGGTTAGTGTGGATTTTCTATATTCAATAAAGTTCTTATTATACTAATAATACTCATTAAAATTAAAATTTTGGTTAGCTAATAGAAAACAAAAACTTTTAGGCTATTTTTTTTTATTATTGGAAATTTTGAAAAAAGAAAAATAGCTAGAAGGGATGAATTTTTTTTTTTTAAATTATGTATGCAAATTTTATATTTTTTTTGTTCTCTTTCTCTATTTCAATTTTTAAAGGTATGTAGAACTCTTAATGAATATTCTTCTCCAACAAATATGTTGATAGTACAAACCTCCTCTTGTTGTAATAACTAATAAGTAATTAGTCATGCTATGCATGCCTTTTATTAGAATCACAATTTTCAGATGAGAATAAAGCTATTATGTGCAAAAGAAGAAGTTTTATTTTCTTACCAATAATAATAATAAATAAATTGTGATTGAAATATGTTTCTACCACAAAATAAATATTGGAGAAACTAAGTTTGAAATTCAGGTTGATATAGGAAAAAGTTAAAGAATTCTGTGTTTTTAGTTTAATCTGAAAGCTTAATTGGTAGTAACATTAAATTATTCTCAAATTTTGGTACGGGTGGAAAGTGATGTCTTTGTTTAATTTGCGGTGATTATTCTTACTTTAGAAATTTTTTTTATTTTATCAAAACACCTGTCATCCAATCCAGAGTTATTCTTAAAAGGGTTTCTGCAAGGCATGTTAAACCTTGAGATACTTATCTGTGCCCCCTTACTTCCTTACTATCTTGAGATACATGTACTATCTTGTGAAAGTAAATGTTAAACCTGCATTCTTATGTCAAAGGTTTTCTATTATGGCATAGAAAATTATTTGGAATCACCACAGTTGATGGATTGCTTTGTAAAAAAAGAATTTAAGAAAGTATCACCTTAGTGTAAACTATCAAAAAAAATTTATCATCAGAAAAATGTCAAAAAAAAATATCTGTAATGGAAAATAACATCAATTCTCACTTGATCCCAAAGATATGCAAAAAAATTATGAAAGTTATGTAAAGAATCAATTAGCAAGTTCTTACTACATTGAGTATACAATCACAACATCAATTCTTCATCAGTTATCTTACAGTTTCTATAATTTTATGTCAAATATGATGTTGATATTAATGAAAAAAAAAAACCAAATCCCCATACGAAACAAACATGAAATTCGATCTTACCAACCGAGTGAGGAAGAGTTTTGTTATAGATAATTTTAAGGTTGTGCATGGTTCCCAAAAATTATTAAGAAAACAAAAAATTACTAAAGAAAATGATTTTATGATATTTGATTATCTAATAAAAAATTATTTAGAAACTTATATATTTTTACATTATTTTGTCTTATAAATGAAGTTAAAAAAAATTGGTTTAAAGTGATAAATAAAAATAATATGTTTGATTCAATTATATCTTTATTTTCCTGCAATTTTTTGTCTCTACTTTTCCTCTCTATTTTCTTTCCTTTACATTTTTCCATAAATTTTTTAGAATCAAATGGCCTAAATAAATTATTAATAGATATTTTGCTAGTAGATATGTCTCTAATGCAGTGACTTTGGAAAAATAGGAGGCAATTTTCTCAATCACACATAATGACAAAACTTTTTTAAAGATCTTGTCCCTGCGTTGAAATATTATTTGATTTTCTTGCTCTTATTTATGAAATTATAAAACTCTGAACAAGCATCTGATTAAAAGAGAAAAATATATATTTTATTTAAAATGTTATTAAAGACAACTATTTAACTTGTATTTTATTATTCTTACTTATTTTTAAGAGTTCCTTAAAATTATTTTTGTAACATATTAAACATTATTAAAAATATTTTAGTTTAAACAAACTTTTAGTTCAGAAACATCATAAAATAATTTCAAAAACGATTTTCATAAATTGTTTAAAAAATAGTTATCAAATAGATTTTAAGAGTTTTGGAATAAAATAATGAAACCCTAAACCGGTTTATAATAAAAACTAATTATTTCTTTTAATTTAATATCAAACATAATTGCTATAATTAATAACTTCATTAATTCATGAAACCCTATTCAATAATCAAATCAATTTACAAACCTTAAATTCTTTCATCAAAACTCTTTAATACTCATCCTCAAAGTTGTGGAGAAAAAAAATGAAATATTAAGTTTTTCCAAGGAATCATTAGAGTCATAATGCAATTATGCAAGTAATTACTTGCTTGGATGAATAATTTTTCACTTGATAAAATTTTAGTACATTTACTTTTAATAGAAAAAATATTTATGGGAGCAATAAAATATGCTTACTTTAATAATTAATTATTTTCAAAATACTATATGAAATTCAATGGCTTCAAATTATGATTAAAAAAACTAACTTTCCATCATATTTTTAAATTGCTAGGAAAAATATTTCTAAAATAATTATCTATACCTTGCTTTAAATGATAAAATGGTTATATGAGTTCAAGGGTGATTTTGAGTCCTGTTTCTATCGGATTTTGGTCTAGAACATACAAAAGCACATGAAGTGGTGAATGCGATGGCGTGCCAAGAAATTATAGTATTTTCCGAACTGAAACGATATCGAATCTAACTTTTACTCAAGCGAAAAATGGATTCCTTAGTTCCTTTGACAGTTCTCTAGAGTCTAAGTGGAAAATGCTTTGAAAATTGGAATGTATTAAAAGCTGAGAGAAAAACTATATGAACAAGCTGAAAAAGTAGTAAATTTCATTGTAGAATTTGATTGGAAATGGAATTGCTGAAGCATGAAAGCTTTGAAAACAAATACTTAGAAATAAAATAAGCTAGAAATCTGGAAATATTGCTGATGAACTTGTAGAAACTATGAGAATGTTGAAATGCGCTATTGAGTGTTTGTTGATGATTGATTTGCCGGGTTTTTGCTCTGAAGTTGAGTCTTGCTTTTATAGGCATTCCTAAGTAACTACCCCAGCCCACCTTCTCCAATAACTACTCACGTACCCACTACAACCTTGTTCTCCAAGCCATTTATCCACTAACAATTTTTTCTCCAAGTAATTTATCCACTAACAATAATTGCTCATGTTCATGACTTGAGTTGGAGAAAAAGTCTCATTCCACTTGCTTTTGAGACAAAGTCTCACCATTATGAGCTGGCCACTTTCATGGGTTGATTATCATAGCCTTGGGCTTTCTCATACTAGGTTGGACTCATTTTGGGCTTGGTATGGGCTTGATATATCCATTCGGCCCATTCTACTACCCTTTTGGCCGAATAATTATCCAAACACTATTTGGGCCCAAAAAATTCATTTTTAGTGTAAACAATTGCCCCCCACAATCAATATGGCCCATGGGCCATGTTTGTATGAAAAAAACCTTTTATATGTCAAATGTTCTTCTCTCTCTTCTCTCATCATTCTATGCCCAAAGTACAACTTACTTCTTTGGATGTAGATTACGAACGAGATGAACGAGCCAAAACCCGAGCCAGATTAGATGAGTTGAAAAAGCCCACAATAATACCCCGAGAAAAACCTCCCACCAATTTTTCTTTCAAACCTGCGACTTTTGATTTTCCTCCTACGATTCCTTCTACATAAAAAAAACTCTCCTTTGGGGTTTAGCAAGTTCACAGGAATAAATCCCTTTCATCTACGTACAAAACCTTCCATTTTCTCCTCTCCACCTTCTTCTTCTTTCTCTTCTTTCTCTTATTTCTCAAACCCATTTTTGGCCGAAAATTCCTATGATGTTGGTGAGGACGCTGCTGCTACTCAACGCTACCATTGTAGCTCAAAGAGACATCACCGATCCTAAAATCGATGTTGAGGTTGGCTACGTTCGGGTCGACGTTGTGGCCTCCATCAATCCTCTTTCTACCATAAGTTCTGATTTTTTCGGCCATCTTCCACAACTCAAACTGGTGAGTAGATATGTTCGTTTTTGTTGAAGTGATTTGCGATGAATGTTCCATATGATCTCTAATCCCATAATTCAAGAAAATTTTCCCAGATTTTCGAAACTAGGAAGTATTTTTCAGTTTTTTTTTACAACTCCAAAACCTTTGTTCTCCAACGAAAAAAATCAAGAGAGACCATTTTTTCATTGTTTAGACCTCTACAACCCTTATTATCCAACGAAAAAGTCTTTAAAAAACCAAGAAAGACACTTTTTCTTGTTGTTTAGAACTATAAACCCTTGTTCTTCAATGAAAAAATCTTTAGAAAACTAGGAATTGAAATACCCTTTTTCTCATTGTTTAGAACTTTAAAACCCTTGTTCTTCAACTAAAAAATGAAAACTGATTCTGGTTCTTACTAAACCTTTCCTTCTTTATATGTAGATCTTGGTCTTTCCTGCTCTACTCGATATTTTTGCTTCATCTACCAACGAAAGCATCGCAAAAGTAACTTCTCAATCTTTTATTTGATGGACTTGAAGATATTGCCTTGGAGAATATAGGTTGGGTCAGGCATACCTTGTATCTTTAAGAGATTTTTACATATGTCTTCCCAACATATGACTATGCAAGACTTCCAGGCTACCATGGCAGTAGTTGCCAGTTAAAAATTTTGAAAATTCCTATAAAAAGAGCCTATCTTGTTAATCTCTTTCCACAGTCCACTCCCTGATTTCTTCTTGGTTTTCCCTGTGCAAGTTTTACTTCATTTCCTGACATGGCTGGACAATCTTCCTTAAGGTAGAGGCATTTCCTTATAATTTCTCCAACCATCTTCATTCTTCTTTTTTATCCTTGTCTCATTGATACTATTTTTATGTGTTCCAGTGTACTGCCATCTCTTCCTCTCTTATTGGAATTTAGGACTACTCATGCTATTGGAGATGTGGCTATTTCTGCCCTGCCTTTTCCTTTTCCTCTAACGTCGCCATTAGAAATACTTCTTAGAAAAGAACTCTGAACTATGGCCCTACTAGCCAAGTCAATGCCTAGGGCATCTGAGGATTGGATAATCTAGGTAGATAGACTATCTCCTCATTTCCAAGAACAAAGATCCTTGGAAGTGTGTCGATTCATTAAACACCAGGTGGCGTAACCTATATTTGGATTTGATGAGTACTGCCTTGAGGTTTTGGTCTAAGGATTGGAATTCATTTATCTTCCCTTTTGGCCCCACATCCATTACCTTGAGGTCGTATGCCTCTTAGATGTCCATTACCCATTGCTTTCTCATCTTGAAGGTTCTTCCACTTCCCAAACTTCTTACTCATCCGCCATACGGAAGTGGCAAACTTCTACTAAGGTACCTTCTATCATAGAACACATAGAGTTCCTATGGGTTCTTTTTGCCGTTTTGTCTTTTTTCCTCATTCAAGTAAGCCTTCCATGGTGTATCTTCCTCTAGCTAGGGCCCTTGCCATTGGGGGACCCTATGCTTTAGGTGCCATTCTCTTGGCCTCCTTGCACCAATTCATGGGAAAATATGTGAGTGAGATACCTTACTAGAGGGTGGGAGGAGCCCTTTGGTTTGTACATATTTGGCTCTTTGCTTATTTCCTTGAACGATCAGGTGCTGACTCTTTTCCCTCCATGTCTTTGGGTCTTAGTGTGGCTCAATCCATTAGGACTATATCTTCAGACCCCCTTTCTTCATTTTTCCTTAACTTAGAAGATTGTTCTTTGTCTCAATTGTACCTGAAGCCTAACACTATTTCTAGCCCGACCTGGCAGCAGATCTTGAATTCTTCCACCCTTACTTGCTGGATTTTAAATATTCATCAACATTCCTCATCACCGTTTGTAGGGTCTTGATCTATGGGGGTTGTTATGCTTTTTCCCCTTATATGTCTTCTTCTTCTGTAGTTTTCTTACCCTATTTACCCTGCTTATAGGCTCACCAATTCGAATTTACTCAGTTTATCCCTTCATTCCCTTCCTTACCCTCAGGACCAACTACTGCAGCATTAGTAAAGCAATTGACCCAATTCTATCAGAGCCCTACCTATGGCCTGAAGACCATTATGCTATCAGATGTAGAAACCTTCTTTGCCTGATGGTTTGTTAGATTTGATAATCTTATCTGCTCTTGCCCTTCTTCCTCAGGTACATGAAATTTTATTCATTGTTTCTTGCATCCAGTTCTTCGCCTTTCACCTTGACCTCTAACTTTGCCTTGTGTTATACGGGTTTTATCTCATCTTCCACCAAGCCCATTGCAAAATTGAAGAAAAGGGTTGGGCAATATAAGCCTCCTGTTGTTAAACTGGCTATAATAAAGAATACCTCTTCCAAACTCAAGCGGAGATCTTATAGGATAGCTTCCAAGCTTGAATTTTCTAACACATGAGACAATCCTATAGATATTGAAGAAGTTGAAGAGGAAGTATCAATGCACAGGGAAGTGATAGTCTTTACTGATGAATCCAAAAAGCAAGGTAGTTCAGCTACCTTTGAGGGAGGTCATTCCTTCAATGATCTTTTAGAATCGGAAGATGGCCATTTTTCAGTTAGTCAAGGCTCCATTGGTGAGCTCACCTCACATTGCACTACTTCACAATTCCCACCAGTTGAACCTTTTACCACTCTAACACCTTATTTGCCTCTCCATTTTTATTTTCCTTTTACCTTTGTCTTTCTACAGGTCTCTCACTCAGATCACCTTATCTGAAGCGGGAGTAATTGCTTCTTCAGTGGATCTTTCTTCTGGGACAAGCCACTTTCTCATGTTGGCCCGCTTTATCTGTTCTTATGGAATCAGATCTTCGGTGTTTGCTCCTTCTTATTACGTACCACTAGAGGATTGAGACCTCTACCTATCACTATCAAAGAGAAAACACTTTTAAAGCTTTCATGGGTGTTTCAATCTAAAGCACCTCACGAATCTTGATCTAACATTTTCCTTTACTCTGAGTTGCACACACTCATGCTCTGGAATGTACCACCTCTATGAACATGTATGTAGTAAAGAGAGTGTTTCAGTGATATATGAGTTGGAAGGTAAAGAGGAGAAAAAATGCGAGTATGAGCAATCCCCCAGTTCCTCTCACGATAAGGCATCCAGAGATTGGAGGAAGTAAAAACTGAGTATCATGCCTAGGAAGAGCGAATCAAACTGTTGACTAAAGAAATGGAGCAAGAAAAAGCTAAGTTGTCTTCTCTGATACGAAAGGGTGAGGTTCTTCATGCCTAAGGCCTAACGCACCAACAAAAGACCATTTCCTTGGGTATTTTCTATCCTCTATGAGAGGAAAGGTTGTTGATCTGACCTCCCAATTGCGGCAGATTGACGCTTCTCTCCAAGAATGCTTGGAGTTTTGGGAATCACTGAGATCTTTTGATTTTCTAAGATCGACTTCCCAGTATTTCAAACATGGTTAATGATTTTGACATGACCCTTGACCTTATCGTGCCATTTTATCTCTTTTTGCTTAGAATCCAAAAGCCAACCATTATTTGAGGACTTGCTCTTAAGATACTTTATTTTTTTGTGCTTAGATTATTGATGGAAATTCACTTGATATTGCACAAGCGCACTCACAAGCATAACATTGCATTAGTGGACCAAGGTGGCTCTAAGCCTGCAACTGGATGTGATGAACTTGTGGTAATGCGCTTGTGATTCAGCGAACACTAGCACACGTGCAATTCTGGCCATGACATTGCATTAGTGTGGACAAGGTGGCTCTAGGCCTACCTTTGAAGTGTGATTCTTTGTGTTTACATGATGATATCTTTGCAATCTATCGAATGCTTGCTTTGGATAAATTGATGGAAAAAGTTGCTAAAGCCTCTGATTTATTTATGAATATATATATATATATATTGGCTAGCGTAATGTGGGGAAGAACTTGCATGCTTAAATTATGGCTAAGAAGTGCTTTGACTCCAAAACTAGGATAGAAACATATATTACGTCTTAAATCAGAAGCGAACTGTTTCCTGATAAATAGTATGCGCAGCAGCGAAGCACGTCTTATTGCGATTAAGAGCTCCTTCATTTAATAGCGAACCAGAGATGGTATTTCAAACATTTTCCTTCGTCATGACAAGCAACTGTAACTAAATGGAAAACCCTAATTTGGGTTTTCATCTAGCTTCCTCTTCTTTGTGGCAAACCCCTTCGCCGCGACGAAGAGCTTCTTCACTGTGGCGAACCCGATAATGGTTTTTTCATCTTAGTTTGATTTTCTCTATTTACACCAGAGGAATAACTTGTCACTTGGTGTAATGATGCAACAAGTCCAATCCTTTAGAGGAATCTTGTATAGTGGTTGTAATGCCCACCTTCTTTACTCCACATTCTTATGGGAAGCATTTTCTCAGGATGATTATGTTACTTCTCTGAACATGCAGGTGCTCTGTGTGGGAAAAAATATGTATCCAGTGGCCTAGAGGCCTACATTTTTTCACTTCGGATATTTTCGCTCCTATTTCCCCAATCTTGATGTGATCATGAAATCTTTCTTAGGGAATCATTATAGAATCTTGGAGAAGTTTGTGTTTTTGAGGTGAAGTGGCCAAAGGCCAACTTTACTATCTCAAATCCTATCTTGGAACTATAATTCATATCTATTTCTCCAATGACCTTAATAATCTTGGGACCTATCTAGAGACGGAATAAGAACACCCTTGAAGAAATCAATGAGTTGATGAATTCAATATTAGAAAGCCACTATCATTAACTCATATTTCTCCAGTTTCAAGTGGTGAAGACCCTTTGGAGGTGATAACCACAACGAGCCCATTCTTGGGCAAAAACCTTTATTTAGGATCAATAGAGGTCATAAAGCCCGCTATAGTCTAATCAAGATCTATATCTACTTCCCGAGTTTAAAGTGGTCTTAGACTTCCACTTTATATATTCATAAAACAATTGAGGGTATAACAAGTGCGACATTGAGAACAAAGTTTGAAGGTGAGTGGCCCGAAAAAAGCCTGCTATCACCTAAAGTAACTATTAAGAATAGTTTCCCCCATTACAAAATGGTGATAAGGACCTATTTTTGTGTTCTTATTCTAGATCTTAGTTTTTTCTTGGCGATCTAGCATTTCCCAGTTGTGGGAAAGTATTTCTTAATTACTTCCATTGATGAACCTTTTATTAATGGCTCTGTGAAGACATTGCTAGTAGGCATTTCCATGTAGTACTTGGTGAACGAATGGTCCCTCCGGTTAAGGGAGGCCATTTCCCTAGTCTATGTCTTTATACCCAGATGGAAGGCACTACCTTCCAAACGAGCTCCCCTTCTTCCAAAATCTTGCCTGCTTTAACACCAGCATTTGTAGGCCTTAGACACCTTCTTTTTCTGGATCATGATGTGATCAATCACTTGTAATCTTTTCCCATCCAATGCCTCGAGTTCCATCATCATGGCCGATCAAGTGCTTGTAATATTTTCCCATCCAATGCCTTGAGTTCCATCACCATGGCCTCACTATGTTCTTAAAGATTAAGGTCATTATGTCTCGATACTCTTAGAGAAGGAACTACCACCTCCATTGGAAGCACTACATCATGTCCATATGTTACAGAGTAAGGACTATAGAATCTCTTTTAGAAGTTCTATAAGCCCATAAGGTCTCAGATAAAATGTTGTGCCAATCTTTGGGATTGTCCTCTAGCATCTTCTCCAGGATGTTTATCAACACCTTATTAGAAGCTTCTACCTGCCCATTTTCTTGAGCATAAAGGTAGATGCGATGGGTTGGATAAATCCTTGGCAAAATAAGTCATCTCATCCCAGTGAACATGGTGCCTTGGTCGGTTGTAATGGATTGAGGAAGTTCAAACCTATTAATGATTTGTTCCTTAATGGATTGGATCATATCTTTACCAACTCTGCTTTCTTGAGGGTACCACCTACACGTTTGGTGGAAATGTCTGTAGCGACTAAGATGAAGTTGTGTCCCTTTGATGAAGGCTAGGTAAGTTTTTTCCCAGGTAAGTCCATGGCTCATCCTCTGCTGAGTACTTTGTTTCACAATTAGTGGAGTTACACATCAATTGCTCCTGCAATATGATGCCATATTTTTGACACTACTTGCAACCCTTGGAGTAATTGATGCAATCACTTAGGATGGTTGGCCAGAAATAACCATGTTTGCTAATCAGCCATCGCTTTTTTATCCTAACTTGATGGGCTCCACAGACCCCTTCATGAACTTGCTTCATTACTTCTATCTTGGTACAGGAATGATAGGCATACGAGTAGTAACCCAGTTAAGTCCATTTTACGTCTGATTCCTTCCATTAGGATGAAGTTCTCGATTGAGCTTTCACCTATAGAAACACCGCACAATTAGGATCTTCTAAATACTCTATGACCTTAATTATCTAGTCTACTGCACCATCATATGTATTAATGACTTCTAATCTAATTCCCCTTTCATAAATTGAGGGGTGATTCTTCTTTCCAATCATAATGAGCTTATGAGTCAATTCATTTCTCATCTTCACACTTGAGGCTACTTGAGATAGCTCATCCCTTTCCACGATTACATTTCTAAACATATTCAAAATCCATGAATGAAAGAATCCATTAACAATTAAGTGGAAGCGGTATAATAGGAGCAACAATAAGTTGTTGCATTTATATTCCATATGAAATTTCTTGAAATTACTAATTAAGAGTCCCGATAATGTGTACCTCTTGTGCTCCGAGTTCCATCAAGATCTCGAATAATCTTAAAGCCTCGTATTACGACTTGATTGTTGGTGCACTTGAAGGCTAGAAGTTGAAGACAGGGTAGTCTTTATCACTTTTGGTGAAATGGTTACTATCTACGAAACCGGTGGATTTTCTTACGCTGGAAGCCATCAAACTTGAGAATCCATGGCCACTTTTCTACTTCATATATCCTCAATTCCACATCTTTTTTGGTTGGATTTATAATGCAGGATGATCAGCCAGAAAATTAGCTAAACCTTGCCCCTTAACTGATTTTTGTGGAAAATAGACCAAGGTGAACTCTGAGAAAGCAAGGGGCCCAGTTTAGCCGATTCGTCCCGATGATTAAAGTCGACAGTATTTCATCAAGTCGATTTGAGAGACCACATACACTTGAGACTTGATCAAGTAATGTCTCAATTTCGTACATGCAAAGTATAAGGCCAAACACAACTTCTCAATGGGTGTATACCATGTATCTGTTGAATTTAGGACTCTACTCAAATAGTAAACAACATGCTCATGGCCTTTAGCATTATTTTGTGCCAAAAGGCATCCTATAGACTCTTTTGCAGCTCATAGACAGAGTTTGAGTGGCCAACCCTTCAACGGTGGCATTAAAACAAGGGGGTTTAGAAAGGTAACCTTTGATCCCATCAAAAGCTATCTGGTGTTGTTTCTCCCATTTAAACTCTACCACTTCTTTTAGCTTGATTAGGTTAGAGAATAGCTTAGTCTTCCCTGCCATATTAGAGATGAACCTCCTTAGATAGTTCACTTGATCCAAGAACTTATGAAGTTCTTTCTTATTTTGAGGAGCCTTGGTCGAAATGATGGCCTTGGCTTTATTTTGATAGACTTCCACTCCTCTTTGGTGAACCAGAAACCCTAGAAAATTTCTAGCTTGAACTCTAAAAGACCATTTGAGTGGATTGAGTTTCAGTTGATGAAGTCTCATCCTTTCAAAACTTTTCCTTAAATGATTCACATGTTTTGTGGCCTTCATAGATTTAACCATAATATCATCGATATAATTCTCCATGTAATTGTGAAACACTATCATGAAAGATGGCATTCACTAGCCACTTGTTAAGTTACACGGCATTCTTCAAACAAAGGCATGACAGCTGTTGAAGCGTTCTAAGGAATCGGGACATCGGAAGGGTCTTAGATATATCATCGATAGCTATTAGGATTTGGTTATGCCCACGGACGTCGAGAACAATAATTCATTATTTGCAGTAGAATCAATTAACATGTCAACAATAGACATTACATACAGTCTTTAGGAGTGGTAGAATTTAAATCCCTAAAGTCTACACAAACTCTAAGTTTCCCATTCTCTTTCATTACAGGGACAATATTTGCTAACCATTGCACATACCTTGTAGGCCTGATGAATTTAGCATTCAAAAGCTTCTAAATCTCCTTTTTCACCTTCAGCTCTACCTCGGACATTCTTCTGGATGGTTCTTTGAAAAGGGTGAAGTAAACTAATAGGCAAGCGATTGTTCCTGACTTGTCCAATCCACAGCATCTCATTGTAATTCCAAGCAAAGCAGTCTTTGAATTCCTATAGTGTTTCAATAATCCCATCTTTGAAGTCAGAAGGCAGTAAGGAACTAATATAGGTAATCATCGGCTCTTCCACAGTGCCGAGGTTCACTTCCTCCATAGGGTCGTGTACTTGAGGCTGCGTGTCTTTGAACTTAGAAGGGGCTTGCTCCAAATCCTCCATCTGTATTTCTTCATTTTCTTCATATGCATCCTCTTCAAAAATTATCTTAGCCCCACAGGTATCCTAGAGGTGCTCTTCCACACTCTTTTCCATAGTCTGTTGCACTTTCATTTTGAATATGGCATGGTCGTAGCTACTACCTATTCTTCTTGAAAGTGATCAGTCATCATCGATCTCCTCGATGATTGGGCCACTCATCAGCCTATAAGGCACGGTTGTAGTCACCTTTAGGAACCTAGCCGCCTCCTTTTTTATTTCCCTAGAACCCTTTGAGTTCATGGATGCTTTTCTTAGGATCCCATCTTTACTGCTGCTAGTGAACTTGATAGGACCGAATTCTTGATCATAAAACCTAGCTTCCATAAAGCCTGTAGATGCCATGAAGGGTTGCTTATCTGCCCGCACCACTTCCACTTCATTACCTTTCCAAAACAATAAGAACTGATGAAGAGAGGACGACACACGCTAGTTGGCATGAATCTAGTCCCTCCCTAACAAAATGTTGTAATTTTAAGTAGAGTCTATAACAAAAAAGGTAGATAGTGCAGTTTTGCTGCCAATGGTGATATCTATAGGTAGTATCCCCAAGGTCTTGGATACTTCTCTAGTAAAGGCAGACACAACCACCTCTGTTTCTATCAGATCATTGATGCTCTTTCCTAGAGCTCTCAGCATTCTCAATGGCATTACATTTATCGCTAATCCATTATCTATTAGTACCTTAGATACCAGTCAACCATTGAGATTGGCTCTTACATAGATAGGCTTTATATTCCTCGTCATTTCCACAGAGGTTTCTTAAGTATCACCTTCTGAGGTTTGCATTCTTGAGAGGATTCTATGGTAACTCCACCATGGCCCACATCTTTCTCTGTGGTCGGGTGCTTCCCTTCTACCTCTACTAGGTCTTCCTCTGTATTTTTTTTTTTTTTTGACTTGAAAATAGTTGTCAATGTTAGAGAAACAATAGAACAATTTAAAGAAATAGGAATTTCACCTATCATTAAGGCCTTTGAGTCCATCACTTCATCTACATTGCTCATTGATTCCATATCCTCAGTACCTTTCCTCCCAAACTTTGTTTTTTCCAAGCTAGGAACCATTCCTTCCTTCACTTTCTCTAACTCCATGGCACCTTTATTTTGGATTTCCACAGGTATATCAATGAGCTTGCCTTCTATCAGTTGCTCTTTGCCTTTGCATCCTCTTTTTCTGGGTTCCAGCAGCCTTTGGGGAAATTTTTTGTGTTGTACCACATGCCACCTTTAACCAGGAGAAACCACAGGAGGAACGATAAACCTCACAGGCTTTTCCTTCTTTGCAACCTCCTCCCTTGGAGAATTGGGTATACCTCTTAGAAAAACAAGTATGGTTGGAGAAACATCTTTGTAGCTTTATATCCGGGGTCCCATTATTGACCACGTCAGCTTTGTGGAATTCCTATGGTTCGGGTGATACGATACCACCTTGTGTGTCCGTTTGCGCCGGGATCCATCGTATTTTTAAATCGAAGCGAGTCTCCTTTGTTGAAGAGCTCTACTAACATACAACTGTATAACAAATATAATCATAACCCGTCGAGGGTTTCCAGCATAAGTAGTATTGACCCCACATGGTCGATATCGATATTCTGTCTCTATTATACTCATGGTGCAGTGGACAGGAGTTACTGGCTTCACCACCTCAAACATCCTTTACCGGGATCCATTCATTCATTTCAAATCTAAAATATGAAGGCAAACCTTAATTACAACGTAAGAGTCCGATCACGACCCTCTTACCATAATTACATACCCGACTATTTATACAATAGTCCCAAAAGAATTTAATTATAATTCTTTTATACAAAATACTTTTTACAAAAGTAATATCAAGGCCACACATCAGCCTCCTTTGTAATCACGGACTTGTCGAAGTGTCATCTCCTTGTACACTCCTTGTACTTGAAAGGGGGTCCCACGACGAGGTGAGCAATGCCTAGTAGAAAATTTTTTCTATAAGGGCTACTCCCCTCCTAAAATGCACATGCAATGACATACATAAACATCAATCACATTTCATACAATTTATGCAACATATGTAGAAATGTTAGTGTATGCATGAGATGCACCCCTCATGCTCACAACTGAGTCCCAGCTGAAACTTCCCCACATAATTGCAAAGAGTGTAGAGCCAGCCATTGTGTTCAGCAGTATGACTTAGAAACTATTGGACAACCCTCCGATTTTAATTTATCATTTCATGATTTTTCTTTTTTCTTTTGTGGGCCAGCAGTTTTCGGGTTTTCCGCGGGGCGTGCATCTTCCAACATTTTCACGAACTTACATCGCCGGAATTCATGTCTAACCATGAATAACATTTGGGTCTTTCACTCTGGGGGGGATCCACCCCAACTTGCTCCGCCCAAAACATGTCATTTATCATTTTGATCAATTTACACATCTGTGAGTCTCAACCTTGGACTTTGTCCCATTTTCCGAGCTCACGACCCATTCACTAACACCGGTGAATACTTAATACCATGCACCCACAACCGACTCGACGCGATGTGACCGTGCATATGAAATGTATGATGCCCAGCCATTTCCTTCATGTTACATGTATATATGAGTGCTACATGAAACATTAATACACCATGGACAATTATAATTTTTATATATAATTTTCATTTATCACCATTTCCATGTTAATACATCACGCAAGCACATATTAACATGATTTTTACACACAACAGCATGTTATTTAATATTTTACAACATGCCACAAAATGGCCCAAATCTGGGCCCATAAAGCAGGGTACCTCTTGTCCCTTCGGTTCATCAAATTCTTTCATGTGATATCAGAGACACCATAAAACCCGAAGACATCGTGACGGTTAAAAACCAAACCCAAACTCGGGCCTGAAATCGCCGAAATACCCCGGCTTAGCTCGACTGCTTGGAAAAATGTCCCGAAATTTAGCCAAGATCGCCCAAAACAGTCCCGAATTTAACCCTAACCTGTCCGAAACAAATTCAAAAATTCCTAAATTCCTGCACACTCATCCAAAAATTGCGGACTGAAATTTACAATTTTCACGCCTAAGCCAATCCCAATCCATTAAATGGCCTTTAGGCTAGAAATAACACAAGTAGGAAAATTCCCTACCTCTTGGAGTTTGATGAAACGCTAAGAATTTGGTGCTCACGCGTAGCTCTAGTCGCTTAGACCAACTTTGCCTTCTGCTCCGACGAAAACCTTAAGTCCGATTTCCGTAGATCTTAGAAAGAAACGAAGAGAAGAAAAAATCTTCTCTCTCTCTACACGTACCTCTCTCTATCCGTCCATGAGCAACTTTTTGATTTTATCTCTTTTTATTTTATTTTATTATTATTATTGTTATTATTTGGATATATGGCTCATATTGCCTCATTCGGGTCTGTTTTTGCCCCGAAACAATTTATTTATTTTATATTCACTTTATTTTAAATGAACTTAGCTCAATCCATTGTCTGACTTCCGAGATTTTAGTAAAAATCTCATCCCTGAAGTCACTGGCGACTTATCACCGAAAAAATCGTAAAAATATTCCGACTGTCTCAGAATTCGACGAAAATTTCTAAGTCACTAGATTTTTCGAGACGAATTTAGTGGCGTAGTCCGTTTCGTCATACGAAATCTAGAAAATTTCCGGTTTCAATCGAAATTACCATTTTACCATTTTTCGAAAATTCGATTTTTTTGGGATTTCACACATGTTTTCCCCCTACCAGATTCTTTGGAGGAGTGAAGTTGTCTACAATCTTCTCTTTTGAGGAAAAGAATCTACCTCTTGGAGAAGTGAAGTTGTCTGTAATCTTCACTTTTGAGGAAAAGAATCTACCTCTTGGAGAAGTGAAGTTGTTCCTGGTGAACTTCATTATGTACCTTGGAGAAATGGGTCCACCTTTTGGAAACATAACCTGAGTGGAGAAACATGTCTTTCCCTTGCCTTTTTCCTTAGATAATTGACTTTCCTTGAAATCTTGTCATTTAGAGGAAGGAACTTACCCCTTGGGGAAAAAGCTCTTTTTCTTGAGGAACATTCTCTAAGCCTGCCTGCATCATTCTCAATTAGGAAATGAACCTACCCCATGGAGGAGTGGGCCTTTCTACAACCTTTTCTCTGGGAGGAATGACCCTTCTTAGGGAATTGGCTCATTCTTTCGTGAAAGTTTCCTTCGAGAATTGGTTATTCTGCTCTATTCCTTATTGTATCCCCTTCACTGAATTTCTCCCTGATGGAGGACTTGTAGAAACTGCAACCCATTCCTTTTTCAACCTATCAATACGAACTAGACAATATTTAGGGACCCATACCTTTCTTAGAGAGAGTTTTCCTGCCTTCTTGGATTCTATCAATGCTCTTAGATTGAAACTAGTAGTGTTGACTGAGGCCACTGGTGGGAAAGGATCCTCATCGATGGCCATAGTCTATTTTTTGTTAAGGAACTTGAGTATCCCTTTGTTGATCCTGTCCTATATGAAATTTATGAAACCCCAACATGCATTAGTAGTATGGTTCCATGAATTGTGGTACTTATAGTAAGCCTTTCCCCTTAGTTCGTCCTTGCTAGGGATCCAGTGGTCTTTAGGGAAGGTAATTAATTTTTCTTTCACTAGGAAATCAAATATTTCCTCAACCTTTACTACCTCGAAAGTATATTGGACTTGTGTATCAACAATTTGTGCCTTTTTCCACACATCAGGTGCCTTTTCTACCAAAAGATGACAAGTGAATGTACCTATAGCAGATAGATCTGCCACTGCCACCTCTTGGTTCACCTCTTGGCAATAGGTTCCCATGGACTTCTTCCTCCGGTAACTTTCTTCCTTGAGCAGTTCTTCATATTCTCTCACCTTAGCTGCAAATTCATAAAAATCTCTAAATTTCATACCTTGAATTTTTTCCTTAACTCAATGTCTAAACCTCTTTGGGCCATTTTCATGTACTCTGTTTCTAGAAGATGGATTTTTCACATGTTTCTCGTCTTCTTGAAATGGGAAATAAACAAATCAACGGTTTCCTCATTTCTTTGAGTTACTCTCGACAATTCTACGATGCACACTTCAGGCTCAGCCTTGAAGAATTGAGTGTGGAACTACCTTTCCATTTTCTGCCAACTTTGTATGGAGTTCCTTGGTAATGTTGTATACCAAGTGAATACTACTCTTGTCAAAGAGTTAGGAAACATTCTAAGCTTGAAATAATATAAATTAATATGAAGCCAATAACTCCCCTCACATTGCAATAGTTGAATCTAGCAACATTTTCCATGGTGGATCGGGTCATCTTCTAGAGAACAAGGAGAAAATCGTGATCTTGCACTCCTCGGGTGTAGGCTCTCTCATCTATCATCTCCTCGGATAAGGCTCTTGTAGAACTCCGAGCGACCAATTTGCCTAAGGCTTGTCCTATATAATTCCCGTACCGCCTCTCTGATTGCCCCTACATTTGGTACTGTAGTTGGTTGCACAAAAGCCTACTGAGGAATTTGTTGAACCTGTTGAAGAACCTGAGGAATTCTTTTGAGGAATCCGGAGGTCCCTAGCTGCCATCTTATTCCCTCGTAGGTGGTCGCATGGCTGCCCACCGGGCCTCCATTGAAAGAAAAGCCTCCTTCATAAACTCCGTGCTGTGTAATTGGATTAGTCCGAGTAAAAACTCCGAGGATGTGGTTCTAAATTCGGCACAGTCTCTCTCCCCTACTACGCTCTCCGTGAGTACCCCTCTATGCGGGGGAAGATGGTATCTAACCTTTGCCTGCATAGGTAAGCGATGAAATTCACCAGCTCCCCGTATGTTATCAAAATACTACCCCATGAGATCATTAGAAAATTGTCTTTCTCAAAGCTCGGCTAAATCTCTCGCTTTGGTCGCCTCTTCTAATGCGTTCTCTGTGCTCGGATTGAGATTGCTACTTCATTTCTTCCATAAAGGCAATCATGATCACTCGTTGGCTCTTTAATTCTTGCATGAGAGCCTGAAATTCATTAGAATTAAGAGAGAAAAGAATAGGCACATCCACATTACCTATACCTCTTCCTTCCACTTGTTCACTTGGGTTGTTGGATGGATTCCTTGTTGTTGCATTGGAGAATTCATCAGGTTCTCTATTTTTTCCACCAAGGCTAGAACTCTTCCTTCCTGTATTGCTTCTGCAGCATCATATCTTGAGTTCGAAGGCTCTACAGTTGTCTTACTCCTCAATTTTGGTGGCATTTTTCAGTGAATTGTATGTCCCATCGTGGAATATGCACAACTGAACATACAAAACAAAAAAGATGTATCAATGTTCCACAAATATGTGTCCCACCAGGCGTGCAAAAAATATGCTTATGTTGGATTTTGGTCCAGAACATACAAAAACACGGGAATTGGTGAATGCGCGGGCATACCAAGAAATTATAGTATTTTTGAACTGAAATGATGTCGAATCTAACTTCTGCTCAAGCGAAAAATGGATTCCCTAGTTCCCTTGATAGTTTCCTAGAGTCTAAGTGGAAAATGCTTTGAAAATTGGAATATATTGAAAGCTGAGAGAAAAACTATAAGAACAAGTTGAAAAAGTAGTAAATTTCATTGTGGAATTTGACTAGAAATGGAATTGCTGAAGCATGAAAGCTTTGAAAACAATTACTTAAAAATAAAATAAGCTAGAAATATGAAAATATTGCTGATGAACTTATAGAAACTATGAGAAAATGTTGAAATGCTCTATTGAGTGTTAGTTGATGATTGATTTGCCGAGTTTTTGCTCTGAAGTTGAGTCTTACTTTTATAGGCATTCCTGAATAACTGCCCTAGCCCACCTTTTCCAATAACTACTTACGTACCCACTACAGCCTTGTTCTCCAAGTCATTTACCCACTAACAATTTGTTATCCAAGTCATTTATCAACTAACAATAACTGCTCACGTTCATGACTTGAGTAGGAGAAAAAATCTCATTCCACTTGCTTTTGAGACAAAGTCTCACTATTATGAGCTAGCCACTTTGACAAATTAAAATTTCCATAAATGTCCTTGGATCCTTTCATGGACTTGAGCTTTCTCGGATTGGATTGGGCTCGGTTTGGACTTGGTCTTGAGCTTGATATATCAATTCGACTCATTCCACTACCCTTTGGGCAGAATAATTATCCAAACACCATTTGGGCCCAAAAAATTCATTTTTAGTGTAAACAAGTTCTTATAAGACATAATATTACAATGATGTAATGCAAAGTAAATAGATATAAAAAAATTGTAAATAATTTTTTAATATTATGAATAATTTTATAAAAATTAAAAAAAAAATCGTCCCTAATAATTATTAGTTAGTTATATTTTTTCTTTTTAGTGTGAGTTAGAGACTAGTCAATTATGCATGGCAGTTACAAATTATTGTCCTTGTCTAAATTATTATGCATGAACTAATAGACAGTTGAGGTGCAAATTATTGTTCTTGTCTAAAATATTATGCATGACCTAATGGACAGTTGAACAATCGCATGGGACCAGGTAAACTACTTTTGGAATGGATCTTCAAAATCCGGGCTTTTTTAAGTTTTACTATAATTAGAAAAAATATTTTTTAAAATATAAAACCAAAATAAATATTTCCAAATCTATGGCAGTTATTGCCAACTAGGCGTCATATCGATGTCATATCTTCAAAACACGATTTAAGTGTAAAAATCTAAAATCGTGTTTTGAAGATACAATTTCAATGTTAAAATATGAAATAATGTTTTGAAAACACGACTTCAGTGTTAAATTGTAAAATTTTGAAGTCGTGTTTTGAAAACACGACTTTAGTGTAAAATTGTAAAATTGTGAAATTGTGTCTTAAAAACACGACTTTAGTATAGAATTGTGAAATCGTGTTCTGAAAACAAGACTTTAGTGTTAAATTGTGAAATCGTGTTTTCAAAACACAACTTCAATGTTAAATTGTGAAGTCACGTTTTTCAAGACACAATTACATGGCCACTTACATGACAAAAGAACCATAATCCCTTAAATATTCTTTCACCCCAATTATTTTATTTATTTATAATATTTTTAAAAAGAATCCTTCAAAATCCAGCATCCCCGATTCCCACATTAAAAAAATCTGCACTTTTAACAAAAAACAAAAACAAAAAATTTACTATTTTTTTATTCAATTTGGCAGTGAGCTGTATCACTGGGATTCCATTTTAATGTTAAACCACAGCCTCTATTTTAAACTTAATTAGAAAGTGAAATGACCAGAATAATCTGATCAAAAAAACAAAAAGAACATAAAAAAACATTAAATTCAGAACAGTTTTCAAAGTTGTCAAAAAAAAAAAAAAAAAGAAAAAAAAAAATAACATTTTTCAGAAAATACCAAAATGATGTTCTCTACTTTTTTTCAAAAATTATTTTCAAGTTTCCAAAAACAGAACCAAACGGGCCTTAGTCAATACCAGATTTCATGTGCTTATAAAGTAATTAGGTCCCTCTGCTTAGGCGGTCTGAGCGTGTGTGCAGGAGAAGATGGTTGGTGGAGATGAGAACCCACCTCTGATCGAAAGATGTGGGAAAGAAAATGGAGAAAGAAGGGGAGGGAAGGTTTTTGAGAGAGAGAAGGTGGTAGAAGAAGTGAAGAAGCAGCTATGGCAGTCAGGGCCTCTGATAACTGTCAGCCTTTTGCAGTTTTGTCTGCAGGTGATATCTGTGATGTTTGTGGGTCATCTTGTTGAGTTAGCACTCTCTGGTTCTTTTTTTTTTGGATAAGTCTCTCTGGTTCTTCAATGGCTACTTCCTTCACTTCTGTCACTGGGTTCAGGTTGTTGGTGAGTTGGCTTTCTCTTCTCTTGCTTGTTTTTCTCTGCAATATTGAAATCAATGGTTGTGGAAGGTGGGTATACATATTGAACTTGGTGGGATTGTTCTGCTATTCAATTTTTGCATCGTCTTATTGTTTCGGAAATGTTATGCATGTTGGGGCTTCTCCCCATGTTGTCATGCTTATCAACTTACCTAATCACAGTACTCCCTCAAACTAGGATTTTCTTCTCTTTCATTAAGTTTGGACACACGACTTATCAAAATCAAGATTGAGAAGAAAAAGGAAGATAATCACTTATACTCTAGCCACTTATTCTCCATCCCTGCTGCACTTCCCAGATTTATGTCCAGAAAATCATACTTGACATTAATTCAAGAACTTATTCCGTGTTTTTGATGACTGAATTTTGTATTTATTGGGATGACAACCTTTCTTCTCTGTGGATGTCGGCTTCACAAAGCCGAACCACGTAAATATTGCTTTGCTTCTTATCATTTTCTCCTTCTGTTTGCACTTTTAACGCGTTCATTAAGCCTAAGCCTTGCTCTAATACCACCCTTCCCTCCAATATATGACATAATCGATTTTACGTCTAATTCCTCATGATTTTTTTTTGTCCATGCTTATCAACACATGATCCTTCCCACTCCACCAGAAGAGGAACTTTGGACGGACCCAATATACAGATTTTGTTTTTTGTCCGTGTTTTGTGTATAGGACAAGTGGTAGACTTGGCTAATTCAGGAAGGACTGGTCACATACTATATAATATGATCAATAGAAATGACAAGATGGTGGAACAAGAATACTATTCCTTAAGGTTATGATTGAAACTTTGAAAGTGTTAAGAAAAAAAAAACTAAGAATAATGATTTTTTCATGTTGATTTTAAGGTAGAAAATATAAAATAAAATATAATTAAAATTCTTCAAAATTTGGTATATTTTAAAATTTTTAGTTTTTATATTATAAAGAGAAATAAATAAAAAATGAGTTTGAATAAATATATAAAATTAATTTATTTATTTTCCCAAATTTTCTTTTTCTTTTCATTTTTTTACTATTTTCTTTGTATTTTCTTTTCATAGTAATTTGGAAATACTATGTCTTCCTTAATAATTAATATCATTAAATGTATTTCTTCCTTAATAATTATTATCATTAATTTTTCAATGATTTTGCAATAAAATAGGAAAAGACGTTAGAAAAGAGAAAATGAAAGGCATTTATTATTAATTAATATTATTAATTTTTAATAATTAATATTAACATTTAGATTAAAATTTAAATTAAAAACGACACCTTAATATCAAACAAGTTTAAAAAATTATTAAATGAAATCTTTAAAATTATTTATAGTAATTCTTTTAAATATTCTAAAATATAAATTTAAATATAAAAAAGTTAGACATAATATATTAATGTTTAATGAATTATTTTGTATAAATCATTGAAAATGAATTTTAATGTTTTTTTTTCAAATCTAATTGATATTATCATTTTTTATACTTTCAAAATAATTTTGGTGTATAAATAGAATATATTTTTAAATTTTGAATAATTTTGGATAGATATGATATATCTATAAAATCCAAGCACGGATATATCCATTAAAACCGATATTTTCATCCATAATTAGAACAAAGTGAGAAGAAAAAGGAGATGGCCGAACACCCGAGGCCGTCGATTTCGGAGAAGAAGAAGAAGAAGGTTTGAGTCCGATTACTCGAATCCTTCATGAACCTTGCTTCAACGTCTACGTTGAAAAGATACCAGCCTCCCTCAATTAATAAAAAATATCTTCAATTCTCGACAATAGGTATTTGTTTTTCACTGTCACATGATTTATTTGCCGATGATTAATGCACATTCGTAGGGTGCCATATTTCTTTTTAACAAAAAGAATAGGTGCACCCCAGGGAGAAACACTGGCCGACAAATCCCTTGTCCAGAGCCTCAGAGTTAAATTTTTAATCGCTTAATTCCGTTGGAGCCATCTTGTAAGGTGCCCTAGAGATAGGAGCCATCCCCGGTAAAATTTAATCCAGAAATTCTTTTCCCAACCGAATATTTTCTAGTTTTACTTGTCCCCGTTTAGAGTCAAGCACCAATGCCAAAAAGGCCTCACATCCTTTTCTAAGAAATCGATGGGCTTGCATAGTTGAGATTATATTAGACAATGGGCCAACTTGATACCTTGTACTTTCACCGTCGATTGTCGGGAAATTTAAGTAGCATAGATTTCTTATCACAATCAACTATAGCCCGATGTTTAGACAACAAATACATCCCCAATATCAAATCATACTCATGAAAAGGCAAAGCAACTGTGTCCTGTAAAGAACTTTCAACAAAGTGAATCACTATCAAGGGCCTATATACTCAATTAACATTAACACTATGCCCCAAGGGACTGGTCACATGCATGTCATAGTCCAATTGCTCTACTGATGGCATTTTATTAAACAAATGCTCAGTGCAAACATAGGAATGAGTAGAACCAAGATATATGAAAGCATATATCTCCATATCATGGAGAGAGAAAATACCAGCTATAACATCTGGAGCATTCGGATCTTCACGAGCCTTCATAGCACAGGCCTTGTCAGTCAGAAATAGATATTATGGACGCCCAACCGTCACGCTGCACCTTCCACCTATGTGGAGGGCCCACTCTATCAGGTGAGGGTTGTCACAATGCTAAGAACTTCAAACTTGATTAACTTATATAATCCTGACAATAATTTTTTTTTATCTAGATTATAAATTTCTAGAAATCTCAATCTTATCATAATTGTAAAAGTTTAAGCTCATATTCTTACAAAATATTGCAAAGCCCCACTATAGGGTTTATGTAAAATTATTATTTACATGCCATACAAAATATGATATGTATAATATTGCTAAAAATCTCAGATCTACTCCCGATAAGTCCTAATGATGTGTTGGCTCCGACTGATGTGAGATGCTCCTAATGCTGCTTTAAATTCAAACCTACACGGACAAAAAACACTTGTGCTAAGCTTATAGCTTAGTGGGGACCATATAACATGAACGACCACTATCGTCATAAACCTCGATCATATATATGGACATATATTTGACAATACATCATTCATTTGTCATAGCATAACAAATAAGTATAATAGTACAAAGTATATTAATCATTTTCATGCTTGTTGTTCATTACTTATAACACATATATCTCAGAAGCACTTGCATGCACTTGTTATTCATTATTATTTATATATATATTTTTTTGTTTTTATAACCGAAGCTTTATGCCTGCATCTTCCAATGGAAATGGATAATGGGAAACAGAACAATAAGTACCCGTAGGTACATTATTGTGCCACATGACAAGATAACACAAAGAGAGTATAACCCAAACGAAATTCCAAGTACGACATATACGAGGTCTATAGAACGGTAAGGTGCAACATCAGAGATCCCTATAAGCATGTTTATCTATCCACTACCCGGACATAAGCAGACATTCAGTTATTTATGTTTCTAGATTAGTCATATCAGTATCCTTGACATAGGTTCTTTCACATATTTATCATGATCGTTTTAATGAACTTGTACTAATTCATGCATTAATTTACATCAGGCATCATCTAAAAAGGTTAGACAAATGCCTACATTATAAACCAATTATGCCTGAACAGTACAATGCAAATATTCCCCTATGTTTTAAGTTTCCTATAACTCACAAATTAGGTCGTTTAGACTTTTAAATTGGGAGATATGGTCCTAACATCTAGACTGTTCCGAGACAGGTTTTAGGGACAAAATTGTTCCCTTACTTTGACGAATTTCTGGTAACAATAGGGACTAAATTTGGCTATACTTCTTTCATGAAAGTTGTTCTCCTGAATGTCTCATTTGTACAAAAATTTGAATCATACTATTTGGATCAACAAAACTCAAGTTATGATTCAAACAACCGGAATTACTCCAGTTCAGGGGACTGTTCCAATACAAGTTTCAGGGACATAATTGTTCCCTTACTTTGACGAATTTCTGGTAACTATAAGGACTAAATTTGGCTATACTTTCCTCATAACAGTTGTTCTCCCAGATGTCTAGTTTGTACATAAATTTGAATCACGCTATTTGGATCAACAAAACTCAAGTTATGATTCAAACAACCGAAATTACTCCAATTAAGAAGACTATTCCAATAGCCTGACTTCAAACTCAATTTCAAGGGTCTTATGACAGGAATTCGATCCAGGTCTCTTCTAGGAAAATGTATCCATGGGTCTTAAATTTCCTTAAAAACTAGAATCATTCGGTTTGAAGGTCGGTGGGTCAAGTTTTGGCCAAAACAAGAACATAGGTTCTGAGCAAAATTTTATAGAATCTCCCCATAAAACCTTAACTTACCTTTTTCACACAAATTGTTCCTCATTAGAGGTCACAACCAAAACAACAACACAACCAAATCAAAATATACACACAAACAGGGTTAGGATCCCAAACCTTAGATCTACTTGCCAACATGTCAAACTCTAACCTCTTCCTCCTCTTCTTTCTCCTTGAGATCTTCTTCAAGAATTTCTGAAATCTTCAAAACCAAGCTTTATTCTCTTACTTTCCTTGAGCAAAGAGGGCCAAAAAAATGATTTCACAAAAGCCAAATGATCTCCTTCCTCTCCTCCACCGAAATTTCCTAACCTGCTTTGCCCAAAATGGGAAATTTCTCTTCTTAGAAGACCATGTTTGGCTTTCATGAATCTTTGGCTCAGCTCTTCCTTTTGCACTTTAGTCCTCCATTCTTATTTCATTTGCACTTCAAGTTATCAATATTCCACTTTAACATATAACATTTTTGTCTTATGTCCTTTGGGCCCTTAATTTGCAAATTACCATTTTACCATTTTTTACACACATAGCACTTAAATTTCCGAAAAATACAAATTTAACTTATTTTATACCCTAAACAAGTCATAAAACTACTAGGGTATAATTTGGGGTGTTACAGATCTACTATCTCTGATACAGTACCTCCTCGCCCCCTTTGCTGTCTCAAAACACCTCGACCTCTATCTCGATCACGAGTCGTTGGAGGTGCATTTGATCCTCCCCGGCCATTGCCTTGAGAATTCCTAAATTCTCTAGATTCTCTTGGACAATTTGCCAAGAGATGGTCTGTGCTTCCATATCTGAAGCATCCTCCCGTCAACCCTCTACAAATAGTCGAATGTCGTTTATGGCAATGAGGGCATTCTAGGATTTCACATTGTCCGGTTGAAGTGCCTCTACCGAAACAAGGTACTACTGTAGGCCCTTATCTTCTTCCCCTAGCAGCAGAGCTATACACTGATTCAACTTGAGACTCTCTAATTCTTTTTCCTGATGAAGAGCCTCCCCGTGCAAACTTTCTTTTCTGATTTCTTTCCCGATTACTCATTTCAAACTTTTCCACCTTCATAGCTGCTTGCACCAGTTGGTAGAAATTCACCTACTGTAGAGAAGTAACAAGTGCTAGATACCTCTTTATGGATTCATTGAAACCATAGAAATATAAATTCCATGATGAGTTTGCACTTTTCAGCTCACTTTTCCATTTTTGTTATTGTAGAATTTGTTTATAGCTGTTTGACTATGTTTTTCTTATTTGTATAGAACAGGGGGAGGAAAACAGAAAGTATATCATAAAGTTATTTTAAGCACTTTCTTCTTTTTTCCTCTATGTTATGTGAGATCTAAACGAAGCCTTTAGTCTTTCAGCTGCTAGAACACAAATTATTGACTTTATTTATTCAGTTGTATTTGGTTCCACAAAAGTTGTTTTTGTCATTCTCCCAAAAAGTGAGGAAAATGTTAAATTTGTTCTCATTTTTCTTTTTGGTTGAAACAGATGGGGATGGCAAGTGCATTGGATACCTTATGTGGGCAGTCATATAGAGCAAAGCAATACCATCTGCTTGGTGTACACATGCAGAGGGCTATGCTTATTCTTCTCCTTGTTAGCATACCTCTTTCTATCATTTGGGCATATACAGGAACCATTCTAATGGCTGTGGGTCAAGACCCTGAGATATCACAAGAAGCCGAAACTTATGCTTGTTTCATGATCCCAAGCCTGTTTGCCTATGGCCTCCTTCAGTGTCTAGTCAGATTCTTGCAAACCCAAAACATTGTCTTCCCGATGATGGTAATCTCTTGAATCACAACTTTAGTCCATCTTCTGGTGTGTTGGCTTCTGGTGTTCAAATCTGGCCTTGGAAGTAAAGGTGCTGCTTTGGCAAATAGTATATCCTATTGGATAAATGTTTTGTTGCTAGCACTATATGTCAGATTTTTGTCTTCTTGCTCGAAAACTAGGACTGGATTATCAAAGGAGGCCCTGCATAATATCCCTGATTTTCTTAGACTTGCTATTCCTTCTGCTAGTATGGTCTGGTAAGTTCCCATTTCTTAATGCTTCATATGATCTCCGGCAAGAAAATAACAAGAGTCCCAATGTCTCAATTTGTATTCCATGTCTCTAAAGATTTTAATGCAGTTTATTTATTTCCATGAAATTGAACAGCTTGGAAATGTGGTCATTTGAACTGATGGTTCTTCTATCTGGTCTCCTTCCCAATCCAAAGCTGGTAAAAACCCTTCAGTTCTTCAATCTGGTGAGTGTTGAATCCCAACATTATCTGTAACCATTTCTTGGGATTTTCTTCATTATTTCCATATAGTTTTAGTGGTTTTTTTTTCATGTACAAGTACAATCGCACAATATAGTCTGATCTTAGTGGAACATAATTGTTTCCCAGCCTTAATACAGGTGGAACAATTTGGACTCAGTGGAGCTGTGTGGTAAGTCCTCTAAATTGACCATGTATTCAACGTTGAAGTTCCTATGACTTTGATTCAGAGCTAAATTTCCAATACTAGGTAAAAAGGGGAAAAGAAAAACTAGTCAGAACTTACTAATTTGTGGGATATCGTCTTGATTTCAACCTCACAAGTGAACTTGATGGTCTAATTGAAACTCAAAAACATGCATATATGTTCTAACATGTTCTTGTTTTCTCTGTTACAGCACAAGGGTCTCAAATGAACTAGGAGCCGGGCATCCACAAGCTGCTAGTTTAGCAGTATATGTCGTCTTAGGCATGGCCATAACCATAGGCATTCTCATAGGAATAGTTCTGATAATAATAAGAAACATATGGGGCTATGCCTACAGCAATGAAACAGAAGTGGCCAAATATGAAGCTGAAATGATGTCAATTGTTGCATTAGGCAACTTCCTAGATTCACTGCAGAGTGTTCTTTCAGGTTCTTTCCATCATTCTTCTGATATTAACATAATTATCATAAGAAATCAGACAAACTTTGAAGTATGCCAAAATTTACCACTTCTAAAAAACACAACACATATTTTCCCTCAGAATATAATTATTGAAGCTGAAATTCTGCAGCTAATTTTCTTGTTTTCATTAACACTTAGGCACTGCTAGAGGATGCGGTTGGCAGAAGATTGGTGCCTATGTCAATCTAGGATCATATTATCTTGTGGGAATTCCTTCTGCTATTTTATTAGCTTTTGTCTTCCATATTGGAGGCCGGGTTTGAGTTTATCATTTCTCCCTTTTACTAACATGTATTTTATCATATCGAATTAATTTGAAGCAACTGATTTCTTGTCATTTTGTCTCTTAAACTTCTTGGATTAGGGCTCTCTGTTTCGGGATTATATGTGCTCTTGTAGTTCAAGTGCTGTACCTTCTTATCATAACTCTACGAACTGACTGGGAAGATGAAGTAAATTGTTCTTTTCCTTTCTTTCTGTCTTTTCATTTTCAGTGCTTGAATCTCTTTTATTTCTCCTCCCGGAACTGAAGACTTGTTTCTTCTTGTTTTAGGCTAAGAAAGCAAAAAAAAATTCATGAAACATGCTTTAAGAACAGAATGTCTGAAGTCGACAAACCAGGCTAGACCTTCTACCCACTCCAAAGGCACTACTACTACTCATTATGATTCACTTATTATTGCCACTTTTTTTGTTTATGTATTTCGAGATATGTTTTATATAATTTGAATATTTTAATTGTATTATTGTTATGATTTTATTTCCATTTTGAATCATATATTTGAATTTATTATGTTTAAATTAGGATTACAATTAAATTAAATATATAAAAATATATATAATTACCAACAATTACCCACAATAATATATTCATATAGTTTTAGATTACCTACTAAAAATATCAAACGAAGTTATTATCGATAGAAATTGTTGTTGCTAACTGTTATTTATAGATTACTGACAAATTTATATACTAAATTAGCAAGTTAGGTAACTAATTTATTTTTAGATTATTGATAATATAGCGACCAAAAAATGGAAATTACTTACAAAATTTATTCGTAATACAACACTAAATTTACCTACAAAATTGCCAACAACAAAATTAATAGGTAAAGTCATTTTCTTGATAAATATAACATGGTTTTATCTATCATTTACTGATTAAAGTCATTTTGTCGATAATTTTATTTTTACCGATAGAAATATTATCTATAATTGTGTTATGTAGGAAATCAATCTATAAACTAAAAAAATTCAATTTTTACCTATAGAATGTTAAATAGATAAACTGTTAATTTCTTGTAATGTAAGTATTAGCCAAATTTTCTAGAAATATCTTAGATATCTTAGCTAGTCTTAACATCAGCATACAACACAACTCATATATGCTTGCTAATAGTATTGGTCTTATCTATAAAGGGATTTGTTAAGATTTTTTTGTTTTTTTAAGCCACACAATCTCAAAATTTACTTTTTCTAATTAAAGAATGAAACTCAATAATTAAGAATGTTAGATTCAAGGATAAATCGGGTTATCTGCCCTGATCCACCCTTTTCGGACGAGTATGAGAATTGACTATTCGGGGGTATAGGTTGCTTAGATAGTTATAGGCTACTCAAATGCTTGCATTTAAACAGTAGAACAACTGGGTGAATGATTCAAGGGGATTCCATGCTTTGTTGGAATTCTATCAGAAGTCCCCAAAATTTCTGAAAAAAAGTCTGCTTACTTTCGAAAATTGAACTGTTAGATATTATTTATCTTCCATACCTCACATCCCTATTAACAAATAATTAAGGTTTAATGATAAATTAAAGAGTGATTTGATTAAAAGACCATTTGGAAACCAAATTTCGGAAATCTATCTCTTCATCAATTTTTGACATCATTTTGACAAAAATACTCTCATTATTCTTTTGTAAAATTAATCCTTTATTTTCAAAAACATATCTAAATATATAAAATGATGAAGGATGTTTTTGTCTAAAATGCTTGTAAAAAAACATGTAAAAATCCAAGCTCGCGAATTTAAAAGAGCCATTACGAACTTGGTGCTAAAATAAGATAAATGCCGAAACGCCTACTCCGCTGGCGCTGCCGTTCGGGTCCTTTGCTATGATAAGAGCGCTTTTTTATGGAGATTACGGCGGTGCCGAATCTTGCGCTGACCCGATGACATGCTGTTGACCAGATGATGTGGTGCTGGACGGGCGTTGGATCAACAAGGGACTGCTGACTGCCGATCGGCTGATCGACAACTCTGATTGGTCCTGTTTGACCACACATTTACCGCTGATGATTTTTTTTTAAATTTTCATTTTTAAATTCTCCATTTAATGGGAACCATTTCAAAACCTTTTGAGGTCATTTGATATTTTATAAAATTATGAATGTATATTAGTGCGACTTAGTGCATGTTGATTGAACCTTGGTTTAGATTAAATGTTGAAATGTTTATTTCATCTAATTGTTCAATACATATATGAAGCAATAGTTGTAGATAGAAGTGTATAAGCTTAAGATCCTTAATATTTTCTCCAACTTATATATGCACTGAGAGATCACATGATGATCACTTTGGAGCGATTGTGTGAATATAAGAAAGATCCAACTTATTCATTGGATGCAAATATTCATGTGATGTACGAAAAGCTATGGACTTTCCATGTCATCTACAATGAGCATTATGAGTTGTCAGTGAACAAAAAATATAGATAGTG
Source organism: Tetrastigma voinierianum (assembly GCA_016808115.1). Classification (NCBI taxonomy): domain Eukaryota; kingdom Viridiplantae; phylum Streptophyta; class Magnoliopsida; order Vitales; family Vitaceae; genus Tetrastigma; species Tetrastigma voinierianum. The sequence goes on along the minus strand of JAEQBH010001334.1, from coordinate 481,106 downwards.
CCTGATTCATAAGAACATAAGAGAAAGGAGCTTGTAGAAAAAAAAAAGTGATTTAACTTATGATAAAATTGTAAGTGAGTTGAATTGGAAACTAGAAAGCCAGATACAAAGCAATATTAGGCAATCTAGCAGGTTGATGAATTCATTCCTATGGATAATAAAATGTCTAGGACATTAACATGGAGAGAATTTTCTAAGAGAGAATATCCAATCCACCCAACTAATGATTGAGTTGGAAAAGGATTAGAACATGTTTAGCGTGTAATAGATATATGTTTTTGTGAGATATTAGGTTGAGAATTGAGTATGTCTCTCCTAATAAAATCATTAGCGCAAGTTTAAATTTAATAGTATCAACTAAGTTATGTTAAGAGAGATTGTTTGGTCTTAGTATGATAACCTTTTGTTTCTTTGACAAGACTAAGTTTTACTGTTTAATTTAGAACTTTGTGACATGTAATGGGTCACTAGGTTGTGGGTTGTGCTAAGTACTTCAACCACTAGGTTGTGTTATCTAACTCTGAAATTTGACGCTTACAAGAAGCAGTCAAATCATACCATGAGGCAACACCTCATTGTCATGTCAAACATGATTAGTGAACTGAAGGGTGCTGGCCACGAGTTAATTGATGAACAATAGGTCCAAGCTGTAATTCACTCTCTTCTAAATGCTTGGGAGCATCTCAGGATAAACCTTACCCATAACGATAATATCAAAACTTTTGATGGTGTTGCTCGACATGTAGAGTTAGACGAGGATCATCTTCTCGCTGATAAGTCTAGTGGACAAGCTTATATGACTGAATCCAACATGGTCGGATCTTCTGGCACAGGACAAAAGAAATGGAAAGGGAAAGGTTTCAAGCCTAGGAAGGGAGGAAACAAGATCAATCTAAGTGGAAATAAGTGCAAGTGTGGAAAGCGCATAGGAAAGCAAAGCATGAACATGAATGTGGGAAGCCTAGTCACTAAGCCAGATCGCAAGACCGGAAATAAAAGACTCGAAGAAATGGCAGACCAGAGATATGGCTGGACGCTCATGTGGATTTCCATTGAATTCCAAAGAGAAATAAGAGCATTTATCGGGGAATAACACATCGTGTGCTCTGAATCGGGCAATTTATGCCTCTGATGTATAAGACTCCCATTCCATGATGTTCTTTATGCTAGCCTGGGTTCATCTAACTGTTTCTGCTTGTATTTTGTCAAGTCAATAAAATTGTAGTCAACAAGATCTGTTATAGACATCAAATATAATATGGTTTGATTTTGCCTCGGACCGCTTTATTTTATTAGATAATATTCTAATCAATAAACCACATATGTTTTTGTCACCTGAAATTCATAGTAGTTCTTCCAGAATGATGTTAAATGGCATACATGTTAGAATAATATTAGTATAACGCCTCAAAGAGATTAGCTAAAGATGGTCTGGGCTCTATAGATAAGATAGATTTTGCCAGATGATCAATGCCTCGACAGAGTTACAAAAACAAGATCACTTTGGTAAAGCCAAGAGAGCATGTTTTCCTTGAGCTTATTCATCTCTCACATTTTATAGCCTAATGAATGTAAGGGCAAGACGTGGAGCTCAATACTTCATCACTTTTATAGATGATTTCATTTGATTCGGTCACGTTTATTTGATCTCCCATAGATATGAAGCATAGGATTGCTTCAAAAGATATAGTACATTGGTTGAGAATCAATTAAACACAAAAAAAAAAAAATCTTTACGGACCGATAGAGGACGTGAATATCTATCCAACCTATTTAAAGCATATTGTGATGAAAAGGGTATAGCTAGACAACTAACCATTCCTTACAGGCCACAACAAAATGGTGTACGAGAGTATGAATACGACCCGACATGAAGGTGCCTACCGATTGAACAAGCAAAGTTGCCAATCACTTTTTGGGGGGATGTACTAATGAATTCAGCCTACATTTTAAATAGAGTTTCATCTAAGTCTGTTCCTTCCACTCCATATGAATTATGGAAAGGTGTGACACCTGATTTGAACATTATGCTCCCAAGAGGCAAAGTGCCAGTTCATAATGTTTCTATGAATATGTGGTTGGTCCTATGGGGAAGAAAATGTATCTTCATAAGATAATTTAGTCCTCCAGCGATATATCTTCTAGGAAGATAAAATGGAAGGGTAACAGAAATTGAGTCATGAGATGTCGTATTCTTGGAAGAGGACTTTCCGGGACAAGGTGAGATAGATAGGGATACTCATTTCTATGAAATGTAAGATCCTAAGGCCGGTGAGGGTGTAAGAATCATCGATTCAACACTTACAGGACCAGACAACATAGAAAGTCTAACCCCACTTGAAGCGAGTGAGAGTGACAATTTGCTAGATCATGTTCTTATGGAGCAAGATCATGAACAATCTCACCCTCGACGTAGTAATCAAGAGAGAATTCCCCGTCGTTGCTTTGAGATTGAGGGGGAAGCTTTCATGATTGCTCATGATGAAGAAGAGCCCAAAACGATACAATAGTCTCTTTCCGGTCCTAAAAGCTAAAGAGTGGTTTTGAAGATATGAAAGAGGAAATGAATTCAATAGAATCAAACCGAGTCTAGGTTTTGGTTGATTTATCGTCAGGTCGTAAGACCATTGGGAACAAGTGGGCTCTCAATATTAAACACAAGGCGAATAGGACAATTGACAGATATAAGGCTCAATTAGTAGCTAAGGGTTACATATAACAAGAGGGAATTAACTATGAAGAGACCATCTCACCTTTAGTTAGGTTCGCATCAATTCGCCTCATTCTAGAATTATACCAAATGGACGTTAAGACTTCTTTCCTTAATGGAGAGCTCGATGAAGAAATCTATATGGATCAACCTTTAGGCTTTGAGTTCAAAGGATAGGAGCGCAAAGTTCAGTAAGCTCAAAGATCTGATTTTATGGTTCCTAAATAGCCTCAGATAGTGGAACCTCAAATCAAGCCATGTTACTGAAAGATGGTTTTACAATGATGGAAGAAAAATCTCACGTGTGACGCCTAATCCTGTGAGGTCCTTTTTTTTTTTTTTAACCATCAGACGTAAGTCCGCTGAGACAAAGATTTCTATCACGATGTAAACACTCTCATATCGTGCCCAAATTTCCTCTTTGTTTGTATGCAATGCAGCGTATCCGTAGTGCGCGGTGCTCTCGCTTTACACACGTGAAGACCGCGTTCTTTCATCGTGATACATATGACACCGCGTCGTGACATAAGAGACCCCCATGTCTCGGGAACCCTCTCGTCTCGACAGAAGATAAACTCTCTGCAGATAAAAATTTGGCAACTCTGCTGTGACATTCTAATTTCTCTCTGCGACATGATATCTTTCACTTTAATAACTCCTGGGTCAGACATAAAAATACTCTATCGTGACAAGAAAACTCTTGGTCTTGACCAAAATCTATTGGGTACTCGGGAAACCCTCTTATTGCAAAATTTAAACTCGCTTAAACTCGCATTAGCTGCCTGCATTTCCCTCGCACTTCCAAATTTTCCTAAGGCACTATAAGTTGTCACAATGGCCTCAACATAATAAAGGCAACATAAAAATATGGGAAAAACCTGTCAAATTGTATTAAAAGATTCTAAATGAGTTCTATTACAACTCTTCTCTTTACATAATGTAAAATCGATAACCTGGTCTTAATTTTTACAGTATAAAATAAGCCATAATCCGCATTCTTACCATTAGCCTATGAGTTCCACCTCCGTGTGTACCTGCAGATCTAAAATATTTTCTCAACACTTGGGTGAGTAAATGCCCGTAGGTAGTCTCCTACAAGTGGCTACTCCCTGCACGGCGCACATGCAATGTCATGATCCCTTTGACTCACACCCATTCAAGTAAAAACATTCACATTTCTACATGAATGCCTACATGCCATGCCCCATGTCTCGAGTCCTCATCGACTCCCTCACACATGCATTTGTCATGTATGAAAACTGTTTTCAAAACAAAAGATTTTTGCTTTTGAAACCCATTGGACAAACCTTCGATAAAAAAAACCCATTAGACAACCCTCTGATATAAGTCCGTTGGATAAGCCTCCGATAAAACTCATTGGACAACCCTCCGATAACATTCATTGGACAACCCTCCGATAACATTCATTGGATAACCCTCTGATAAAACTCATTGGACAACCCTCCGATAAAACTCATTGGACAACCCTCCGATAAAACCGCTTTGTTCAAAGCCATGCCATGCACTCACACCCGTTTCACGCGATGTCCCCTTGCACATGCAATGTTGATGCCATTGCATGATATTTCATGTTACATACACAATGATTACTACATGCAACTATTTTGTGAATCATGCTTCATGCCAAGCATAATGGGTAGCTATATCTACTGCATATAATTCCTACCCATCACATATTCATGTTAATATATCATATCAGCATATGTCAACATGTTTTTCACACAACCCGCATGTCGTTCGAATTGAGCAATCAACACCACGAATAGACTTTGGAGTCTGAGCCAAAAATAAGCATGCAGTCGACGTAATCGATCCGTAACTAGCCTTGACACATAACCAGGATCATCATACTCAGATCCCACGTAGCAGCAAGTAGAATCTATTCCATAACTATAGTTTTGGAAACTAAACAAACCTAGAAACCGGTCCTAACCATCAACAGTTTATATCAAACTGTTCTTGAACCAGCCCATTGTTAGGGCTAAACCTCATGGCCATCGAATGACCTTTAGATAAAGAATAACCAGAGTAGGAGAGAACCCAACCTCTTAGAGCATAGACTAGCTCACTCCCGGACCCGTCGAACCTCTCGCTATTCGAATGCTAGAGACCAGTAGAAGCTGGACCTCCTTCTTCCTTTTTATTTTCCTTTTTTCTTTCTTTCTTTTCCTCTTTTTTTTTCCTTTTCCTCTCCTCCACCGAACTGGTTTGGTCTAGGTGTAGAACACCTTTCTCAATCACTTTAACAAATGGCAATTTCCTATGCCATTTGTCTTTCATGCAAATTCACCCACTACTACAATCATGCAAGATAGGAACATGACACTTGGCCTCCCATGGCACGTGTCTTCACTCCAAGTGTCGCCATATCATTCATTTATTCGCCTCAAAAATACCACGCGAAATTTCAAGCGTCTCGGAATTCAGCGAGGAGATTGACTATGTACCTAGATTTACGTGATGCGAACTTCGTGACGTGGTCAGCGTAATCGTGCCGAGGTCTAGAGAGAAATTCGAGACTTCTGACCTTTACGCCGAAGGTAGTTTATTGTTTCACTTTACAGTCTTCCATTCCATAAAGCAAAATTTGTTCACGAAGTCTGCACACCATATACAATCTGTACGCATATGCAATAGTCATTTAACAATCAATGACTAAACCACGTACCTCCGTCCTCAAAAAGGAAAGGATATTTGGTACGCATCATGTCCTCACGTTCCCATGTTGCCTCCTCCACTCATCGGTGCTGCCATAACACCTTCACTAGCCTCACAGTCTAATGTCGTAAAACCTGGTCTCAGCTATCCAAAATATGCATAGGTCCCTCTTCGAAGGTCCCATTTGCATCAACAACAAGCTCACCCCAATCCACTACATGAGTCAGATCTGGAGTGTACTTCCAGAGCATGGAGATAGGGAACACCTCATGAACACCTAATAAACTCGGCAATAATGTGAACCGATACGCAATAGCACCCACCCTCTCGAGTACCTTGAAGGGCCCAATAAACTTTGGTGATATCTTCCCCTGCTTTTCGAACCTGACCACTCCTCTCTTAGGCATCACCTTCAAGAAGACGTGATCACTCACCTCAAACTCTAGAGGCCGTCGTCGCCTGTTAGCGTAACTCTTCTGCAGGCTTTGAGCCTTGAGAAAATGCTTTCGTGTCAAACCCACATTCTCAGAGGTGTCTCTAATCAAATCTGGACTCGTGATGGATCCCTCTCCCACCTCCGTCTAACAAGTCGGAGATCAACATGGCCTCCCACATAATGCCTCGTAGGGTGCCATCTGTATACTCATCTGATCACTGTTGTTGTAGGCGAATTCCACTAAGGGCAAGTGCTTTTCCCAACTACCCTTAAAATCTAGGACACATGCTCAAAGCATGTCCTCTAAGACCTGTATGGTCCTCTCCGACTGACTATCCATCTATGGATGAAACGCAGTACTCATTGTCAATTGCGTCCCCATGGCCTTCTGAAAACTCTTCCAAAAGTGTGCTGTGAACATGGGATCCTTGTCCGATACTATGGACACTAGTACTCCATGTAACTGGACAATCTATTGCATGTATAACTTGCATAATTCCCCCAGTGTGAAGGTCATCTGCATTTCCAGGAAATGTGTCGACTTGGTAAGCTGGTCCACTATCACCCACACTGCATCATGCCTCTGCGATGTCCGTGGCAAGTGGGTCACAAAATCCATTGTGACATGTTCCCACTTCCACTCAGCTATCTCCAATGGTTGGAGTGGTCCTACTACCCTCTAATGCTTAGCCTTTACCTATTGACACGTAAGGCATTGTTGGACAAAGTCCCCAACGTGCCTCTCATCCTACTCCAGTAATAGTGGCGACGAAGATCTCGGTACATCTTTGAGCCATCCGGATGTACTGAAAAACGAGAGCAATGGAACTCTCTAAGGATCTCCTCTCTCAATTCTACCAATTGAGGAACTACAAATCATCCCCTATACCGAAGACTACCATCAAAGTGCATGACCCAACCTTCGTCATTCTTACCTGACTGTACTTGGTCGGATGGAAAATATCTCTATATCTTGAATCTGGGACTCGACCACCCTGCTCAGTAGGGAAGGTGTAGCCACTAAACTCCCCTAAAAAAGCACCACAGGCTTGATCATTGTCATAAGTAATTAAAGCTGTTCTACAATGTCGAGCATCTTGCCCTCCGAAGCTATACTAGCTAGTACTCCTAGTGAGTTCGATTGAGTTAAATCGACCCTAGCGATTGCCTTACCAAGATGGTAATGCAAAGTGAAGTCATAATCCTCCAGATACTCCATCCATTTGTGTTGCCTCATGTTAAGGTCTCGTTGTGTAAAGATATACTTCAGACTTTTATGGTCTAAAAACTCTTCAAAATGCTCACCATACAGATAGTGGCGCCAAATCTTTAAGGCAAAGACTATGGCCGCTAACACCATGTCTTGTGTAGGGTAATTCTGCTCATGACTCTTTAGTTGTCTAGAACCATAGCCCTGACCACTCTCGGACTACATAGGACATCCCGAGTCCATCATGAGGCATCCACAATACACTATGTACCTATGTCTTGTTCCGGGACTATCGAGCCCGGAGTTAGTAAACCTCGTACTGACTCTTGGGATGCTCTCACACAAGTCATTCCACTCAAACTTGACCTCATTTTGGGTCAACCTTGTCATAGGTGCTGCTAGCCGGAAGAAATCCTCAATGAACCTCTTGTAGTACCTTGCCAATCCCAAGAAACTACGGATCTTGAGAGGCGACTTGAGCCTCTCTGACTCATACCGGTACTCAACCTTCTCGGGGTTTGCGGCACACGACACCTGACGTGTCCAACAATTTCACCTCAACCAATAAAATTCACATTTTAAGACTTGGCATACACCCGATGGTCTCTCAAAGCTTGAAGGCGACCACTGAAATGATCCTGTCTCCTCCTCAGACTTAGAGTAGATCAAAATGTCGTCAACAAAGACTACGACAAACTGATCCAAATAGGGTTGTAATACCCTATGCATGAGATCCATGAATGCTGTTGGCGCATTTGTCAATCCGAAAGGCATCACTGTGAACTTAAAATGTCCGTACCGCATCCTAAACGTTATCTTAGGGATGTTAGCCTCTATTCTCAGCGATGGTATCGTGCGAATTGATCTTAAATTTCTCCCCTCTCGTTGATCAAACGAATCATCAATCCTCGGTAAGGATACCGATTCTTGTTAAGTAACCACATTGGCGCCGGTAGTCAATGCACGTTCGAAGGTTTTGTCACTTCTTCTTAGTAAACAAACGGTGCCACTGGGTGAAGTGCTAGTCACAATGAAACCTACGTCGATAATTCTTTGCAATTGGATTGTAAGCTCTGACTCAATGCGCATCTATGCGGAGTCATAGAAATGGGCAATGTACCAGGGTGTAACTCAATCATGAATTCTAAATCCCTCTACGGAGGTAATCCGGTGGTTTATTTGGAAAAATGTCCTCATATTCACAAACTACTAGAAGGTAGACTAGGCCTCTATGCCTAAATCCTTGTGTAGGTTGCTAACCAACCCATTCTTGCCACGTGCCACTGAAGTCGTACCATTACACAGGGTATAGTATCATGCTTATCCCCCTGAAAAATAACACAAATACCATCTCATTTGTAGGCAGTAATCCTCCTACGATCACAATCAATGACGACTCGGTATCTTAGTCGGCCCGATCCGTACGAGAATGACATCAAGAGTCGAGCATGTATAGCAGGCCCTCTCGGGTTCTGGTGGTAGAATCTCGGAGATCTCTAACTCACAATCCCGACATATCATATCAACACTCACCCTAGTTCCTAGGGGAGATCTCACATATAACGGTTTTTCCAAGGTCTCAACCTGTAAGCCCAATTCTTTCACACATGATGCGCGATGAATAGATAGAGATGCACGAATCAAAGCAAATACTCTTGCCCATAGTCACAAGAGTAGAAACATACCACAATATAATCCAAGCGTCTGCAATCTCGATGCAGTGTAGCGGCATAGACACCTGCGGGTCCCGAGTCGGGCTGTGGGCCACGTCTCGACCTGACCCATCTCTAGCCACTGTGGCGTGGTAGGTGCTTGTGTGCGATACTCGGTGAATGCTGGTTCTCGTACGTTGGGGTAAGAAGGAAAAAATTATGTCGGAGTGTGCCTTACTTACGACTGGGATTGTGGTGTCTCATAACTCTGGGACCTCTGCCTTTATGGGCAATCCCGTCTCATGTGCCCAGGCTGATGGCAATGGAAACTTGTCATCGGTCCTTGGTAGAACCACTGATCTGGCCTTAGCTGATATTTATGACCACATCCCACAAATCCTCATGGACTTGAAGTCTTCTGCTTCTTTCCAGAACTAGAAGAAGGTTGACCCTCCTTCCTCTTGTCACCAGCACCCGTATCTTAGATGCTCCTTGCATCATCTCTCTCTCTCTATGGCCATAGCCGTCCTGACCATAGAGTTCATGTCTTGCAGGAGGAATCCCACAATCTTGCCCCGAATGGACAACTTTAGACCATCCTCAAACTTTCTCACCTTGGCCATGTCTGTGGCCACGTAATCATCCTCGAAACGTGCTAACTTTGTGGACTTAGCCACGTATTCGAGTACTGTCATGGCTTTTGCATGCCTAGCAGATGCCGGGAAAAACTTACTCATGAAGAGCTCTCATAACTCACCCCATGTCATCGTCTCCAGATCCCTTGAGACTTTAATCCAATCCCACCATGCCTGGGATTCACCCTCTAGCTGAAATGTAGCTAACCTGATCCTCGTGGCATCGGAGGTAATCTCCATAGCCTCAAGGCCCCTTTCAGCCTATCGGAACCAATGGTTGCTTCTCATTGGGTCCCCTCCCGATGTGAATGTCGGATGATGTGCCATAAACATTTTGGAGGTCGCTTCGGTCCTCCTGACCCTCAGCGCACTAGCTTGTCACGATGGCGTGACTGCGGCACCCATAGGCTCTACAAAGGTACATTTGGTAAGCAATTGGTGGTCGTATTTGCCTCTTGGCGACATCCCTTCCTCGACTTGCCATCTACATATGTCAAATAGCAATTTAGAATCTTCCTTTTTCCTAGTTTAATCATTTCCATACCCTTAAGGTTTTTATTTCCTCACCATAGTGTTCAACATTTCCTATATACTATTTACCAAGTATATAATTCACACAATATATAACATAATATCATGCAACAAATCATCATAATGCATAATGAATGCATGATCTAAGCCCATGCCCCTCAAGTCTTAGGTAGTCGTATACCCTAATTTCAACATACTAAGTTATGCGCGATTATCCCAGCATCAGCTCTAGGTCTTTATAAACATATGCTACGATACCACCATCTTTGTGGCGTAATCCCGGGGGTTCTTTTTTTACTGCTTCAATATGAAGTCCTTCATGACAAAGATTTCTCTATCGTGATAGAATAACTCTACTCCTTGTATACCTAGTCACATCGTGAGCGATCGGCGTCTGCATCGTGCGTGTGCCCGTAGCGACTGCGACACGGCGTGGGTGCCACCTTTGCTCGCGACATATGACACTATGTCGCGACATGGAAGGCCTCATGTCTTGGAACTCTCTGTCGCGACATAAGATAAACTTTGTCGCGACACAATTTTTTGGCAACTCTGTCGTGACATCGAATTCTCTCTCGCGACATAAAATCTCTTCACCTTAGCCAACTGTGTCGCGACATAAAAATACTTTGTCGCGATGTTGACCAAATTTTGTATAGACCAAATTTCTGACATTGTTACCAAAGGACTATTATCTAATCCGACAGCGGCGCGAAACACGATGACCAAATTTTAGATGGAGCGAATTTGTTTCTTGTTACCAAAGGACTATAATCTAATCCCCGGCAACGGTGCCAAAAACTTATTGACCATTTAGAACATGTATGCTCATAGTAAAAATAGTTTGTCATTGAATTCATTGAAGATTTAGTTTGGTCAAAATGCTTTCGCAGTGTCTGAGAAGTAAATGCAATGTAAAAGTAGGCTATGGATAAGGATATCATTCCCACCAGAGATAAAAAGAATTTAAGTTCGACTACCTATGCTAAAGTTACTTATTGAACTTGAAATTTCATATAATTTTTAGTAACCTAACTAGAATTCTACTGTTTAAATCTCTACCTCTATAACAAAAGGAAAATTTAAAATCCTAGACTTAACTGGACTAAACCAAATTATTGATAGAAGTAGACACTGGGATTTCACTGCTGTGAAATAATCAATTCCTGCAACATAATCTAATTCTATTCTTTCATGGATTGGAATCTGAAAATGTCAAGAGGTAAGGTAGTATAGTTTGGATCTCTCCCTTAACCATACATTTCACTTATCGAGAAGTCGTGTTCATTTACGAAACATGTCTGACTTGATGCTTTTAATAAGATTTTCTCTGTAAGATCTGAGTATTTTTCTTTTCCAATACTTCATACCCATTTCTTATGACTACAGATTTCTTACTTCCCAAGACAGGTACATTTTCCAGTTCTCTACAAGATGAAGATGTCTCATCCTTGAGGTCTTAGAGAGTTCCCTCTTTCCTTGATTAGATCTAAGCTAACACAGGATCAATATAATTTCTTAAGACCAAGGAGAAATCTCTAATTGATTAAATTGATAGATCCCTCAACTAATTCTCAAACCATGAGTAAATTGATGATTTATCTAAGTAATCTTTTAGAGCTCATTAGTTCTTCAATAATAGTCTAGCATACCCCTAAGTAATGCATCCATGCTCTCACAGAATCACTAACTGCATTGTCGCTCGAAAGGGCCTCACGGAAATCGAGAGCTAGACAGCAGTCCTTAGTGGGTATAAGTTACTAATGTTAGGAACAATTCACTTCATGAACAACACCATTCAAATAAATTCGAAATTCTCGATCCAAGAAATTTCCTTCTAATTATGCAGGAAAGACCATAACTAACATCATATCTTTCCCAGTGGAAGTTAGTTTTCCAGAAAACTGAATCGCAGTAAACACTGAAAAACTGATTAGGAAATTTCCAATGCAACTATAATTAACTGAAAGAAATAAATTCCAGCTTTTCTCTGGACTTCATTAGATTAAAACATTAATTAGAATTGATCTTCAACAAAATAGCTCAACTTCGAAACTTTTGAACAATTCATCGTTTCAAGTCCAATAAACAAATTGAAATCCTACGCTAATTCTAATCGACGAAGAAAAGAAAAATATGTCTAAGGGTCCTCGGCTCCCAGTGCTGCGGTTTTTATGACCAGCTTGCCTCGCTTTCCTCAAATGTTTCTATTTATAGAGCCCTAGAAGTTTAGGCCCTAAATTTGAGGCTACATTGTGGATCCCCAAAATTATGGCCCAAATTGCATTCTTGGTCGTGACCTAAAAGTGTTGTCGCGACAGAGTTTTAATTCTTTGTTGCAGTTCTCTATTGTAGCATACAACATTCTGTCACGACAGTATTTGTTTCTTTAGCATGTTTATTTTGTCGCGACAAATCTTTCTTTGGCTCTTTAACACTTTGTCCGGCAAGGTCTGTCGTTCTATCCATTTTATGTCGCGACATTCTCATTTGTGTTTACTGGAATAATTATGTTGCGACATTGACAATTGTGTTGCGACATTGTTTCTATGCAGCTTCTTCAAAATTGTGTCGCGACCCAGTTTCTATGTCGCTACAGCATTTCTACTAGTTCTTGTTGCAACAATGTTTCTTGTATTGTTAGCATTCCTGTCGCAACCAAGAAAGTCTGTCGCGATAGAATCTTGTCTCCTCTTAACTTGATTTCTTGTTGCAGCTTCATTTTGATGTTGCGACATAGTCTATTGGTGTTGTAGATGTTTTTTGTCGCGACCTAGTTTTTATGTCGCGACAAGACTTTTTACCTTCAGCTCATCTTTGTGTAGCGACCTAGTTCTGTTATGTCGCGACAAGACCTTTCTTCCTTGTGTTGAAATCTTTGTCGCGAGATGGAAAAGTATGTCATGACCTTATTTATCTGTGTTTAGCTTTTTTTTGTGTCGCGACCTTAATATCTCTGTCGCGACATCAAAACTTCTCTTCAGCTTGAAGTATGTCGTAACATTGAACTATTTTGTTGGAACCAGGTCAGTTTACTAAATCAGCATCACTTGTCAGCAACTTTGTTTCTCTGTCATGACCAGAAACCTTGTCTTCTAGTGTCGTGACCAAGGATGAAAATATCGGTTTTGACAGATATATCGGTACTTGGATTTTACGGATATATCGGATATATCGAAGATATATCGATGGATATTTTTACATAAATATCGGTAATTAAATATTATTTAAAATTAAGTATATATTTAAGTTACTTATTAAAATTATTTTAAAAGCATAGAGAATGATAATATCAATTAGATTTGATTTTTTTACATTCTTTTCCTATATTTATATTTGTTTATAAAAATTTAAATGATTTTTTTATTAAAATATATTCCCCAATTAAAAAATAAATTATTTTTATATGATTTATACAAAATATTTTATTCAATAGTTTTTTAAATTTAGTAATTGTAATAACAACGTAATAGAATACAATATTTTTATATATTTTATATTTATATTTAGCTATTATAAATGATTAAAAATATTCATAAATTTATTAAAAAAACATTCATAAATTAGAAAGACAACATATTAAAAATTTGCAATATATATTACAAGGGCATCCTTAGCTTAGTGGATGGGAGGTTGGAACCCTGCACTTTTAGGCAGGGTTCAAACCCCACCCGACAACAATTTCTCATTTTATGAGCAATTGACCTATTCGCGAACGTGCAGTGAGCGATGGCGGAATTCGCGAAACGGTAGTGAGCGGTGGCCAAATATATCGGTCAAATTTCAGGAAAAATCGGTAAAAAACCGATATATCGGCGAAATATCGCTGATAATTGTAAAAAAAATTAGAAATTTTCTTTGACCGACTATCGGAGGGAAATATCGTGTCGACATTCGCCAACACACGAAATATCGGCCGATATTTTCGATATTTCAATCACTGGTCGTGACATTCATTACTTTGTCGCAACATAATTTTTTCATACAGTGTCTCAACAGGATTTTCCAAGTTGTAATAATCAGTGTCGCGACAGGAGATTTTATGTCGCGACATAGATTCTGCCTTCTATTTTTCCTTATGTCGCAACATAAACTTATATGTCGTAGTATTCTTCTTGTATTGCTTTTTAATTTCTTATCGCGACATAGATATCTTGTCGCGACAGAGTCTCTGCTTCCTTCCTTGTTTCTAGTTTCGCGATAGGAGTTTTTCTGTCACAACAGGTTCCTTCTGGTTTTGACATCCAGCAAAAGAAACCTTGTCGCAACATCATCTCTCTTTGTCTCATCTCACTTGTTACATTCTTCTCATGTTCTGTCACGACACCTTGTCATTTGTCGCGACATAGCTCTTCTTCTATATTCAGTTCCTTTGTGTTACGATAGAAGAAATATTGTCATGACAGATTTCCTTAGCCATTTGCTTAAACGTTGTCACGACACACAGAACTCTGTCGCGACATAGACTGCTGCAATCGCTCTTTTTCTATTCTTTCTTGCTTAAATTTTTTGATTTTTAAATTAAAACATGCAAAACACAAAGTTGGTGAATAATCCATAATTTGGCATTAAAATAGATCTAAATATACTAAAAATAAGCCAGAAAAATGGATTAAAAATAGATGAGTTTAAGACTCATCACACGACAAGAAAACTCTTGGTCTTAACCAAACTATGTCATGACATAAAATACTCTGTCTCGACACCACTCCAGGAAACTCTGTCGCAACACAAAAATTCTCTATCTCGACATGAAATCCCTTGGCCTTGACCAAACTCTGTCACGACATAAAATCCCTGTCCAAGGCCAAACTTGTTGCAACACCTGACCTCTTGCCATGACCGTCTCGATCGCGACAAGGAAACCTCTATCGCGACCTTGTCATGACAGAGAAGCAAAACACTGTCGCGACATGGAAAAACTATGTCGCGACCTAGCAATTGCATGAAGCTTGAGAGCCATGTCGCGACATAGGGAACCCTTGTCGAACCACGGGACGAAACTACATCGCGACTAGTATTTGTTGCAACCTAAGGCACGCAATAGCCTTCTAGCATTTCCTACACCTCCAACTTTTTCCAAAGACACTATAAGTTGTCACAATGGCCTCATCATAATAAAGGCAACATAAAAATCTGGGAAAAACTTGTCAAACTGTATTAAATGATTCAAAATGGGTTTTATTACAACTCTTCTCTTTTACATAGCAATGAGAAAATGGATAAGCATCCCGAGTACACAAATACGAATAAACATAATTTGGCCTTCTTTACCATTAAGGCCTCAGATGAGTTCCACCTCCTGGTGTACCTCCAGCACCTGAAAAATATTTTCCCATGATAGGGTGAGTAATGCCCAGTAGAGGAAGTCTCCTACAAGGGCTACTCCCCACCTAAGTGCACATGTAATGTCATGATTCACACATTCACACCCATTCAAGTAAAAATATGCACATTTCTACATGAATGCCTACATGTGATGAGTCTTAAACTCATCTATTTTTAATGCATTTTTCTGGCTTGTTTTTAAAAGTTTCAGCTCTATTTGTATGCCAAATTATGGAACATTCACCAAATTTGTGTTTTGCAGGTGTTAATTGAAAAAGGAGAGAAAACAAGCAGAAAAGAAGCGAAAAAATGGAAAATGTAGTAGTCTCCGTCGCAACATAGTTTTTGTATGTCACGACACAATTCCAAGCAGGCCAAAAGAACTATATCGCAGCCAGCAACTTTATGTCGCAACAAAGTCCAGGATAAACTTCATGCATAAATAGAATCTTTGTTGCGACAAAGAGTTCTATGTCACGACATTGGTAAAGAAGATTGTCGTGATAGTCCTTAACTCTGTCGTGACAATGATCAAGGCAGAGAGCAAAGGATTTGTGTCGCAACAATATTTCCTCTGTCGCCACATAAAAAGCTGAAGACTAACAGATGAACTCTATTGTGATAAAAGAAAATTCTATCGACGACAGAAAATGTTAAGAATACAACACAAGTCAACTGAGACAAGTGTTTTTATGTTGCGACAAAGTTTCGAACCAAGCGGCTCAAGGAGAATTTACGTACTTAATAAAGAAAATCTTGTCGCGACATAACATTCAGAATTCACAACTAAGAGCAATAAAATCTCTGTCGCGACAAAGATTATTTCTATCACTACAAACAAAACATGAAGGAGGTCAATTCTTTGTCTTGACAAGGAGTTGAAGAGCAACACAAAAAGAATGGCGACAAAGAAACTCATGTTGCAACATATTAAAAATTGAAAACCCAAAATCTACGTGCGACGGAGAAATTTTAATCCTTGAGAATAAAAATTTATGGAATGATAAATTACATTCTTGTGAGAATAAAATTAGTCCACGGCTTGAAATAGAAGGAGAACTAAGATTAGCAAATCCAAACGTATTTATACAAAGATTTCTATGTCGCGACAAATCTTCGATGGCGACAAGAATTAGAGAAGAAAAATTACGTCACCGACCCGAGGAGTTTCCTGTAGTGACAAAAATTTCTAAGGACTCAAAGAAATCTTGTCGCGATAGAGTTGACAGGCTGAAAAGGAAAATGTTTGTCGCAACAAGGAAAATTATGTCGCAACAAGGAAAATTATGTCGCAACAGACTCCAGAAGCATAATGACATGAGAAGCTGGTTGCAAACAAGTTTGATATCGTGACCACAAATACTCTATTACAGCAGGCTCATTGCTACCAACATTTTGTCGCGACAGTATCAAAGTACAATCTGACAAAATCCAGAAAACTCGGAAGAAACGAGTCGGGATAAAAAACTTGCATGTTCGTGAATATGACAAAAAGGCCCGAACTTCTGTCGTGACAGGAACTTTCTATGTCGTGGTATTGTTGGGCGAGTATAGGATCCTCAAGCCTTGATTAATGAAGTACGGTCCAACATTGGGAAGTCTATAAATATAAACGCTTTATCTAGAACCTTTGTCTGTAACCGGCAACTCGGAGACGTCGAGAGTAGTTTAAGACTCTTGTATATATATTTTTTTCTTTTATTTTTTTCTTTTATTTTCTTTTTAGTAGAGTTAGTTTCAGTAGAGTTTCAATGTAGATTTTAGTTGGTATTCTTTTAGATTTCTTGATTTGGGTATTGAACTGAAGTGCAGCTTTGAGCTGGAATTAGTTTATAAAATCATCTTTCTCATTACTGTCTAATTTAAAGGGAGGATGGAAAGTTTTGGAGTTCATTTATTTCAGTTCATTTATGATTTCAGTGAATTTTTGACCGGGTTAGTCATGATATGAGTAGACGGAGTTTGAAAAGTTGAGCTCTGGAAATGAGTCGTGATGATAGTCATTTTATGCATATGGTGGAAGCCTTAATTAGAATTCTTAAATTTATTTGATTGGTATTGTTTTGAATTTATTTGTTCAGTACTGATCTTGCCTTTGAAACAAGGTCTATATCTTACTCTAATTTCCAAGAGGCCCTTTACGTGACACAGATATGGAGAATCCTGAGAGGATAGAGCTGTTCTTTGTGGGTATGGTAGACTAATACTAAGGAACTAATGAACTCTGATGGGTTACACAAATAGATCACCAACTTACTCGTAATTTGAGGATAGTTGAATGAAATATCGGTTTAATCACTCGGGAGGTCTCTTCTTTGAATTGATTATGATCCTGTGTTAGCAAAGATCTAATCAAGGAGATGGAAATTTTCATCAGAAATGAAGGATGAGGTGTCAATCAAATTGGAGAAGGCTTGCAATATCCTGTCTATGGGGGTAAGAGTTCTCCAGTCCTAAGACCCCAGGTATGAAGTGTTTGAAAAGGAAAAATACTTAAATCTTAGAAGGGTTACAAATTACAAATGTGATTAGAATCATATCTCATAAATGAATATGAACCTTTAATCAGTGAAAAGTATGGTTAAGGGATAAATCCAAACTATACTACCATGCAACTTTGACAAAATCAGTTTTCCAATTTATGGCTGAGCTATGAATCGATAAAATGCAGAAATTGATTATTACTCATTGATCTATATCCAGTTTTGTCACACTTATTGAATTCTCAAACCCATTTTTATTAAAAGTTATTTTCATGTATATTAAGGAATTGAATCTAGGACTAAAATTCTTTTTAGTCATCTCATCATCATAATAGTAGATTTCAAATAGTAATGATCTTGAGTAGTTAGGGTAGTTAGTCTTTTGATTTATCATCATTCCTCGTGGGAACGATATCTGGACTTTAAATATCCACTTTTATTACTTGTACGACCTGTGCAGTTGCAGTAATCAAGACCAACTCAAATTTTAATGAATACATTTTACAAAATGAGAAAATCAATATTTTCATCTACACAAGTATCTGGCTAACAAGTTTTTGGCGTCGTTTCCGGGGACTGAATAGTTCTTGAGTGACAGTACCAGAAGTTTGGCATACATAGATAACATCATACAGTTTGGTCTGTAACAAGTTTTTGGTGCTGTCGTCGGGGATTAGCTAATAGTCCTTTGGTAATAGTGTTATTAATTTGTATACATAAATATAATCTGGTTTGAACAACATGTCATGCCTCATGTCTCAAGTCCTCACTGACTCCCTCACACATGCATTTTCCATGTATGAAAACTGTTTTCAAAACAAAAGAATTTTGCTTTTGAAACCCATTGGACGAACCTCCGATAGAAAAACCCATTGGACAACCCTCCGATATAAGTCCGTTGAACAAGCCTCCGATAACATTCATTGGAAAACCCTCTGATAACATTCATTGGAAACCCCTCCGATAAAACTCATTAGACAACCCTCCGATAAAACCACTTTGTTTAAAGCCATGCATGCACTCACACCCGTTTCATGCGATGTCCCCTTGCACATGCAATGTTGATGCCACTGCATGATATTTCATGTTACTTGCACAATGATTACTACATGCAACTATTTTGTGAATCATGCTTCATGCCAAGCATCATGGGTAACTATATGTACTGCATATAATTCCTACCCATCACATATTTCATGTTAATATATCATATCAACATATGTCAACATGTTTTTCACATAACCCGCATGTCGTTCAATCAAACAATCAACACATGAATTGGACTTTCAATCTCCAACCCAAAAAAAAAGCATACACGGTCAGCATGTCAGTCCATAACCAACCTTGACACACAACCAGGATCATCATACTCAGATCCCATGTAGCAGCAAGCACAATCTATTCTAGAGCGCCCAGTTGGAAGCTAAACGGACCTAGAAACCGGTCTAAACATCGCCGGTTATATCAAGTTCTTGAAAACCAACCCCTTTGTTAGGGTTAAACCTCGCTGGCCATTGAATGGCCTTTAGACAAAAAAAAAGAATAACGAGTAGGAGAGAACCCTGCACTGCTTGGGTGTGAGGCTAGCTACGCTCCGAACACAGTCGAACCTCTCGTTGTTTGAAAGCTGGAGACTAGTAGAAGCTGGACCTCCTTCTTCCTTTTTCTTTTCTTTCTTTCTTTCTTTATTTTCCTCTTTATTTTTCTTTTCTTTTCCTCCCCTCCACCGAACTGATTTGGTCTAAGTGTAGAACATCTTTCTCAATCACTTTGACAAATGGAAATTTCCTATGTCGTCTGTCTTTCATGCCAATTCACCCACCACAACAATCATGCAAGATAGGAACATGACACTTGGACTCCTATGTGCTAAGTGTCCACTTGTCTGGTGCCACATGGCACATATCTTCATGCCAAGTATTTCCATATCATTCTTCCATTCGCTTCGAAATACATGAAATTCTGACTATCTCGGAATTCAACGAAATTCGACCATATACCTAGATTTCGCAAGACAATCTCGACGGCGTGATCCTCGTCGTCATCGAGGTTTAAAATTCAGACTAACGACTGTCTTTATGCTGTGGTATCATTTCATTCTACCCAGTCTTCATATTATGTGTATATTAAATGTTCAATAACCACGCTGTAATTCTATCATATATGTCGATGACATATTAATAGTACAAATAATGAGAAATTGATAAATGTGACCAAGAAGTGGATTTATCATCAAATTTGAAATGAAAGACATGGAGGCTAGCTATGTACTTGGTGTTAAGATCTGAGGATCGCTTCCAGCAGCCTCTTAGGTTTATCTCAAAGAGACATATATAAGAAAATGTTATAGCATTTACCATATGCATGATTGCAAGCCTATGGACACCCATGTTGAGAGAAATTTGAGCCTTAGTCAGCGATGATATATGTCCCAGTCGCTAAGAAAGAACAAATGTCAAGTACTGCCATGAGTGCAATAGGAGTCGTGTAATGCAATGATGTGCACAAGTCCAGACATATGCTATGTTGTTGGGTTAGCAAGCAGATTTGAATCTAATCCACACATAAAACACTGGATGTCAATCAAGAGAATTTTGAGATATCTAAAAGGAATAATAGATTATGTGATGTGCTACCAAGGGAGAGATTTGCAATTGATTAGTTATACGGTTGTCGACAGAAGGTGGGATCTTGATCAACGTGAAATCAATGTTCGATATGCTTCGCTAAATGATTATGCAAATATCACGGGGTGGTTAATAGTCTTGTATAAATTTCTATCAATCAGCAGCTTTCTAAATATGTAGCTTTATCCCCACATCTGTGGAAGCAAGCCAATGGTAAAGATTTTTACAAGATATAGTTATAAAATGGGGCCATTCGTGACTCTTTTTATTGTATAGCATGGCTACATCATGATAAGGATTTGAAATATCATAAGGATCATGATGATTGTACTAGATATCATTTCGTCAAAGATATGATAACGCAAAATGAAGTGGTTTTGAAACACATTCCTACCAAATATGTAGCATACCCATTTACTTCAACCACAATAGCCAGTGGATAATGCAGAGGCATGAACCTTTGTGCTTATGTAGGATGTAATAATGAGCAAAACACTTAGATCTTTTTACAATGGGATAAAGATACCACATGGTTCGCTTGTTTTTGTTTTGTCAGAATATACGAAAATGCCGCTTTAGCACAATTCAAATAATGTATGTTTGATAGACTGGATCTCCCCCAACAGTCCCCCCCCTCCCCCCCTAGAGCACCTAGAGCCAGGTGAGAGACAATCTGCAAACTCAGAGAGGACTGAGGCATAGTAAGAGCGACTCTCAGTCCTAGGTCACCTTCGAATGAGGTCTCATGATATATCTTTGTTGAATCGACATGAACGCCTTACCCTACCATTCAGTGCCATTTAGAGAAGAGTGTGGACCTGAAGAAAGCTGGCATCATGTGGAAATGGAACAAAAGTTTTAGTTCAAAGGCTACAAGACTAAGACTCTTATATGGTGTTATTTATTTTACAATTAGACAAGATACACTTTTCATCTTTGATAAGAAAGAGAAGTTTTCCACCATAACATATTTCATACCATGTGCTAGATTTGACTCAACTAAAGCAACAGAATTGAACCCGCTTTTCTATGTGTGAGTCCTAGAAATCACAGATGGATTTCATTCCTTTCCTACTCCTTGCACTTTAATCATATCGCAGATGTGATGAGTTTGATGCCACATTCAGATGTGTCTGATGAACATGAAGATTTTGGATTTAACAAAGTAATTTTATGCTGAAGTGAAGACAAACTGATTAAAATATAAATGAAAATAGTGTTATCTTTCTATAATAATTTTGCGTACATTTATATCAACGTTTATTATTTCATTTTATTAGATTTGGGAATAACTAAGAATGTTTATAAATTGTAAGAGAGATCTGAGTGATTCTTTGAGAATAATCAAATATTTTATCATATGATTTATGAAAGATACTTAGGGCAACAAGCACCACTTATCTATGAGGTCAGAACTGATACTACCAGTGGATAGGTCAAATGGAGCTCCCACAATCATTATAGCTCTCAGTCATGTCCGTTCAACTCAGATGATTTATTCTTTTGTTTTAATTATTAGATAGATGTTCGTGATGGAGCTCGTTCAATATGCTTAGTGGGAGACAACGTAATACTCAAATTATACCCTAGTAGTTATTACACATGTTTAGGGAAAAAGGTTAAAATTGTAAATTAAGGTAATCATAATGTCACATTATAACTTTGTGCTTTAATAATTATATGAAGATGATATGTTATTGTAAGAATTTAGATAAGTTGATTTTCAAATAAGATGAAGTGGAAGGGACCAAATGGCAATGGTTAAGAATTTAAGCAATTGAGAGGTGCCAAACATGGCCTATAGAAGAAATGATTTCCATCATTTGAGAGACTTAGGCTACTGCTTGAGAGAACCAACTGAGGGTTTGCTTTTCTCTCCATCTTAGAGGTCATAATTAGAGAGAAAATGAATTGAAGAAGTGAATAGCATGAAACTTTAGCTGTTCAAGATCACAGTGATGGAACTTGGTATGGATTACTTGTTAGAAATTAAATTTCTTAACTCCCTTTGTCTATGTTTAGTTAGAAAACCTAACTTTCATTAAATGTATTTTGGTTATTGTCAATGTTGTTTTGGTTTTCTCTTGTTTTGGTTTTGATTGGCAAATCTCTGGTGAAAAGGAAATCCCATTTCTCAAAATCCAATGCTTCACGCAGGGCGAGACGCCTAAGATAGGTCTTCGCCAGCTAATCGTAGGCCTTACTTTCCAACCTTTCTGATCCGCCTAGGGCGAAGTGTTAAGCCGTCGAAAGGGCAAACCCTCTCCAGTATATACTGTTTCGCTAGTACTGCAAAATTTCGCTTTTGCTTTCTCCGCGTTTCAGCTATCATCCAGATTAAAGGAGAATCCTAATAAAGGAATGAAAGGGTCCCCAGCACATATATACAAAGGGATATGAAATACCTGAACCCGCCTGAGGCGGTTTAAATCTATCGCTGTGCATACACTGTTTGCTCCTTAATGGATACATGTGGATTAAGAACACTGATAATAAGTTTCAATAAAACATATAATACAGATGTTTATCACATCTTAATAAAGTAATGAATAGGCACCTTTTGATCGTTGCTAATGGTTAATTAGTGCTATAATACTTTATTACAGCAAGTATTACTTCATTATTAAGATTTCCGGTTAATTTTCATGGACCTCCAACTGCTTCCGCCGAGGGACCTCCCAAGATCTACTGGATTTGAGAAAACATTTCTTTTAACCCTTTTTAAAAAGTGAACGCAGCAAACCCACTTTATACAATTGTGTTCTTCTATTAAATCATGGTGAATTTTTTTTTTTCTTTTAATCATCAAACCTTTTTTATACGCTTAAACATTTTATAGAAAATCAGGCAGAGTTTCCTCTGTTTTTCAACATTACCCAATTTACAACACCTATAATAAAACAATTTAATTTACTCAACATCCAACAATGGGACATCGTCCCCACCAAAATTTTCAAATCAAACTTTAAATCATTTTTCAATTATAGATATATAAAAAAATTTCTTATAACCAATAGCCTGAATTACAAATAACTACTACTACCTTCTAACAAACAAATGATCTTAGCTCTTCTGTGAGTTCATTTTCTTTTAAAATAAGATATATGGATATCACAAAATAAAGGTGAACAAGTAGTTATTTACAACAAAACATAAGTAGACAAAAAGTGGTCGCTAGTGAGGCCACAACACTGCCTGAGATGCCTGAACCCCTAGTCACACTAAAACACTTTATAAAACATTTTGGAAAAAGGTGAGCTAAAGGAGCTTAGTGAGAGCATAATCATAGGAAAATAATGTTTCTGATGATAGTTCAAATATAACAAAACAATTCATAAGATCTCATCTCCAGCAAACATTTTACTTACTTCTTTCCTTCCAGATATTCAAAACAATGTAAAATAATCTATAAATGAATAATACTAACAAATATTTACTTACTTTTCCTTGAATCCACATGATCCACTGGGAACCTCCATCTTAACTGAACAATCACATTTAGAGAACTCGAGAAATAGTCTACCACTATCGATATGACCCAAAAGGAACCTCCATAAATTCAGGCTTTTCTTTAAAACATCATCATGAATAAATCACATTATGCGTTGGTAATCTTCGACTTTCACGGCATGACAAATATGCACTACCTTCCTCTATAAACAAATCCCATCCCTTCCATGCACCACAATGCGTAAAGTACTT
This sequence comes from Tetrastigma voinierianum, assembly GCA_016808115.1. Classification (NCBI taxonomy): domain Eukaryota; kingdom Viridiplantae; phylum Streptophyta; class Magnoliopsida; order Vitales; family Vitaceae; genus Tetrastigma; species Tetrastigma voinierianum. The sequence continues at coordinate 457,113 of JAEQBH010001334.1, read as the reverse complement.
TAGCCTGTAATTCTCTCTCAAACCTATCTGCAACATAGGCAACCATGGATTCAAACATTTCTACATAACCATATAAACATGATATATAGAAAGATATATATACATATATATATACATATATATATACACGGAGTGAGAGAGAGAGAGAGAGAGAGAGAGAGAGAGAGAATATATGTTCATGCTACTTACTTAATATGGAAACCATAACTGTCATTCTTCTAATTACACTCAAAGTCAAGAAATACTTTTTTCACTGAAACATTATAAATACAGACATGGAAATACACATTTAAATAATACATATACATTTCATAAACACTTACATTTCTTCTGTCTTATATTAGTTGATTAGGTAGCAAAAGGCTCTTTCGAGGTCACCATCTGAGGTTTTAGCAATTTTTGGCATTGACCATTCCAAATAACCCAATTGGCATATTGATGTCCTCCGCGCACAGTTACTAACAGCATTTTGTAGGTGTTTTTGTAGTTTTATGTGCCAAACACTTCTCCATCTTGGACCGGATCGAGGACGTAGAGTCGAACACTATGAATCCAACAGTTCCAAAAGTTTCATTATTGTAACTAGAAGACATTTGGAGCAAATGAGTGAAGAAATGCAAAGTTGATTACGTGTAAGAGAATGATTTTCATGAGCAGCATAGCTTGTAATGATGATCATAAAATTTCAAGAATGATAGCTTGGGTAATTTCGTAATATCATGTACTTTCATAGAATGAGAAGTGGTACTCAATCCTGAATAATTAGTTATAGCCACATTTCTTTTCGCAGGATATGTAAAATTCGCTTATCATAGCGAAATTCAAGCATTTCATATGAAAGCTACCTGTAATATAATTTAATTTTCATATGTCTGAAATTTTCACAAGGATAAATAAATTCATCACACATAAATCTTTCATTCTCTGCTTAGTGATCCAAACACCCCATTTTGTGAATTCCATTTAAACTCTATACCAATCTTATTATATTAATATTTATATTTAATATTTTGTATATTACATAAGCCTCCATTAACAAATCTAGTCCTAATCATTCCTCAATGATGTTATTTTTGCTTTTCCAGCTCTCCCGTTTCTTCTTCTCATTCTTTCTTTAATTTTCTTCATTTTCTGAACCAAACATACCTTGGTGATGACAAACCAAGGTATGCTTGGCTAAAGCCCCCTTTCCTTGAAGAGGAGGGTCACTGGTGGAGGTTTGGAGGTAAGTTTTCATGCCTTCTCATTTATCACACTGCATTTATGAGCATTTAAGCTCCCTGCATCTCACCCTAGGTTGAAACCTTCCAGATCCCAAACGCCAATGTGTATTTGGCAAGCTTCAGGTTATAGCATACTGACCTAGATCCACCGGTTGTCCACTCATGTCTCCATTAGTTGTTTAGCGTTCTTGAGTCATATGCACAATCGTGTTAGGACATGAATGCTCACCTAATGCCATATCTCAAGAGGAGTAATTTAGTAACAGTTTTAGTGCCAAATCAAGGTCCGATTTGGGAAACGACTATAGGTCATTATCTCTGTAATGAGGGAAACAAACCCGAGGGTATGAATAATCTCAAAATCCAACCAAAGGACTCCAAGACTTCAAGAGTCCCTTTTCTAAATTTTCCTTTAATTATATGCAAGCATAACCATCCAACTCAATCTTTTAAACAAACCAAAATCCAAAGAGAAATACCATTTTCTAACTCAACTGCACTTCTCACCACTAAGAAACCCATCCTGTTCACCTTAAGACTGCTTATACCGCATTAATAGCTCGCTATGGCAAGAGATTCTGTGATACAATTTTTGTTAAAGATTCCTTTATAAATTTGTACTGCAAATAATTAATCTCAGCTATTAAGTCCTTTCCTCCTTTAAAACTTTCCCCACCTCCACCTCTGTCCCTAACTGTACTTTCCTCCTACAACTCATTATCCATAAAATCCAATAACATCTGTATACCTTAATCATGTCTCACTAAACTGATTAACTATAATTTACTTTCCAAAGAACCCTTAAGTATTTAATCACTTCCAATTGATTAAAATCAATTGAACTCAACTTCTTTTTGTTTCTACATTCTTCTGGCGCTGTCCCATGAGTTCATTACCCATACAATAGCCTACAATGAGGCATGAAATGGTTATGTCAAAAACCCGCAATTGGCGTAACTACAAGCAACATGCACTAAAAAACATAACTTTTCATCCAGGTTATGATCATCCACTGTCCTCTATATATATTAAACTAGAATTCAATGGGCTTCCATAGAGTCCAAGAACACCCAAAACGGAGTTCAAGAAAATAGTTATGACCTTCCGAATCGGAGGCCACAATTAATAAATGCACCAGAATTATGGTATGCACTTAATGAATTTACGCGTTCCATGTCAACTGATATAACACTTGTATATGTCTATTATCTAGTTTACCCAACAATTTGAATCAATTAATTTTAATGATATGGTTTGCTGCGCTAATCAATGTCAAGGGCCTTCATGAAAACCAACAACACTCTCGACACACACACACATGTCTTTGCACTAAATTAACCCGAGCACGAAAAACCCTACCCCAAAGAAGGTGGGATTTCAGACAACGCCTTCTTTACTTAAACCAAACCAGCCTTTGGCAAATCTTGTGATTCGGCACCCACTGTAGTTTCTCATGAGAACACTTTAACTCCCTACCACAGCTCACCAACAAAACTCATGAATGGTACAGAGAAGCCATTTCCTCTATTCTCTATCTCTCATGCCTCACCTCGTTTCTCATTCATTTTCCCTTTATTTCACTTTTCCTTCTTTTCCTTTTTCCTTTTTCTTCGTTGTCTCTCCTCCACCCTCCAATCAATTTGTCTCCAAGACTTGTAAAAATGGTTTTCGATTTCTTTAAGCAAGTGAGAGGAAACTCCTCCTTCCAATATTTTTTCACATATTTTGGCAAAATATCTTCATCTTACTCATATCCTTCCACTTTCCATGTGTCTCTCACATTTACTAAGGCAACTATAGTCGCTTTATGTGATAACTTTTAACAATTCTCTGCACTTAAAAAACGTGAAATTTCACTCATTCTGAAATTCAACGTAAATTTGACTAATGGTTAGATTTCTATAATCCTAATCATGAAGTCTTCTGTTTCATCATCCGAGATCTATAAAATTACAGATTTTTTCCAGTAATACTCATTTGGCCTTTTTCCATTTACACTCAAAATTTCTAAAATATGAGTGTCATTTCAACATGTTTCAATTCCTTTGGACTCCATACATTATTTTGAACATTTTCGATTCTTCGGGGCTCATTTTTTGAAACTTACTATTCATTTGACTGGCTTCCAAATAAATACATATTACCAAACGGGGCCATTATTCATGAAACGTGAAATTGTGGTCTTACACCACCCTCCTTATAAAAATTTCCCGTCCTTCAATTTAATTTCAGCACCTCGACTAAAAATGTGTATGACACCAGTCCGATCCGATCTTCACGCCCTATGTTGTTTTTCTCTACCAGATTCATCCACAAAGACTTTCTCAAAGGAATTACTTTGTTTCAAAAGAACCCCGATCCTTTCGATCAACTAATCGGTCTTTCTCTGTATAAGTCAAGTTCCTTTCAATTCAACCGCGATTCTACCATATGGTGATTCATTTATACTTTGAAGCATAGAAACATGAAAGACATCATGTAGTTATGGCTAATTCGTAAAATCTCAACCGATACGCTTACCTCCCTAATTCTTTCCATTAACTTCAAGGTCCCATATAGTGGGGACTTAACTTCCCTTTCTTTCCGAATCGCAACACCCTTTCCAGGGTGATATCCTTAGAAATACCTGATCCCCCACCTGAAATTTCAAATCTCTCCTTCGGTTATCGGCATAATTTTTTTGTCGATCTTGTGCTATCTTTAATCTATCCCTGATAACCTTAACATTATCTATCGTGACCTGAACAATTTCTGGACCTAATAATTTTCTCTCACCTACCTCATCCCAACATAATGGAGTCCTACACTTCCTTCCATATCCTCGTAAGGCTATTTGCGCTTTCTGATTGATAAATCTATTGTTAGCAACCATTAAAGGTAGATATCTATCCTAACTTCCTTTAAACTCTAACAACACATAGCTCTTCCGAGTACATCTTCCATCGTGTATGGTTCCCTTTCTATCACATCCGTTCCAGGATGGAAAGTCGTACTAAAATGTAACCAAGTACCTAGAGCTCTTTGTAAGTCACGTAATCTGAAGTAAACCGTGGATCGCGTTCAATACTATCATACCACAGCACGTGGAAGTCGTGATAATCTTTCACATATAAATCGACCATTTCAATCCAAGTCAATGCTTTTCATAGGTAGGAAATCTACTATTCTTTGCTGGTTCATCAACAATCACCTATTATCGTGTCATAACCACTGCAACGCAAGTCCACCACAAAATCCATCATTTCTCCCATTTCATTGAGGGATCGAAAGAGGATCAAGAGCCTTGCAAATCTTATGCTCAACCTTAACTGACATAAATGAGACATCTAAAGACAAACTCCCCTGCAACATCTTTCTTCACACCCCACAGAAGGTTCTCTCGTGGTATGATACATTTTGAAAAGCCTGATGACAGATATGTAAAGAGTGAACCTCTTCCATAATTTCTTTCTTTAATCCTCTCACATCCGGTATACACAACATCTGACCCATCATCAATGTACCATCTACCCAGACCGAAAAATCCCTCTCACCGCCTTAAACTCTAGCTTCTTCTTCAACTTAATCACATCTTGAGTCCGTGAGTCTCTTTATCCTATATCTATCGCATCGGACAAATATGAAATGTAGCTAGTAAAGCTCCAGTATCTGTAAACTCTAGTCTCACACTTAAAGACCTCAATACCACAAGTCTAGGGAGGTACGCAACCTTTAGGTGAGATATGGAACTCGTAGGTTTCCTACTAAGACATTATCTTTTCCCATATGGTACTCAATAGTGCACTCATAATCCTTAATGAGCTCATCAACCCATCTCCTTTGTCTCATATTTAACTCCTTCAGGTGAATAACATTAAGTGTGCTCTTGTGATCTCGTGAAAATTCCGTGATGGAACCCCATATAAGTAATGCCTCCATATTCAGAGCAAAGACCGCAATAAACGCACAACAGTTTCGTGTCAGATAATTTCGCTTCATGCTTCTTTAATTGTCTCAAAGCATATGTTATCACATTTTCATGTTGCATTAACACACACCCTAAGCCCTGCCTGGAGGCATCACAATACACTATATATCCATTCGCCCCAATGAAGTAAGAATCGGGCCGAGGTCAATTTCGCTTTAGTTCATCAAGCTTTGGCCGACATGCCTCTCGACCATACAAACTTTTTCCTTCTTCCTTGTCAATTTCACAAAGGAGCCGCTAACTTCGGAAACTCTCAACAAACTTCCTATAGTACTCCGCTAAACCTAGAAAACTTCGTATCTCGTACATTCGTGAGGTGGCTCTAGTTCAGCACTACCTCAATCTGAGGATCAAGAAACCCCTCTCACAAATCACATGTCCTAGAAAAGGAAACACTGTCTGAACTAGAACCCGGTGATGCATCAATTTGGCATGCAACCCATGTTCCTCGTAATCCGTAAAACAACTCGGGATGCTCCCTCATGATCTTCCCATCGCCCGACAGATCAAAATGTCATCAATGAATACTATAAAAACCGATCTAAATAAGGTCGGAAGATCTGGTTCCATAAGATCCATGTAAAGCAAATGGGGCATTAGTTAGTCCAAATGGCATGACTAAGAACTCATAATGCCCATACCGTGTTCTAAAAGTTATCTTGGGAGCATCCTCTGATCGGATCTTTAATTGATGGTAACTCGACCAAATTAATTTAAAATACCAAGCCCCTCAGAATTGATCAAAAGTGCCGTTAATTCATGGAAGCAGCTGACGCGATTACTTTATTCAACTCTCTCAGAATCAACATTACACAATCTCAAATTTCATCATTTTTCTTCACAAATAGAATCGGTGCTCCTAAGGCGTAAGTACTCAAATTTCGAAAACCCTTATTCACAAGCTCCTCCTTCAGATCACTCTTTCAATCAAGAGAGCATCCAGAAAGCTTTAGATTGGTTTTGTCCTAAGGGCCAATTCAATCTGAAAATCAATCTCTATCCGAGGTATACTTGAAGATCCTCCTCGAAATACATCCAAAAATTCTCTAACTACCGGAATATCTTCCAGTCGACTACCACTATTCCTCACCTCAATGGCATAAGTTGTACCTGATATGACTTCTAGCATCTTACTAACCTCATAGTCAGGCTATAATATCGGTAGGTAGTGATTCTCTGTGAACTCCACAAAACAACCTCTGTCTCCCCTGGTCTGCAGAACCTAACCTCTTTTCTATAACAATCCATTGTAGCATGATGTCTAAATAGCCAATCCATGCCTAATATAACATCAAAGTCATGGATGTCTAATAATATCAAGTCTACCAGAAACACTTGGCCTCTAATTATCACCCTGCTATCCATATAAACACTTCAAGCATTCGTGAATCCCCAGGGAAGAGGAGGCCACTCTATGATGGTCTATAGGTCGGGACTCCACATTAACCTTTAAAGTAAACCTGATAGAATAGTGAACGTGGATCCAAGGTCTATGAGAATATGAGCATCACGGCCAAAGACTGAAATTATACTGTCACTCAGATCAACAGCATCAGATCCCGCCAACAACAAATAACCCGGCTCCGGGTCATAGGTTGGCCCCGGGAGGTCCCTCTAGGTGGTCGACCCCACCACGGTACACCTAGGTTCTGGCCAGAAGTGAGAGAACCTCTCATCACCCCACGCCCCCTCTCTAATCCCGACTCTACTATCGACAATGGCCTCCGACATTGCGCCACTATAGTCATTCCAATCTGGTCGAGGTAAGGCTAACTCAGGACATTCTTTGCAAAATGTCCCGACCATTCCACATCTCAGAATAAACATCTGCACCCATCTCGCATTCCCTCTCGTGAAACCTCCTACACTCATCGAGATTGCCGTCTCTCGGGGTCGAAGAAGTCCAATCTGCAAGCCACTCAACTCACTGGACTGCTGCCTTCCACTTACTACCACCCGCCCATGTTTCCTCACTTTTACCTGATCCACCTTGTCCAAGATATATCTCTTTGGTCTGCAACCTATAAATATGAGGAGCTAATCCCAAACTCCTCTTCTATCATCTTGATGTATAAATGAACCACCCGTCTTAGTACTTATACATAGATCAACTTACAATACTTTAATCTCTTTTCTTAAGCCCACTACAAACCTCTTACTTTTTCAGACTCGTGTTTCACAAAGAGGAACATGCCTACTAGTTCCAAGAACTTTTCGTGAATTCACACATCGACATGATCCTTGCCGAGCTTGAACAATTCTTCAATTCTCTCGATCTTTATGTAATCACAGATAATTTCTAAACTTTCTTTAAACTGGTGTCGCATACCCTCCGAAACCGTCTCTGTATTACCTTCCACCAATCAAGTGCTATGTCTCTCAACAAGAAAGAAAATATGTCACCATCCCGGCTTCATCGGCATCCCATAACACTCGAACAATTTCTCAGCATCTTCTAAATCACGACCATGCCTTTTCAAGATCCTCTATTCCGTCATAATTTCGTCTTCTATGGCGATGACTGGTCACCCAATGTAATACGAAATGCTGCGGTTACCTGAGCCATCCGAATTGCCGCATAGCACCTCGCTGCTCCAGAGTGATTTTGATGGTCCCCGCCTATGAAGGCTCCAGCGTAATAAGAGCTGAACAGGTTCATTAATGCAGTCATCTATATGTTCCTTAGCTGGAGCAAAAGACGTAATTTACAAAGAACTCTCCTCATGGCAAGACCACTTACCACGCATTCTTCGTAACATTTAAACATATCATATCCGATAAAGTTCATGATTTAAATTGTCAAACAAGCCAACTCCGCTGCACCTTTAAATAACAAAACATTAAATCATTTTAGGACATGAAGATTTTTCAAACGACCAAAACATTTTCAAAACCTGGCCTGATACACCATCGGGCCATGGGACCCAACCCGGTTTCCTTTCTAACTCTCGAGGGACCTTCCTAAGACTTACTAATTTGAGAAAATACTTTTAACCCTTTTAAAGTGAATCCGTGAGCTAACCCATTTATACAATTGTGTTTTCCATTAAAATCTATGAAACATGGTGTGAATTTTTATTTTTTTAAACATCAAACCCTTTTGTACTCCTTAAACATTTTATAGAAAAATCGGGCAGAGTTTCTCTCGTTTTTCGGGCATACTCCAATTTACAACACCTGTAATAAAACAATTTAATTTACTCCACATCCAAAAATGGGACATCAAGTCCACCACAACAATTTCAAATCAAACTTTAAAATCATTTTTTGAACACTATAGGTGTATAAACAATTTTTTTTTCTATAACCATTAGGCTCGAGTCGGGACAAAGGATCAGAGCTCTCATAGTTCATTTCTGTAAAACACACACACACACACACACACACACACACACACACATATATATATATATATATATATATATATATATAATATATATAGAGTAGAGAGTATATATATATATATATATATATATATATATCTCAAAATAAAGGTGCACAAGAAGTTAATATTTACAACAAAACTATACATTTTCAAAAGTGGTATTCGCTTGAGGCAAAGTGTCATTGGTCCCGATAGATGCTCTAACCAAGAAGTCAATCTTTGTGCCTAAAAGATTTTAAACATTTAAAAAAGGTGAGCTAAAGGAGCTCATGAGAATACACCATAGCAGCAATGTTTCCAGATATAGTTCAAATAAAATAAACAATCAGATAGAGATCATTTCCATAAACATTTCATTTACTTTATTTTCCTTCCAGATAGTCTCAAATACAATGTAAAAACAATTTGCATAAACATATAATTTCAATAAATATTTACTTTACTTTCTTTTTCCTTTGAACTCACATATTCACTGAACCCAATGGTCAGAACCACCGCTGCCCATGAAAGAACATCTAAGGAAACAGTCTTACGATCACCGATGGCCCAAAAAGGAACCTCCAATAAATCGTGAAGTAAATAATGTTAATGAACATGAAATAAATCAAGCATTATGCTGGTGTTTTGCATTTTCATGTGCATGACAATATGCATCACTCCTTCCCTTCCCTCTATAAACAAAAATCCATCCCTTTCCCATGTACCATGCACGCTGCAAAGTACTTTAGCTTCCACTTTCCTTTAAACTCATCTTTGTAACATAGGGCAACCATGGATTCAAAATGATTTACAGAATTATATAAATGATATATATATATATATATATATATAGAAGATATGTTCATAAGCATTTCATTTAATATAAAACTATAAATATGTTTTATAAAACTATGGAAACCATAATCATTTCTATATTTTCCTCAATATATGTTTATAAATCATGGAAACTATAATTCATTTCATATTTTCTCAATATAATTTTAAAGCCAAGAAACCACATTTTTTTTTTATTTGAAACATTATACATAGATAATAGAAAATATATACATTTGTAAACATTAAATATATACATTTATACATTTTAAACATTTCTTCCTCACCTTAGTTATTTAAGCCCTTTTTTCCTCCTTTTAAAACTTTCCACCTCCACCCTTTGTCCTTAATCACTTCTCCACAAGTCACATTATCCATAAAACTATTAATATTCATACCTAATCATGTTCAATTAAACCATTAACTATAATTTACTTTCCAAATAATTCTTAAGATGGATCACTTCCAATTGATTAAAATCAATTGAACTCAACCTCTTTTGTTTCTCATGATTTTCTTTATGCTTAACTCAAGGACACATTAAATTCCACATACAATAGCCCACAACATGCCATGAAATGATTATGTCATAACTAGTTGTTCACTTGTAAAAAACCAAGAAATCTCGCAAACTCGTGCAAAAAACATAAATGTTCGACACGCCTGATCATCCAGGAATTGGCCTACATGCACATGGATGAATCTTGATCAATTGGCTTCATAGAGTCAACACCAAAATAGACTGATTGCAGTTATAATATCTCTTCAAATTGGAGGCCAGATCATTATGTCCCAAACTAGAATTAGTGGGCAAAATTTGAATGAATTCATGAGTTCCAAGGTGTCTGAATTTGGATATACCTATTTGCAATGAGATATGCTCTTAAAAAGTCTATTATCCATCACTAATCACTCACTTGAATGAACATGGTGTTATGGCCAAACATCAATATATGGTTTAAGTGAAAACTCATAATAACACCTCCTTGACACACACACACATGCCCTAGGCGTAAATTAACCCGAGTAGAGAAAACCTCACTGCAGTGATTCTCTACACTGCCTTTTCTGCCAAAAAACCCAACTTGGTTGATGGAATCTTGTGATTCCTGCATCTACGTATTTCTCAGAGATAACTAACTCCTGCTGCTTTGTTTTTAATCTATTGAAAACCACAATGGCAGAGAACTATTCTCTATTCCTCTCTCTCATGCTCACCTCTGCTTCTCTCTTTCTCTTTCTATTTTTTTGACTTTCCCTATTTTCGCTTTTCCTTTCCTTTCCTTTTCCCTTTCTTTTATTACCTCTCCTCCACTCCTCCAACGAATTGGTCTTCCAAGACCAAAAAATGGAGTTTGATTCTTTGGCTACTGAGAGAAAACTTCCTCTCACTTTCCCCCAAACATTTTTCGAGATATTTTGGGCAAAATATCTCTATCTCACTCTTTATCCTCTCTCTCCCCACTCACATGGCTTCTCTATATGAGCCATGTGGCAAACACATAGCCATGCCACACCCGACACCCCCAGACCTTAAAACAAACATGAATTTCAATTTGTTTAAATCAACGAATTCAATTGGGTAGCTAAATTTTGCGAGACAAATTCAACGGTGAAGTCCATTTTGTCATATGAGATTTAGAAAAATTACAGATTTTCTTATAGCGGCAAATTACTGTTTTGCCCTTTTCCAAAAAAATTACATTTTTCCAAGGTTTTACATTCTCACCCCATAAAATAGTTTTGTTTTAATATGTTTCAATTCCTGTAGACTCCATACATTATTCTGAACATTTTCTTACCGGGCTCATTTTTTGAAATTTAATATCATTTGAACTGTTTCAGCCAAATGTATACTTATCAAAACTGTAAATTTAATATTCATAAACGTGAAATTTAGTCTTACACTCTTTGTTCAAGCATACGGCTAATTTCTTTTCCCCGGCAACGGACACTCTCACACAAAAAGCATTTCTGTTTGTATTTCACTCTGCCTAAAGATGTGCATCGCACCTTCAGGTATCTATTGTGATATGTCCCTCTCATTCATTATTTTCGGTCTATACAGGCAAAAATTTATATAATAAGAATATAAATAATGCAGGTATGTATTATAATTATACTAAAATCACAAGTAATCAATGTCTGAAATTACGTACCTCTCAGATAACATTTTTATGTATTCCTCTGTGAGATACATCGATATATATGTTGAATATTTGAATATGTATACTGTAATTGAGGATCACTGTTGTGCTCATATATATATATTATCTTATTTTCAATTTATTATAACTTAGTATGGATGTCCGTAGATATCAAAGAGGACTGGTGTGCATCGATTCACTGGGCTAAATACAGCAATATAAGTCCACCATTTTCAGAAAGTCTCACTGCTTAAATGTAAATGTAAAATTTTTTAATAGTGGAACTTGTGTAAGTACAAGTAAATGAGCCTCAGGAATATATGTACATGAACATTTAAGCACCACTACAGTGTAGTTCTATAAGTTTATGTAATTATGAAAGTATGATTGAAATGGGCCCACCAATGTTAAATTCATAAAGAGTCCCCATCCCTGGCCCATCATCCATAATTCAGTAGGGATTAATATTGGGAGAGCAAGATTATGGGTATAGGTGGCCCAAGTGGGCTTGACCTAACCCGTAACCCAAGGGATGTCTCTCCCTGAAAAGTGATCTTAGGTTCCTATAAATAAGGGAACCTGAGACACCATATATGGTTGGTTGAAAAAAGTTGAAAAATCTATCCTCTCCCTCATAGAGAAGACCTCTCACATTTGTAAACCATTCTAAAAACTATAAATGAAAAGAAATCAGACTGGTGAAAACTTAAAACAAACTCCACTATGTGATCTGACTTCACCACATTAAGACGCAGTTCTGCTAATTTCCAACAAGTAAGTATCGTTATTTCACAGAATTAGTGTTTTCGCTGCAATCAATCTATGGTGGGATTGTTCGAGACATAGATTTGTCTGGCTGTTTTATTTGCTATGCATGCCAGCTTCTAAGATGTTTAGCCATGCTACTCAATCTATCAATCATGACCCTCAACTAGGGGATGTTTTTTCTTTTTCATTAAGTTTGGACACACGCCTTATCAAAAACTGGTGATTAGAAGAAAGGAATATAACATTTCATAATCTAGCCACTTATTCTCCATCCTCAACAGACTTCTGCATTTATGTCCAGAAAATCATACTTGACATTCAAGAACATATTCCATGTTTTCGATGACTGAATTTTGTATTTATTGGGATGACAAGCTTTCGTCTCCGTGGATGTAGGCTTCACAAAGCCGAATGTGAATATTAATATTGGTTTCATCTTTCTCCTTTTGCTTTGCACTTTTAATAATGTTCACTTCACACTATTTATTGGCATCATGCTAGCCTAAGTCGTTTTCTAATACCAATTTCCTCCAATATAAGATATAGTTTATTTAACGAATCATTATAGGTTTGTTTTGGCTTTCCTTAAATATTCTATAGACACCTGATCATCGTTGTCATGCTGATCAACCATGATCCTCTCAATTTAATAAGCGGGACTTCAGACCAACTAACATACAAACTTGCTCTGTTTGTTTTGTGTATATATCACTGTGTGATCAAACACAACGCAGTATAATCTGTGATTGATTTTCTTAGTCAGAATGGATTTAATTTTTTCCAGATATCCACTTCAGCTCAATTCTTCCGCTATAATTATAACTGTTTACAAATATTAATCACATTGTTATTAAATGTAACATGGTGTAGAAAATCACTATATTATTACTTTGTAGTATTTTGGCAACCTGTTTGCAAAATTAATGATCTTTCACATAAATCTATAAATTATAAATAACCCACAACTGGTTTCGAAAATAGATAATATGGATAGCATTCTTTCAAATGAACTGGTCTACAAATGTATATATGGTATATGGAAGATAATGTGCTAATAATGACTTCATAATGCCACCATCAATTAATTTATTAGCTGCCAGTTCTCAATCTCCTCGAAAAAGCACACCAAGACCTGAATGATATTCTCGGAGGAGTTGTATTGCATACCACTATGGATAGTGAAGAACGGTTCAAGTTTTATTGCGGTTTTTCCCTTCACCTAAAGGGCTCTTACGTAAATCTAGTGTTCTTCATTTTGTATTTATTTTCATAGCACTTCATTCACGCATACTACTACTATTCAGTTGTTTCGCACTATTCACATATGGGCACTATTCACCTTTATGGGTAATATTCACATATACGATACTATTCATCCAACGTCAACAAACACTACTAGAGAGCAGTATCGAAACGATAGAAACCGATCATTCAAGCACCCAACATAAAATAAATAGTTTTTCTTCAAGAAACAATATTTATTATAATAGGAACTTGGATATCTGTTTTAAATCTTTATAACGTTTTACCACTGAAATATGTGATCAAAATAAATGAATGATATTCCAAAAATTAATAAAATACATATAAATATATACAATAATATAAATTATACCCAATACAAGTAAGAAGTCTTTCTTCATCATTAAAAGATGAAACCATATCTTTTTATACTTAAAAGGTTAAAGATTTTGGGAAGATGTTTTGTCTTTTTTGCCCATTCCTTGATGTATATTAAACGTTCAAATAACCACTTCATGTAATTTATCCATAAGCTGGATGACATATTAATAGTCAGAAATTGATAAGAAATGTTAAATGCATCAAGAAGGGTTATCATCAATTTTTGAAATGAAAGATATGTGAGTTTAGTTTATATATTTTTGGTGTTAAGATCCTAAGGATCGCTTCAAAATGCCTTTGGTTTGGTCTCAAGAGACATATAGAAAGAAAATGTTATACAGCACATAAAACATTTGTGTCTATGACACCCCCATAGAAATTGTCTTAGTCTCTGATATGTCCCAAGTCGCTAAAGAGAAAGAATTAATGTCCAAAAATTTTACTTCCATGCCATTATATGATATGTGCAATGATGTGCAACACGCCCACATTATGCTATGCCTTGCTGGGCCAACAAAGCAGATTTCAACTAACCATATAAAACACCTGATGTTAGTCAAGAGAATTTCGAGATATCTAAAGAACAATATTTATGATGCCACTATGGTAGATTTGCAACTTAATTGCTTTACACGGATGTTGATTGGGAAGGATCTGATTCAATCCGAAACTAACGCTTGATATGCGCCTGTCAATGATTATGAAGACGTGGTAGTAAGAAATAAAGGTCTTAGTATAGCCTTATCAACTATGAAGTTTAATATTAGTCATTCTCACACATACAAGAAGCAGCCATCGAGAAGATTTTATAAGATATATAATATTAAAACAACTCTTTAAGAGCCAAGACTCTTTATCAGAAAGCATGGTCAAAGATTAATATGCTATGATCCGAAATATCATGAGAAGATCAAACATATCTAGATTAGATATCATTTTTTTCATACAAATGATCACACAAAATGAAGTGGTTCTAAAACACATTCCTACTAATGAGATGGTAGCAAACCCATTTACTAAAACCACAATTTATATTTGCTGTGAGATCCCTAGGCTTATGTAGGATGTGTGATTTAAACAACAAAACACTGTGGTCTTACAATGAGATAAAGAGATTTATATGGTCTGGCTTGTTTTTTTTTGTAATACAGGAAATGTCGCCAGCAACTAATTCAAATAATGTATGTCGATAGACTTGATTAACTCTCTCACATGAGTAATCTCCTCTAGCGCTATGGGAGCGAGTAGAGATGAGACCTTAAATTAGAGGACTAAGGCATAGTAAGAGCGACTTTGGTCCTAGGTCACCTTGATGAGAATCAAGATGAGATTCTTTGTTTGAATCGACATGGCGATGCATACCCACCATTCCTTATTGCCTATTTAGGAAACTGAGTGTGGAACTTGTTGTTTAACATCATGGAATGTGGAAATAAAAGTTTTAGGTTTGGCGCTTTGGAGAGACAAGACTAAAACTCATATGGTGTTATTTGTTTTACAATTTAGAGCAAGACATACACTTTTTCATCTTTTATAAGAAAGAGAAGCTCCACCATAATATGCATTTCATACTGCATGTGCTAGACGACCAACTAAGAAGCAAGAGAATGAATCCTTGCTTCTTTGCTATGTGATTCCCAGAAATCCTATATACGGATTTCATCTTACTTTACCCTTTGTGACTTTTGACTATATCGTGTGATGAGTTGATGTTGGTTATCTTTAGGATGTATCCCATAGTCATGGAAAGATTCGACAAGAGCATTCTAGAAAAGCTAGTTAACACAAATGCGATTAGTATGAGGGACGAAGAAAAAGTATTACTTCTTATGCACTCTTACCTCAAATGCAGGCCGGAGTTATTTTGCTTGATAGAGCTTGGAATAACTTAGAATACTAAGTAATTGTAAGAGAGATCTGAGTGTGGATTCTTGAGGGATTGAGTCATACTTTATCATGTGTATTATGAAAGATACTTAGGGTAAATAAGCACTGCCTTACCCTTATGAGGTTGATGTCTCCTATATGGCCTAGGGATAGGTTTATGATGGGCCCACCATGGGTATGTGAGTCGCACGATCCAGTTCACTTATATGATTTATTCTTTGTTTGAATTATTAGGATGATGTTTGTGATGAGTCAAGGCCAACATGGGTGAGTGGGAGATGTTGTAACACCCAAAATTATACCCTAGTAGTTTATTACATGTTTAGGGTATAATGTAAGTTAAAATTTTCATTTTTCGGAAATTTAAGTACTAAGGGTAAATTGGTAATGTCACATTAAGGACCTTAAGGTCATAACACAAGAAGATGATATGTTATTGTAAGAATTTAGATAAGTTGATTTTCAAATAGGATGAAGTGGAAGGACCAAATGGCAAGGGTTAAGAATTTAGGCAAAATTTGAGATAAAGCCAAACATGGCCTTAAAGAAGAAACATTTCCCATTTGGCTTAGAGAGACTTAGGGCTACGGTTTTGGAGGAGAAGCAAATTGGGGTTTTCTTTTCTCTCCATCTTTTGAGTTCTATTTGATCAAGTAAAGGAAATGAATTGAAGAAGTGAAGAAAAGGAAACTAGTTGAAGTGCTCAAGAAGATCAAGGTATGGAACTTTGGTATGGATTACTTGTTAGGAAATTTGCCTAACTCCCTCTTTGTCTATGTTTGGGTTAGGAAAACCCAACTTTCATTATATGTATTTTAGTTAGCTTTGGGTCAGATTTGGGAGTTGTTTTGCTTTCATTTGGTTTTGACTGATAAATTCTAGTGAAAAAAGAGAAAACTACCACTCCCCCGGCAAATCCGATGCTTTGCTCTAGGCTGCAAGAGCGTTTCAACGAAGCGTAGGTCTCGCTACATGAGGAACCCACGCCCAGCGAACTCAGGCATGAGTTTCGAACTTTCGACTGCAGACAGCGCAGCGCGGCTGCAGCCTTAGCACCTCTCCGCCAGCGTAGCATCGCTCGCCAGCGCATCAAACTCTTGTTTTCCTTCCTCATGCCCAGCAATCATCCATTGATCAAAGGAATAATAACAAGGAACGAAAGGGTTCGCATGTATACAAGTGATATGAAAATGTCTGAACCTCACAGGTGAAGTTAAATTTGGTTTAAAGTGCATAATCAAGCCGCCTTTAATGGATAATGTGATTAAGAACAATATAATAGCCTAATAAAATATGTAATTGTAGGTGCATGCCTAAGACCGAATGAGCGAATGAACAGCACTGACAAGGCACGACACTCTACTTCCATGCTACAACACTTCACTGAGCGGCAAGCACGTCTCCGATTAGTGTTTCTAAGACTCTCTGCTCTACTACAAGACCCTCGCTTAGTGCTACGACACTCCCGCTGCTACGACACTTCCGCTATGTCAAGTGCATGTCTCCTCGCTCGTGCTTCTCAAGACCTCTATTCAATACTGTGCATCGCACTTCGTACCTATTGTGTTATGTCCTCTTCATTCATTGAAAGCTGTCATATATAAAAACATTTATATGATAAGAATCTAAATAATGTAACATATGGATATAATTATACGAAACCACAAGTAATCAATTCTGTTCTGTAGTGTACCTATGGGTACCCTCTATACAAGATTTCTGTTTTGTACTCCTACGGGAGATATGAAAATTCTTATATATGAACTGTTGAATATGTATAATGTAGGATCAATGTATTATGATATATATATATATATATATATATATATATATATATATATATATATATATATATGGCAGGTTATCTATTTTCCCACTAAACTATAAGCTTAGCACGAGTGTTTCATCCGTAGATACCGTAGAGACATCCAGGCATTCCACATTCAAGCCGTGTATAACACATCAGGAGTCCAAACGAATTGTAGGTCTTTCATTTTGTTTTGTAATGTAAATGTAAAAATTTTTAATAGTAGAACTTGTGTAGGTACAAGTAAATGAGACTCAGGAATATATGTACATGAACATTTAAGCACCACTACAGTGGTAGTTCTATAAGTTTATGTAATTATGAAAATATGATTGAAATGGGCCCACCAATGTCAGAAATTCAGGTAAAAGAGTCCCATCCCGTGGTGCCCCATCATCCACTCCAGTGTGATCGGGGCATTATTATGTTAGATTATGGGCAGTGCACAAGTGGGCTTGACCTAACCCGTAACCCAAGGGATGTCTCTCCCTGAAAAGTGATCTCAGGTTCCTATAAATAAGGGAACCTGAGACACCATATGGGTTGGTTGAAAAAAGTTGAAAAATATATCCTCTCCCTCATAGAGAAGACCTCTCACATTTGTAAACCATTCTAAAAACTATAGATGAAAAGGGTGTTCGTACTTTGAAAAACTTAAAACATACTCCATCAAGGTGATCTGATTCTCACCTGAAGCATTGAAGACGCCTAGTTCTGCGCTTCAACAAGTATTGTTTATTTCCGCTGCAAACTAGTGTTTTCTTACAATATTGAACTTGGTGGGATTGTTTTGATATTCAATTTTTTGTGATTTGCCTATTGTTTCGGAACTGTTATGCATGTTGAGGCTTCTCCGCATGTTGTCATGCTTATCAACTTTCCTAATCACTCGCATCCCTCAAAACTGCGATTTTCTTCTTTCATTGCTAACACACATACTATCAAAATATATTGAGAAGAAAAATGAAGATATTCACTTATACTCTAGCCACTTATTCACCATCCCCGCGCATCCTGCATTTATGTCCGTAAAATCATACTTGACATTCAAGAAAAATATTCCATGTTTTTTGATGACCTAATTCAGATTTATCGGGATGACAACCTTCTTTCCTGTGAATGTAGGTTCACAAAGCCGAACCATGTAAATATTGCTTTTCTTCTTATCCTTTTCTCCTTTTGTTTGCACTTTTAACATGTTTTACCACACCATTTTATTGGGTATCCATACGGTTAAGCCTAAGTCGTGCTCTAATACCACCTTTCCTCATATATATACATAGCCGATTTTGGCCCAATTCATTATGGTTTTGTTTTCGGGGCTTCCTCCCTTTAAAACACTTACACTGGATGTTGTCTATGCTCATCAACCCATGATCCTCCCACTCCACCAGAAGTGGGACTTTGGATGGACCCAATATACAAATTTTGTTTTTTGTCCGTGTTTTGTGTATAGGACAAATGGTAGACTTAGCCAATGCAGGAAGGACTGGTGTGGAGTTGATTTTCATAGCCGTAATGGGTTTACTTTTTTTCCAAGACGAATATGCAATTTTCAGCTCACTTTTCCGCTTTTGTTATTGTAGAATTTGTTTACGCGTGTTTGACTCTATTTTTCTTATTTGTACATAACAGGGTATAAAAATCTACATCTGGTTATTTGTTTACTTTTGTAGGGGGAGCCATATCGTGGCAATCCAAGCTGCAAAAATATGTGGCTTTATCCACAACGGAGGCTAAGTAAATAGCTGCCATTGAAGCTGGAAAATAGATAATATGGATAAAGGATTTTTTCAAAGAACTGGGTTTGCAACAAGATAAGTATGTGGTATATTGTGATAGCCAAAGTACAATAGACTTGAGCAAGAATGCCACCTATCACTCTAGACAAGACACAACGAAGTCTATAGATCATTGGATTCCAGATGCTACATGCACACTGATTCCAATTGTACAAGACCAAGACAGTAAGAATGCATCTGACATGATGACGAAAGTTGTTCCAAGGCAAAAGTTAGAGGTATGTTCCAAGCTCACTGGCATGGGATCCCACTAAGGATCTAAGGTGATTTCTACCTTCAGTCGCATACATGGGTCTGGAGGGGGAGATTTGATGGGGTCCATACCCATAATTGTGTCTCCCTATAAAATTGCATGTTCCCATTTTTCTCTCTCCTTTTTCTTCTTGCTTTTTTCTCTCCACTTCCATTTATTGAGCCACCTTTCCCGTAATGCTTTCTCCTTTCCTTGCCTATCTATTGAAGGAAGATGAAGGCATTTGATATATCTCTCATCCGCAGAGGAAGAAAGGAGCAGAGAGGAGAGGGTGAGAAAGTGAGAGAAAAAAATAGAGAGAAACTCAATTGAAAAGGTTGCTCTCAATTCTTGAGTATACCCAAGATCAGTATGTTCAGAGAGTTTGTATCAGATACCACCTTCTGTGATATGGAAGAATTGTCTGAAGTTTGAGGTCACAGGTTTTTTCCTTCACCTTGAAGGGTTTCCACAGAATCTAAATGCTTTTTCATTTCTGTATGTATTTTCTCGTATAGGCGCTATTCACATATATGAGTACTATTCACATATACGGTACTATTCATCCGACATCAACAAACACTACTAGAGAGTAGTGCCGAAGCAATAGAAACCGATCATTCAAAGCACCACTCATAAAAATAGCTTTTCTTTGATACCAAATTATTTATTATAATATAGTAAACTGGATATCTTGTTTTTTTAAACTTTGAATGTTTTATCAATTGAAATATGTATGTGAACAAAATAAATAGTTTTTAGATATTCCAGAATTAATTAAAATAATACATTAATATATACAATAACATAAATAATACTTAATACAAGTAATAAGTCTTTCTTCATCATTAAAAGCTGAAACCATATCTTTTATACTTAAAAGGTTAAAGATTTTGGGAAGAGGTTTTGTCTTTTTTGCTTTTTTTTGTCCCTTCAAAGAAACTTTTTAAACTAAGAAAATTTACTCTTTATATTGGAAGAGAAAATATTGTTAGATTAAACATTTTTATAGCTTTCAAAGTTGGAGCATGCACCAAATTTAAATAATAAAAACATGTTCATGATCATAAGTCCTCATATACAAAGTATTTCATTAAGATCATCATTTTTGTGAGAATTAACTATTTATACTGAATTATATTTATTTTTCCTTATATAGCTTCAATTATATCAAAAAATTATGTGCAGAATATGATAATCAAATAAGTTGAATATTAGATAGAAATGAAAAACAAAATGTAAATCATTATTTAATTAAAAAAAGAACTGTGAAATTTGATCAAAAGGTTGATAATGATAAACGGTTTTCTCTATATTTCATGATAAACCATCGGGTTTTTTTTTTCAGTTTATAGTACTTTTAAGTAGTGATTTATATTATAAAATATAGTTCACAAAATCTTTAAGGATCTGATTATTACATGTTACTTAACAAAAATAATGTAAAAAAAATTAGAAATAAAAATGTGAATAAAAGCAATCAATGAATTAATTTTTTTGAACTAAAATTAATTAATTTTAAAAAAATTATATAAAACAATATAAATGTATTTAATGTTTTGAATAATTAGATGTATGTCGTCTTATAAGCTTATGTTATTTTTTATCATCCTAAATAAATTTTTGACTTTGTCTATAATTATAAATACAAGCTCATGTGAATAAGGATATTTTATGCAGAAAGAGCCCAATAGAAACTTAATTAATGTAATTTGGACAATATAACTGCTGGATATATTTTATAATTTGCCTTTAAGATTTTGCTTCCTTTTGGCAGACGCTTGATACTTATTTCAAAAATCAAAGCACTGATAAATAGAGAGTAATATGTTACTTTTTCAATATCTAAATAGAAAATAAAGCTGTTTTTCCTTATGCTATTTTATTAATTAGCTTTTGCGTGTCACAATGGGGGCGAGGTTAAAGTTCATCGTTTGGAAATATTTAATAACTTCTCTTTTTTTTTGTAACCTATGGTGATCCAGTTTACTATTTAAAGTGTATTAAGATTTAAAATAAAAAACACATGGTGATAAATTCATGTTAAATTCAATGAATCTACGTGGCCTTTATTGGTGTAAAACCCTAAAAATTAGTAATTTTCAAGAAAAATGGTAAAATAATAATAAAAATAATAATTATTATAATATTCAGTAGTCTAGAAATTTCTAGATATCGGATGACAAAACGGACTGTGCCGTTGGATTCATTTTGCAAAATCCAATGACCTTCATCGAATTCTAAGACAGTCGAAATATTTTTACGATATTCTAGATAATAAGTTGTCAGTGACTCTAGGGACGAGATTTTTACAAAAATCTTGGAAGTCAAGAAATAGTTTGAACTAAGTTCATTTAAAATAAATTGAACTGAAAAGAAATAAATTATTTTGGAATAGAAACGGACCCGAATGAGATATTGACACATGTAAAACCCGGAAAAATTAGAAAATTTCAAAAGTGGCAAAATGATAATAATAATAATAAATTGCCATAATGGTTCAGGAAAGCCTAAAAAATTCTCTAGATCTCGGATGACGAAACGGACTGGACCGTTAAATTCGTCTCACGAAATCTAGTGAGCCAGAAAAATTTTGGCGAATTCTGAGACAATCGAATTTTTACGAGTTTCTGAGTGGTGAGTTGTCAATGACTCCAAGGACAAGATTTTTACAAGAATCTCGGGAGCTAGGAAATAACTGGAGTTAAGTTCATTTAAAATGAATTGAACTGAAAAGAAATAAATTGTTTTGGGATAGAAATGAACCCGGACGGGTTATGGACGCATAGAGTGAAGTGGGCCCCGCGTCCAACTTAAACTTAAAAAGAAAAAGAGAAGAGAAAGATGACATTTTTTCTCCCCATTTTGGCAATTCTCGGCGGTGAGCGTGAGTAGAGAGAGAAAGGAGAGAAACTCCTCATTATCTTTACGATTTACGGCGATCGGGTGGCCTTAATCCGTTTGAGCTACATTTTAAAGTTCATCTACCACAGGCCATATACTTATTGAACACGTAATGGCTAAAGATTTCAGTGGTTTATAATAAAAGTGGCTAGAGAGAGAAACTCTGACTTCTCTCTAAGATCTACGGAGCTCGGGTGGCTCGCCGCACAGGCAAAAGACCAAAGCCCAGCACTTAAGGGCTACGCGTGGATACCGGAAACACCGAGTTTCGCCAAGGTTTCACGCAGAGGTTCCTGTGAGTCAAAGCTTCGCTCCAGCGTCCCGGACTTCCTTGGGTCACGTCACCGCGAGGTAGGGAACCTTCCTACTCGGGTTTATTTTCCATCTAGCGCTGGTCTTGGTTGTCTTGTGTCGCTGGAGGGTGTTTAAAAGAACCAGAAAAACGATTTTCTGAAGTTCACTTATATACTCACTGCTCATGCAGCCTTCCAAATCCCTGACTCCAATTTCATAACTTCTTTCTCATCCAATCTAATTCGTAGGTAATTTTTATCTCTATGGAAATCCTTGTTTTAGAATCCATCCACATATAACTTAATGCAATTGGACTCATATTATACCGAAAAAAACAAAGAGGGCCCTCGCTAGTGCACGTAAGTAGTGGTTCATATGAGGCCTCCAACTTTGGACAACCATAACTTTCTCGTCCGAACTCCGATTCGTGTGTTCTTAGACTCTACGGAAATCCCATTGAGTCTAGAATCTGGCCATATGCCTGTGAATGGAATTTGGTGCCCACATATTTTCTGAAAAAATTAATTGTAGCACCAAGTGTGGAAATTGCTTGGTTGTGATGACGCTTGTGGTCTAAGACATTGAAATTGGTGTATGATGGTTGGTGATTATATGCATGTTGGATATACCGTTCACAGGCTTGGGAAATGCATGAGCTGTGTATGATTGAGGCCATTGCATGGTTTGTTGAGGCTACTTGTGGACTTATATGCCCAATTAGGCCTTATGTTAAATTATGTTGTTACTTCCTTGTTGGTAATGACTTATGATGTCCATGTATGCGTGTATTGATATGTTGGCATGAATCGTATGGATTACTTGGAATTTATGTGTTCATTGATATAACTTTCAATTGATGCATGTGGGTTGAAATGCAATATAGGCATGTACATATATAGCACTAAGTATATATGTAGTATGGTGATAGGCAATGGCATATTGCATTGCAATTATGAGCGCAACTACCATATGAAATGGTGTGGAGTGCATGGGAAAATCAACATTGTGTTTGGTGTTGATGTTGGTTTTCATCTAGGGACAAAGTCCTAAAGGTCGATGAATGATCGTGAGGTTGCCTAACATGGCTTTTGAATAAAGTCGCTTTATCGATTATGTCCAACAAAATTGTATATATCGAGGGTTTGCCCACACATAATAAATTATTGGAGTATGTCCACTAATTTATATCGGAGGGTTGTTCACATAATTATTATTGGAGTATGTCAACTACAATATATTGGATGGATGCCCACATAATTATTATCGAAGTATGTCTAATAATATATGTCGGAGGGTTGTCCACATAATTATTTGTAGGAGTATGTCCATTAAAGTTTATCGGAGGGTTGTCCAATAAATGTTCAAATTTTGTTTTGAAATAACAGTTTTCGCTATGTATGTTGCATGTTGAGAGAAGTCAAGAGGACTTGGTACAAGGATTGATGAGGAGTAGCATCTCATTCATGTCATGTAGATTCCACATAAGGATTGACATAATCGTGATTGGAATGTGCTTTCGGCATGACCATTGCATGTGCACTTAGGTGGGGAGTAGCCCTTATAGGATTTCACTTACCGGCATTGCTCACCCAAATATGGGACTCCCCTTTCGCACAGGAGATGTGTGTGTGGAGATGGCGCTCACTAGAGGCCTATAATGAGAAGAAAGTCGGTAATTGTAGCTGATTTAGATTTGTGGTGAAACATATTGAATTTAATTTTGATATATGTCTTGTATAAGAGTGGTGTAAATTTAAACCTTATGGACTATGGTCGATACATGCGTTTTTATACAAGCCAAGAATCGATAAAATGGGCTCTATGTACGCTTTTACTCATATGTGGACCCGTGTGGTCATTGTATAATATCAGACAAAGGCTATGTAATCGCACAAGTTGTATTTCAGTGAGCTTCCTATATAAAGGAGACTCGCCTCGATAAGTAACTCAGTCCCGAAAGATGACTCAATGGTATGGTGTCAGGTTACCCGACATCCACGAATCTTCCGCGGGTTGACGAGTTGTCAATGGACCCTCGGGATTTGGGGTGTCACAACACATGGTGCAATGTGAGTCATGTATCCAAAATTAAAAAAATATATAAAATAAAAGGAAAGAAAAGGATAAAAAGAAAAAGGAAAGTCAAAAGGAAAAGAATGTCATAAGAAATAAAAGCTATTTTGCATAACTATTTTAAAAAATAATGGGGAGACATGGCTTTAGTTTCTTTCTTTTATTTATAATATTATACGATAAACTATAATTCATTTGTTTTTTTATCAAACGGAAGGGGGAAACCCAACAACACACACTAGTTCTTACAGGACAACCTTGATCAGAGAATACCCATTGGGTCTTGTAGAAGTATTGGACCTATTCCTTTTGGTGGAGTTGGCCATTTCATGACTTTCGGGGTGGTAAGTTCCATCAAGAGATTAGCTAGAAAATTAGCTACTTGATTTCTTTCCCTATAGACGTGTCGAACGCTGGCTGTCCATTTCCTTTTTAAGAGGTCATGACATTCTTGGATCAAACTGGGATGTTTCGTGGTTCCGACAATCAGTTTCATCATCCACTTATGAACAAGGAGAGAATTAATTTCTACTACCAGTTGGGTTATTCTCCTCTCCCATGCAATACGCAGCCCTTGAATGAAGGCCCATAGTTCAGTTTGAACTGCTGAGCATGTCCCAAAACGAGCTAAGAACCCATCTAACCATCGTCCTTCATGGTTGTGTAGTAGTCCTCCCCCCAGCTTGGTTACTGCTGCTCTTGAAGCACCCATTAGTACTTAAAGTAATCCAGCCTGGGTGAGGAGGGGCTCAACCGATCCAGTGTGTCTTATATCTGAGCTTTCCCCTAGGCATGATATGTTGGCTCGTGAGCACTAAGTATACCCCCCTGGAATAAGCCTGGACCATTGCGGCTTTGTCCTTTGTGGTGTGTTCTTTGTTTTTGAAAGTAGCCTCGTTCCGCCAACGCCAGAGCCACCACAAATTCCAGCAAAGCCAATCGTTGAAGGGGAGGTGTTGGGTGTCTCTCAGGAATTCGATCTTAACCATCTGAACCAGAACTACTTTCCCTTGGTACATGATCTAAACACATGGTCTAAGTCTTCTGTTTTATCTGGGCAAAATTTACAACACAGATTGGCTGTGAATCCTCTTGCTTCTCCATAATTTGTCATGATTTTGTCATGGTCGACCAGTAAATCATAATTTCACAAATCATATCATTAAATGTTATTTAATAAACTTATCAGCTTTTTTATTTATGCATTTATATTTTTTTTTTCTTTCACTCAAGTTAAGTTTCAAATAAATTTGAGTTGAATTTGGTTCATTCCCGTCAACCTCTCAAACATGTTATGTAGTTAGAATATAATGACTGATATAATGGTATGATTTGTAAGGTCTACTATCTATTATTTTAGAGTTGTCTTAAAAAATATTACTGAACTTTCTTTTAAATGTAAGTCATTTAACATCAACTAAGCTACCTATTTTATTGAAATAGTTTAATATCATAAACTAAAATTTTGAAACACACTCGTTTCGTTAGTGTGGATTTTCTATATATTCACAAAGTTCTTATTATACTAATAATACTCATTAAAATTAAAATTTTGGTTAGCTAATAGAAAACAAAAACTTGTAGGCTATTTTTTATTATTGGAAATTTAAAAAAAAAAAGAAAAAGAAAATAGCTAGAAGGGAAGATTTTTTTTTTTAATTATGTATGCAAATTTTATATTTTTTTTGTTCTATTTCTCTGTTTCAATTTTTAAAAAATTAATAAATAGGAACTCTTAATGAATATTCTTGTCCAACAAATATGTTGATAGTACAAACCTCCTCTTGTTGTAATAACGACAAGTACTAGTCATGCTATACATGCCTTTTATTAGAATCACAATTTCAGATGAGAATAAAGCTATTATATTAAAGAAGAGTTTTATTTTCTTACCCAATAATAATAATAAATAGAAATTGTGATTGAAATATATTTCTACGAAATAAATATTGGAGGAAACTAAAAGTTCGAAATTAAGGTTGATATAGGAAAAAGTTACAGAATTCTGTCATTTTAGTTTAATCTGAAAGCTTAATTGCTAGTAACATTAAATTATTCTCAAATTTTGGTCCAGGTAGAAAGTGATGTCTTTGTTTTAATTTGCGGTGATTATTCTTACTTTAGAAATATTTTTTTATCAAAACACCTGTCATCCAGTCCTGAGTTATTCTTGTAAGGTTCTGCTAGTATGTTAACTTGAGATACTTCTCTATGGCCCTTACTTCCTTACTATCTCGAGATACATGTACTATCTTGTGAAAGTACATGTTAAACCTACATTTTTATGTCAAATGTTTTCAATTATGGCATAGCAAATTATTTGGAATCACCACAGTTGATGGTTTGCTTTGTAAAAGAAGAATATAAGAAAGTATCACCTTATTGTAAACTAAAAAAAAAAAAACCTGTCATCAGAAAAATGTCAAAAAAAAATATCTGTAATGGAAAATAACATCACCCTCACTTGATCCCAAAGATATGCAAAAATTATGAAAGTTATGTAAAGAATCAATTAGCAAGTTCTTTATTTGATACATACAATCACAACATCAATCCTTCATCCGTTATCTTACAGTTTCTATAATTTTATGTCGAATATGATGTTGATATTAATGAAAAAAATAAAAAATAAAAACCAAATCCCCATACGAAACAAACATGAAATTCGATCTTACCATGCCTATAAAATAGAAACGATTTTTATTTACTGTAGGTAACCTTTTTAAAACTAAAAGTTCATGTCATGTAATGGCTGCTTCAGATTTATTAATTTCAACTTTAGCTCATGATAGAAAGCCTTTCATTCTTGTAGCCTAAGTAGTGTTGAAAAAGTTTCTGTTTTCATCATGTTATCCAAATTTCAGCCATTTACCCCAATAATTAATTAACAAGATATGAGAAATCGCCTCCAAATTCCAAGAACAAACGGATAAACAAACAGCCCCCATAGTAATTATATTCAATTTTTAGAATAAACCCACAAGTTAGTTTTGACCTGAATCTTAAACTTTGTCAAATCAAGAGGAAGATTTTGTTTATAGATACGGTTGTGCATGGTTCCCAAAATACATGAAACAAAAATATTAAAGAAAATGATTTTTCATATTTGATTATCTAATAAAAATTATTTAGAAACTTGTATATTTTTTACATTAGTTATCTTATATTGAGAGTTAAAATAAATAAAATATTTAAAGTGATAATAAAATAATATGTTAGATTCAATTATATCTTTATTTTCCTTTATTTTATTTTTCTCTACTTTCCCTCTCTATTTTCTTTCCTTTGCATTTTCCCTTAAATTTTTTGGAATCAAACATGGCCTAAATAAATTATTAATAGATATTTTGCTAGTAGATATGTCTCTAATGTATTGACTTTGGAAAAATAGGAAACTATTTTCTCAAAGATTTTGTCCATGCATATCAAACATAATGACAAAACTTTTTTAAAGATCTTGTCCCTGCTTACAAAACTTTTGTAAAGATGTTGTCCATGCATATCAAACATGACTTTTTTTTTTTGAGAGAGAGAATATTAATGACAAAACTTAATTATATGAAGCATTGAAATATAATTTGATTTTCTTGCTCTTATTTATGAAATTATAAAACTATGAACACGCATTTGATTAAAAGAGAAAAAATATTTTTTATTTAAAATGTTATTAAAAACATCCTTTTAACTTGTATTTTATTGTTCTTACTTATTTTTAAGAGTTCCTTCAAATTATTTTTGTAACATATTTAACATTATTAAACAACATATAGTTTAAACAAACTTTTATTCCAGAAACATCATAAAATAGTTTCAAAAACGATTTTCATAAATTGTTTGTTTTTACTTCGATTTTCATAAATTGTTTAAAAAATAGTCATCAAATAGATTTTAAGAGTTTTGGAATAAAAGAATGAAACCCTAAACCGGTTTATAATAAAAACAAATTATTTATTTTAATTTAATATCAAATATAATTGCTATAATTAATAACTTCATTAATTCATGAAACCCTATTAAATAATCAAATCAATTTACAAACCTTAAATTCTTTCATCAAAACTCTTTAATACTCATCCTCATTAGAATCATTAGAGTCATGACTCATAGAGTCATAATGTAAGTAATTACTTGCTTGGATGAATAATTTTTCACTTGATAAAATTTTAGTACATTTACTTTTAATGAAAAATGTTATAGAGCAATAAATATGCTTACTTTAATAATTAATTATTTTCAAAATATTATATGAAATTCAATGGCTTAAAATTATGATTAAAAAAACTAACTTTCCATCATATTTTTAAAGTGCTAGGACAAATATTTCTATTTCGGTGGATTTTCTAGTGGAATTCACCCGAACATACAAAAAAGCAATTTTAAATTATTGATGTGTTCTAGAAATTATATTTCCGAATTGAAACTATGCCAAAATCTAACTTATGTTCAAACGATGTTATCCCCTAGTTCCCCTTTGATACCCCTAAATTCTAAGTGAAAATACCTTGAAAATTAAATTGTGATGACCTGACTGGAGAGAAAAAACTCAATCTGACCAGTTTGAAAAAAATAATAGATTTCATTATAGTATTGGACTGAAAATCAAGTGTTGAAGCAAGAAAGCTTTGAAGTAATAAATGGTTATAAAGAAAAAACATGTAAAACTAAGCTAAGAATCTGGAAAAGACGGTTGATGAACTAGTACAAAATAAGAGAATTGCTGAAATGCTCTTGCTCGGTTTTGAGTGTTTGAAAGTCGGGTCATTTGCTATGATGTTGAGTCCTCCTTTTTTAGACATTTCTTAGTAACTGCACCAACCCACTTTCTCCGATAACTGTCCATATGTCCCCACTAGAGTCTTGTTCTCTAAGTGACTTCCCTACTTCCAATAACTGCTCATGTACTCTACCATGTCATGATTTGGAGAAAAGTCTCCTCCATCTTCTACCTTTGAGACAAGGTCTCAATATTCTTAGTTGGCAGCTTTAAGAAATTATTTAAAAATTTCATAAATGTCCCTAGTCCTTTTCATGAACTGATTCTCGTAGACTTGGGCTTTCTCGGATTGGGTTGGGCTCAGTTTGGGCTTGATATATCCATTCGGCCTATTCCATTACCAATTGGGTTGAAAATTTATTTTTAGTATCACCACCGCATATAATACGTCATAATGTATGTCTGAGATGAAAATCTTTTATATGTCAAAAGGCTTCCTCCTTCCCTCTTCTCTCATCATTTTACCATAAGGCACAAAGTGTAACTTACCCCTTTAGATGTGGATTATCAACGGGAAGAATGAGCCAAAACATGAGCCTGGTTAGATAAGTTGAAAAATCCCAAAGTAATACCTCAAGAAAAGCCTCCCGCTAATTTTTCTTTCAAACCTACGGCTTGTGATCTCCCTTCTCCAATACAATTGGTTCCTTCTGCATCAGAAAACTCTTCTTTGGAATTTGAAAGGTTCATAGGAAGAAATCCCTTTTATTTACGTACCAATCCTTTCACATTATTCTCTTCATCTTCTTCTCTTCTATCAACCTCATTCCATTTTGAAAATCTCTGCTACGGTTTCTATTCTCCATCGCTATCACCGTTGGAACCAAGATCGAAGATGCCATCACTCTTGTCTTTAGCGTCGTCGAAACTGACGTTGTGGCTACTATCAAAGCCGCCAAAACCATCCTTTACTACCCAGTCAATAGCCCCCACTCCCTCTTCCATCGCAAGTTTTGATTTTTTCCGCCATAACTAGTATCTTGCACTAGTGAGTAGATTCGTCCTTTTTTTTACTAAGTTATTTGCAATGAATGTTCCATACGACTTCTAAGGGAATATTGAAAGATTCATCCTCTTTACATAGAAATCCAATAATCCAAAAGAGTATTCCTAGAATCTATAAGAACTAGGAAAATTTTCGTTTTTTAGAACTCCAAATCCTTCGTTCTTCATTGAAAAAAAATCAAGAAAAACCCTTTTTCAGTTTTTCTTAGAACTTTGTTCCTCAATGAAAAAGTATTTAAACATCAAGAAAAAAAATATTTTTTTTGGTTTTTAGAACTTCAAATCCTTCGTTCTTCAACGAAAAAGTCTTTAAAAAATCAAAAGACCCTTTTTCGTTTTTTAGAACTCCAAATCATTCGCTCTTCAACAAAAAAGTCTTTAAACATCAAGAAAAAATCTTTTTCTTTTTTTCGGTTTTTAGAACTTCAAATCTTTCGTTCATCAACGAAAAAGTCTTTAAAAAAAATCAAGAAATACCATTTTTCGTTTTTTTAGAACTCCAAATCCTTCATTCTTCAATGAAAAGGTCTTTAAAAAAAATCAAGAAAACCCTTTTCAAAGGGTTTAGAACTCCAAATCCTCGCCTTCGGCAACTACAGTTCGTTCAAATTTTTTCATTTTAGAACTCCAAATTCTTCGTTCTTCAATGAGAAATTCTTTAAACAAAAATCAAGAAATACCTTTTTTTTCATTTTTTAGAACTCCAAATCCTTCGTTCTTCAACGAAAAAGTCTTTAAAAAATCAAGAAAGAGTCTGGTTCTTACATAAGCTTTTCTCCTTTGTATGTAGATCTTGATCTCTCTCCCTCTACTTGATCTTTTCACCTCATCTACCAGCAGAAGCATCGTAATGGTAAACTCCTCAACCTTACTATTTGATGGACCTGAAGAACTTGCCATCATACCTTTAGGTAAGCTAAATAATCTTCAACATCTTACATTTTTTAATTAGATGGATATTGGCCAACCTTCTTTGATTGATATGTTGAGAACTTCAACATATAGAACACACATGCATTACTATATATAAAAGGAACTAGCGACCCATGTGTGGCACTAGTCCTACCTTGGATGTATTTGACACTCAACATTTACACACGTGCACCATAATCATGACATTGCATTAGTAGACCACGGTGACACTAGGGTCATCTTCTGATGTGTGTGTGTTTGACAAACACTCGCACAAGGCACTTCTGTAGTCAGCTGAATTAGTGACCAAGTGGTGTTAGCTCACCGATATTTGTTTAATAATCATTTTAATACTTTTTGAATGATTATCATATCAAAAGTACACTTTGAGGATGCTATATTCCCTTAGTTTTGTGGTCATAAGGCCTACTTTATTTATTTATTGTGATTGGGATGGGCTTGATAAAAACCAAAACTCCTATTCCTGAACCGTGGCCACAGGCCTACTTCACCTAACTCCCTTTAGCTCTTAAATCCCCTTCCATTGAGTCATAGTCATCAATCATCTCTTTGGGTCATAGTCGCGACCATGGAATACTGTGGTTGCGATCACACTGCAAAATGCCTCACACAGGGTACTGTGGTTACAATCTTGGTTGTGACCACACTTCAAAATTATGAAAACAAGTGGAGAAGCAACGTCGCTGACGCGCGAAAGGCTAATGTCGCGACGCAAGACATAACGTCAGCGACTTGAAGAAGCAAATGCCTGCAAGATAGAAGCAAACGCCGCGTTAGATGCTACTTCATCGATTTTTCCATTTGCTCCTGGGCGATATTTCATCTCTTGGCAATGATGTAACAAGTCCAATTCTTGGAAAAATTCACATTTGAATGTATAGTGCTACAGTTCACTTTCCTTTACTCTAATTCAACATGAGGGCATATTTCCTCAATCTTAGAGTGATTATGATACCATGTCATGAACTTGTCCAGGTGCTTTATTTGGATAAATATGTGTACCTAGTGGCTTAGAGGCTTACCTCATTCACTCGGAGATTTCCACTCATATTTCCCCAATCTTAAGATGGTCAATAAGTCTTCCTTAGGGGATCAGTAGGGAATCTTGAAGATGTTTGTGCGTTTGAGGTGAAGTGGCCAAATGACAACTTTACTGCCTCAAATCCTTTCTTAGAACTGGTCTCATACCTATAATGGTCAAGGGACTAACTTTAGGGAATTGAAGGTATAAGGTGGAAAAGCATGAATGTGAGGAAACCCATTTACCAGAAGTCTATCCAACTAGTCTATTTGTACCTATTTCTCCAACACCCAAATAGTCTTGGGACCTATTTATGAGATTTTTAGAAATCCGAAGAGGCAACAAGAACACCCTTGGAGAAATCAGTGTGCTGGTGAATGCAATGGCTAAGAAGCCACTTTATTACTAGGTCATTCATATTTCTCCAGTCCTAAAGTGGTCATGGAACCTATTTTTGGAGAATTGATGACACAACAAGCCCATTATTGGGGAAAAGCCTTTATTTAGGATCAATAGGGATCTCAAAGCCTACTTTAACCTTCTCATCAAAGATTAGTATCTACTTCCCCAGATTTAAAGTGGTCATGGGACCTACTTATTTATTCATAAAACAATTGATTAGGGTATAACAAGTATGATATTGAGGAATGCAAAAAAGGTTTGAGCAGTGAGTGACCAAAATAACCTACTTTATTACTAAAAGTAATTACTAGGAATAGTTTCCTCAATTCCAAAATGGTCAATGAGACCTATTTTACTTGTTATTTCCTTATTCCCTACCTTAATTTTTCTTGGTAGTATCTAGCATTTCCCACATTGTGGGAAAGTATTTCTTAAGATACTTCCCATTGATAAACCTTTTGTATGGCTCCCCTTCAAGGCTTGATAGTCAGTAGGCATTTCCAGGCAATACTTGGTGAACTTGAATGGTCCCTCCTAGTTAGAAGACCGTTTCCCCAATTCTCTCTCTTTAGAACAGATCAAGTATCCTCTGTATGCTGCCATACTTTTGACATTATTGGTATCCCTTGAAAAAATTGATGCAGTCACTTAGGATGGTTGGCCAAAAATAGTCATGTCTCCTAATCAACCATCACATTTTTTATCTCTAATTTGATAGCCCACAAACCCTTTCAAGAACTTGCTTCATCATGTTGTCCGAAGGATGTGCATTTGAGTAGTAACTCCATCGTGTCCCTTTCAGAGAATTCCCTTGCTTCTACATCATTATTTTGCCTTAGACTTGCCTGCCTTTATGTCGTGAGGGGTCAACCTAACTCGTGATGCCTAACCTCTCCCACATGTAGAGAAATAATAATGTTTAAGGTATTTCACATTGATGAACCTCGTGCGACTCCCTCAGAGATTTGACATTGAATGTGTTTTTGTCATTTCCATAGTAGGTCTTTTCAAGACACTTTGAGCCTCGCTTTTAGAGGGCGTTCAATGGTAATCCCTTGTAAATGCTCCTTCATCGTAGGCTGTTTATGTTTCAATTTCTACTAGGCTTTCCTAAATTTCTTTTATTTGAAGAGCCGGCAAAGTTAGAGAACTAGTAGAATAATTCAAGGAAAAAAAGATTCAGACTCCATCAAAATATTTCCCAAATCAAGCTTTCTGAACCACAACAGACTCGACATTCTTTGTAGCTTTTCTTCCATGTTTGGTTTTCTCTAGACTAGGCATCACTTTTTCCTTAAGATCCTCTACCTATTTTGGCTTTCCCACCAGCATTTCTCCAGGAAGTTGTCTTTTCTCCATGGCTCTTTGTCTTTGCATTCTTCTTTTTTTAGTTTTGGTGAGCTTTCGAGGAAATTTTTTATGCTGCAGCACATGGCATTCTTGTACAAGTGAGATAGTAGGAGGAACTATAAACCTTTGGGGTATTTTGCTTCTTAAAGGGTCATTCATGCCATTTTCCCTTGGAGAAACATGTCTATCTTTTGGAGAAACATTCTTTTCCTTAGAGAACTTCTTATTCGTTGCCTCTTGTTTTGAATTTTCAAATAAATGGTATGGGACACTCTTCCATTTAGCTCCTGCTGTGGTACTCCTTTTACATATAAGTCATTTTGATAAGTCAATTATTGGCTTAGAATCCATACCTTTTCTTACCGCACTTGGTGAAAATCTCCCAAATTTCTTGCATTTGAAGCATGTTCTCGAATCAATAGCAATGAGGCTGAAATGCGATATCGTCGATATTTCGAGTGCTCCACCATCCCGACACTATATATCTGGCCTACGACAATTCTAGAGGAGAATCAAAGAAAATCAATAAAATAAAATATATACCTTATACACATATGTGATATATCTACTTTAATAAATCAACGCGGGGAACAAACACGAGTGTCGTTGTGTTTTTTTTAGCATTTAATCAATATATTGGTAATTATCGCTGATATATCGACGATAATTTTGTGATGGTCCAACGTTTGAGATTACAGGACACGTGGATGGCTGAGATTTCGTCTGGTTTTTTCAAAACCTCCAACTACTACCTATGGTTTCGTGGATGGCTGAGTCCATTCACTGGTAAAGATGATTTCACACATGCTACATAAGATGAAGACCACAGGTCTAGGAGAGCTAGTCCAGGTATTGGAGCCATTGGAAAGCCATATGGTGCTGACAAAGAAGGATGACACAACACAATGAGGATTCAGCTAAATTAGCTTGAGTCCACATCATCAAGACCTCAATATAGCGGATTCATCCAACATCGCCAACAAGCCTTCTCCTTATAATGAGTTATGGTCAGCCTTCTTCACATCCTTCAGGCCTCACAGGAATATGGAATGGTTAACTATCCTCATGATCCACAAATGCCATTCCAAATTCCATATCAAATGCAACAAGGATTTCAAATGAGCATGTGGGTGAACCCCGAATTTCCTATCCATGGAGAGGTTGTGGGTACAAGTCAAGACATTTATGCATGACATGTTCGATCCTATAATCAATATTATCAGAACACTATGTCTTGGTATGAGTATTGTCTTCACCAAGATGGGATCCCTTCATCAAATGTTGCAATTATCACACTTACCTTCATTTTATTTGCTACTCACCAATGTAATATCAATGTGTATATTTGATTATTAATGTCATTTTTACACTTTTATAAAGTATTTCCATGAATTTCAAAGTATTTTTGTTAATTTTCGATATATCGATATTCATGTAAAAATATCCACCGATATATCCGTAAAATCCAAGTACCGATATATTTGTCGAAACTAATATTTTTAACCTTCATAGTAATATAAGCGACGGTCGTTGAAATGGATTCACCAATCGTCATGGCTTCTTTCTCCATGTGGGCCTCACCCAGACTTCCTTTTCCAGGAAATTCATCGTGACTTCCTTTTCTCCAGAGAACTTCACTGTGACTTTCTTTTCTCCAAAGAATCACGTGACTTCATTTTCTCTGGGCTGAAATTCACTATAACTCCTCGTCATCCCATTCGATACAACATTCCCAAACCCTAGCAAGAATTAGTACTATGATTCCGTGAGTTGTGATTATCACAAGAGACTTTTCCTCACTAATCTGCTACACTGGTGATCCCGAGCATGATGAACTCTCCTTCATAATAACTCTTTACTCTACCACATCGGATGACATACCAGGCTCGTGCATTACTAAAGCCAGGACTTCTTTTTCTTAGGTCAAGTGGGTGGAGGTGGCTACATAACAAGTCGGGAGAATTTGTTGTCCCTATTGTCATTCTCTCATGTCGATCGGGATTTACGGTCCTCGAGCCTCCATGGAAAGAAAAACCCCTTTTATATGTCTGTTACAAGGATTATTTGACAAAACCCAAGGCTGCTGCCTCATTTATTGTGGTCTTTCCCCACATGTTTCTCCAAACTACATCTTCCTCTCCTATGGGGGAAGGTATTCAACCTCTACCCGCATAGCAGAGGTGAATCCACCAGCCTCAGGTTCCTCAATGCCGCCCAGTTCTTTGCAAAATTGTCTTTCTTTAGCCTTTACAACTTTCGACTTGGTCAGCCCTTTCTGTTGTCTTCTAGGATGGATTGAAACGTTACTATTCTTCCATAAGGGCACATGACTGAACTGCTTGCTCTTTGGCTTGCATAAGAGCCTGAAATTCATTAGAATGATTAGAGAAAAGAATAGTACATCCATATTACCCGCACCCCTTCCTTCCATCACTGTTCACAGTGGTTGTTGGATGGATTCCCCTGTTGTCGTATTGGAAAATTCATCAAGTTTTCTATCTGTTCCACTAGGGCTAGAACTCTTCCTTCCTGTGCTGCTTATGTAGGATCAGATCCTGAGTTCAGAGACTCTATAGTTGTCTTGCTCCTTAATTTTGGTGGCATTCTTCAGCACAAATGAGCCCCATTGTGGAATATGCACAACTATATAAAAAAACAAAAAGATGTGTGGATTTTCACAAAGATGTGTCCCACCGAGCGTGCCAAAAATATATTTCGGTGGATTTTCTAGTGGAATTCACCATAACATACAAAAAGCATGGAAATTGGTGGATGCGCGAGCGTGCCAAGAAATTGTAGTATTTTCGAACTGAAACTAGTGTTTCGAAATCTAACTTATGTTCAAACGACAAATGGATCCCCTAGTCCCTTGACAGTTCCTTAGATTCTAAATGAAAAATACCTTGAAAAATAGATTGCATAGACTGAAATGAAAGCTAAGAGAAAAACTGAACGGACTAGCTTGAAAAATAATTGATTTCATTGTAGAATTGGATTGAAAATCAAGTGCTGAAGCAAGAAAACTTTGAAGTAATAAATGCTTGTAAAAAAATAACATGTAAAACTAAGCTAAGAATCATAAAAAGATGGTTGATGAACTTGTACAAAATAAGATAAATGTTGAAATGTTCTTGCTCGATTTTGAGTGTTTGAAAGTCGGGTCCTTTGCTTTGATGTTGAGTCCTCATTTTATGGACATTTATCAGTAACTGAACCAACACACTTTCTCCAATAATTGTCCATGTCATCACTAGAGTCTTGTTCCCCAATTAACTTTCCCCACTTCCAATAACTGTTCACGTACTCTGCCACATCATGACTTGGAGAAAAAGTTTCTTCCATCTTCTACCTTTTAAACAAAGTCTCAATATTCTTAGATACAGCTTTGACAAGTTATTTAAAAATTCCAAAAATGTCCCTAAACCTTTTCATGGGTTAGTTCTCATGGGCTTTGACATTCTCGAATTTGGTTGGGCTCGGTTTGAGCTTGATATAACCCTTCGGTCCATTCCACTACCAATTGGACCGAAAAATTATTTTTAGTATCAACAATTTCTAAAATAATTATCTATACCTAGCTCTAAGTGATAAAAGGGCGAAGTTAGTTTAAGGGTGATCTTGAGTCCTTACAAGAATAATGTAATACAGATATAATAAAGAAAATACATAAAAAAATTGTAAATAATTTTTTAATATTATGAATAATTTTTTAAAAAAATTTAAAAACAATCGTTCCCAACAATTATTAGTTAGTTACATTTTTCTTTGTAGTGTGAGTTAGAGACTAGTCAATTATAGCAGTTTCAAATTATTGTCCTTATCTAAATTATTATGCATGAACTGAAGACAGTTGAGGTGCAAATTATTGTTCTTATCTAAATTATTATGCATGAACTGATGGACAGTTGAACAATCGCATGGACCAGGTAACTGCTTTGGCATGGATTTTCAAAATCCAGCATCACGGATTCCCACATTAAAAAAATCTGCACTTTTAACAAAAAAAAAACAAAAATTTACTATTTTTTTTATTCAATTTGGCAGTGAGCTGTATCATATGTGACTGGGATTCCATTTTAATGTTAAACCACAGCCTCTATTTTAAACTTAATTAGAAAGTGAAATGACTAGAATAATCTGATCAGAAAAACAAAAAGAACATAAAAAACATTAAATCAAAATTGTCAAAAAAAATATAGAATATTTTTCAGAAAACACCAAGTGTTCTCAATTTTTCAAAAATTATTCTAAAACATAGTTTTGAAAAACATAACCAAACCGGCCTTAGTGAGTACTTGGGATTTCATGCTTATAAAGAAAGTTAGCCCCGCAGCTTATAGGCTGTCTGAGTGCAGTAGAGAAGATGGTTGGAGGAGATGAGAAGCCGAGTCTGAGGTCTCATCTGATCGAAAGATGTGGGGAAGAAGATGCAGAAAGAAGGGGAGGGAAGGTTTTTTAGAGAGAGAAGGTGGTAGAAGCAGTGAAGAAGCAGCTATGGCTGTCAGGGCCTCTGATAACTGTCAGCCTTTTGCAGTTTTGTCTGCAGGTGATATCTGTGATGTTTGTGTGTCATCTTGGTGAGTTAGCTCTCTGGTTCTTCAATGGCTACTTCCTTCGCTTCTGTCACTGGGTTCAGCTTGTTGGTGAGTCGGCTTGCTCTTCTTTTGCTTGTTTTTCTCTGCAATATTGAAA
Source organism: Tetrastigma voinierianum (assembly GCA_016808115.1). NCBI lineage: Eukaryota > Viridiplantae > Streptophyta > Magnoliopsida > Vitales > Vitaceae > Tetrastigma > Tetrastigma voinierianum. The sequence goes on along the minus strand of JAEQBH010001334.1, from coordinate 418,011 downwards.
TCTATGGTTGTGGAAGGTGGGTATACCTATTGAACTTGGTGGGATTGTTCTGCCATTCAATTTTTTGTGATTTGCCTATTGTTTTGGAAATGTTATGCATGTTGGGGGTTCTCCCCATGTTGTCATGCTTATGAACTTACCTAATCACAGTACTCCCCTCAAACTAGGATTTTCTTCTTTTTCATTAAGTTTGGACACAGGAAGATAATCACTTATACTCTGGCCACTTATTCTCCATCCCTGCTGCACTTCCCAGATTTATGTCCAGAAAATCATACTTGACATTCAAGAACATAGTCCATGTTTTTTATGTCTGAATTTTGTATATATTGGGATGACAACCTTTCTTCTCCGTGGATGTAAGCTTCACAAAGCCGAACCACGTAAATATTGCTTTGCTTCTTATCCTTTTCTCCTTTTGTTTGCACTTTTAACATGCTTTACCACACCATTTTTTTGGGCATCCACACAGCTAAGCCTAAGCCATGCTCTAATACCACCCTTCCCTCCAATATATGACATAGTCGATTTTGGGTCTAATTCTTTATGATTTTGTTTTTGGGCTTCTCCCCTAAAAGACCTTATATTAATTGGATATTATCCATGCTCATCACCTCATGGGGACTTTGGATATTGTCCATGCTTATATTAATTGGGCTTCTCCATCAGAAGTGGGACTTTGGACAGACCCAATATACAGATTTTGTTTTTTGTCCGTGTTTTGTGTATAGGACAAGGGGTAGACTTGGCCAATTCAGGAAGGACTGGTGTGGACTTGATTCTCTTAGCCGTAATGGGATTTACCTTTTTTCCATGATGAGTCTGCTGTTTTTCTTATTTGTACAGAACAGGAGGAGAAAAACCGAAAATATATCATAAAGTTATTTTAAGCACTTCTTTTTTCCTCTATGTTATGTGAGATCTAAACGAAGCCGAAACTTATGCTCGTTTCATGATCCCAAGCCTGTTTGCCTATGGCCTCCTTCAGTGTCTAGTCAGATTCTTGCAGACACAAACATTGTCTTCCCAATGATTGTAATCTCTGGAATCACAACTTTAGTCCATCTTCTGGTGTGTGCCTTCTTGTTTTCAAGTCTGGCCTTGGAAGTAAAGGTGCTGCTTTGGCAAATAGTATATCCTATTGGGTAAATGTTTGTTGCTGGCATTATATGTCAGATTTTCGTCTTCTTGCTCGAAAACTAGGACTGGATTATCAAAGGAGGCCATGCATAATATCCCTGATTTTCTTAGACTTGCTATTCCTTCTGCTGGCATGGTCTGGTAAATTCATTTTTAATGGGTCAAATGATCCTCTAAAAGAAAATAACAATAGAGTCCCAATATCTCAATTTGTATTCCATGTCTCTAAAGATTTTAATGCAGTTTATTTATTTCCATGAAATTGAACAGCTTGGAAATGTGGTCGTTTGAACTGATGGTTCTTCTATCTGGTCTCCTTCCTAATTAAAAGCTAGAAACTTCAGTTCTTTCAATCTGGTGAGTGCTGATTGAATCCCAACATTATCTGTAATCATTTCTTGGGATTTTCCTCATTTCCATTTAGATTTATTGGTTTTTTTTTCATGTACAAGTACAATCCCACAATATAGTCTGATCTTAGTGGAACATAAATGTTTCCCAGCATTAATACAGGTGGAACAATTTGAATGATATCCTTTGGACTCAATGGAGCTGTGAGGTAAGTCCTCTAAATTGACCATGTATTCAACATTGAAGTTCTTATGACTTTGATTCAGAGCTAAATTTCCAGTACTAGGTAAAAAAGGGAAAAGAAAAACTAGTCAGAACTTACTAATTTGTGGGATATCGTCTTTATTTCAACTTCACAAGTGAACTTGATGGTCTAATTGAAACTCAAAAACATGCATATATGTTCTAACATGTTCTTGTTTTCTCTGTTACATCACAAGGGTCTCAAATGAACTAGGAGCCGGGCATCCACAATAGCAGTAAATTATTTGGAATCACCACCGTTGATGGATTGCTTTGTAAAAAATAATTTAAGAAAGTATCGCCTTATCTGAAAAATGTCAAAAAATACTTGTAATGGAAAATAACGTCAATTCTCACTTGATCCCAAAGATATGCAAAACATTTATGAAATTTATGTAAAGAATCAATTAGCAGGTTCTTACTTTATTTGATACAGACAATCACAACATCAATTCTCCGTCCCTTGTCTTACAGTTTCTAGAATTTTATGTCAAATATGATATATTAATGAAAAAAAGAACCAAATACCCATACAAAACAAACATGAAATTCGATCTTACCATGCCTATAAAATAGAAACGATTTTTATTTACTGTGGGTAACCTTTTTACAACTAAAAGTCCATGTCATGTAATGGCTGGTTCTGATTTATTAATTTCAACTTAGCTCATGATAGAATGCCATTCTTGTAGCCCAAGTAGTATGTTGCCTTGAAAAAAGTTTCTGTCTTCATCATGTTGAATTAAATTTAGCCATTTACCCAATAATTAATTAACAAGATATGAGAAATCGCCTCCAAATTCCAAGAACAAACGGATAAACAAACAGCCCCCATAGCAATTATTTTCAATTTTTAGAATAAACTCCCAAGTTAGGGCCTGTTTGTTTTTTTACTTTTGTTGAAAGTTAAATAGCTTTCAGCATTCAGCTGTTTGTTTTTAAAAATTTTCATTACTTATTGTTTAAATTTCTAAAAAAAATTCTGAATAGAAAAAGTAAAAATATTTTGCCTTTTCTATCGTAAAAGTCATCTCACCAAAACGTTAAAACTCACCATTGCCCAACAAGGAGGAGGGCTGAAGAATACTCACTACTATTACGATAACGTGTGCTCGACGTACGCCATCCCGATCCACTGCTTATTTTGTTCTCAAACCCGTCTCCATTTAAAAATTAATTGGGGACAGCATGAGATGTGCTGAGGGGATGGGAAAATTCCCTCAAACCCGTCTCCGCTTACATCCGATTGCTTATTTTTTTATTTTTAATTTTTTATATTTGTTTTTTTATTATATTAAAATTAATATCTTTCATAAAAATAAAAATTATGAATTTTTATAATTATTTATTAAAAATACTTAATTATTATTAATATTTATATTAAAAGTATAAAATAAAATAATAAAAATATTTTTAAAATATAATCGTGCATGGTAAGGAACCCGAAATAACTCATCTTGTTGTCATCCATACTCATTACTCAATGTTAAAAAACAAACAACCTAATACTTAATGCTATTAAGTACTATTCAGCATTAAGATCAAAAAGAGTTTTATTTAATATTAAGTAAAAAAACCAAACGCCACCTTAGTTTTGGCCTGAATCTTAAACTTTGTGAACCATGTGAGGAAAAGTTTTGTTATAGATAATTTTAAGGTTGTGTATGGTTCCCTAAAAGTAATAAGGAAAAAAAATACTAAGAAAAATTATTTTCTTATATTTGATTGTCTAATAAAAAATCTTAAAAGAAAATCAAATATAAACAAAATTATTTAGAAACTTATAAATTTTTATATTATTTAATCTTCATATTAGAAAATTAAAATAAATAAAATTAGTTTACAGTGATAATTAATAAAAATCGGATTCAATTATATCTTTTTTTTCCTTCTTTTTTTTCTCCCTCAAATTTTTTGGAATCAAACATGGCCTAAGGAAATTATTAATAGATATTTTGCTTGTAGGTGTATCTCTAATATATTGACTTTGGAAAAATAAGAAGCAATTTTCTAAAAGATCTTGTCCATGCATATCAAACATAATGACATGCAAAGCTTTTTTAAAGATCTTGTCCCTGCATACCAAACATAATGACAATTTTAAAATCATTTTATTTGATTAAAAGAGAAAAATATTTTTTTTAGTTAAAATGTTATTAAAAACATCCTTTTAACTTGTATTTTATTGTTCTTACTTATTTTTTAGAGTTCCTTAAAATAATTGTTGTAACATATTAACATTATTAAAAATATTTTAGTTTAAACAAACTTTTATTCCAGATACATCATAAAATAGTTTCAAAACTTATAAATTGTTTGTTTTTTACTTCGATTTTCATAAATTTTTTAAAAAATAGTTATTAAATAGATTTTAAGAGTTTCAAAACTCTTTAATACTCATCCTCAACGTTGTGGAGAAAAAAATTGAAATATTAAGTTTTTCCGGGAATCATTAGACCCGTGACTCATAGAGTCATAATGTAAGTATTTACTTGCTTGGATGAATAATTTTTCACTTGATGAAATTTTAGTACATTTACTTTTAATGAAAAATATTATAGGGCAATAAATATGCTTACTTTAATAATTAATTATTTTCAAAATACTATATGAAATTCAATGGCTTAAAATTATGATTAAAATTATAAAACTAACTTTCCACCATAAATTTAAAGTGCTAAGAAAAATATTTCGAAAATAATTATCTATACATTAAGTGCTAAGAAAAATATTTAAAGTGCTAAGAAAAATAATTACCTTAAGTGGTAAAATGGTACATTGAGTTTATGGGTGATCTCAAGTCCTTACAAGAACATAACATTATAACGATATAATACAAAATAAATAGATATAAAAAAAATTATAAATAATTTTTTAAATATTATGAATAATTTTATCAAAATTTTAAAAATAAATAAACCATCTTCAATAATTATTGGTTAATTAGTTAGGGAGCGTTTGTTTTTTTGACTTTTTTTTAAAGCAATTTTATTTCTAAATTTTTAAAATTTTCTTCTAAATAGAAAAGGCCAAAATATTTGGCATTTTCCATTTAGAAAAATCCATATTTTAAAAGGAAAAAGCTATATTTTAAAATTTTCTTAAAATATTTTAAAATCTTCCCAAAATATTCTAAAATCTTTGAAATTCACACAAAATATTTTAAATAAACAATTTGACTTCATCAATTTTTTTTATTATCAAATTTATATATTTTATCTTAATTATATAAAATAGATAAATATAATAATAATTTTTTTAACAATGATAATAATAGATTTTTTATCATAATAATATTTTTTTTATTAAAATGCTAAGAAATTACACACATATTATATAAATATTTTTCATTTTATCAAGTTAAACAAATTGCTTTCATATAATTAAGATGTTAATTTTAAACTTAATACTTAATATAAATACGATATTAAAAAAACAAACAACTTTATACTTAATGTCGCGCCCCAACCCCCGCTTAGGCGGAAGAGGGTGACGCGGCACGGAACTTGGACTCTTTAACCTGTTTTTTTTTTACATTGGTGAGCTCATAACATGTAATTAATTCATAATCTCAAATACATATAAAACAACCAAAGCATTGGTGTTCATAATGTCCTGTACAAATATCTGAGTCCCATTGAGTTATACATATACAAAAAAAACTTTACATGTACATATTCAAAATCAGAGGTAGCGACCTATAGGTGTTGACTCCTATTGCTATGTTAGCCCTCTTGTGTGTCGAACGGTTGGGATGTCCTCTTCAATACCTACAAAGATGAAACACCCATGCTAAGCTTATAGCTTAGTGGGAAACACATATAACATATATGACCACCACTAGTGGTCCTCAAAGACGATATACAATTTACAAAATTTGGTTTGCTTTTGCAATATCTATTCATATATCATTATACTTGTACATTATACCATTTAGTAGAATTCTCACTCTCAATTGTCATAATGCATAGTACTTTTCATATCATTATAACTCTATCACATTTTTTCATTTCGAATCATTGTTTCCATGTTACATGCTTCTTATAATCGTTTCCATGTTACATGCTTCTTATAACCGTTTCCATGTTACATGCTTCTTATAACATTTTCAATCATTTTTTTTATCACATCTTATGTCTTATGTCTTACCTGCATATTCCAAGAAGTGGATAACGAGTATAATCTGTATGTACTAGAAGGTACTATCTCTGTACAAGATAGTGATCTCTATCTGTATAACCCAAACAGGGCCGCTATAATGAACCAAACGAGATTTATGTCATCGACCCAAACGGGGCCTCGATATCTATAAATTGTATGCTGCAACAACTGTATCCCTATAGGCATGTCTATCTATCCCTCTACCTAGTGACAGATGCAGACAGTCAAGCTTATTACATTTTCATTCATGTTCAAGCTATGCACATCTCATGTACATGGATAATGTCAATCACATGTATTCACATGAGATACTTTCAGACAGTATTCCTTTATATATATACTATAACCGTTACTTTTATCATAACATGTACGACCATGTTCTTAGTATTGCTCGTATTTCTGATCATGTAATCATATTTCATATAGCAATCATTTTTATAATTCTTTTACAATTTCATTTATTCACTTGAATCTCGTTATACCGAAATATTTCCTACAAATAGAGCTCCCTTTAGATGAATTTATGGGTATAATGGGGTCCAAATTTGAATACACTTATTTCAAGGAGATTTGTTTGCCTAGAAGTCTAGTTACCCAGAAATTTGAATCACTCAATTTAGATGAGTGATGAACAAGTTATGGCCAAGAAAAAAACGTGGGTTTTGAAAAATTTTTGACAGCATCTCCTCTAAAACCCCAACATTTTCTTTATACAAACATTCCTCAATTGAGGACCACAACCAACTCAAAACCATAAAACTAAGCTACGACCAACAACCATCATTATTATACAAAGTTAGGATTTTTCCCAAACCCAAACACCATCATAAAGGGTTTTAGGTTTAGTTTCCATACCTTAAATATCTTGCAATCTCTTCTTTCTTCTTCCTTCTTCTTCTTGATCACATAAACCCTTGAATACATGGAGTAATTCAAACCAAAGTTGTCTTCCCTCTCACTCCTATATGCCCTAGCTCTCAAAAACCCAAAGGAGAATGTCTCATTTACAAGACCAATATTTGGTCTTATTCCCATCTTTCACAAGGCCATGTTTGGCAAAACCCATTTTTGCATTATTTTCCATTTTTTTTCATTTAAGTCTTTCCTTTCGTTTCATTTGCTATTTCAGCTTATCAATATTTCTATATTGGCATATAAACTTATTATCATATAACCTTTAGGTCCTGTATTGGTAAATTACTAATTTACCTTTGACTCTTTGATTAATCTCGAGTTTTTATCATTTTTCACCTTTAGCCATATTAATTTCCGATAAATTCAAAATTAACTTATATTATACCCTAAACATGTTATAAAACTATTAGGGTATAATTTGGGATGTTACATTAGTACTATTAAGCCTTATTCAACATTCAGTGAAATAAAAGTTATATTTAACATTTAGTTAAAAACTAACACCCTACATTTTTCTTAGTGGTGTGAGTCAAAGACTAGTCAATTATGGCAATAGCAAATTATTGTCCTTATCTAAATTATTATGCATGAACTGATGGACAGTTGAACAATCGCATGGGATCAGGTAACTGCTTTTAGCAAGGACCTCCAATAAAAAAAATATGACTTTTAGCAAAAGAAACAAAAATTTACTATTTTTTTTATTCAATTTGGCAGTGAGCTGTATCGTATGTGACTGGGATTCCATTTTAATGTTAAAGACAAGACATAGAAAAAAGAGAGGTTCCAGTTTTAGTATTGACAGTTTATTACATTGTAAAAATGATTAAGTCTTAAAAAGTCTTAATTAGCAAGTGAAATTATCAAAATACCCTGTTCAAAAACATTAAATTCAGAACAGTTTTCAGAGTTGTAAAAAAAAAAAAGAAGCACTTTTTAAAGAATACTAAAATGCTATGTTTTAAAAAATTGTTGTCAATCAAAAACAGAACCAGGCCCTTAGTCAATACCAGATTTTATGTGCTCATAAAGCAATTAGGCCCCGCTGCTTAGGCGGTCTGAGCGTGTGTGCAGGAGAAGATGGTTGGAGGAGATGAGAAGCCGACTCTGAGGTCTCATCTGATCGAAAGATTTGGGGAAGAAGATGGAGAAAGAAGGAGAGGGAAGGTTTTTGAGAGAGGAGGTGGTAGAAGAAGTGAAGAAGCCTAGCTATGGCTGTCAGGACCTCTGATAACTGTCAGCCTTTTGCAGTTTTGTCGGCAGATGATATCTGTGATTTGTGGGTCATCTGGGTGAGTTAGCTCTGTCCGGTTCTTCAATGGCTACATCCTTCGCTTCTGTCACTGGGTTCGGCTTGTTGTTGAGTTGGGTTTCTCTTCTCTTGCTTGTTTTTCTCTGCAATATTGAAATCTATGGTTGTGGAAGGCGGATATACGTCTTGAACTTGGTGGGATTGTTCTGCATGCTATTCAATTTTTGTGATTTGCCTGTTGTTTCGGAAATGTTATGCATGCATGTTGGAAATCTCATGGACTTTGGGCTCACTATTAGGAAGAAAGCCTTTACCCGCGGCCATCGACCCCGGCTAAAAGCAGTATATAATGCAGCTATAAAATATACTACATTACTGGCATTTAATTATTGTGTATGGAGAAATCCCCATAGATGCTGGTCACTTCATAAACCGTGGCTATAGGCTCTTCATTATTTTAATAATTGGGCATAGTTTATAGTCGCTGTTTGTGGTTGACCCGATCATAGGGTATCAGTTTATATCGCGGGTTTCAGATCACCCTCGCCATAAGACGGTTATAAATGAGGTTTTGGTTGACCCCGGCCATATGATAGTTTTTAGCCGCGATTTATGATTGACCCCGGCCATAAGGTGGTTTATTACCATGATTTGTAATTGAGCCAACCATAAGGATGGTTTATAACCACGGTTTATGGTTGACCCCGACCATAGGGATGATTTATAGTCATGGCCAGGTTGACCCATGTTTGGCTAATAAGTTGATGGTATTCAAAACTTAATGTTTATAATTAATTATCAAACATGCTTCATGTATTGATACCAAGACACCAAATTCTTAGTAACAAATCAGAATGTATGTTTAGGTTGGTGAAATGCTATGGCAAGGAGATAATCAGATAATGATTATTTAATGTAATTATGAAACCTCTGTATTTTGGAAAGAGAGTCTCCAATCATAAGCAGCCATATACAATATCCCAATTACATGGAAAAAATATGATTGGAAGCTGAAATGGTAATTATAGAAGAGATGAAGCAATATTCTACTTCCTTTTTTAATATTGTCTAATGTCTATCTTTCTTTCACCTTTTCCTTTTTTTTTTTGTCTTATATTTCATCATGAGTAATGAGTAAGATTGGGGAGGAGGAGCTTCATCATGTCATTGCCGCTACCACATGATTCCGAAATCCAAACAAGGAACAGCATTTTGTAATAAGAGTAATATTTTTCTACTACTTTCCAAAAGAAATTAATGAGAAAACAATAAAAGGAAGTTTTTTTTTTTGGAAACAGAAAAACGGAAAATGTAAATTGCACTCTAGTCATGATTCTTCAGCCCTCACAATCATTCCGGGTTAGAGATATCCTCGCTTTAGAGTGAAGTGCATCGCGTACAGCCACAACATTTAACATGACCAGACTCAAAGCGATCCGTCACCATTTTGTTACTGCATGGTGACCCCATTCCGTTAATCATTATATCGACATATTGTAGAGGTTTTTCCAGGCCAATAACTTGCTGTTCAAAAAAGGTGTCCTAGACATCCATCCATGCCTATATATATATATATATTACTTTGGATTCAAATACTATTACATATCAGTATTATGAACTAGTAGTACTATGGATAATGACAATTTAGTAAACTTTTTATGGGTGTCCAATTATGAAATGTACAAGTAGAAGAAGACAATTTTCTAGGAATATGCCAAAAGGTTTGAGACAAAGACAGTTTGAAAACTGATACCAAAAGTTGAGTAGAAAATCATTTGTTTCTAGGAAAATATTCACATGAACAGTAAAAAGTTATGTTTTCTTTTTGGTCTTTAGTTTTCCAAGAAAAGAAAAAAGAAATGTTGTGTAGAAATTAACAGTCACCTGAAGATTGATATCAATACTGTAAACTCCATCAAAACAATCTCTTAGAATCTGGTAAACTTCTGCAACCCCAAGAAACCTTTGAGACCTTCATGTCTCCATTAGGAGAAACTCTCTCCCAAATACTTATCAATCAATCTAAACTTTCTTCATCTTCTGAGCACACCATCATCACTAACAAAAAGTTTTTTCTAATTAACTTCAATACCTTGATTCACATCATAAACACCCCCATCATTCCCACACACCAACAAATCATCTAAACTTGCTGTTCAGGCTTTAGAGGGATTTAACTCCTGTACATCCCATGGATAAAGAATCCGCCTCACAAAAACATGAGATGGAAAAATAACTGTAAAATTAAAATCTCTGCAGATTTTTTAGATTAGCAGAGTACCTATGGAAATGCAGGGAAATAGTGAAATAGTTTTCTTCAGCCTCAATATATAATATGGACAAAAAAAAAGATATCTGGGAAATTGAAGAAAAACTTGAGCCTGCAACATATTAAAAAAGATGAATTGAGATTCTACAGGGTCACTCTATTACTTAGGGAATATCGAGTAAGAAACTCTCTGGTCAATCGTGAGAACAAAAAACAGAGAAATGCAATCAGTTGGTTTTAGGGAATGAACGAAAATATCAATCTAAGATAGAATTTTGATCAATTAAGTTCATCACCTACCAGAAAGAGAAGATGTCTTCATGGATAACACTTTGGTGAAGTATATTGTACCTGTAATCTTATCACGAATCATTGCACTCAAAAAAAAAAAAAAAAAAAAAAACACCAGAACAATTGAAATCACATGTCTAGAGCAGAATTTCAGAGAGACATACCAAACTGGTGTGGCATTCCAACGACAATTTCATCGAATCAGCTTCCAGAATCCTAATCAAACTTTCCCAATACAAATACCAGACTTGCCTCTCGCGTAGCCTCAATAAAAACCTGGAACATAGTATAGTCATGACCCATCGATGTACCCAACAGACTGAGTATCAGTTCAAAATGAAACCTGAACACAGAAAAAGAACCCACTTGATCTTTTATAGATAGACTCCCAACTTGATATCTAGGACGCATAAAGACCTATGATCACTTGAGTCCTTCTTGACTTATCTTGCTCATCCTGATGGGGAGCTACTCAGTGCATGGTGAAGCAATCATTCAATCAGTGAATGATATATACCATCTCTACCAATTTTAGATAAATTTGGTGGTTAGAGATTCATATGGCTGGTCTATTGCCTGGTGATCCCTCAAGATCATGGAATGTGTAATTAAGGTGTAGTTGATAAATTTCCTCGTGAAAACCTGAGGAAGCTGCGTGGCCGTTAGTACTTTATCTAGGAAGGTGGAAGGTGATCAGAGGAAAGGGTTAAGTAAAGAGACATTGAACCATTCTAGAATCTTCTTTTGGAAGCAAGGAGGTGGGTGGAGTGGCACAAACTTGATCTACAAGGGCAGTCTTGATATTTTGGATGGAAGATGAATATGATAGATACTTCATGGATGATACCCCCACCCTTTTTCCGCACAGAGTAAGAGCTTGACTTAGACTTGGGTGTTAGGTTTCACTTGCTTTACTAGGTTCATTCTAGGGACTTCTAGAAACTACTATTCCTACAAAACAGAGGTTGATTTCAATAATATGACTAGCACACAAACTGATTATTTATATCATTATCATATGCTCCCGTGATTCAGCAATCTATTAATCTTACATATTGTCAATACACTGAACACTGGGTAAGAAAACACCCACTTTCTTAGGGTTTTTTTTTTCTTGTTTTCTTTTTCAGGGAACATCATCGAACACTAGAACCAGCTACATTGTTTTTGGGGGGATTTTTTGCCTTTCTTTTTGCTATCAAACAAGAGACAAAAGATGAAAAATAATACAATCAACAACCACTCTCTCTTGAGTGAGTGTCCTACATTTCCTTTCTTCTCCTACACCATATCGATCCTAGGTCCAACTAACAATTTATCTACGCTGATCATCCAAGCATTCTCACAACCAAATGATCTTGAACTGTTATTAAGATTAACTTCCTAAGAGAAGTTGTTAGGAAATTTTCAAATGTCAATCTAAGAACGCCAAATTTTCCACATGCCGGAAATTTGAGGAAAATTTCAAATGCCAACTTAAAATCACAAACATGAAACAAAAAAATCAAATCAAATAATAATTGAATTCAGAATCCAAAATTGACTCGAAAGAAACAAGAGTAGTTACTTCACCAAGTGATTGATTTGATGTAAGCGTACATAAACAATCAACCCCTCGATTTGACAATAATCCAAATGGGTATGTAATAAGGAATTGAAGATTACGTGAGAATAAAAAATCGCAACCCTCAATATGGGAACGCCATTTCCCGCTTGTCATCACCTTCGAGAGAATCTATGCAGACAAATGCTACAGTTTTTCCACTCGTCGTAAAGTTTTAGACAATTTAGAGATTACGAGGATGTATGGGACTATACCAGGTTAGGGTTTTAAGACGAGGAACGTTGGGGTTTTGAGAATAGCAGAAAAGGGCATGCGAATGGGAGGAGTAAAGGCACATCGAGATTTCAGAAAATTGGATTTCAAATGGGAGGAGTAGATCAACATTTCAAGATTCCACCATCAATTGTGAGAGAGATGGTGAGCTCAATAGCTTTTAATAAGCGGAAGAGATAGTGAGCAGGAGTGAGAGAGGGGGAATCATTTAGGCTTGTGTGTAACTTCAATGGTAACAGTCAAAAAGGTCGTGGTGTCTATCATATCCCATAGTAGCGCCCTAACACTTTTGTGCCCATCAAATACTATATCATAAATGAGAACATTTAGTATGCAGCGATATGAGCCTATATAGTAAGGCTCATTTAATATCTATGGTTAAAGAGTCGATGAAAATGTCCTATCCTCGCATCAATTCAATAAACGCGGTCATAGGTATTTTTAGTTACGAAATTTAATAACCCCTACTAAAATTATGTTACTATAGCTCAAATTTCACGTAGTGGCTTCTCTCATATTGTCCATACTTATCAACTCATAATGGTTCCTTGTCTTTAACTGCGTTTGGACATGTCTTCTATGAAGCACCACCTCATGGGTCACCATATCATTTTGTTAATGTGGGACTGTTATTTGTCTTTCAATGCGTTTGGACACACGCCTTATGTAAAACACCATCATATCATTTTGTTTACGTGGGACTTCGTTACTTGTCTTTCACTGTGTTTGGACACACACATGATGTAAAGCACCACCATATGATTTTGTTTATGTGGGACTTTGTTACTTGTCTTCAGCCGCGGTTGAAGCACACATGTAAAAAGCAAGTAACACCGACACACGCTTTATGTGAAACACCACCTACCGTATGTCACCACATCATTTTGTCTTATTCTAATTATACCGCGTTTAAATGGTGTTTAATACCACTCATGATAAAACTCTATGGATCATTCCCTCCATATTGGTTTGATATTTTTGACTTTGGGCCTAAGTCCTCGTATTTTGTTCTTTGGCTTCTCCCCGAAAAGGAATCGTACAAATTAGATGTTGTCCATACCTATCAACTCAGGTTTAAGACGAGGAACGTTGGGGTTTTGAGAATACAAAAAGGGCACGCGAATGGGAGGAGTAAAGGCACATCGAGATTTTTAAAATCGATTTCAAATGGGAGGAGTAGATCAGCATTTCAAGATTCCACCATCAATTGTGAGAGAGATGGTGAGCTCAAAAGCTTTTAATAAGCGGAAGAGATAGTGAGCAGGAGTGAGAGAGGGGGAATCATTTAGATGTTGTCCATACCTATAAACTCAAATTAGATGTTCTTTGGCTTCTCATTCCTATCCCAGGTGTTACTTTGGATAGGCATAACTATGTAGTTGTAAGAAATGGATTTACAGATTTTGTTTTTTGTCTATGTTTTGTGTATAGGACAAGTGGTAGACTTGGCCATTTCAGGAAGGACTGGTGTGGACTTGATTTTCTTAGCTGTAATGGGATTTACCTTTTTTCCACGATGAGTCTGCACTTTTCAGCTCAGTTTTCCATTTTTGTTATTGTAGAACTTGTTTACAGCTGTTTGACTCTGTTTTTCTTATTTGTACAGAAGGGGAAGAAAACCAAAATATATCATAAAGTTATTTTAAGCACTTTCATGATTTTTCCTCTATGTTATGTGAGATCTAAACCAAGCCTTTAGTCTTTCCATTCAAATCCTTTGTGATAGATTTTTTTTTCCTGGATGAATGCATTAATAAGCTTCTAGAACACAAATTATTGACTTTCTTTATTCAGTTGTATTTCTTTCCACAAGAGTTGTTTAAAGTGGGGAAAATGCTAAATTTTTTCTCTTTTTTCTTTTTGGTTGGATAGATGGGGATGGCAAGTGCGTTGGATACCTTATGTGGGCAGTCATATGGAGCAAAGCAATACCATCTACTTGGTGTACACATGCAGAGGGCCATGCTTATTCTTCTCCTTGTTAGCATACCTCTTTCTATCATTTGGGCATATACAGGAACCATTCTAATGGCAGTAGGTCAAGACCATGAGATATCACAAGAAGCCGAAACTTTTGCCCGTTTCATGATCCCAAGCCTGTTTGCCTATGGACTCCTTCAGTGTCTAGTCAGATTCTTGCAAACCCAAAACATTGTCTTCCCAATGATGGTAATATCTGGAATCACAACTTTAGTCCATCTTCTGGTGTGTTGGCTTCTGGTGTTCAGATCTGGCCTTGGAAGTAAAGGTGCTGCTTTTGCAAATAGCATATCCTATTGGGTAAATGTTTTGTTGCTGGCACTATATGTCAGATTTTCGTCTTCTTGCTCGAAAACTAGGACTGGATTATCAAAGGAAGCCCTGCATAATATCCCTGATTTTCTTAGACGTGCTATTCCTTATGCTGCTATGATCTGGTAAATTCCCATTTCTTAATGCTTCATATCTCTCTGTCAAGAAAATAACAAGAAAGTCCCAATGTCTCAATTTGTATTCCATGTCTCTAAAGATTTTAATGCAGTTAATTTATTTCCATGAAATTGAACAGCTTGGAAATTTGGTCATTTGAACTGATGGTTCTTCTATCTGGTCTCCTTCCTAACCCAAAGGTAGAAACTTCAGTGCTTTCAATCTGGTTAGTGTTGAATCCCAACATTATCTGTAATCATTTCTTGGGATTTTCCTCATTTCCATTTAGTTTTATTGGGTTTTTTTTTCATGTACACATGTACGTACAACCCCACATTATAGTCTGATCTAAGTGGAACATAATTGTTTCCCAGCATTAATACAGGTGGAACAATTTGGATGATCTCCTTTGGACTCAGTGGAGCTGTGAGGTAAGTCATCTAAATTGACCATGCATTCAACATTGATTCAGAGCTAAATTTCCCATACTAGGTAAAAAAGGGAAAAGAAAAACTAGTCAGAACTTACTAATTTGTGGGATATCGTCTTGATTTCAACCTCACGAGTGAACTTGATGGTCTAATTGAAACTCAAAAACATGCATATATGTTCTAACATGTTCTTGTTTTCTCTGTTACAGCACAAGGGCCTCAAATGAACTAGGGGCCGGGCATCCACAAGCTGCTCAAGCTTATGCATTTATCGCTCTAGGTACGGCCATATGCCCATAATCACAGGCATTCTCATAGGAATAGTTCTGATACTAATAAGAAACATATGGGGCTATGCCTACAGCAATGAAACAGAAGTGGTCAAATATGTAGCTGAAATGATGCCAATTATTGCATTAGGCAACTTCCTAGATTCACTGCAGAGTGTTCTTTCAGGTTCTTTCCATCATTCTTCTGATATTAACATCATTATCATAAGAAATCAGACAAACTTTGAAGTATGCCAAAATTTACCACTTCTAAAAAACACAACACATGTTTTCCCTCAAAATTGAAGCTGAAATTCTGCAGCTAATTTTCTTGTTTTCATTAACACTTAGGCACTGCTAGAGGATGGTGCCTATGTCAATCTAGGATCATATTATCTTGTGGGAATTCCTTCTGCTATTTTATTAGCTTTCGTCTTCCATATTGGAGGCCGGGTATGAGTTTATCATTTCTCCCTTTTACTAACATGTATTTTATCATATGGAATTAACTTGAAGCAACTGATTTCTTGTCATTTGGTCTGTTTAACTTCTTGGATTAGGGCCCCTGGTTCGGGATTATATGTGCTCTTGTAGTTCAAGTGTGTTTCTTCTTATCATAACTCTACGAACTGACTGGGAAGGTGAAGTAAATTGTTCTTTCTTTCTTTCCTGTCATTTTCAGTGCTTGAATCTCTTTTATTTCTCCTCCCGGAACTGAAGGCTTGTTACTTCTTTGTTTAGGCTAAGAAGGCTACAGATAGAGTCTGTGACGCTATAATCCCCGTCGTGACAGTGCATTGAACTGAAATATACATAAAAGAAGTGGAATCTGCAGAACAACTGGGTGAATGATTCAGCTTTGTTGTGGTCTACCAGAAGTCCCCAAAATTTTTAAAAAAAGCTGCCATTCTCTTGAAAATTGGAACTGTTAGGATATTATTTATGTTCCATACCCTCATTATTCGGTAAAAGTAACCATTTCTTTAAAAACATAAAATATATAAATGATGAATGATATTTAGTCTAAAACATAAGAATTAATTTTTTTGCATAAATTTGATATATTTATTTTTGATATTATCAAATGGTGCTCTTAAAATAAGAAAAAATGGTAATTATGGTAAAAAGCTTACCAAAAAAGAGTTTAGAGCAATGGAATCATAATTGTTTTTTTTAATAGAAATTTTATTTAGTTGAATAGAATAATGTTTAATAGAATTAAGTGTTGATGTTTCGGGTTAAGGTTTGGGGCAAATTTATTCAATATGATGAGACTAACAATACAAGGTTTTGGGGCCTTTATGTTATAAGTAAGGCACCATGCTGCATGACCAACTAAATAAGATTTTATTGCCTAATTCGATCTTCCCAAAATTCCTCTTGGCACAGAGCTACTTAGGGTAGTTTTGCTTTCTTTGTGGTAAGCTAGGCCATACAAAACGTTTTTGTGATCTTCACTTTTCTATGGCAAAGGACTCTATGGTTCATGGATGGGGTAATTGGTTGAAAGCGTCTTTTCGAGCCTCTTCTTCTGGTGGAGGTTGGTTACGGGATGAGAAGGGTGAGCCCATTCATTATGATAGTGTGATTCTGGAGACTTCAAGTGTTTTTCTGGGCTCATTGGTTCCAGCTAGGCAGTCCACTAGTTCGGATCCTATAACGGTGGATGTTAGGAAGGAGTTGGATAGCTTGGTGCATCATTTGCAGCCTATAAACTCTATTCCAACTACTCCTAAGAATTCTAGTATGTCGCATGTATAGTCAGCTTTGGATGAAAACATGGAGGTGGACTTACAAGATGATAAGAAGCGAAGGCATGAGGGTGTTTTGGCTATGGCCCTGGATTCTACGGGGAAAGCTTTAGTTACTAAAGTGATTCTTCTTCTAGTTTGGATAAAGATTCATCTTCAGTTATTGATCTGGAAAAGTTTGTAGAGCAGGCTCGCCAACAACCAAGAGTGCCGGCTTTTAATGAACCGTCGAGGTTTAGGAATCTCGGTGAGCGCCTGTAGCTGGTGGATTTGGTTAAGGGACATCGTCTCCCAGATGAGTTTCATGGAAACACTAGTTCATGAGATGAAGATTGAGGAGTCATGTATCAAGTTCTATTTCTAGTAAATTTGCAATTAATATCATCGCATAGTGGCTCAAGGCTATGCTATGGGATTCATCTTGAGTTGTTCGATTCAATTTCTTTCTAATAACCATATCGACCTTGTTATTTCGAAAGCACCGGTGATTGGCGTTTGATTTGGTTATTATGGTTTCCCGAACGCCATAGACGGCGGCTTGAATTTATCAGATGCCTCGCAATTTTTTCTTCCCTCCCATGGGCTCACAGACAGACTTTAATGATATTCTTTCTCTATCTACAGCAAGCGTGCGTTTTTATTCGACGCTCTTCTGCGGGTTTTTCCATGGTGCTTTAAATTTAATTGTATTTGAATGGGAGTTGCTTTCAGATGGTTACAGGTTTTACTCGGGGAGCGAGTAGGGCTCTCCTCATCGGGTTTAAGAAAGTTGGATTACGTTTAAGGCAATGGATCGGGCTTGAGTTGTTCCTCCCATAAGCCTTGAACTTGTTCGCCGCTTCTTCTCTAGAGCCTATTCCATTTAATGCGCTAGCCTCTTCTCAAGAATGCTTGCATCAATTTTGTGACGCCCTAATTCCCAGGGGTCATTTTTGTACTTTTTTTTTTTGAATAGTGACCCTAAACAAATTACAACATGCCTGGCCACGTGATCAAAGCCCACGCATGCCACGCACCCTGGGTCAAGGACAATCGCTTAGCTCTAGCTCTGCTTGTAACCTAAAAAGCTCACAATGAATAATTTGATATAACCGCTTAATAGCGGCGCTCACACGACACCGTGGAAACCGGTGTCGCGACCAACTGCCGCATTTGTCGCTTCCCCGGTCGTGGATAACCCAAATGTTCCACTTTGTCGCGACACCCAGAATCAGGTCGCGACCCAACTTCAGCCCACAGTGCAATACCTTTGTTGCGACATCAAAATTTGTGTCACGACCAGAAAAAACCCCAACTGCCTATGGACTTGTCGCGACATCAAGGTTCATGTCGCGACCTAGGCACCCATTGAAGCCAACCCATGTCGTGACACAAAAAAACTATGTCGCGACCCAACCATGTCACGACACATAAGAACTGTGGCTACGACTCGAGTCGCTTCACAAGCAAATGTTTTAGGTCTTGTTTGCGCCAAGGCCAGGCGCCGCCGCGCCGATCTAGGCTCGCGCGCATTACGCGTGAGCTGCCCTGGTCATGTGCATGCCTTGTCGTCATTGCCAGGACACCAACTCCGCAACGCCGACCTAGGGTCGAAATGGGCAAGAGTCTATCTAATTGGTCCCCTGCACCTTTTCTTTTTGTTCTACCTACTGTAAAACCACAGAAAATTGCCTTATTACTACAAAGGCTATTGGAACATGGAAAACTCACCAAAATGTATGTATTGTACAAAAAGAGTTAATTTACAATTTTTTTTAATTACAAATTACAAGAAAAACTGGGACTTTTATCCGGAATTTACAAAATATAGAATAAGGCTGTGATTCGCCATTTTCGCTTCTCTAAGCGCCTCTGATGTCCCATCCTCGCATACCTTCGGGGCATCTGAAATGGTTATTCCCACGATCGCGAGCAATGCCCAAGAGTTGAATTTTCCTACAATGGTTACTCCCCACCTATGTCATAATGGCACGCCCAAACATCTCAAGTAAAACATGTATGTCTCCACTAAATGTTCAAATGTTATGGATGAGAATGTAACTCACCCTTTCCCCACATCTCAGCCCTCATCGACTTCACACACGCATATGCTAAGTGTGAAAATAATCGCCTTCAAAACAAAGGTTTTTGTTTTTGAAAACATATTGGTTAATCTCCGATATAATTTTGTTGGACAACCCTCCGAACAAATACGTTGGACAATCCTCCGAGGTGAATTGTTGACAATCCTCCGACACACCCATCACACATCCTCTGATATGAACTGTTGGACAACTTTCCAATGCAATTCTTCGGACAACTTTCAGATATAATTTTTGGACAACCCTCCGATACAAATACTAGTGAGCATACTCAAAAAAATTTATTGTTTGGACAACCCACTGATTTTATTTTTCATGCACTCACACCTACCATTCTAGGGTGCCCTAGTGCATATGAAACGCAATAAGCCATTTCACACCAATTAATGTTAATATATTAAGCATGCATATATTAACAAAATTTACACACAACAACATGTTATTCATTTAAAGTAATAACACCAAAAATAGCACACAAGGTCTCATGAACAGTCGACACTCAGTCTCGGGGCTGTCAAGGACCACTCTAGGGATTTCACCACTCGGTCCCAATTTTTGGAACCGAAGGAACGCCCATCCAAGCCTCGGAACATCCCTATCAATTTGAATGGCTCTTAGCCAAGGATTAAACCAAGTAGGAGAAAACCCCACTCTCTCTGAGCTCATTTAAACCCCTCAACTCCTGCCTTGCCGCAGCCTCATGGTGAAGTGCTTTCCCCGCCCGTCTGAAAACGACGATCCGATCACCTGTAATTTAAATACAGAGCCACTCTCTCTAATTTCTTCTTCTTCTTTTCTTTTCTTTTCTTTTTCTCTTTCTTTTCTCTCCCCCACTGTTTGGTCGAAGATGGGCTAAATGGGAGAGTACTTTCTTGCCAAATGTCAACCTTCTATTGGTTGACTTGGATTTCCTTATCCTCTTATCCATCTACCATGGATTCCATCCACTCACAAGGTGCCATTTTTCTCCTATGGCCCCACACTTGAGTTCATTGTTTGGCTCATCACACACATGACACATGGCGCCTCATGGGCCACTCAACACATGCCAATTGTCTCACACTACCCTCGTTGCCTTGAAAGACGTGAAATTTCGACTGTCTCGGAATTCAACGAAATTCGACGTGGTAGCTAGATTTCCAAAGACGACTTCAATGGTGAAGTCAGTTTCGTCATCCGAGATATAGAAAAATTTCGGATTCTTGACTGAAATTACTGATTTACCCTTCCTCAAAAAATCTTAGATTTTCTAGGGTTTTACAAGTTTAGATTCGAAAATTTATGGTTAAGAAAAGAGGAGTTTGTGTCTAACTTTGAGATTTGGTGGGAAAGCAGGCCGACTTCCTCAGGTCGGTCAGTCACATTACGCTGGTTTCGCTTATCGGGGAGGAATTTTGGCTTAAGCTTCGTAATAAACTTAAAAACTATAAGGTGCAGGCTGAGCAGCTTTAGTCTTGTACTAATGAAAGTCGAGTTTCTGAATTTTTTATTGAGAAAAGGTGTCTTGCCAAGTTGTTTGATATAAAGAGTTGTATTAGCGCAATAAGGTTTTTTTGGTCAGAACTGGGTGACCTTAATACCAAATTTTTTCATGCACAAGCTTCGGGTCGTAACGCTGCCAATAAGGTTAGTTCTCTTGTTGATGATGATGGGATAGTGCAATCGGATTTGAGCACGATGGGTTCCATTGCTATGTCATATTTTCAGAACTTATTCTCCCTGTGTTGTTTAACTTTGATGGTTCGAAATCTCATCGACCGACGTCATAATATTATAATTATGTTCTTACCGCACCTTTTTTCTAAAGAGGGAGTTCACTAAGGCTATCAAGAAATGCATCCTCGAAAAATCGCTCGGGTCTTGATGGTTTGAACCTGTGGATTTTATCACGTTTTTGGCCTTGATTGGGGATTAAATTTTGGTAAATTCTTTCTCAGATTGTTCATCAGGTATCTCTTTCAAATTTTAATAATACTCTAATAGTTTTAATCCCCAAATGTGAATCCATCTTCGATGAAGGAGTTAAGGTCGATCTCTTATGTAATGTGTTGTATAAGCTTGTTGCCAAAGTCCCTCTAATCTTATGAAAGATGTTCTTTGTATACTGATATCTCCTTCTCAAGTAGCTTTTTGATCCCGGGCCGTCGACATGGATAATATTGTTCTCGCAAGTGAAGCTCCTCAGACTGCCTTAATGACGCACGAGGGGTCGATGGTGATGTTGTTTAAAATTGACAGTAAGGCATACGACAAGGTTGATTGGGGATTTCTCCAATTTATGTTGCGTAAGATGGGTTTTGTAGAGCAGTGGATTTCTTTGCTTATGTTGCATTTTGACGGTTGAATATTTTGTGCTCTTCAATGGCATGACAATGGGTTTGGTTGTACTTGGGAGGGGTCTCCGTCAAGGTTGTCCTCTTTCACCTTCCTTGTTTATTGTATGCGCTGAAGGACTTTCTGCCATGATTCGAGATGCGGAAGCAAGGGTGCTCTTCATGGTTGTTCGGTTTGCAGGAATGCACCTTCCATATCTCATCTTTTCTTTCTTTGCAGATGATAGTTACTTGTTCTTCAAGAGTTCTCTAGCTGAAGTTGAAGTGGTTTGTGATATTATCTTGAGATTCGAACAGGTTTCTGGACAAGCTGTTAATTATGGTAAGTTTGAGGTTATGTTTAATTCGAAAGACTTAGTTGCCAAGAAGGAAAAAGAGCCAACTTCTCTGGAATCAAATGAAAAGGTAAAAGATGAAGTTGTAAAGACTATGCCAGAGATGACTCTATGGGGTGAGATGCATGAGGGATTAAAAATGAGAAGATGACCCCAACTTTTGAGGTGGATGAGTACATCATTCAATCGAACAAAGAAATGAAAGGAACCTTGTGAAGAAAAAATAAAAATAAATAGAAAATATAAAAAAATAAAAGATCTGGAAGACTATGTGCCTGCCATAAATGACAACTAATGCCTAGAACGGATGGAGGAGGGCATCATCATTGTTTTCGTAGTTCTATGAGTCATGATGGACTCTAGAAAAACGGAGCGACTTCTTGGGATGCAACCCAAGTTTAATAAGTTTCCTTTTCCCTTTTCTTTTTTAGTTACTTTTGAGTTTGTTTTAAAATAAATTTTCTTGTTTGATATTATGTTTCTTAGTGTTGTTTTTCAGGTTTTTGGAGTTCAAAGTTGGCTATGGAGGTGGGAATCTGTGAAAAGTGGAAGCTATAGTATCCTCGGAGGCCCAAAGAACAACAAAATTGAACAAGTGAGAATCTAGTTTCAAAGATCCTCCCTCATTTCATTCCATATATGCTTCCTATTTTCAAGCTTCATCTCATTTAGAACTAAAGTCTAATCCCTCTTAACACCTTTGCCTCCAAAGCGAGCCATATTCATTGGAGCAACTTCCGGAGACTTGATCAACCTCAAGGGAGTACTCATTATCCATTCTTGCTTTTATTTCACATTGAGGACAATGCTTAATTAAGTTTGGGGCACTTGCAATCTAAATTTTCTTTCAAACATCCAGCTTTTGTATCTCCTCTACCCATTTTAGTTATTTCTTTTAGTTGTTTGGGTTGTCGTTTGCATGAGTTTTTCTTTCTTTCTTTGTTTGTTTCAGGTCTTACATGAGTTAGGTTGGTGCTTAGTAATGGTTTTGAGAATGCATTGGTTTTGTGCTTAAATTGTTTTTTAGTAAAATTTGGGATACCTTTGAATTTGTTTGATTTAGGACTTGAATGTATCTTTTGGTTGTGGGAGACTTAGCTTGAATAACCCCATTGTTTCTCAAGAAATCATTTCTTAATGAAACTTCTATACACACACACTAGGTCTCATTTATACACTTTGGCTCCAACCTCTTTTTCTCAAATTGAATTTACCTTGAGATACCTTAACTTCTATTGTGATGGGACTCCTTAATAAAGAGGATTGCCATTGTGCCCCAACCGAAAAGAAAGAAAAAGAAAAACAAAAGAAAACGAGAAAAAGAAAGAAACATAAAATCAAAAAAAGAGAAAAAAACAAAAAAACAAAAAAGTGAGTTTACTCACAAGTAGGTGTTTTGGTTTTTAGTTGAGTGTTCAGGGTGAAGTTCGAGGGGAACTAAATGCTCGGTGCCTTAACCAACTAGTGGGGAGTCACCAATGGATCCCCGCTACATGGACACTTTTCTAAAACTCCTTAGCATTGCTTCCTACTTTTTAGTTTTAGTTATTACTAAAGGTGTTTTATCCCTTGCTTTTGGTTAATTTTCTTTCAAAAAAAGTGGATTCTGAAGTTTAGTTAAAGAGTGTTTGAACCTTAGTCTATATTTGAGACCTAAAACATCATTTACACCGAGTCCCTTCAGGAAAGATCTATTGAGGGCTTAGGGGCAAAACTTGTCTTGAGCAACATACCATTTGAATGCCTTGTCTTTTAGAGATGATAAATGTTTTGGGATCCCATTTTTGGCTAACATGTTTTCTTAGAACTTTTCAAAGCTTTCTCTTAACTTGTACTAGCACCATACTCATACTCATATCTATCTTAGTGTTTTTGTTTTATGTTTGTGTTTTGGTCAGATAAAACAAAGACTTAAGCTCGTGATGAGTGATATTTTATACTCATTTTATCAATATAGTTTTATATTTTTAGTATTTATTATATAAAGGTTATCTATGTTTAATAATTGAATTTAGATTAGGTCACCATATTGGCAGTGAGCAACAAAGATAAAGTCTGCAATCGTTAGTCCATACATAGAACACAGTAGCTACTGTGTTTTCGATGTTTCAGTTGCAGCATTTATCCCAATGACCATGATGAGCTATATTTTGAGCGGATGGTGAGACTCCCTGTGTTCAACTGCAGGATTCCATTCACTATTTGACTTTGAAACATCAGGTTATGAATTGCTTATGTTATGCAGCAGAGTCAAAGTGCACGTTTGAGAATTTTGTAATCTCATGCCTTTATCAATATATTCAAAAGTAATTTTTGGCCATATCTGTGATCTCTACACTTCTGCATTTACCCAGTCCAAGATCACCAAAATCAAAGTTTCGGATGACCAGTGCAGTGTGGGCTTTTGAGCGTAGTTTCGGTGCAAAACAGAAAGGCAAAGAACGTCATGATGTGAGAACACATGACAAGGTGAGTCGCGTAAACAGCATCCCCGACGCTGATGCGGCCAAACGACGCCGTGATTGCTGGTTATTTTGGTCGACTTTTCAGCTCATTTTCGCTCAAATTGAGGGTTTTAAAGCCCAAACCCCGCCAGCTAATAAAAAGCGGTGGTTTAGTGGGCTTCTGAGAAGGTGACTTTGTCCACACTTTGGGATCAGCGAAGCAGTTGTGAGTCGTTTGAAGACAGAGTAGCCACATCATGCATTTGGTGAAAGAAAATCCAAGAATCACCATCATTTTGATCATTAGAGCTCTCTTCTTCATTTCTTTCTTCATGTTTTGCCCTAAGTTTATGATGGTCAAAATCATTTCATTATGCTCCTAACTTTTAGTCTAGGTTTGCTACTTGGGGACATTGAATCTTATATTTATCTGTTAATTCTTCTCTTTCTATCAAGCCGTATGATTGTTCATCTGATTCATGCTTGTTCTACTTTACATTGATTTGGGTTAATCCTCAACATGGTGAGTGGTTCTTTGCAGCATTCGTAGTGGGAGTAAAGAACCAACATATTTAATCATCCTTAATATCTGGTAGTGTAGAAATTGCCGCATTTCAGAGGCGCAGAGATCTTCGATTCTAAAAGCAGATCAGCCAAGTCGAAATGGCAGCCAAAGACTAATATTAGCTGGTAGGTTATCCACTCCAGAGGCTTATACCAGATTCAGTAGCTTTCTGAAGTCTTTCAAGAGACACAGAATGGTTTTGCCTAAACAAAGGAGATTGTTTTCATTGACTGTGGTGTCGGTCATTTCTGCATTTGCAAAGATTTAGCGATTTAGATTGCAACTCCAAGCACCTGTTAAGCTTAAACCAGCCTTCGGATCGTTGAATATTAGAGAGTACTATAGTTCTTGGTGGCTTAGCATCCCATTTTCCTATGGATTGATCTTTGTATTATCTTCGTACACTGTATTATGCTTTTAATTAGCAGCATACTGCGTAGGAATAGACACTCTTTTTTATATTTTTTCTTACATACTTATATACACACTCAATAAAATATGCCTTATCAAGTTTTCAATTCTTGTTTCATTCATAAAGGATGTATGCGAAGTAAGCATTTGAGCTAGTGCTTCTTCCAAATCCACTTTTTTCTCAACTAGCGGTTTGTCCACTGGGAAGGCATACTATCTCGATTGTTCCTCCACCCATAGTTCGATTGTTCTACCTGTTCTGGCCATCCTTAGCCCGGTTCTTGCCCCGTCATTCCTGGACAGGCACCGATACCGATCCTCATATAATTCTCGTTAAATCTTTACACATACCTGCCTGCTCGGCCATTATCTAATGAACCGTATTCCCCCGCAAGACTATGTCGCCCTAGCTACGATCTCACAGATCTCTTTACATTACCTAAGATCACAACCTTGCTGTCTTTAAACCAATATGAGCCACATGGTGATGATTCATCGAACACTCAAGATCCCCTGTCTCATCTCCTAATCGCTCCTCTGATCATTATTTCCAATAATGGTTAGGCTTGTCCTGTGATTTCATACGCTAATCTTATAGTTTTTTTCATCAAGGCGCCTTGGTTGAGGCATCTATTATCGTCTAGTAGTAGTCACTTTATCGTTGTAAAAAGGTATGGACTTGCATCCATCTAGTCACTGATGTGGACACCTCCTACCAAGCCATTCAATATTCCTAGTTCTCAATCAGGTTCTCCTCCAATTGTCTAAACGTGTTAATCTCTGCACTGGGCCAGTAATCTTGGAGGCGAAAAACTTGGTCTAAGAATTTCGCACCAAATCATTCCATGAGATAATGGAATCTAGTGTTGGCTGTCAACCAAGTATTTAGCTCTATCACCCATGAGAGCAAGAATGTACCTAATCTTGTGAGCGCTTCTTCTCACACTCCATTGTATTTGACTGTA
This sequence comes from Tetrastigma voinierianum, assembly GCA_016808115.1. NCBI lineage: Eukaryota > Viridiplantae > Streptophyta > Magnoliopsida > Vitales > Vitaceae > Tetrastigma > Tetrastigma voinierianum. The sequence goes on along the minus strand of JAEQBH010001334.1, from coordinate 391,558 downwards.
TCACATACTTCAATGAAGTTTGTCAAATGCGCACTGGTTCCTAAATTTCCGCACCATGGAACTGAATTGCTGAAGTACTGTAGTTGTTACCTGCCAGTTCAAATTGTTCGCCAGTCAGTGGCCTGGATAATAACCTAATTATCTGTAGCTGTAAAGCAAACTCCTTCTAGCAAACATAAAAGGATCATCCGGGCTATATAAACGAATTCGGGCGCATAATCTACTGCTGTTTCATTTTGACCCTTGAGGCTCATATTTCTCTCACATGATCTCGCTTTCTTCATTGTTCGCATGATTGCTAGGTCTCTTTTCGATGTGCTTTACTTTGTTCTCATGCACCTGTAAGGTTCTTTTCGCTTCAGATTGAACGGAAGTAACTTAACCCCGTCTTCAGATACACTGCAGTGAACCTTCACCGTAATCACACTTCTTCACAAACACAAAGACCAAATTACAAGCACTCAGATAAACAAAATACTATGAAAAGAAAAGAAAATTCCATAGCAATATCTAATTGCACTATTGTCAATATCAACACGAAACTTCTCCTCGGCAGCGCAAAAATTTTGATAGGCTTATTTTGTGATGTGTATATAAAATTATGTAGAAAAATATAAAAAGAGTGCATATTCTATGCAAGTATACGCTTGTCAAGTAATACAGTGTATGAGATGTACAAAGATTGATCCATAGGGAAAATGGGATGCTAAGTGCCAAAATTATAATACCTCTCTAATATTCAAACGGCCAAAGATGGTTTAAACAGTAGTTAAACTAAGTTATTGAAATCTAAATTCAATTAATTAAACTTGTAAACTAAGGGATGCCAAGAGATGTAATAAAGTTCTGTGGTATTTGGCATGTGAGCAACTTCCTTTGTTAGCTAAAATTCCATTCCTATCATCAGCGCTTCAAAGGCACTCTTGCCTCTGACTTAATTATGTTTCCTCTCAAGGTCTGATAACCTACCAACTAACACTAGAATTTTTGCTTCTCAACTCAACCCCACATTAGAGATGCTTTAAGATCCAGAATCTTGATGTTTCCACCATGTAATTTCTACACTACCAAGCTAATTAGGTTGATTGATCTATGCTTAGTTCTTTTACTTCCCTTTCTGAATTCAAGAACCACTCATATTGAGAGTTAGCTAGAAATCAATATGTAAATAGCAACCAAACATGAATCAATAGATAGGCAAATTACAAAGAAAAAATAGAAAAAGGGAAAATAATCTAAAAATATGATTCATGTCCAAAATCAAACCAAAACCCTATACTCACAAAGTTAGAAACATAATAGACTTGACATATCATAAACTTCAGACAAAACATGGGAAAAGAGGAAAGAAGAACCTTGATGATCAAAATGATGGTGGATTTCTGATTTCTTCTTCCCACAAATCTCATGATCTTCTAAAATCTTTCAAAACCAATAAACTTTCCTTGTCCTAAAGTATGGACAAAGTCCCCTTCTCCGAGCCCTAACGCCCCCCGCCGCGCCCCCCCTCCCTCTGTCTCCTTAGGGTTTGAGCTTTAAAACCCTCAATTATAGGCTCAAAATGGACTTAAAATTGACCCAAAACCAACCTTGAAATTTGCAACGTCGTTTCACAATGTCGCGACGTCGCTGCGTTTTTGCAGCTCTCTGCAACATCGCGACGTTGCTGCAGCTTTCCTATTTTTGCACCAACTTCGTAAGGCCATAACTTTTCCATTCGAACTTCGATTTGGGTGATCTTGGACTCATTGGAAAGATTAGAGAGTGTCAAATCTAGATATGGCCATAAATAACACTTTAGAAATGATGATAAAGATGTAAGTTACAAAATTCTTCAACTGGTCACTTTTGAGCTCTCTTCTCTTCTTCCTTCAACTACCAAGAGTCATAAATTGATCATTTCAAGTCCAAATTGGAGTAATATATCTTATTTTGGAAAGCCTACAGCCCTGGTCCATCCATGCAATGACAGCCATTCGGGGATCATCTTGTAGCTGAAAAACATCAAAAAACACAAGAGCCGTCGCTACATAGTTTGTCGATTTCTCGCCTTTATTCTCGTTTTTCTCCATATCGCTCAAGGGTCACCTAATCACAAATCAACATTTAATCATTAGATCACTCATTGAGGCAATAAAACTACTAAAAATATAAGCAAAACATATTGATAAAATGAGTATAAAGTATACTCTTAGATCATTAGATCACTTATTTATATAATAAAACTACTAAAAATATATGCAAAACATATTGATAAAATGAGTATAAAGTATACTCATCAAGGGGTCTCATCAAGGTTTTCCTCTTTCGTATTACTTGTTTATTGTATCCGCTGAAGAACTTTCTGCCATGATTCGAGATGCGGAAGCAAGGGTGCTCTTCATGGTTGTTCGCAGGAATGCACCCTCCATCTCTCATTTTTCTTTGTAAATGATAATTACTTGTTCTTCAAGAGTTCTCTAGCTGAAGTTGAAGTGGTTTGTGATATTCTCTTGAGATTCCAACAGGTTTCTAGACAAGTTGTTAATTATGGTAAGTCTGAGGTTATGTTTAGTTCTAACATCCGCACTAATAAACAAAATGAGATAATTGGTATGTTGGGCGTTGAGTTACGGATGGTAGTTCTTACTATCTCGACTCAGCTTTTAGTTATCAATGCTCAAACGTTATTTTTGGCTTCAAGGATCATTTTCTAAACGGTTGTCTTCTTGGAAAAGCAAGTTATTGTGAGAGTAGGAAAAACATTTTGATAACGACTGTAGTGCAAGCATTGTCACTTAGCTGAAGATGGGTGTCTTTTCTTTGTTCCTCCATTAGTTCTGTGAGGAACTTCAAATGTAGAACTCGCTTTAGTAGGGCTCGACATGAAGCGGCATAGGTGATACATCGCGTAGATGAAAGATTACGTGGGTGAGAAGAGGAAGGTTGGGTTACAGGATGAATATCCAACTGACGGAACATAAAATGCAAACAAGTTATGGTAAAATTTTAGTCCCTAACCCACCAAAGACCAAATGTTTGGTAAACTTACCACTAGATCGATTCAAGCCTTCCCCCAAAGCTTCATACTGGGTTTGTCTTATTCAAAGGTGCTGCCTTTCTGAAAAGCGACCACCCTCTACAAGTATCCACACCAACAAAAAATAAACGACTAACGCGCTGGGCTCGCTGCCTTCTCAAAACGAAATTAGGTTTTTTCTCTGCTTTTAGGTTGGTTCACTTTATGAAAGACAATCCCCACACATAAATATATATGTCTCACATATATATTTATATAAGTCTTCTAGTGGTTTCAAATAAACTTGAATTTATTATATATTTAAAACGCTTTTTTAAATAATAATAATTTAAATTCAAATCCTTATCCGATATGAAACTAATTAAATATTTTAACCATAACCGTAACTATAACCGTTATGTAATAAACCGCACTTATTACTTAAAATCATAACCGCTATGTAATAAATGAATTTATTACGTAAAACCATAACCGTTATGTAATAAACGCAATTTTATTGATGTAATATCATAACCTATGTAATAAACGAATTTATTATAGAAAACCATAATCGTTATGTAATAAACGAATTTATTATAGAGAGTGAAATACCATAACCGTTATTATTTGTTCATGTGCGACTTATAGTTCACTCATCATTTGCAAGAGCCCAGATCACATTTTGATCCTACAAGTCATAAGTGGCCTCTAGCATTGTTGACTACCTGGGTTAAATGAAAAGCCTATGATCCGAGACAACCTTAATATAGCTACGACATAATCCTTTGTCTCATGATATTCGATGTAATATAAGGCATGGACAAAGTCAACCTTATATCGTTTCTATCTGGACACTTAAACCTAATTAGGACTGACTAAACAAATGACATTGATCTCATCAATTCATTTGAACACGACTACATTTTTCGCCTCAATTGTCGAGGACCCGTAGATATCTCTTATAATAAAGAGGGACAAATTCCATCTTAACGCCTTCATATCTCACTACATAATTCTTATTATGTTCAATTATAACTTTAGTCATCCTGATCAAAGACAAATGCTTGATTATATCAAAACACAACATTCCTTATGTCGAGAACTATACGATCTCAAATAAAGGATTCAATGACATAACTATTAGGAGATTAACTTATGACTTTTGATCCATATTAATCTCTATGATTTTAAGTCTCATCTAATATTTCGTTTCAACAAATAGACATAAATTTGATTATTCTATACACATATTCATCCCCATGAATATTATCAATCAAACTTTATAATTAATCTTAATTCATTGTTATTCCCATAACAATAATCAATAGGGGACATTTAGAATAATTAATAATATTATTCAAGGGACATTATGTATAATAAACAAGCAAATCATCATAATAATAAATTCTCATAAATAGGCAAAATATCATGTCCATTCAATAGGCTCAGAGCACTATTACTAACACCCCACTCTGCGCTAGGCCCATTCATCAATGTATCTACCTATGAACCTAGCATGACAATCATGCTTTGCTTGTGGTGTAGGCTTAGTCAATGGATCAAGAACATTATCATCCGTCAACTCGCATATCTTAACACCGCCACCTCTCTCAATGATTTCTCTAATGAGATGATAACGCCTAAGAATGTGTTTGATCGCTGATGATCTAGGTTCTCGTTCAGGTAATAGCACCATTATTGGTCACAATAAACATCAATGTGATTTGTAATGCTAGGAACCACTTCAAGGTCGCAATGAACTTCGATCCAAACTTCCTTTTCGTCGCATCGATGTCGCAATGTATTCCTGGGCCAGCGAATCAGCAACAAAAGATTGTTGAACTTTTCCAGCCTAATCGCACCACCATTTAAACAAAACACATATCCCGATCAAGGACGGAATCATCTTCACGATTGAAAGTTTCATCTCAGGTAACCATTTACAAACTTATCATCTTCCAACCACACACCAGAACATATCCTGTGACCTTCGTATACTTAAGAATGTTCTCGACACCGTCCAGCTGACCTCACAAGGATCCGACCGGTATCTACTGCTATGCTTGGCAAAGCACAAGATACATCCGGGTCTAGTGCACATGGCATACATGATAGAACCTATTGGCCGATACATAAGGAATTTTATCATCCGCTCGCTCATCCGTGAAGTGTTAGGACACCGAGATTTGCTAAGAGTAATACCATGAGACATGGGCAAGCATCCTCTTTGAATCTTGCATACCGAACTGCTTCAAGATTGTCTATAAGACTTTTGACTTAGACCAATCAGCCTCTTAGATCTATCTCTATAGATCTTTATCCCTAGGATATAGGCAACTTCGCCTAAGTCTTTCATTGAGAAACACTTCCCTAGCCAAGACTTGACACTCTGCAAGGTAGGGATATTATTCCCAATGAGTAAAATGTCATCAACATATAAGACCCTTGTGAATACAATTGCTAGCTCCCACTAATTTTCTTATAAACACAAGGCTCATCTTCACACAACCAAAACCCTTTGACTCCGATTCATCAAAACGAAGATTCCAACTCCGAGAGGCCGTTTCAACCATAAATGGATCTTGAAGCTTGCATACTTTACCGTAATCTTAGGTTGTACAAAACCTCGTGTTGTGTCATGTACACATCCTCGGGCAAGTTTCCATTAAGAAACGCACATCCATTTACAAATCTCATAATCATGATATGCGTGAATGGCAATAAGAATTCTAATAGACTTAAGCATAGCTACAAAGAAAAAGTTTCATCATAGTTCATACCAGAGTTTGTTTGAAACCTTTTGCAACTAGCCTTGCTTTGTAGTATGCACTTTGCCATCCATGTCGGGGCTTTCTTTAAAACCCATTTGCACCCAATGGCTTTTGCATTCTTCGTGGGTCAATCAAGGTCCATACTTGATTGTCATACATGGATTGAATTTCAGACTTCATGGCCTCTAACCATTTCTCAGAGTCTGTATCCAACATAGCCTCTTGATAGGTAGTGGGTTCATTTTGATCCACTAACAATACATCATAGTTATCAGTCACAAGAAATCCATATCTCTCGGGCTCATGACGTATCCTATCGACTTCCACGCAAATTTTGTGCTATAGAGGTGTGTCAACAATAGTTTGTTGACTATGAGTATCCATAGGCGCTCAATGTTATCTTGTGGTTCTCGAACTTCTTCGAGTCAGATCTTACCCCATCGGGTTCCTTTAGAAATAAATTCTTCTGTAAAGACACCATCTCGGTAACAAAACACTTCTGTTTCTCATGGGATTGTAAAAGTAATATCCCTTAGTCTCTTTAGGATGTCTCTACACAAAGACATTTATCGACTGGGCTCCAGCCTTATTTGAAACTTGACGCTTTACATAAGCCTCCCACAACCTCAAATCTTAAGAAAAGACAACCGGGCCTTTTACCATATTCCACATCTCATATGGTGTCTTTTCAACCGCTTGATGGAACTCATTTAGTGTGAATGCAGTCAAGTCAAGTGCATAACCCCAAAGGTAAATGGAAGATCCGGCTTGATTCCTACCATAGATCGAATCATATCTAATAAAGCCTCGAGCCCTCCTCTCGACATTCATTCCACCGTGGTGTTCTGTGAGTTAATTGTGAAATGATTCCACAAGTTCTAAGATGGTCATCAAATTTCGCTCAAATATTCGCCACCTCGATCAGATCATGCCTTGGATTAACGGCCAAGTTGATTTTGTATTTATTTCCTGAAAAGATTTGAACATTTAAATGATTCGTGATTTATGTCTCATCAAGTGTGAGCATAACCATATCTCGCCGGGTCATCAAGAAATGTAATGGAAGTAATTTCAGAACCTCCTCTTCTAGCGCCCGAACTTAATGTCCACATACATCCGTATATGAGATCCACTATCAAGCCCTCACCGTGTCTCAAAGAAAGGGATCCTTTGTCATCTTACCCAATAGACAAGATTCACATGCATCATATGATTCAAAATCAAAGGAATTCAAAAGTCCAACTCACGGAGTTTTCGAGATGCTTCTCATTTATATGGCCCAGGCGACAATGCCAAAGATAGGTTGAATTTCAAATCATTGGACTTAAATTTTAGTAGTTATGTTATAGACATGAGAATTAAGCTGACTTTGAATAGTTCATAACATAAAGACCATCCCTGTAAATAGGCATTTGCATAGAAATATGTCTTATGAAAATGAGCAATTTGATATTCTTAATAATAAAAGAAAACCATCATTATCCAAACAAGAAATTGAAATAATATTCCTACACATTGTAGGAACATAATAGCAATTGTCCAAAATTCAACAAAAGCTCCATCAAGTAAAGTAAGTTCATATCTCCTACAAAACTAAAGTAGCAACTTCTTTGTTCCATTGCCTACTTGTAGACTCAACTTCACCTTCTTCGCTTGTCTACCTTTTGAGTCCCGGCACATTTGTACAAATGTGGGATCCACATCCAGTATCTAATGACCAGAACTAGAAGGAGAAAAAAATTAACTTTATAACATAAATACCGAAGAACTAGTCTCACAAGTCTTCTTTCTTTTCTTTTAGATTCTCTAAATAGCACTTTGGTAGCTTTCTCTTCCAATGACCAGGTTCATTGCAAAAGAAACAAACACCCTCTTTTGGGGCTTTAGCCTTGGGTTGAGGTTTGTGTTTGGGTCGAGTATTTGACTTTCCTTGCCCTTGCCCATGCCTTGCCCTTCCTCTTGAATCCTTTCTATTTTGAACTATCGTAACACGGCCAGTTCGATTTAATATTTGGTCACGGCTTTTTCAAATATGCAATAGAGAGATAGATTTGTCCATTTCACTCATGTTATAGTTCATGACAACCGGGTCATAACTACTGTATGAATCAGACCAAATCGCTTGCCAACTCTTGGCTCAATGGAAATCCAAGCCATCAAGGCAGCCAATATAGCCTTTCATGTTTAGAACAATAGTACTAATCAAGTACCCTTAGCTATCTTACAAGAATGCAAAGGCCTTAGTAGTCTCATACCTTTTGGCCTTGCTCGTTGGTCGGAACACTCCTGCTTCTGGAGATCATATCATAAGCTCCATTTTCCAGATCCTTCAAGTTCGTAACTCATGGTAGCTAGCATCAAGCATGCAAACATCAGAGTCATTATGATGCTTCTCATAAGCATTCTTTCAGCTCTAGGACCATTTCTCCCTCACCGGTTCTTCAGTGAGTGTCTATCCAAGACATAAAGCTTCCTTTCTTTGTTTCTTGAGGAACACCAAACTTCAAACTACCAAGGAAGTTAGTCCCAAGAAGTTTATACTTCTCAAGGACTCCATCGCAGTTGATAGTAAATTGTTGTGGTTATTGTTGGCCATCTACAATGAATACAAAGTTCGATAAATATTTTGATTATGAAGATTCTCACTAAATTAACAACCCTCGAGAATAATCCTTATTAATCCGTGAGCTAAGATCCATATTTTACTCAACTTTAAGTCGACTTGGCATGACGCCAAGAATTAAGTTATTTAGGTAGGTAACTCTTACCAATTACATCTCATGCAACTCTTAGATATTTATGGGATTTTGACATCCATATGTCAGAGCATGTTTAAATCCCATCTTATACTAAATTAGGCCCCAGCTTGGATTTTGATAACCTAATAAAGTTAAACCATTTTTAAACATATGAGTAGCACCATTACTCATCTTGTCTCCCTAATGTAACCTAATGTACTTCTACTTTGGTAGAACCCACATTAAGGTGATAAAAGGTTTAACAAGTGTTTAAATATGGATGGCATGTTAACTTTAAATTTTATGTGGGATCTTGATTGATTTTAATTTTCAATTAATAGATCTCATCATACATCTAGTATCACATACTCGTATGACATCGTACACATACATGCATATAATAAAATGTGTCACAGTATGGCCTTTATCAGATTGATCTCCATAAGCTGATATGAAGATCAGCAGTCATGCCCTAGAGTTGTAATAAGTAGCTCCATGATGTCGATTTGACCTGACTTGGCATGGAACACACAGCTCCTCCGTCGTCATGGTTGGATTACATGACTTCAAATGGCTTACGTGTCTCTTGTTTTATTACAACAATTAAATAAATACTACTAATAGTAAATAAAATTACAATAAAACAAAAACGGCATGTGAAAGCCGTATTTAATAATTACAACCCTTGTAAAAATAATAATAATAATAACTTTGCAAACACATTGGTCTAAAAGGCCATACGTACCATGTGAAGCAACACAACATGCAAAATATATCATGTTATCATATAACATAAACAATTTGCATTAAAAGAAATAAATTATAATAAGTAGCATGTTTAAAACCAATTAAATTCATAGGTGCTACGCTGAGAACATTACGGCGGATTCGCTAGCGGTTAAGCGGACGGGATCGAGACGTGCCCTTGAAAATTTTTTCTTTTTTCTTTTTAAGAAACATTAGAGTTTAGTCATAAAAATTTCATTGATAAATTTAAAAATTCTCATCGATAAATTTTTTGAATAAACAAAGAAAGCCATCAAAAAATCACATTAAAACATATATTATAAAAATTTTCATTGATCTCATCTAATAAATTTTTGAATAAAGTAAAGCCATCAAATCACATTAAGCGGCATATTATGTAATCTCATTACACATCTGGTTCTTTAGTACCTGCATAAACAATCATTGATAAATCGAAATTGATATATGAATTCAGTCCATATATTAATGATTAAGACAAAAACTAGAATCATATAACATGCTATTAAACACTTTAATGGCAATATCATTCGGATTCTTAATCATATTAACGATCCTTTTAGGTTCGGATTCAATCAATTAATACCTTAACAAAACACATTAACTATAATAGTTCGCACAAACCATAATATCACATATATTAAAGCATAAAACATGCCATAATCATATACATCACATACATATGATCAAATATGGCATTTATAGTTTTATAGAAAACACAAGTGGCTCACGATACCAGTGTTGGAGTTCTGAGGATGAATATCAATCCCGGTTGGAACATAAATCTTGGTGAATTTATAAAATTGCATCCTTAACCCACCAAAGATCACATCGTTTCACCAAAAGCGAAGGAAGGAGTAAAGCGAAACTTACCTCTTGTAGATCGGTCGTCAAACCTTCAAAGTTCTTTTTGATGGTTTAATTTGGATCTTCAAAATCTTTGCCAACTTTACCACAGCGACGCCGCCTACACAAGTATCCACACGAACAAAATAAGCGATCTTTTGAATGCTAGATTCGGTTTGATCTTCTCAAAAAAGCGAAATTAGGGTTTCTTTCTCTGTTTTTAGGTTGGTTCACTTTGTGAAGAACTAACTCCACACATAAATATATATATCTCATATATATTTATATAAATCTTCTAGTTCAAATCAAAAACCCAGATTTATTATATATTTAAAAACGCTTTAAATAATAATAATTTAAATTCAAATCATATCGATAAGGAAACTAATTAAATATTTAACCATAGCATGATACTTAGATTATGTAATAAGCAATTTATTAAAATCATAGCAGTTCTAATAATGAATTTAATACAGGAAAACCATATAGATTATGTAATAAAGCAATTTATTCTGAGAAGACCATAACTTGAATTATGTAATAAACAAATTTATTACAAAATATATTGTTATGTAATAAATGAATTTATTATAAGTGAAAAACCATAACAGTTATTATTTGTTCTTAATGTAAACCATAGGTTCAATTAACATTGGCGGTAGGCGGATCACATTTGATCTATAGAAGTCATAAGTGGCCTCTGTAGAACATTATGACTACCCAAATTAAATGAAAAGCTCATGATCGAGACAACCTTAATATAGCTAATGACATAATCCTTTTTGTCTGTGATATCAGTGAGAATATAAGGCATGGACAAAGTCGGCCTTATATACGTTTCTATCTTTGATTACTCGAAATGATTAGGCGACTAAACAAATGACATTTGATCTCCGTCAATTCATTTGAGCCTGGCTCATGCATTTCAGTCTCAATTGTTGGGGACCAGAGATATCTCTCTTATAATAGAGGACAATTCCATCTTAATCGCTCATATCTCATTACATAATTCTTATTATGTTCAATTATAACCTTTATAGTCATCAGATCCAGACAGCATTTGATTATATCAAAACACAGCATTCCTTATGTTGAGAACTATAGCGATCTCGGGTCAAAGGATTCAATGACACAACTATTAGAGATTAACATGACTTTGATCCATGTTAATCTCGAGGCAGTGCATCCCGATATTTGTGCTCAACGAATAGACATAAATTGATTTATCTCATACACCCTTCATCCCATGAATATCAATCAAACTTTATACTGTGCCAATTCATTGTTATTCCCATAACAATAACCGATTAGGGACATATTCAATCCCCTATGAATATCAATCAACTTTATACTATCTTAATTCATTGTTATTCATAACAATAACCGGATTGAGGATATTTGTAATACCAATAATATTGTCTGCTGACATTATGTATAATAAACAAGCAAATCTAATTATAATAATAAATTCTCATAAATAGCAAAATATCATGTCCAGTCCATCAGGCCTAGAGCACTATTACCAATGTATGTGATTAGGGTCTCTATTCACTTTTTAATAATGCACTTCTTGGAAAGCAAGGTTGAATCCTAATCTCAACCACATACCTTATACCTAGTGTTCAAAGAAAATATTTTCCTTTGGGGGACTACCTTTCTTCCAATTTGGGGCATAATCCTAGTTTTTTTGGAAGATATTAATAGTAAAGAGGTTAGAGATTACAGGGGCAATGCATGAAAAATTAGGTATGACGAAACTACTAGTGTTTGGAATGATCCATGTTAATAATCGCCTTCCAATTTTTGCAATTCAATATATGATAATAGGTTTATGACTGAAGGTTTCGATTTTCGTTGAACCTGCCAAGGAAGCAGTGGAGTTAGTCCACTCAGCCCAATTGTGTGGGCAATTGCTTTCTTGGTTGCAAAAGCACGATTTTCCAATTTGGCACCATTCGAGCTCAGGACTCTAGACTGTTAAATCTTGTTATGATATGCCACTGTCCTTGAATGGTCTCCCATTGATAAGTTTCTCTCTCAAGCTGAAGAGGCCTGGAAGCTGCAATTTCCTCCCAAGTAGATTTTGTGGAGGTTGTATAGTAAATTGCTACCTTATGAGTGAGGCTCTAATGTAAAGGTGTGGTGTTGGATACGTTGTGGCCCTTAATGACATGGCTGAGGATGTGATTCATTTATTTTTTAACCACTATTTGTTCTACCTTACAAGGGGCCAGGAGGTTGGATTTTTCGCCGCTCAGGGAGGTTTTATATACTGAAGATTTGGTCTTTGTTTGCAAGATAACTTGGTTTGTGCAAAATTTTTCGATGCTATGGCTGTCAGGGGTAGCTGCCAAGACCAGGTATGGGGTAGGCGCTTTTCTTCTTGTGCGGCGTTGAGGACTCAGCTTTGAGTTTTGTGAATAATGAAAACTCAGCTCGTAAACTAGAAAGGTCGTTCTGCTACCACTGTTGCAGGTTTGGTATGTTGGGTTTAACCTCCTGTTGGGTGACTGAAATTGAACATTGATGCAGCTATGCTGAAATCTCCAACGACAATAGGGGTAGGGATGGTCTCATGTGATTCTGATGGGTTATTTGTTGCATGTAAGTATGTTGTTTTGCCGTTTTGGTGCTCTGTAAAAGAGGCTGAAGCAGCTAGTCTTCTCGAGGAATTGCAATGGCTCCTTGAGCTTCATCATTTTGAGGTTGATGTGGAGTTAGATGCTAAGATTGTGGTGGATGCATTTCACCGCAGCCTCCTTGCTATTGATTTGCTTTGGATGCATTTATTTTTGGTGATTGTCGAGGTTTGGTTACTAATAGTTATTTCTTATTTAGTTTTGTAAAGCGACGTCGAATAGGCTACCATTGTTTAGCTAAAGCTAAAGGTTTCATGCTAGTCCTTTTATTTCGCTTTCCATTCCCTCTATTTTAGAGGATATTATGTTAGCTAATTTACTTATTTCTTAGTAAAGTTGTTTGCTTGTTTTTTTTTTTTTTAAAGTATTAAATATTAAATTATTTTCTTTTTAATATTGTATTTCTATTTTTATTATTATTATTTTTTTGTTACAAGAAGGGCGTTACCCACAATACAAAGGTTACACTCAACAACTTTCCTACGCATGGGATGCCTCTTATATCCTTACTTAACAGACTAGTTATTCCCTTCTATGGATATTAATGGCAATCGGCAACGTATGCATGCTTCAATTCCAATTGTATTTTTATTAAGTATTAAATTGTTTGTTTTTTTATATATTCAAAATCAATATTTTAAACATATTAAAGAAATAATTTAAGTCCATACTTATTTTTGTAATGCTGACATAACTTTATTATTATAATAAAGTGAAAAGCATTTGTATAATATATGTATAACATATTTAAAAAAATTAAAATGATAAAATGATATGATAAATAATTTATTATTATTATTATTTACAAAAATAATTATCATATTTATTTATTTTATATAACTAAAATAGAATATGTGTTTTTAAAATATTTTGGTATGGATTTTAAAAGATTTTAAAGTTTCTTTCAAAGAAAAGATTTTAAAATATTTGTGTATTCGAAATATGGATTTTTCTACAAAAATTTTAAAAATTAATAAATAAGTTATGCAAAAATAAAAAACAAATCATATAAAGTTTGAAAGCAAATTGCTTTTTAAAAAAAAAAAAAAAAACTTCTTCTAGTTAATAAAACCCTCCTGATCAAGCATGCAATTTTATATTTTTTTTCTTTATTTCAAAATCAATAAACATGCACTCTTTGATGAATATTATTCTTCACAAGTATGTCCATCATACAAAACCTTCTCTTCTTAATTACTTACTCATGGTAAACATCCTTTTTATTAGAATCACAATTTTCGGATGGGAATAAAGCTTCTTATAGCAGTTGGAGTTTCAATTTCTTATTCAATAATAATAACGATGATAATAATAATAAAACAATTATGCAAAAATAATTGTGAGTAAAATATATTTCCACAGAATAAATATTGGAGGAAACCAAAATTTTGATTTATCAGTCGATCTAATAAAAAATCATTAAATTTGATCTTCTTAATTTAATCTGAAAGCTGAATAGCCAGTAACTTTAATCTGTTTGTGAATTTTGGTAATCAAGTGGAGTAATACTGAAGTTTTTTGACTTAGTTTGCAGCAATCATTCTACTTGGGAAATATTGTTTCTCAAACAACCTGTCATCTAAGTCGGAGTTACTCCTAAAATGGGTGTATTAAACAAATAATTTCCTGTACCTTCTTACTATCTTGTGAAAGGACACATTGCTGCATTTTTACATACTTTCAACAATCTAGCAGTTTTAACAGCCACAAATAGATGTTTTTGTTTTTTTTACAGCATAAATGAATGCTTTTGTTAATTATCGAAAAAAATGTATTAGATTGAAAAATAACATCAATTCTCACTTGATCACAGAGTTGATCCAAAAAATTTAATATATAGAGTCAATTTGCAAGTTCTTGGTTTATTTGATATATACCATGACAACTTCGATTCTTTGTCCACTATTTACTCTTTGTCCCCTATTTTACACTTTCTCCAATTTTATTTCCAATATAATCTTGACATTGATGGGAAAAATATTTCAAAAAAAATAAATAAAAATCAAATGCTCGTAAAATCAAATGTTCTTAATATGCCTGGAAAATAGAAACAATTTGTATTGTGGGTAACCTTTTTAATGCTAAGTCCATGTCATATAATGGCTGCTTCTGATTCATTAAATTCAACTTAGCTTATGTCACACCCTCACTCATGAAGAACCCCTATCTTGATCATATGGAAGCAAATGACCCTATGCGGGCTTATATAGGGAGGTGGGAAGATTCTAGAGACTTGGAGAGACCTCCATTTTCTAGAAGAATGCGGAAGGTTCTAGAAGATTCCAGAGAAGTCCACACTTGTGTGGAAGAGTATGAAAGGAAGGAGACTATCCTAGATTCTTCTAGAGACCTCTTGTAAATATATGTACATGGTAGAATACTCTAGAATTCTCTAGATTTGTAGAGAACCTTCAAAGGTTCTACACACTTCCATAGATGTGCATATAAGGAGGAGGTGGCCTCATTTGCAAACCACCAAGTGGAGAGCTTCTCTAAGCATTGTAAAGAGTTCTTTCAATAGAGAGTTTCTTTCTTCCAAGTGTTCTCTTGAGTTCTATTCGCCTGCTGCGTGGCAGGTGTTCTGTTAAGAAAAGCAAGGCAAGCGGAGGTTGACTTGTGCAACATCCGAGGGGCGAAGAAACTAGCTGCCAGACGGAGCTTAGCAAGCAGAAGACTAAGTCCGTGATGCTTGGTATCGTGAGCCCTGTCAAAGATGATGTGGGAGACCTGAGGACATGATGGCGAGCTCTCATGTAGAGGAAGTTGCCGAGCAAGTTCGGGGAAGGGACCTTGACCCTCCCGCTAAGGGAAGGGGAAAGAAGGACAAGTCTCGTGATCCTCTCACGAGCTTGGACGGTCGGGTGACTAGGTTGGAGGTCACTATGGCGTGACACTGAAGATATGGGATGACCCCATGAAGCAAAGCATGGAGAAGGCCGGAGGATCTCGGCGGTGCATATCCAAGATCTCTGCAGGGTGGTCATTATCCCGATAGTGTCGCATGAGGAGTTTATGAAGGTCCTAGACATGCTCACTAGCTTAGAGTCAAGGGTGGAGGTCTTGACCAAGCATGAAGAGGAGCTAAGGCAAGAAGTGGCCATTTATAAGACATCACTATCAGCTCGGGTTATGGCCACTCATAAAGCACCAAGGGTGGAGGTGCCAAAGCCACACACTTTCACTAGGAAGCAGGATGCCAAGGAGCTAGACAACTACTTATGGCACATGGAGAGATACTTTGAGGCAATAGCACTGACCGATGAGGAAACAAAGGTACGCACTGCTACTCTCTACCTCATTGATAATGCAACTCTATGGTGGCATAGAAGGTTCATGGAGATAGAAAAAGAGACATGCGCCATAGACACATAGGCGGACTTCAAGAGAGAAATAAAGAAGCAATTATACCTAGAAGATGTGGGATACATAGCCCGTAAGAAGATCAAGCATCTTAAGCACACGGGGTCGATTCAGGACTATGTAAAGGAGTTCTCTTCCTTATTGCTTGAAGCTCCTGATATGAATGAGAAGGAACTTCTCTTCAACTTTATGGACAAACTCAAACAAATGAGCAAGAGTTGAGGAGATGTGTGTCCAAGATTTAGCCATCATCATGAGAAGGAGTCAAATTCATGGATTTTCAAAGAGGAGACTCGTCTCGCACTGCCAGTTTCAAGGGTAGCCATGCTAAAGCGGGGGAGATAAGGGATACAAAAAGCTATAATGCTGCGGAGGACTGGCGCGCCTACCAACAAAGAGGGCAAGAGTTGGGACAAGCGAAGGGATTTCAAGCCAAAGACCAATTGTTTCCTATGCGATGGACCACATTGGGCACGTGAATGTCCTAAAAGGAAGGCCCTCAATGCCTTGATCAAGAGGGATACTGAACAAGAGTGTGACGATGCTCACATGGGGTCAATGCAGTTGTTGAATTCCCTCAAGGTCAAGCAAGCTAAGGAGCAGCCTCAAAGCAAGGGACTCATGTACGTGGAGGCCAAGGTGAATGGGATGTCCATCAAGGCCATGATAGACACCAGTGCCACACAACTCTGATCCATGAGGAGGAAGGAGACTCAGCCTGCATCCAAGAGAAGGATGGCTCATGCAATTTTAACTCCACAAGCCATCACAAGTAGTAGCTTGTGGGGTGACAATGAAGATCGGGTCAGGAAGGTGTAAGTGCTGACTTCACGGTGGCACCCATGGGATGACTTCAAGATGTTGGATCTGATATTCTCCTTCACATATGTAAAAGTCAGGTCGTACCTTTCTAATGCTTCGATTGCTATCTTAGAAGATGAGGCACCATGTATGGTTCCCACAATCACCGAAGGCAAAGCTAAGACCCCTAGGTTGTCGGCTATGCAATTGGAGAAGGGGTTGAAAAAGAATGAGGTGACCTACTTAGCGGCTCTTAAGGAAGACCCGATTTACCCTATGGGAGATCCTATGCCCATGGAAGTCAAGAAGGTGCTAGATGAGTTCAAAGATGTAATGCCACTGGAGCTACCCAAAAAGCTCCCACCTAGGAGGGAGGAAGATCACAAGATCGAGTTGGAGCCGGCAAGAAACCTCTTACCATAAATACATACAGATGGCAATCCCTAGCCTGAGGAAGCCGAGAAGACAACTAAAGAGTTGTCAATGCCGTTCGTTCAACCATCTAAGGCTCCATATGGTGCGCCGCCCCTATTCCAAAGAAGGCCGATGGTCACCATGGATGTGCATCACCACCGGGCAAACAATAAGTGTGGACGGGCTTCGGTGAAACAAGTATCCCATTCCTCTTATTGCCGACTTTATTTGATCAACTCGTAGAGAAAGGTACTTCACTAAGATCAATGCTACTCCGGATATTTACTAAGGAGGATAGCTTATAAGGATGAGCCAGGCGATCACTTGTGTGACGAGGTATGGCTCCTAAGTGATTCGCCAGGTAATGCCCTTTGGTTACCAATGCACCTGCTACATTCTACACTTTGATGAACAAGATATTCCATCCTTTCCTAGATAAGTTTGTGGTGGTATATCTAGATGATATTGTTATATATACCAACTCCTTGGAGGAGCATGTTGATCATCTAAGGAAGGTGTTCCGACTATTAAGGCAGAATGAGCTATATGTGAAAAAGGAGAAATGCTCCTTTTCTCTAAGAGAAGTGGGCTTCCTAGGACACCGTATCAAGGTTGGCAAGCTCATGATGGATGAAAGCAAGATCAAAGCCATTCAAGAATGGGATCCCCCTACTAAAGTGCCACAACTAAGGTCTTTTCTGGCCTAGTTAACTACTACCGGCGATTCATCAAGGGGTACTCAGCGAGAGCAGCTCCATTAACAGATCTTCTCAAGAAGAGTAAGGCCTGGACGTGGGATGAGAAGTGCCAGCAAGCCTTTGAAGACTTGAAGAAGGCCATAACGGAGGAGTCGGTGTTGGTGCTACCTGACCACACTAAGGTATTTGAGGTACACATTGATGCCTTTAACTTTGCTATTAGAAGGGTTCTTATGAAGGAAAGACGCCCCAAAGCTTTTGAAAGCCGCAAGCTCAATGACACGGAGAAGCAGTACACGGTCCAAGAGAAGGAGATGACGACAATCATCCACTGCTTGCGAACGTGGAGGCACTATCTGCTGGGGTCACACTTCATAGTGAAGACAGACAATGTTGCTACTAGTTACTTCCAGACCCAGAAGAAGCTAAGCCCCAAGCAGGCAAGGTGGCAAGACTTCCTGGCTGAGTTTGACTACACACTGGAGTACAAGCCAGGCATAGCTAATCACGTGGTCGATGCCTTAAGCCATAAGGCGGAGCTAACATCCATGACTAGCCAGCCCCAAGGAGAGATGATGGATCTCATAAAGGAAGGGTTACAACATGATCCAGTGGCCAAGAGTCTCATCACATTGGCTCATGAGGGAAAGACAAGGCAGTTTTGGGTAAAGGACGGTCTACTCTACACAAAGGGGGAGCGACTCTATGTGTCTAAGTGGGGAAACATTAGAAAGAATCTCATCAAAGAGTGTCACGACTCCAAATGGGCTGGTCACCCAGGGCAACAACGCACGAGGGCACTACTAGAGTCTGTCTTCACCGGGCCACGTGATACGGAAGCGATGTGAGGCCTTGGCGCGGAGGACTGCCTTTGCGGTGCCAACAAGACAAAGTGCAGCAACATCGAAATTTCGTGGGATTATCGGGAGCCACTACCTGAGGTAGTACTTTGTGAGAGTGTCACTATGGACTTCATCATCGACCTACCCAAGTCCGAGGGATATGGATCTATCATAGTGGTGGTGGACCGGTTTTCTAAGTATGCTACTCTCATAGCAGCCCCTAAGGATTGCACAACAGAGGAGACGACCAGACTATTCCTCAAGAATGTGGTGAAGTATTGGGGGCTACCGGTTCACTGATCGTGACTCACTCATCGAAGTTTTGATGAGATCTCGGCTTCATGGGTACGTAGCTTCACTTCACTATTTCACCCCATAGACCAACGCGTACGGAACGTGAAACGCACTACCTGAGCTATACTTAAGGCACTTTGTGGGTGCTAATCAGACTGATTGGGCTAAGTTGCTAGATGTAGCTCAGTTATCCTACAATCTACAAAGGAGTGAGGCAACCGAGAGGAGTCCGTTTGAGATAGTCATTGGCAACAACCTGAGATTCCCTCACACCCTAAATTTTAAAGACAAGGAAGAGTCCAAGAATCTCCAGATGAGCAGGATAGCATGAGCAGGCTGACATAGCCCGCTCATACTTGGAGAAGGTTGCTAGGAAGATGAAGAAGTGGGCTGACAAGAAGAGGAGACATGCAGAGTTCAAGGTTGGAGACTTAGTGCTTGTCAAGCTCCTACCACAACAGTTCAAGTCCTTTCGAAAGGCGTATAAAGGACTTGTGAGGAAGTATGAAGGCCCTTTTCCCATACTAGGATAGGTTAGTAAGGTGTCCTACAAGGTCGAGTTACCACCAAGGCTAAAGATTCATCCTGTCTTCCATGTCAGCAATCTAAAGCACTATCATGAAGATAAGGAGGATCTAGACCGAGGAATTTCTAAGAGGGCATCCACAGCAGTAGTGACATCCTATGATAAGGAGGTGGACTACATCATGGCAGAACGACTCTTGAGGAAGAATAACTTTCAGCCCTACAAGGAATACTAAGTGAAATGGAAGGGACTACTAGAGAGCGAAGCCAGTTAGGAGCCAACAAATACTTTGTGGCAGTTTTAGAAACAGATCGAGCAATTCTGGGAAGGAGGATCGACGAGGACATCTACGGCTTTGGTGGGGGAGAATGTCACACCCTCACTCATGAAGAACCCCTATCTTTATCATATGGAAGCAAATGACCCTATGGGGGCTTATATAGGGAGGTGGGAAGATTCTAGAGACTTGGAGAGACCTCAATTTTCTAGAAGAATGCGGAAGGTTCTAGAAGATTCTGAAGAAGTCCACACTTGTGTGGAAGAGTATGGAAGGAAGGAGATTATCCTAGATTCTTCTAGAGACCTCTTATAAATATATGTACATGGTAGAATACTCTAGAATTCTCTACATTTGTAGAGAACCTTCAAAGGTTCTACACACTTCCATAGATGTGTGTATATAAGGAGGAGGTAGCCTCATTTGCAAACCACCAAGTGGAAAGCTTCTCTAAGCATGGTAAACAGTTCTTTCAATAGAGAGTTTCTTTATTCCAAGTGTTCTCTTGAGTTCTATTCTGCCTAAGGCGTGGTAGCTTCTGAGGTATAGTGTTAAGATTGCTTAGGTCAGATCATAGCAAACATCTCTCGAGGGGCTTAGTTGTCTAAGTGCCGCACGGGAGCTTAGCAGGAAGACTAAGTATGTGACACTTAGCCCCTTGTAGAAAGCCATTCTTTTGGCCTAAGTACTATGTTGCCTTGGAAAAAGTCTTCCTGTCCCATCACTACTTTAAAATGACAATACTTAATTATCATAAGCTATTGAATATTACTTTAAATATAAGTAGGAATTTAATTATCAAGGTGCCTGGGTTAGATGGCCTCCAAGCAAGCTTTTATAAAAAAATATTGGAAAATAGTTGATAAATCAATTTGTAAAATGGTTAAAGCTTTCTTTTTTAATGGACACATGCTCACAAAGATATAAACAAGACGTTCATTATGTTGATTCCAAAATCGGATAACCTAGAGTCAATAAATCATTTTAGATCGATCAGTCTTTATAATATTAATTTGTTAAAAAATTATTGCTAAAATATTGGCTAATAGGGTAAAACCTCTTTTAAGTAAATATCTCTTGCAAAGTGTTAGTTCTAGGTATACTTATTGTTTTATAATATCATGCTAGCTCGTGAAATTATGCATTCTTGTAAAAAAAGGAAGATGGGTTACATGCTGTTAAATTTGTTATGGAGAAAGCTTATGATAGATTAGAGTGAGTTATTATTAAGGTATTTCGTTCAAAATTAGGATTTCATTCCAAATGGATTGGATGGGTTATGGAATGTATTTCCATGGTCTCTTACTCTTGTTAATAAATGGAAATTCAGAAGGAAAAATTCAACCATCAAGAGGCATTAGGCAAGGAGATCTTCTATCTTCTTATATTTTCATTTTATGTGTGGAGTTTTTGGGTAAAAAAACTAGTAATACAATTAGATAACTGTAAGAATCACCTAGGCGTACAAACTCATTGAAATGGACCTAGAATTCCTTTTCTTATGTTTGCAGATGATTGTATAACCTTTGCCAAAGTTTCTCAAAAAGCTTGTTCTAATATCAATAAAATCTTACATAACTTTTGTGTCGCCATGTCCATCAACTTGTTAATTTTCACAGTCTTTGTCCAATTTTTCGAACAATATTCAAGGGGCTATGAAGAGAAGACTTGTGGAAGCTCTAAATATCTCAATGTCTAATGGTATTAACAAGTATCTCGGATGTCAAATTATTCAAGGTAGGATTAAAAGAAGCACGTTTTCTAAAGTGATTCTAAATCCCAAAAAAAGCTAGCTTCATGGAAAGCCCGCTTCCTTTTGAGAGCTGGTAAAATAACGCTTATAAAGGCTAACTTAGCAAGTTCCCCTTTTCGTGTGATGGAACTGTTTTAAACTTACAAAAACAAATAATGAAGACTTACATAGAATTAATAGGCATTTTTTATGGCTTCCAAACATGGGGATTAATGAAAGCAAAGTTTTTCCTTTAGTCGCTTGGGAGGACAGTTGTAGTCTGAGTCCACAGGCCTAGGAATTAGAAAATAGCATGCCAACAAGGCTGCAATAACTAAATTAGGTTGGAGAATTCTCATAGATAAAGATAGCATTTGGGCAAGGACCATGTGGGATAAATATGTTAAGAACAACAACTTTTTCAAAATCCAAAAGAAGAATGGAGATTCGATTGTGTTGAAAGAAATTATTAATCACATAAAGTATATTGGGGCCAAACTAAAGTGGTGTATAGGAGATTGTCACACCTCTATTATCATCTAACTTGTGACGCCCCCAACACAAGGTGTGCTCTGATACCACTAACTTGTAGCGTTCCCCATGTCTAGGTGCTCTGATACTACTTAACTTGTAACTATCTTTTTACTTTTTACCATACCGTTAACTTGTTCATTCATGTATTGTTAAACATTTAACTTTAAATATATTCTCAGAGCAACGATTACAAAAATATATTCAAAACTCCATAAATGGAAGTGTTCAACATATACAAATTTTTACATTGCTTACAAAAGCAAAACATATACAAAAATAGACTAAAAGGTCTTCAGTGGGCACCTAGTAGTGTGTTGGCCTTGGTTGTTGATGTGAAGTGTTCGGGCTTCTAGTTCTTGCTTCTCCTGTACCTACACGGATGAAACACCCGTTCTAAGCTTATAGCTTAGTGGGAAATAATACATGTGGACGACCTCTAACAAGAGTCATCACACATGAAACAACTGCATATCATTTAAACATTTATATACTCATACATATGCTTGTTCATATATCATACTTATTCGTCTTATCATGTTTCATTTCATATCATATTTCATTTACATTTTTCTTCTTGTGCCTATCACTGTATACGTATCATCACATAGCAGTGCTATGCTTCTCATATCCTATCATGTCATTTGCATATTCTTGTCATTTATTTTATGTTTCATGCTTGCAAAAACCTTAGATAGTGGATACAGGAACTATAAGGACCCGAAGGTGTTGTTATCATTGTATGAGACAATGACCATTCTATAAGGGCCCGAAGGCGCTGTTATCATTGTACGAGACAATGACCTTTCTATAAGCGCCCGTAGGTGCTGTTATCATTGTACGAGACAATGAGCATCTATAAGGACCCGAAGACGCTGTAATGACCCAAACGGGGCCAACTGATCAATAATGCTGCAGACTTATTTCCCTAATAAGCATGCCCATCTATCCCTCTACTAGGTTCTAAGTAGACAATCTGTTTCTTTTATTTCATTTACAATATATATCCCATATCCCCAAATAACTATTGTTATCCGGTAATCATATGCGATATTTTCTTATCATTTCCGCATACATCTTTATTCTTGTATTATTTAGACATTTATACATTTTTCTATATGCCTTCATTACATATTTATCTTTTCACAAATAACACTACATTTAAACACATTAACAAATGAGGGCAAGTATTCGCTTCGCCTCGGCGGCAAGGTACATAACATTTTTCATATCATTTTTATACTTGTACGAACCCTTTCATTCACTTATTAGGATTCTCATTAATCCAATAGATGATTGTTAGACTTAACGGATGAGAGGAACTATAACTAATAGGTACTTACTCCATAGCGAAGCTCGCCAGCGGAGGAAGTTCATCTGTGGGCGAGGCATTGCTACGCCTAAGCGGGACAGAGAGTGCACGCCAAACCCTATCTGGTCCGCCCAGCGGCAGCTTCCCGCTTAGGGCGTGGACTCCTACGCCTGTGCATGTGGGTGCTCAGCGTAATGTAAATGGCTGAAGGTTTTGAGTCATTTTCACCGAAATTTCGAACTAACCAAACCAATCTTAACTCGAAACTCAAAAAACATATTTGTAAACCATAAAATCCATTTGTACTCATACAATCCAATAAACATTTAAAGTCATCAATTCCATTGATTTACACTTATCTATCCAATAGTTTCCATACCTCCAAACAAGAATTCCATACCTTTGCTTTTCTTACACTTCTCTTCTTCTTTTCTTCCTTCTTCTTCTTCTTCTCTTCTCTTCTCTTCCGGTTTGCCCTAGCCTTCACCCAACAAATGAGATATTTTTGGCTTTATTCTCCTTTTTAAATTAAGGCCTTGTTTGGCAAAAACCCATTTTTTTCATTCTTTCCCATTTTTGCTATTTGTTCCTCCTCCTCTCTATTATTTGCAAAATATTTTATTCATATTTCCACTTTAACCTATAATCTTCTTATCATGTGACCTTTGGGTCCGAAATTGGTAAATTACTAATTTACCCTTGACCCTTGTATTAATTCTGGATTTTTTTTCTTATTTTATTTTTAGCATTATTTTATTCCGGAAAAAAAATATACATTTACTTTTATTATACCCCAAACATGTTATAAAACTGTCAGGATATATTTGGGGTGTTACAGAGATGGTAGAAAAGTTTGTTTTTGGACATATTATTGGGTTTATATGGTGCCTCTTGTTTCTTTTGTGGACGAGAAAATTTACATTACATTAGTTTGAATGCCAAAGAGCATGATTTTATAAATCATGATACTAAGGAATGATATATCTATTATATTTCTTTTATTCTCCCACAAAATGTGCTAGTAGATATTAAAGCCATCCATATTCCTTTGAATCCTATAGAGGATAGAATCTTATGGGGTTGCTCTCAAGATGATAAGTTCACACTTAAGTCTGCAATTTGGGCAATTAGAAAGCCTTTAGTGTATCCTAGACATAAATTCTTAAATTGGATCTAGAAATTAAAGTTGCTTCCAAAATTAAATGTTTTCCTTTGGTTGCTTCTTAGAGAAGTGCTCCTCCCTACTTGTGAATTTCTAATTGCTAGAAGATTAGAACTTACAAATTCCTGCTATCTTTGCAATCAGAGTAGTGAAAATATTGATCATATTTTAAAATTCTATCCTTTTGTTCAAGGAATTTGGTATCGTATTAAGTATAATTGTCTCAATTCTCTTTGCATGGTAATTTCTCTCTCAGCTTGAATTGGTCTATAAAACTATAAACCAATTGTAAATTTTTCAAATGATCCTATGGAAAAATTTGTGCTCTTCATCCTTTTAACATTTGGACTCATAGAAATCATGTGGTTTGTAGGAAAAGCAAACCCAACCCATTTCTCATTACTGAGAAAGCTACTTTAACTTTCCAAAATCTTAATGAGTTTATGAATGAATCTTGTTTTGACAACGAGGGATGTAATATCCCTCATAGAGTTGAAAAATGGATAAGATGGATTCCTCTAATTAATGAAAGATTCAAACTAAATTTTGATGGTTCAAGGATTAACAATATTAGTGCTTCAGGTTGGGTTATTAAAGACACCAATGAAACTATTAAGATGGCTAGAAGCAGACATCTAGGTAATACATCTATAATTACTATAGAATGTGTGGCTTTGAGAGATGGGGTTTTCTAGTGGCAAGACTTAATGGCTTTTTCAACTTGGAGATTGAAGGAGACTCTAAAGTAATTATAGATTGTTATAATAAGAAAAGTAGTTTACCTAGTTCAATTATTCTTCTAATGGAAGATATTTGGGGACTTACTCATGATCTAAATATTTTAAATTGTTGTCATATTTATAGGGAAGTAAATATAACATAAAATTGTTTAGCCAAGAAAGGTATTACAATACTAATTCAGTTATTTGGTGGTAAGTGTTTCTTAGAGATGTTAGAAATTTTGCCTTTGAAGATTATTGTGGAACTTCTTTTAATCGTGTTTGTAAAATGTCTGACTATAGTCTTAATAATATATATATATATATATATACAATATGTTATATAGTATATATATATATATATATATATATATATATATATATAAGAGAGTATATATGAGAAACATATTTTAATTAATATTATAAATATTTTTTAATACTGTAAATGATTTGTTTTAATTTTAAAATTATTTTTTAGTATCATCAAACACCCCTTGTCCACTTGAAAATCACGTCATATAGGAGTCAAAGAATCTCCTTCAATAATTATTAATTAGTTTCATTTTTCCCTTAAACTGTGAGGGGTTCAGTTGTGAAAAGCTCATTCTCGTATGAGAATGAGCTTTACTCGTTAGATTCAATTGAATTTCTTGAAATCTGAGTTTTCTCAAACAATTGAATTGAATCTAACGGTATAAAGCTCAAATTTCAAGAAATTTAATTGAATCTAATGGTGTAAAACTTGTTCTTATATGAGAATAAGTTTTTTACGGCTAAACCAAATTGTGAGCAGACAATAGAAAGAATCAATTATGGCAGGTGGAAATTATTGTCGTTATCTAAATTATTATACATGGATAGTTGAAAATAATTGTATGGAACTCCAAAATACAACCTCTATTTTAAAGACTTATTTGATTGAAACAACTTTTGAAAACCTAATTTTTTGATGTGATATTAACAAAAATATTTTTCTTATTTTCTTTTAAAAATAATCAATTTAAAAAAAAAATAGAAATATTTGGTTAAATGATACCAAATAATCTTAAATTACGAATCTAACATTTCCCATATTTTTTTAAAAAAATAACTCATTTTGGACAAAAAATAACATTTTCCATTTCATATATTTACATCATCTCTTACAAGAAGTTTACAATAAAATAAGAAAGGTGTTTTTGTTAATATTAAACCAAAAATTAATAAAGGGTTAAATTTCTAAAATCGGGTTTACAAAAGTTCTTTTTATCAAATCACCCATACATTCATGAGCATTTTAGGCATTACAAGATTTTATGTGCTTTTAAAGCAATTAGCCTTAGCTGCAGAGGCGGTCTCTGTGGAGCTTCTGTGAAGGAGATGATGGTAGGAGGAGAAACCAACCCTGATGGCCCTCTGATCTTGATCCAGGAGCTGTGGGGAAGACGATGGAGAAAGAAGGGGAGGGAGGGTTTTTGAGAGGGATAATGTATGTCGTAGAAGAAGTGAAGAAGCAGCTATAGCTGTCAGGGCCACTGATAACTGTCAGCCTTTTGCAGTTTTGTCTGCAGGTGATATCTGTGATGTTTGTGGGCTGTCCGGGAGAGCTGGCTCTTTCTTGGCTCTTTCAATTATTACTTCCCTTCGCCATTGTCACTGGGTTCAGCTTGTTAGTGAGTTGGCTTCCTCTTCTGCTTTGTTTTCTGTAAGACAATCTGAAGTGGTTGTGGAAGGTGGACATACATATTGTATTTGGTGAGATTGTTCGAATATTCAATTTTTGTGATATTCCTAGGACAATGTTATGTGCTGTAAGAAAGGATATAATATTTTATTTTATCTGTGTTTTGTATAGATGTTGGTAGACTTGGCCATTTCCGGAAGGACTGGTCTGGACTTTTTACTTTTTTTTCCCTTGATGAGTCTTCAATGTTCAGCTTACTTTTCCATTTTTCTTATTGTAGAATTCGTTTGAGAAATTGGCTTAATGCTTTTCTGATTTTGGACACAGCTGTTTTGATTGTTTTTCTTATCATAGAGTCAAGGAGGAAAACCGAAAATATATCATAAAGTTATTATAAGCACTTTCTTGGTTTTTTCCTCTATGTTATGTAAGAGCTAAACGAAGCCTTTAGTCTTTCAGCTGCTAGAACACAAATTATTGACTTTATTTATTCAGGTGTAATTGGTTCCACAAAAGTCGTTTTTGTCATTATCCCAAAAAGTAAGGAAAATGTTGAATTTGTTCTCATTTTTCTTTTTGGTTGAAACAGATGATATAAGGCGCATTGATGTACCTTATGGCGGTCATATGGAGCAAAGCAATACCATCCGCTTGGTGTATTACATGCAGAGGGGCCAAGGCGGTTTATTCTTCTCCCTGTTAGCATACCGCTTCTGATCATTTGGGCATATATGGTGGAACCGTTCTGAATGGCAGTAGGGTCAAGACCCTGAGATATCACAAGAAGCCGAACTGGTGCCCGTTTCATGATCCCAAGCCTGTTTGCCTGGCGGCCTCCTTCTTCATAGTGTTCAGTCAGACTTTCGTGCAAACCAAAACATTGCCCTTCCCTAATGATGGTATTCTCTGAATCACAACTTTAGTCCGTTTCTGGTGTGTTGGCTTCTGGTGTTCAAACTGGGCTCTGAAGCAAAGGTGCTGCTTTTGGTAAAATAAGGATAATCCCATTAATGTTGCCGTTGGCAAACGGCATGTCGTGATTTTCGTCTCTCGCTCAAAACTATAGACTGATTTATCAGTGAGTTCCAGCATAATATCCTGATTTTCTTAGACTTGGTTATTCCTTCTGGGTTATGGCTATTCTGGGCCCTGGTCTTAATGCTTCATATCCCTCTGTCAAGAAAATAATGCAAAGAAAGTCCTAATGTCTCAATTTGTATTCCATGATGTCTTTCAAAGATTTTAATGCAGTTAATTTATTTCATGAAATTGAACAGCTTGAAAATGGGCTTCATTTGAATAAACTGATGGTTCTTCTATCTCTTGTCTCCTTTCCCATAATCCAAAAGCTAGAAACTTCAGTGCTTTCAATCTAGTGAGTGTTGAATCCCAACATTATATGTAATCATTTCTTGGGATTTTCCTCATTTCCATTTAGTTTTATTGCTTTTTTTTTTTTATGTACAGCCCTACAATATAGTCTGATCTTTGTGGAACATATTTGTTTCCCAGCCTTAATACAGCTGAAACAGTTTGGATGATCCCCTTTTTGGAATCGGTGGAGCTGTGAGGTAAGCAGTCCAAAATTGACCATGTGTTCAACATTGAAGTTTTTATGGCTAACGTCTAGGACTTTGATTTAGAGCTAAATTTCCCATACTAGGTAAAGTGGGGAAAAGAACACGAAGTGAACTTACTAATTTGTCAGATATTCTAGATTTCAACCTCACAAGTGAACTTAATGATCTAATGGAAACTCAAAACCATGCATATATTCTAACATGTTCTTGATTTCTCTGTACAGCACAAGGGTCTCAAATGAACTTGGGGCCGGGCATCCTTCAAACTGTTCGCTTGGCAGTATTTGTCGTCTTAGCATGGCCATAACCGAAAGCATTATCATAGGACTAGTTCTGATAATTAATAAGAAACATATGGGCTATGCCTAATAGAAATGAAACTGAAGTGGTCAAATATATAGCTGCCACATTACAATTCTGCATTATCTGAACTCTAGATTCACTGCAGTGTGTTCTTTCAGGTACTTTCATCACTATCTGCTATTACATAATTATCATCCACTTTCAAATCTTCAAGTATACTACAAAATTTCAATTTCTAAAAAACACAAACACATATTTGCCCCCGAGAATATAATTGCACACGCCTAAACTCCACCCTAAAAAGATGATTGCTAATTCACACCTCAAGCCTTCAGGACCGAAGGTTTGAAGTGTGAAACGACACTAACCTTCCTTGCAACCGGATTTTTATCCACTACCAATCTCCCGCTCGTAGAATACAACTTTCTAAATCCTTAAATATCAACTTAGTTAAAACCAATACATCAACCTTAAGATATTTTCCTATCCAAATAACTTCAAACTCAAATATTCCAAATATAACTAACTTACACCTAAACAATGTCCCAAGAGAAGTTTAAACAAATATTCTAATAAACCAACTTCCTCGCCCTAACCTACACTCGCCTCCGAACTAAGGGTACTTGAAAATTTTTAAAAAGAATAAAGGATGAGCTCAAAGCTCAATAAGAAAATAATAAGAATATATTTTCATGGATCAAAAGTTTTCAATCATATAACAAATAGGAGATGTTTTTTTATCAAACTTTTGATTCAAAATAAGTTTGAACATTAACAAAATATAGTTCAAAACATTTCACATCCATTTCAAATCGGGCCTATATCAAATGTGATCCAAACAATTTCATATCAAATTTCGATTCAAACACTTTCATATTAAATCCAAAATCAAATATATTTCAAATATATTTTTCCCTTGTCATCAACATCAAACAAGCCCCGCTACGCGACTTTCAAATCTGTGTATACCGCAAATTATTCCTTTAAGGTGGACGGAACCAAATACTACACTAGTAATTAATCCTAACCAAACCCCTAGAGGTTAAAGACTAAACTAATTACATTCTCCACCAAGAAAATGTAAAGGTCAACTATTATGATCCCGTTGGACAAGGCAGTCAAATAGTGGCTCAACTATATTCCTATTATTGTGGGCCGAATCAACTGTGAGTCAAATATTTATCCAAAATTTCAAATTACAAACATCATATCTCCACATTTTTTCGTGAACAAAACAAAATTCCCGCAAGTACAATCATATAAACTTATTTTCTGATCCATGGATAACCAAATAAATAAAACAAGTAAACTTTTCATAAACCAAGATTATGAGCAATTTAGTTAAAACAATTTTCATCCTTAAATGAAGTAAAACAAACAATTTTTTTTAAATTTTGTATTAATATCCCTTACACGCATATATATATAAAAATAATAATTTTTCTAAAAGCTGTATTAGAATCCCTTACTCCTCAAAGGAGTACTCCAAATCTTTGAAAGAGCTTAACCGAAGAATTCTGCATTCACTGAATATTTCTCCTAAAATAATAAGGAAGAAACTATCATGATTACTTATTTATTCTTAAAACTTTCCTAATTTGATATTTTTAACAATTATATTATTTTTTGTTCACCTCAAACATATTGACAATCGTTCAAATGATAACTATTTGAACAGATAGTTTTAAGTAAATTTTATAAAACTCATATTCCTTTATGATCTTATTTTAATAATTTATTTATTTTTATGCTCTTAATCCGAACTAAATCTTTTACTAGAAAGAAATAATATTAATACTATTTTACAAATTATATTATTACACAAAACACATATAGCCTTTACTCACTACCATCATACTTGACAACAAGTATTATTAACGGATCTTATTTCCATAATTGCTGTAAAATAATTATTCTAATCATAGCTCAATATCTAATAAAATCTCAATCCTTAATAAAATAAGCTACTTGCCAAAATATATATCTTTAAATACTTATCAAATACAAATATTTATACAAATTCAGCATTTTCAAATTTTATCTTATTTGTTTAATATTATTTTCTTTTCAAAAATTATCCTTAAATACTTTTTCATTCTCGCATATCAAAGTAATCAATAAGGACACCACCCAAACCTTTATTTTTTGTTTATTTATTATTTTTTGGGCGAATCTAGAAATAAATCTAAATCCCATTTCTTCCGTGTTCATCTAAACTAAAGAAATTAAAAGAATCTACATCAAAGAAATCTAGAAAAATAAAATGGTAATATCTACTCTAGAGAAATTTGTTCTTCAAACCCTGCATCCCAAAGTTCTATCGTCCTCTGAATCTAATTGCCGAGAGAAACTCAAAGAAGAATAGAAAGGATTGTCTTCTCTTATTATTCCAATTTATACTAGGTATCTATTGTGAAAATTACTCTTTACTCCCTCTTTCATTAAATTAATTAATTAATTACTACTCAATTACCATTATTATTTTCATAACGTTTTTTCATTAAAGTAATTAATTAATTACTAATTGAATTACCATTATTATTTTCATAACGCCGAATTGAATTATCATTATTTCCATAACGCTTCATCTAATTATCATTATTTTCATAACGTATGCCTATAAAATTTCTATCATTATTATTTTCCTAAATTATATCTATATACAAATTCCCAAGATATTATTTTCCTATCTTATGCCTATGCTGGCCCTGTGTTATAATAATAATCATCTCGTTTAATGGCACAGTTTGAAATTCTGCAAATAATTTTCTTGTTCATTAACACTTAGGCACTGCTAGAGGATGCGGTTGGCAGAAGATTGGTGCCTTTGTCAATCTAGGATCATACTATCTTGTGGGAATCCCTTCAAGATTTTATTATCTTCGTTTAAACATTGAGGCCGGGTATGAGCTTATCATTCTCCCTTCACTACCATGTGTTTTATCATCCATCATCTTGAAGCAAACTGTGTTAAGAGATGGATGTTCATATTAAACTGAATCTATAAGTTTGATTTTTATGAGTTGGTTGTTTAACAAACTGATTTTTTTGTCATTTTGTCTGTTGAACTTCTTGAATTAGGGCCTCTGGTCGGGGATTATATGTGCGTTTGTAGGGTCATGTTGTCCTCTATCGTAACTCTACGAACTGACTGGGAAGATGAAGTAAATTGTTTTTCTTTTCGAACATGTCTTTCTTTCTTTTCATTTTCAGTGCTTGAATCTCTCCTTTTATTTCTCCTTCCCAAACTGAAGGCTTGTTTCTTCTTGTTTTAGGCCAAGAAGGCTACAGAAAGAGTTTACGACTCTATAATCCCAGTTGAGACAGTGCATTGACTCTTTGAAAGTCGGTGTGTTCTTTCGTTCATGTTCGTCGTCGCATTGGGTGGGTGAAGATGCTTTGTTATAGTTCTATCAGAAGTCCACATTTCTGAAAAAAAGATCCCTTACTTTCGAAAATTGAACTTTGAAATATTATTTATGTTCCATATGTCACATCCCTATTAATAAATAATTAAGGTTTTAGCTTGTCTGACTCAATTGTTAAGGGTTATTAATAAATTATTAAGGTTTTGGCTAATGAGGTCTAGTGGTTAAGGATTGAACCAGGCATAGGAAAAAGACATGTTCCATTCTTCGTGAGAACAGAATGTTATAATGTTGTATTGCAAAGGGAATAAATATAAAAAAAATTAAGGTTTAATGATAAATTAAAGGGTGGTTTGATTAAAAGACTCTTTTAAAACCAAAATTTGGATATTTATCCCTACATCAGCTTTCAACATGATTTTGATAAAAATACCCTCATTATTTTTTTATTTTTTTTAAAAAAACAACCCATTTTTTTCAAGAACACATGTAAATGTATAAAAGGGTGAAGGATATTTGTCTAAAATATGTTAGTTTTCAAGAAAAAACATGGAGAGAGTTATATTTGCAAAATGTTGGGTTATTTAACCAAATATTTCTAAACTAAATGTGACATTTGAGGTATGTGTGATGTAAAAAGGATCAATATAGAAACTGGTCTCTCCTTCCACCTAAAATAGATACCATTTTCTAACCTTATCTGAGGAAAAACATCTCAGAGGGGTTGTAGAGTAAAAACACAGTTTCTATCAAATCATCTCTCTCCAATTGATCCACTATAAAACTCGATGAAGTATAATGTTTTGTCTTAAATGTCATGTTAAGATCTTGACATAATGTTCATGGTGTTCAGATTCGATTTGCATAATAACAACAGTGTTTTTCATAATAAGAACTCGGTTATGGTGTAAATCTTCGAGGGAGATACTTTGATAAGAATAAAGTCATTTTGAATGATTTTCAAAATTTAAAACAATTTTAGATAAATTTTTATTAAGAATAATCTTTATATTGATTTTGTAAAAAACAGATATGGTAAATTCGTTTCAATTTTTATATATAAACTAAATTTATTTGTTGTTGTATGTTTTGTCTTGGCAGTGTGTGGCTCTAAAGTTGACGATTGGCTTTTGGGTGGGTTTTCATGTTTCCGTTAAGATAGGAAAGTTTCGATCCATCAGAGTCATGTATCAAATCTTGTTCGTGTAGACCTGAAATCTTAGGTATTTTAGGCATTTTTAGATCACCAATTGTGTAGACATTGCCCTATTTCATTTTGCTTTAATATGAACATTGTGTGTCATCCTTTACAGGTTTTAACACTTTTGATTTTGTGTTGCTTTGAATGTATTGTTAATTTGAATCAATAAATTTATCTTTTTAAACAAAATTAATTCATGTCTTTTTAGAAATAAAAATAATTTCCTAACTACAATTTATTTAAAATAAAAAATAAGACATGAATATTAATAATATCTTAAAATCCTGCATGTATTATATTTTTATAAATATATAGATAATAACTTCCCACCATTTTCATTTAAAACTATCACTTTATTTTATTAAAAAATAAATAATAATTATTGTTTTTATGATTTTGTAAATATTATAGAAATATGGAACATTTTATAAAAAAAATTATTAGTTTATTTTTGTTGAAAATAAATAAAAATGATTACTTGGTTATGAATTATTTTATTTTATTTATAACTATTCAATCATTTTCCTGCTTGTCATGTTTAGTTCAAATAGTAAGGCGCTCACCATTTCCAATAGGTATAAGGCACAAGGAGAGGTCCTATATTAAAAAACTATTCACTCATTTAATCTTAAAATTTTTCTAAAAGATAAGAATTAAATAAATCTTGTTTTTCATTGAGTTTCTATTATTTAAAATATTGAAACTTATTTATTAAAATTAAGTACAAAATTCTAATTGATTCTATAGTTATTTATTCTTCTCAACAAAAAAATCAAAGATAATTCCTTCAATCTTACTTTAAAACCCCAAAATCCCAAATTTTCTGAAGGCAAATAGCAATTTCGGTCAGGTAAACCAGAATTTTTCATATCTTGGGATGATGGAAACAGACTTCCAGTTGAACGTCCCAGAAATCAGCTAACACATCAAATTTCGTTAGATTCTCAGATAAATAAAATTTACACATTTTTCTGAGTTAGAAGTGTCAACTGATTACATCACATGATGTGTTATGCTCACATTGAGCTACTTGCTCCGGGTCTGAGTACAAGTCAAACGATGAGAGTCATAAACTATGTATATGCTGTGGTATCCCATAGAGTGGAAGAAACCACTATTGTTGATAAGGGTAATCCTATATTGTATTAAGAAATGGATATAAAAGGAAATGAGATCTCATTTGATCACCATCTTCTCCCAAACCGTTTAGGAAGTTTAGCTAGAAAGGGAGAGAGTTTCTAAAGGGGAGGGGGAGTGAGCTTTAGAGTGAGAAGCTTCACCCTCTCAAGTTTCCTGCTGATGACCATGCTCCTAAGAAGAGTGCAAAGTTGATCCCTTTCATCAGCAGAAGGCCACAGATAAGTTTTGAAAAGCTTGGTGTTTGTGTTGTTCCAAGGAGGTAGTTTTCCTACTTTATTGCTTCTGTTTGAAAGCCACAGAGCTTCAGCGCAGAGGCCTGCAAGGGCCACAAGGGATCGGTCCTCCTCCCATGAAGTGGAACCCCATGCCGGATGGGGACTCGTCTATGATCGTCATGTGTCAATGTTTCGACCTTAGTTAAGATAGTCCAAACCAATTTTGGTCGAATCAGAGTGTCTGGTGAGTAGAATTGTTTACACACACTGCAGTTGAATACATTGTTGTTTGTGTGCTTCGCCACGTTTTGAAACAATGCATACATAGTTGTGCATGATTGAGGCCATTATGGAAGTGTCTGTTGAGGCTAGCTGATGTTGTGTCACCAATTAGGCTTCAAGGATTTATGTGTATCATTACCCGAGTGGTAGTGACTTGTGATTCATATGCAGAAAAGCTGAATTATGTGGTATGAATGATATGTTAATGCATGCTAAATTGATACGACATGATGTTTGAATTATATGGAATATAATTGTATAAGAATGGAATATATAGAAATGGTATCATTACATTCATGTGCACGGGTTACATCAAGGCCGAAGTCGGGTGTGGGTGTATGGTATGGTTAAACACTGGCCTGGTGAATGTGTGACGAAGCTCGTATTCGACACGCCCAATAGACGACTCATGGTTCAAAGCATAAAGTGAAAGTAATTAATGTGTGTTGGGCGAAGCAAGAAGGGGGCCGTTAATATCCCAGAGTGCTTCAGACCCAAAGGCAGGAGACACATAAGAATATCCAAAGGTCCCAGGAGGGTGTGAGAGACCCACTATG
Organism: Tetrastigma voinierianum; assembly: GCA_016808115.1. Taxonomy (NCBI): domain Eukaryota; kingdom Viridiplantae; phylum Streptophyta; class Magnoliopsida; order Vitales; family Vitaceae; genus Tetrastigma; species Tetrastigma voinierianum. The sequence continues at coordinate 355,824 of JAEQBH010001334.1, read as the reverse complement.
CTATCCGAAAGTTCTCAGATGCGGGTGAGAGACCCCACAAGGTTATCCGAAAAAGTTATGTATGGGTGTGAGAGACCACTCTGCACTATTCCTCTATGTCTGGGTGTAATAGACCCGCGGTGTAAGTCGAAAAGTTCTGTTACCCAAAAGAAAACACATGATCATGGTTATCACTTAGACTTTTAGTTAGGTGATAGGAGTCGGGGTTGACTCAGGATTAGCTACCCATTGGCACTAGCATTGGGTGTTGGTGAGCAGACAAGGGCTCAGTATATGGTGTCATTGGTACCACCAGTGACGATTGTCACATGTGACATAGGCATGTGTGAGGGAGTCGGTGAGTGACTCGGGATAGGAGCATGAAAACATCTCATACATGATATATAAGTCATTCCATGTGTAAATTGTAAATTGTATGGAATGTGGATGTTTGTGTTGTGCTATTGCATGTGCATTTTAGGTGAGGAGTAGCCCTGGTAGGAGAATCCATCTACTGGGCATTGCTCACCCCGTCATGGGACCCCTCTTTTCAAGTACTGAAGGTGCACCTGGGGATGGGACGCATCCGAGGCCTTAGAGGCAGAGAAATGGCCAAACTTGGCCTTATTTTCTGTATTTTGTAAATTCTGGGTGGCCAGTTTTGGATAATTTGTAATTAAAAACAAATTGAAAATTAACTCCTTTTTGTATAACATATACATTTTGGTGAGTTTTCCATGGTTTAGTAGCCTTTGTAGCAATAAGGCAATTTTATTTGGTTTTATAGTGGGTAGAACAAAATGAAAAGAAAAGAAATGAGCAAGGGAGAAGCTGGAATGGGCTACTGCCCATTTCCGGCGCTGGGTCGTGACCCAACTTTAGGGTCATGATGTAGGCACCAGCGTGTAAAGGTTACGCTCGTAATAGCGCTTCAGCGCCGCGCCCACGACATGGCTCTGCGCGCTGCCAATTAGGCCAGGTAGTAGCGAGTCGCCACATACTGCTGGTGTCGACCGCTTGGTAGGATTGGTGTTACGATTATCACCCCTTTGCGTCATATTATATATTACGGCGCCAATGCACTAATCGCTGCGTCGCTGACAAGCGAGGTCGCGTAAAGAGGGGTTGCTCTGCGTCACTACAATCTTTGCGGTCGCGATACGGGCTAGTTGCGTCGCCAATTCACGCTGGTGTCGCGACATGGTCGTGGTTGGGACCGCGTTGGTCCTTGGTTGGATGGCGGTTTTTCGGCGCCCGGCAGGGCGTACCGTAAGTCGTGGACGTGGCTTTCGCGTTGCGACAAGGAGGTCGCAGGCAACCTGGATTTAGTGTCGCGATTATTGAATCGTGTCGCCGACACAAGGCGTCGGCATGGTTTGGTTTCCAAGGGGGTCACCGTGCCCGGGTTGGGCAAGGGAAAAGGCTGTCGCGACCTAGACTTGGTGTCGCGACCAGGCCATGCGTGTAGGGTTGCCGTGAGACGCCGCGACGCGACTGTGGAGCCCAACGCTACGACACCGCCGCGACACCGTAGGCGCGCGGGATACCGGCGCAGCATGCGCCAAGAAGGCGCTGCGGATAATGCGCGTAACACACATGCACTGCGCACACTACCGGGCCAGGGTTCAGTCACCATTGGTTCACTATTCATGACATTATCATCAACACTGTTCATGGACACTGTTCCTTCAAAAAAAAAAAAATGATTCCCGGGTTTTGGGGGGTCATAACTTCGTTGTTAAAAGTTATTTTTAATGGACAATAATCAAATTATGGTATAAATTTTTTAAAGACAATGGTTTTTAAAACAAGATAGTTATGCAGAGTGTGGCATATTCATGTCAGTCTAAGGTGTCTGTTGTGTCGAGATAAATTACCGTTAACTCTAACTGGCACACAAAATGTGAGTGGAAGATGGGCATAAATTGATAAACTTGGAACTCTCACCTAATGATATAGGATCTTCCAAATCCAGGGGAACATAATTAAGGTTTTAGATTTGAATACATTTGATTACAAAAAGAAAAGCAATTTGCAAAAATTTTATGAGGGGGATATATATGCCCTCTAGCATATACTAGGTCCATTGGTCTCATACACAATGAGATGTGTTAGAAAACACAAATCTAAACAATCACAACTGTATAAACACAAATATGATATAACTGGTCTATTTTTTGTTCAATTAACAAGAGGTAACTCCAAAGCAACTATGGCATATGGAAGGTGCTTGCCATATCAACATATCAATATCCATAATTGATCATATTAAGTCACCAGAGGGACTACAAGGCAATGAAAACCTCACTATATAACACAATTGCATTCTCACAGTTCAATAAAACCATCCCAATCCATGATGCTCATAGTAAGATCCCGCTTATTGATCATTATTTAAAAATAATATGAATTATAATTTCAATAATCATAATTTAATAATAACAATATGTTGAACTGAATATGATTAAATATTACTAATAAAATAATAAATTAAGCTATTTCAAACACTTTATAAGAGATAGATTATAATAATATAACTGTTTATTAAACATGTTATAATAAATAAATTAATAATAACACGATTTGTTCAATCCAAAGACGTAAAAATACTATGCTGTCTATGTCATGTTCACGCGTCATATCAAATTTTTCCAAATCTACCATATAATCTCAAGGACCTCTTTAAAATGAAAATCAAAGATATTAAATCACAATGTGATTTTGTAAAGTCAATGAAAAAATAAACAATTAATAAACTTAACGTTCAGTATTTATTAATGTAAATTTCTTACGAATATATGAATATACAATAACGTTTATTTCCTTATTACTTAATAATGTAAATGAAAAAGAATATCATTACAACATTACATTTCTATATATAATAAATAATATTTCCAAACGTGAACTTAAAACACAGAACATAAATGAAAATCATTTAGAGGTAATGTAATAATTTAAGTCCTTGGCATTTCATTGTCTTAAACTTCACATATATCTATTAGGTACACTGTGCAAAAATCAATTTATTTGATAATATGATAAATAGAAAAAATATTTATATAATAATTTCTTTAGAAATGATATACCTGATTCTAATATTGACTTCCTTTATTTGATGGTCATTTTAATCCCCAAGAAAGTCTAAACTGACTAGAAAGACCTCCGAAATGATCTATATATCAGCTGATATAAGATGAGGGTAAAGTCAACTCTGGAAGCCTCATTTGATTCAATATGAGAAAAATATAAGAAACAAGAATGAGGAAGGTTTTTAATAGAGAGAACATGAGAGAGAGGTTGAAGAATACATAGCTTGCAGGATCCCTTTGATATATTTCATAAACCTATTATGTGTTAAGGTGGATTTGAGAGCTGGCAATTCAGTAGCGCTATTTCCAAGTCGGGCTGGAACCACACCTGGCCAAGGTATAGTCGGGCCGGCCTGATTTAATCGGCCCACTCAAGCTTAGTCTAGTTTGTTCTATGACACAACAGCCAGCCTTGAAGGATTTCACTGATCTGCTTGACACACAAATACAAATACCAACTGAAAACATAATACAAAAATTAATATTATTGTTCATCCCATATATTATAAGTTTACATATTTCAGAAAACAAGAATTATGGAAGAACAAGAACAAGTTCGGGTTCTTTTTTTTTTCAAACATGAAACTCTGTTTCAGAAAAACACTTAACCAAACATTCTCTAAATGAAAACATGAAACTCTGCTTAAAACCCAAGCCATTCCAGAAAACAACAGAGATCAGAAGATGTTAAGAACAAAACAGTTTAAAATATTTATCTTGAAAACTGATTTTATTCAAAACAGGTTTTATCTTAAACAAGGGGATTTTGATTAGTCAAAAAACTATTTAATCAAAATCCATTTATTATGAAACCTGCTGAGTATTCTGTAAAACCCGGTTTTATTCAAAATCACCGTTTCTTTTTATTTTCACTATTTCTTCAAAACTCAGAGTAAGATATCTCCTGAACTCAACACTGAACTACAACACCAATATAAACAACCAATACGCAATATTTGAAGTCAATACTAAAAAAACACCTCATCATCTTACCGCAGTAACTTAAACCAAACATAACCTCTATTCTAGTGGTTCGTCCACCGCCCGAAGTTTGGACAGTTGATAATGTGAATCGCCGCTAATCATTTCCAGCATCAGAAAAAGATAGAATGCGCACGAGGCGATTGAAGATTTATGTCATAAAAAGATCTGAAATGAAAAACAGGCAAAGCATGATTTTTTTTTTTTTACCAGAAACTATTGATGAGGAAAACAATATAGGAGAAAAGATCACTGCCACCGGATTTGAACTGCATGAAGGAGAAGGCTGCAAAAATGTTTAAGGATCAATGCGAGAGGGTTTATTGAGTCGGTGGTAAGAACCCAGAGGCGAGGTTAAGAGCTCTGGGGTTTCGCAAAAACTAAACCAAAGGAAACTAGTCGAAGAATAAGATGCAAAGTAAAAAGGGGTTTTTTATTAATTTGAACCGCCAGCCCAAAAATCGCCAGCCCTATTCATCTATGTTTTGGGGCCCAAGCGCCAATCACACCTGATCGCCTCGTAACACCGTTTTTTTCACAACAAAAAGAGAAACCAGTTTGGCTCTTACTTTTGTTAATGAGTTGAAATAATCTGGGCTGTGCTTAAATTGCCAAATTTCGGTATGCAAGAGAGAATATTTACAAGCTGTGGGTCATCTCGAGGAGTTTTTCTTTCTAAAGTCAGTGGCTAGCTTCCTTTAATCCTGACTAGGTGAGTGAGCGCCTTTTCATTTCCTCCTTCTTCTAGATTTTGATCGTCATGAAATGCTTAGCCTGTTACTTCTGTTGAAACGCTTTCGGCTTTTCAAAACAAGATAACATGGAAAATATTGTTAGCTCGCTTTTTCCCGCTCGAACAACACAAAAATACCATTAGTTTTCTAAAAACACTCAAAATGGTGTTCTCTCTATGTTTCAAAATCCATATCGTTGTCCGTTTTCAAAAAAAATAAAGAATCAACTTGTTGTTACCTTGATCATCTAATCTCTGGGTCATTAGTGACATAATGTAAACCTGCAAAAAGGGCGATCCGGCAGATCGTACGGTCGCCTCCGATGACGAAGTCAGCAAGAAAATATGGAGAGGAAGGAAGAAGAGAGTTCACTACGCTGGAATTGCATACCTCTCTCCCGAGGAGTCTTTGTTTTATACTCGAATTTCTCTTTATTTTAGGAAAGATAATCCGTGATTAAGATCTCTCTTTCCTTATCAAGGACTAGTTTTTTCTTATCAAGGATTATCCTTATGAGAAATAAGAGATTTGGAAACTAGGAAATCCGTGGATAAATACCTTTTGCTTATTTTCCACCTTAATGTGTTTATCCATGACGAACTTTCCAAATGTGGTAGAATGGCCGACTGGGGGACTCGGGATCCCATATGGGATTTAAGACTCCTGTCTGGATAGTTCCTTCATGGTTTTAACATGGCAGGCCAGATTGGGCCACTTCATGATATCGCCAAGCAAAGCACGCGGGCGCCGCCTATTGAGTAGGTGGGTTCAGGCCTAGCGCCACTTGCACTCACGATGCCCCCCTTTTCCTCGGCTAAAGGTTGGTGCTTCTTCAGTAGGGGAAAATACAATGCTTTTAAACCTTGAGTGGAGAAAGTTGAAGGGACTGGGAGAATTAATTTGTGCATTGAACGCGTGTTTGGATACAAAGCGCGTGGGAACCGCACGTTTCTGAACATAAGTCAGTTGCTCAAGATCACTAAGAGGGAGCGCAACGAGCCTCGCTGTAGTGGATGAACCTGCAAGAGTTAGGCTCCAGCCCCTTCTGGCGCGATAGCCCCCTAGGTCATCCTATCCGCTGCGTGAGAGGTCGTCAGGTGAACATTTTGTTCTTGCTAATCTTGTATGAATCCCGCAGCTCTTCCCAAGCAGGTTCGCCGCAGAGCCTCAAGTCGATCGCTGAAGGGCTCTCGTTAGCTTCTCAAGTCTTCGATAAGTCACCTCAGGGAACAAGACTCACGCCCGCCCTCTAGGCGAGAAGAGAAAGGCAAAGAAGGCCGATGATCATGCCACAAAGACGGACTAGAAGCCGAGGATTGGGTGGACCCAATCTCTAGTGAGCTGGCCAAGGGGAGAGAGGATGATATGTTGTTGACAGAATCAAAACACATGTGCAAATTTATGACACTATTACCAAAGGACTATTGTCTAATCCTCAGCAACCTTGCCATAAACTGGTGGAAATTATATTATAGAGAACGTAAACTTTAAAATAAGTCATTTTCAAAGCTTTGTTTTGATTTGCTATTCAAGTGCACAGTTTAATGGTAGTAAAATGGATTTAGAAATAACTAAACGTTAAAGAGAATGAAAATTAGAATAAACGAAATAAAAATAAATGAAGGTAAAACTAATTTCTATAACAAGAAATGAATTCAAATAAATTATCATAAAAGAGACACATCAAGAGAATGTACCAGTGAACTATCAATTCCCCGTAGTTACCCCGATAAAATTTCTTGATTAATTCCAGCTTCAAAATCGGGTCTACATGCTAGAGTGCAAAATTCGACTTCTCCACACTCCACATTTCATTATCTAATTTATGACCCGATTCTCTCGAATACAAAGGAATTAGATAACTACTTTTAAAAGACTTCTTAATCTCGGATATTTTTCTTCAATACTCGATGACCCATTTTATGGACTGTGAACCTTAGCTCCCAAGTTATCTGGCCAATACAAGGATATACAACTTCCGCATTGCTTTTCCTCGAAATTAGAATAGATCAACCTTTTCGACAGATCACAAAGCCTAACACCTGGATTAGTCTCACTATCCGACCGAGGTGAACTCTTGCTTGTTTAAATAGATAACTCATTCAACTCGCTCTTGATTTCAAGTGAGAAGAGGATTTATCTAAGAACTTACAAGCTCATAAGATCCCTAATAGCAGTGTTAGTATACCTTCAAGAAATGTACATTACTCTCGTGAATGTCTTCCCGTGGTCACTCGTGAGGACCTCCTCAAATCGTAGCAATGACGCAAATCTTAACTGCATACAAAACCGATATTCAGATCCCAAGACAATAAACCCAAAACCAAATAAATTCATTAACCCGAAATTAACAAGTCATTGTAAACACCCACAGGAAAGATAAGCAATTCGACTATCATATTCACTTAATGGAAAGTTCCTCGATTCCCACTACCGAATCACACGATACAGCATTCCTCTGATCATAGGAATGACTGCAAATGGAAACTGGAACAATTGAATTTCAGAATTTGTCTGAAATTCCATACGTTCCAGGTAGTAATTTGAAAAGAAATTGATTTCAGCATTCAGCTTCAGCTCAACGATAACATTCAGATCCAAACAAAACAAAGCTTAAAAAAGGAAAGAAAAAGAAAAATACGATAAACAACTGCTCTAAAATGACGAAATGAAAAATAAAGAAAAATAAAGAAAATAAAAGAAAAAAATAAAGAAATGAGTTTGAAGAATCCGCACTCTCGCTCTGCGGGTCGCCAAGCTACCCAATGAGCTGGATAGTCGCGTATTTATATGGTTCCTCAATCGGGCCCTAATCCCAATGTAGACTCGGCCGTGATTTTAGAGTAGCCAGCCCAAGTTATCGCTCCAGCTCACCATTTCTCTTCACGCGACACCGAACTCATGTCGCGACATTGACTTAAAAAGTTCTCGTTTCCTATGAATCGCTCGCTCATGTTGTCACGACACCAATCTTATGCCCTTGTAGGTTTCGCTTGATCGCCAGGATGTCGCGACATCATGGCCTTGTCGCGACATCCATTCTAGTCCTTTGCAGTCTTCAATGGTTTGTTCCTGATGTCGCGACATCAGGATGTTGTCGCGACATGGGCTCAAGTCTCCTGCACCCTTCCACTGGTTGTCATGATGTCGCGACATCAACCTCACGTCGCGACATCAACTTACTCCATGTTACCTTGATTTGGTCATTCATGATGTCGCGACCTCTATATCTTGTCGTGACATCTTCTCACGTCTTGGCTGGTCTCAATTTCACCTCCTGATGTCGCGACGCCTATATCTCGGTCGCGACTCGCCGCAGAAGTCAATCGCAGCTTCGATCGATCTTCGGATGTCGCGACATCAATTTCCTGTCACGACATCGTCTTAAGAAACTCGTAGTTTCAATCGTCGCTTCGTCGCGACACTCACACTTAAGTCGCGACCACTTTATGAAACTTCACCTTCAATCGAAGTTGCGTCCTATGTCGCGACTTCGATCTTATGTCGCGACATCGCTGCGGGTTTTCGCAGCCTTCGATGGTTCTTACGTCGTGATTCACCTTCGGTCGCGGACATCATCATCGTCGCAACCTCGATCCCACGTCATGAATTCTCGTACCTAAGTGCCTGTGAGCTTCATCACCCAAACCTCTCATACCTTAAAAGGTGCTTCCGCTTGGCCGCGACCTCATCCTCGCCACGACCAATTGTTGTCGCCGACCGCACGCCGTCGCGACGTCGCTCTCTTAGCTCCCGATTACCCTTCAAATACGATCCGTACTTACCGCCGCACCGCATCAAATTCTTTAATTTTCGTGTCAATGACCAGAATTCGACCGTCAACCCCAAACCGCGATCAACGAATCAGCCACTTTATTTCCTCGCCCGCCATTCGACCGCGACTTTCTTCCACTTATCGTCGATTTTCTACTCTCTTCCCGCTAATAACAATTTGCGAGTTTCTTACATTGTATATTAATTATTCATTTCTAGATGAAAATAGAACAGAAAAATGGACTAAAAATAGATGACTTTTAAGCTCATCAAGGGGCCTTGGTTAGCTTCCTCAAGCCCGATAAGTCACCTTTGAGGGAACAAGACTCACAGTCTGCCCTCTAGGCGATGAAGAGAAAGAAGGCAAAGAAGGTTGGACAGATCAAGGCTACCAGCACGGACTAGAAGGCTTCGAGGATTGGGTGGACCCAATCTCTAGTGAGCTGGCCAAGGGGAGAGAGGATGATATGTCTAACTTCGCTGTTGGATTTTCCGCGTGGATGCGCCCGTAGGCCAAAGGGTCCCAACAGGCTGATGTTGGCTTCACCACTTCCACCAGAGCTCTTTGCGAACCCTAGGTGCCCCCCGGTCCCAACAGCCATTAAAGCAACGGGTCGCTGCTGTGCATCATAGCGGTTTGCACACGGGCGGCAAAGGGCGGCACCGTCTTGCATGTGCTCTAGTTCACAAGCTGAGAGCCATTGTTGTGTTTAAACATGTGCCGGCGGGCTAAGAGCCATAAGGCTGGACTTTTGAAAATGCCAGCAGGTTTAGAGCCACATATGGTCTTCAAGAAAGTGCCAACAGGCTTAGAGCTACAATATGGTCTTTAAGAAAGTGTCGAACCGACGGGAGCCTCTATCCGAGCTCGACAAAGTGCGTTAAGCAGTTTAAAGCCATCGTTGGGTCTTTGAAAGTCACCACAGAGCCTCATCCGACTTTGAAAGTGCCGCCACAGCGAGGAGCCACATTTCAATCTTTGATAAGGTTAGTAGGCTTGTGAGCCACCGGTTGCCTGGAGAATGCGAAGGTGCTAAAGCCACATCTAGTCTTAAGAAAGGGCCAACAGGCTTAGATCTAGAAGTATGGTCTTTTGAAAGTGCCAACCGGTTGGGAGCCTCATTTGGACTTTGAAAGTGCCAGCATGCTAGTAGCCACATTTGGTCTTTGATAAGTGCCAGTAGGCTTAGAGCCACCATCTGGTCTTTTAAAAGTGCCAGCGGGATAGGAGCCTCATCTGGGACTTTGAAAGTGCCAACAGGCAAGGAGCCACATTTGGTCTTTAATAAGTGCCAGCAGGCTTAGAGCCACCGTCTAGTCTTTGATAAATTCTAGTAGGCTAAGAGCCACATCTTGTCTTAAGAAAGGTGCTGTGCTGTGAGCCAAAAGTCTCGGCCGTGAAAGTGCCAGTTCGATCGGGAGCTCTCATCTCCGACTTTGAAAAACACCAGCGCGAGGACCATATATGATCTTTGATAAGTGCCGCTTGTGCTTAGAGCCACCACCGGGCCTGATAAATGCCAATGTGGGCTAAGAGCCACATCTGGGCTTTTAAGAAAGGGCAAAGAGTTTAGAGCTAGAAGTTTGACCTCGAAAGCAAGCCACCGATTGGGAGCCTCATCTAGACTTTGAAAGTGCTAATAGGCTAAGAGCCACATCTAAACTTTTTTTCCTTTTTTTTTTTTTTTTTTTAATGTCAGTAGGACAACAACCATGTCTGGACTTTTTTTTTTTTAAAATGTTAGTAGGACAACAGTCATATATAGGGTTTTTTTTTTTTTTTTTAAGAAAATGTTTGTAGGACAACAACTATATCTGGGCTTTTTTTTAAAATGACGACAGGGTAGCAGCCATACTTGGACTTTTATAAGTGTCAACAGGATATCAGCCTTATATGGACTTTTTTTCTTTTTCTTTTTTTAAAGAAAAATGCCAACAGGACAACAACCATATATGAGGTTTTTTTTAAAATGTCGAAAGGATAGTAGCCATACCCGGACTTTTATAAGTGCCAAAAGGATATCAACCTTATCTTGACTTTTTTTTTTTAAATGCCAGTAGGACAACAACCATGTCTGGACTTTGATAAGTGACAACAGGATATCAGCCATATCTGGACTTTTGTGAGTGCCAGCAGGATATCAGCTATATCTGGACTTTCTTGAAAGTGGGCTATTGGAAAGATTGAAAAAGAATGCTTTAAAGAAAACTTTATTGATAATACCTCTTCCAGGATCGCAGTTTTCTTCGATCTGAGTTTGCGACTGGTCATTCTCACGTTATAAGCATTCAACATGACTTTGCAACTCCTTCACCTTTCTTGTTTGTTCCTCCTACTTTCTCTCCATGTCCTGACGCCAATGGAGGACTTGATCTTTTAGCGATTGGACCATCGGGTTTGTTGTCATTGCGATCAGCCGACTTTAATCAGGGGATGTGGAATGGGATCGCATTGCAGCTCGAGGTGATCGGCGGCTACCGACGCCTATCAAGCCAAGCCCTTGCGTACCGTAGGCGAGATCTTCTATTCGATTTACGACGGTATTAATTGTTGTTACCTTGATCGTTTAACCTCCAAGGCATCAGAGGCGCAATGTAAACCTGTAAAAAGGGCGATCCTGCAACAATGGGTCGGCCGCCTCTCCGATGATTAAGTCAACAAAAATATGGAGAGGAAGAAGAAGAGAGTTCGCACAATTGGAATTGCATACCTTTCCCTCGGAGGGGAGTCTTTGTTTTATACTCGAATTTCTCCTTGATTTTAGGAAAGATAATCTCGTGATTAAGATCTTTCTTTCCTTATCAAGGACTAGTTTTTCCTTATCCAAGATTATCTTTATGAGAAATAAGGGATTTGGAAACTAGGAAATCTGTGGATAAATACCTTTTGCGTATTTTTTGCCTAAATGTATTTATCCATAATGAACTTTCCAAATGTGGTAGAATGGCCGGCTGGGGGACTCAAGATCCTAGACAGGATTTAAGACTCTTCTGTCTAGATAGTTCCCGCATGGTTTTAATATGGCAGGCCAGCTTCATGATGTGGGCCAGGCGGCGGGCCAGCGTAAGCGTTGGGCCTATTGAGTAATGGGTCTAGGCCTAAAGGCTACGGTACTCACACAACCAGGCTCTTAAATTTTACTTTTTTTTAGATCTATTCATTTTCCATATTAGGTTGTAGTATTTTGTTCTTACAAGGATTCTAGCATCCAACCTTTTGTTCCCATCCCATTCACTAACATGCTGTTACCCATCTCATTCACTTTCCATATCTAGTGTTTTGTTCTTACAAGGATTCTAGCCTTAAACCTCACGGTCTCCTATCCTACCCCTTGACCACTTGAGTCAAGCCTCAAGGGCAAAATACTTTTTAATTTACTGTAGGTTAACGAGTATGGTACTCTTTTGAACGCAAATCTTATAAGCTTAAACTTTTAGGAAAAGAAATATTTTATTAGAAAACTTCAAAGAACCAAAATTTCTAAACCTAATCTTGTTCATGTTTTTTTTTAAATAACTTATTTTGGATAAAAATGCCTTTATTGTTTTATGTATTTATGTATAATTTTTAAAAGAGAGTTATTTTTATAAGAAAACAAACCTTGTTCATGTTTTCTTAAAAACAATAACCTATTTTGGACAAAAATGCCCCTCATTGTTTTGTATGTATTTATATATAAGAAAACAATGAGGTATTTCTATCAAAATGATGTTAAAAAAAAATAATGAAGGGTTAAATTTTCGCAAATTAATTTTCAACAAGTCTTTTAATCAAATCATCCAAAATAAAAATTGGTAATTTGACATGGTTTCAAATCAAGGTTTGGAGAGAAGCCATGGATTCGAGCCACCTCTCTAAAAATATGTTTTCCAGTTTATATCTTTGAAAGTCATAAGAACTATTTTCATTGGTTTATCAGTCTTTCCACTTGCTGATATGGACCTAAAGATTAAGCTTTTAGGGAAATTAGTAGTTTAACATTAACATATCTAGTTTTGCTTGGATGCACATATGGGGATGGCAAGTGCATCGAGACCTTTTGGTTTTGAACACAAATCCTACCATCTTAAACTTTTAGGAAAAGAAATATTTGACTAAAAACATCAAATAACCGACATTTCCAAATCTAATCTTGTTCTTTTAAAAATATAATAATAATAATCTATTTTAGACAAAAATGCCCTTCATAGTTTTATGTATTTATATATAATTTGTAAAAGAAAATTATTTTTATAAGAAAAGAAAGAAGGTACTTTTGTCAAATTGATGTAAAAAATTAATGAAGGGCTGGATTTTCAAAAATTAGTTTTCAATTGGTCTTTTAATCAAATCACTTAAAAAGAAAAGGGGTAATTGACAAGAATAATCCATACATAAATACATTAATTAGTCCACCTGGCGCTTTGGTTCTAAGAATAATTCGTGCCAGCCTCTTAAGAGCCACAAATTTAGTCTTTAGAAAGTGCTAGCAGGATATTTGCCATATTTGGACTTTGTGAGTGCTTGTGCTAAGAGCCACAAAGCCTGGTCTTTGAAAGTGCTGCGATATCGCCCATAGTCTGACTTTCGTGAGAGCTAGTAGGCTAAGAGCCATAGTCTCGTCTTTGGAAAGTGCTAGCAGGATATTAGCCATATCTGGATTTTTAGAGGCTGCCAGGCTAGAGCCAGCGCAAACTGTCTGGGAAAGTGTCAACAGATATCACCATATCCGACTTTGTGGAGTGCTGGCCAAGGAACAAAATTTCGATTTTTTCTTGGCCGAAATATTACCAAAATATTGGTTATCTATGGCCCCGAACGATACATTGCCAACTCAGTTCTGCCGGTCAAAAATCCGGAAAAATCGGAAATTGTTGAAATATCAATGTATTGATCAAATTCCCAATATTTTAAATTGAGTGACTATATCTCTTACCGCCAGATATGCCGGAATTTCGGAAAATACTCCAGAAGATATCGGGTAAATATCGCAAAAATATCGGAGATATATTGGTAAAATATAGGAAATATTAGAGATATATCGGCTATATTGACTTAATCAAATCCAACGGTTAGAATTAAATCACAATGGTTTTTTGACAATCCAATGGCTATTTTGACTCCAAAAAATTCTATAAATACCCCTAAAATCATACAATTCTTTACAAACTCATCCATACACATCCAAGCTCCATTTGACTCTCAAATTATTTTTTTCTTTGTATTTATCTCAATATTTTGAAGATCTTGTTATTAATATTGTCTTCATCAAGATGGGATCCCTTCATCAAATAATATAATGGAGCCACATTGATCTTCATTTTGGTTTTAAATGACTATTGTAATATAATTTCTCGATAAATTATAATGAATATTGTCTTCAATAAGTTTGTATTTGCTTATTTATGTCTTTTTTATAGTTTAACAAAGTATTTTCACGAATTTCAAAGTATTTTTGTTAATTTTCTCTTTACCAATATTTTTGTCAAAATATCCACCGATATATCCATAAAATCCAAGTACCGATATATCTATAATTACGGATATTTTGTTCCTTGGTGCCAATAGGCTAAGAGCCACAGTCTGGTCTTTGGAAAGTGCTAGCAAGATATCAACCAATATGGACTTTGTGAGTGCCAGCAAGCTAAGAGCCATAGTCTGGTCTTTGGAAAGTGCCAGCAGGATATTAGCCATATCTGGACTTTGTGAGTGTCCACAGGCTGAGAGCCACATTTTGGTCTTTGGAAAGTGCCAGCAAGATATTAGCCATATATGGACTTTGTGAGAAGAGGCTGTTGCAAAATTTCACAATATTTCAAAGATAGTCTTTATTGATAGTAAAACTTTCAAAGGAAATTTTATTGGTAATACCTCTTCAGATGTGTGGCATTCCACATTCATGATATGGGAGTCCCATCCATCTTATTCAACGCATATAATTCGGTTGCTCCCACTTGGACTATTGTATATGGTCCTTCCCGTCTACTGGGTTAGCCGTGTTTTCAAAGACTCTTCTCAAGACAATGACTCCGTCTTGGAATGTTCGCGACTTTACCTACTTGTTGTATAGGTTTGCCAACTAACCTTGCCGGTAACGACGTTGACACGAGCGTTGCACTCATGCGGTCGCGAAGATCAGATCAATATTGTGGCTGATTTCGTGAGTCGGTCCGGCGGTACATCTTGATCATTCGTGGATCCGGCCTCATCTCAATAACAACGATACCCAATTGACACGCACCCGAGGTCATGATCTGCAGTCGATCTATCCCTTGTCACAACGCAGTTCGCTGCAGAAGAGAGGTCCACTGATCTGATCGTCATTATTGTCTTATGAAATATCCAACCAACATGTCCATTTTAGCTCATCAGAAAAAGTTCTCAGATACCCTCGCTATCAAATTACGGCCCATTATCAAGCATTATCGACCGCTGTGATTCCAAACCGACAAAAGATGTTCTTCCACACAAACTGGACGACATCTTTATCTTTGATCGAGGCGAAGGCTTCAACTTCTACCCATTTACTGAAATAGTCTGTTGATGAGTCCAAAAACTCATTGGATTTTTAATCCATTTTCCTGAGTATGTTACGAGATAAATGTGATTTAATTGCAGAAAAGTGGATAATTAACTCAAATTTCATTTTGCAAGAAATATTAGCTATAAACTCAAATCTTAGCAAAATCGAAGAAAGCAAATATAAAGTGGTAATCGAGGTCACAATCAAAATTTAAGTCGCGACAGAATGCTCACAAGCCGCAAATTCCAAGCCACGACATCAAGAGATTCGGTTCTGAAGAAGAAATAGAAAACTTGAACAAGTGAAGTCGTGACTTGAAGAAGGAGGTTGCGACAAAGAAAATGTGGTCGAGACTAAAGGAAATAATCAAGGGAAGGAATTCATGTCACGACATCACTTTGATGTCGCAACACCAACTGAAAAGAAATGATGCCGCGACACCACTCTGAGGTCGCGACAAGGATCCATCTATGAAGCCACCAGAGAGGTTGTTGCAAAAGAAAGGGGTTGCAACCAGGAAGATTTAAGGTGCAACCAAAGATAGAGTCTGGAAGGAGGTCGCAACCTGTAGCCAACAAGCACTTGCCGTGAATCGAACTCGCGACCTTCACAAGTCAAGGATCGGGAATGATGTCGCTGACCACTCATTAAGGTCGCGAATCAAGAAAAGCCGAAGTAAGAAATTGATGTCGCGATGTGTGATTGAGACCGCGACCTGGAAAATAGGTGAGAAGGAGGAAATTGGTTGCAACGTAGAACTGAGGTTGCAACCAGAAGAAAGAAAATGAAAAGCAAATGATGTCGCGACATCACCATGAGGTCGCGACATAAAATTGAAAGATATGAAAGCAAGAAGACCACCAACACGATTGTGACCAAGGAATCAAAGTCACCACATGAAGTCATCATACAAATAGCAAAGTGGTCGCGAATCTCAAAAACCGATGTCGCAACCTCGCGTTCGAAGAATAGGAAGACAATGATGTCGCGACATGTAATTGAGGTCGCGACATCAACACTGAAGGAATGATGAGCAAAAGAGGTCACGACCACAAACGATGTCGCGACCACTGATCAAAGGCATTTGCAAGACAAACTGGTTGCAACTTAGAGAAAGAAGTCGCGACTGATCACGAGCAATTCAAGACAAGTCCATGTCGCGACATCAACTTGAGGTCGTGACATAGAACAGTGAGTTGGGCTTTTTCTTTGGATTTCCACCTGGAACATTTTGGGGATTCGGCCCAGATTCTTTTTGCAATATAAATAGATAGCTGTAGGAGAGTAAAGTAAGTTTCCTGTCTTCACTACCCAGAAAAAGGAGAAGAAGAGGAACTCAGTGTATATTTTAGAGTAGATTTTTATTTTTTTTATTTTTTTATTTTAATTTTTTGGTTTTGAATCTGCGAACTGTGCAGAGACGAGTAGAGCTGGATCTTTAGTTCTATTATTTTTCTTAAGTATTAATGGCTGAAAATTTATAAAATCTAGACGAATTTCTGGAATTCATTTTTTCTCAGTTTTATTGCAATTACAAAGGGTCAGGCGGACTGGTGCTCCATTTCTAATTCCGCAATGCAAGAATTAACGCAACTTACCGGATTTGGATTTACATTTAGTTACGCGCCTTTCCCGCACAATTATGGAAAATTAATTGGGGTTCTACTTACTTAATCGGTGTCGTTTTGAATGGATAAGTTCCCCAATAGTAGTACCTAATACCGCTGAGGGAATGTATCTTACTCCTCGATATCCGTGATGCCCCTCCTACAAGTGATTACCGCAGACTCGAGATTCCTGAGAGTTGAGAGCATTCTTTTCTGGGTATGTTTGACTACCATTGACGATCTGCTGAGCTCTAAAAGTTCATTTTGATAAATCCCCCATTTGATCATAATTGAAGTTGGAGGGGTGTATTTAACAATATAAATAATCAGAGAGTTCACCTTAATCTATAGGTAAGTTCCAATCCTCGTGTTAGCTTAGATCTAATCAAGGGAAAGGGATAAACTCATAGATCTGGAGGTTGAGCCACCACTAAGTAGTAGAAATTTTAAGTAAAATCCCGGTAAAGGTAAAGCAAGAGTTTTTGTTTGTCAACAAGAAATGGTAAAGTATCGAGAAAGAAAAATACCTGCATCTTGTAAGAGTAGTTTGAATACGTAGTCGGTTTGGATCTGTTTTCTCGAGAAGCAAGGATATCCAATCAGCAAATATGGAGAGATCCAATTCCAATAATTAGGAAATCTTGGACAAAAATCAGATCCATACATAGAACAGAGCAATGGGTTTAGTGTTGAGATTGACTGTTCCATTGTATTTCATTAATAGTTTTCGTTTCTCACAGGAAGCTAATTCAATCCATTCATTTGTATACAATTTATTTTCATTCATTTACTTTTGTTTTAGTTTAGTTTGAACATATTCAATAGTATAGGAGTTTTAGTTTGTGTCGTGTAGATAAAACCTTCATTATGAGTTTTCTCAGTCCAAATAGTATGGACACCAGTGCTCACTGCTGATTTGTATCCACACACCCTACGGAATGATACCGGCAGACTTACATTCAGATTTACACAAAGGACCTCGTGCACTTGCAAAGGTCATAGACTCCAACCCTTTTACATTTAAATCATGAATATTAAGAGAAAATTATTTTATCAAACACATTTATCCAAAGTAACATGGATGCAAGAGAAGTGTAAGGCTCTCGTAGCTATGTTAATTTGAGGGGTTTTAGTCTATATAGAAAAAGGCAAACAAGTTTTTATGGCGCCATTGCCGGGGATTGAAAGAATTAAATAGATCAATATTCTGACAAAAGAAGGAAATGCTAATTTGGACATTTTATAAATGAAAAGAACAAAAATAGTTTTGCAAGTAAGGCATCGCCCACTAATCTTTAACAAGCCATGTTGAAAATATTTGTTTAGTTAGACTAATCCTATTAATCTGAGTGTGTTTTTATTTCAGGAGAACCTTTAATGCATAGGAAACAGGATTCTAACCTGATTCCAATGGACACTAAATTGGAGAGAACACTCAAGAGCTTAAGAAAGACAAAAGATGCAAAACGCAGTTTAGTGGTGTGATGAGAGATACGACTGCACGTAGGAATTGGGGACAACAACTGTAAGGCCTCCCATTGATCGACACAATGGAGGATTTCTTCGGAGGCCTATTATTCAAAGAAAGAGTATTATGCAATCGCATACCTCTACTATGGATGCAAACAATTTTTGAACTAAAGCCGTACTTTTGATTAAGCAATGGTTCGAAGAATATCATTGTCGGGTCATCCCAATCGAAGACCCAAACGACACCCGGGAAGATTTCAGGATGGCAAATACAAGAAGTCGAACTAAGTGTGAGACCGTGAGGTGATAAAGTTGTACATCTTTCCATTTTCTTTGAGAGATATAGCACCCACATGGTATGAATCATTACCATATGGTTCGGTCGATACTGGGAAGAGAGTCGGGTAGAAGCCTACTTCAAAAGGTGATTCTTTTCCTCTATCTCTCACTTCGCAGAAGAAGAGAGATAATAGTATTCCAATAAGGGGAAGATGAGAGCCTATATGTAGCTTGGGAAATATTCAAGAGGTTGCTGAAGAGATGCCCGATGCATGGTATAGATTTGAAGACCCAGATGGACATAGTGTATCATGCTCTAAATGATACATCTAAGGGCATTATCGATGCTTCATGCTGTGGAGCATTCAAACGTAAAGTGTCAAGAGGCGAGAGATCCGATAGAAGACCTAGCAAATGTAATATGAAAGCTCCCATCCGAAGCTTTCAAGGGGAAATAGTAGAGAAAAAGTGTCATGGAGCTGGTGCAAGATGACGCCTATGAAGGGAAAGTTGATGCCATAATGCATGTGGATGGACAAAGTAAGAGAGAAGATGCACACCGGCTTCATGAAATAGAGCAAATGAAAGAGAACTTAAGTGAGAAGAAGTGCCGATGTGCCACCAAGAAGACTCTATGGTGCCGAGGAGGCCGGCACAGAACGAGCCAGTTATCATTTTCAAGCCAACTTAATCTGCCCACACACTACAACACAAGACTGAGGAACCACGTAGAATTTCTCATACGCAGGCATTACAAGGCCCAAGGCACGGACGCCGCCGTAATCCTCTCAAAGAAGGGATACACGCGAACCACCAAGGTTCTAGCGTTATGAAGAAGGAGGCAGAAAGCAGCAAATGAATATCGTGGTCGAGGAGGACTCAACCATTTAAAGAACAACACCGCAGCCTACGGGGGACAACAAGAGGCTATTAAAATTCCATGAATAGAAACTATCTGACTTGGAAGCTTTCAAATCTGATACTCAAATGTTTCAGAAGAATGCTAGTGCCTCGTTGAAAAATTTGGACACAAGTAATCGCCCCGATGCCAAATCGTAGCAAAGTGGTACATTCCTAGTGACACCTTCAAGAACCCAAAAGACTACATGGCAATTCAATCCAAGAAGTGGGCGTGATTTTGGAAAGAATAGAAGAACGTAAAAGGAAAGAAGAGACTGGAGGCGCAAAAGAAGAGATCAAAAAGCATGAGGAGAAGAACAAATGATTGGACCGCTTAAAAGAAGTAAATGCACTCGTAAAAGAAGGAAGGAGTACCAGCCTTATACACCTTCGGGGCAATATTTCCACGTATACTTCGTAAGTCAAGAAGAGAAGAACAATTTTCTAAATTCGACATTTTCAAGAAGATAGAAATAAATATCCCCATTTGTGTGAGGTAATCACCAACGCCTCTTTATGCAAAATTTCTGAAGGAGTTGCTGAAAGAAAAGGAAGATAGCCGAGAAGGAATAGTGAACTTGATCAAGACCGCAGCGGCTATTATCCAAAGAAAAAGCTCCCAAAGAAAGATGAAAGACTTCGCGCTTTCACCATTCCATGTTCCATAGGGAAATATGAATTCAAGAAAGCTTTATGTGATTCTGGCGCTAATATAAATTTGATGCCTCTATTAGTTGTGCAGAGACTTAATTTGGGGGAACTTACCCCAACAACAATTACATTGTAGATGGCTGATAGATCAATGGCACAAACAGAAGGCATTCTTGAAGATGTACTTGTCAAGGTTGGGAAATTCATCTTCCCAGTGGATTTTGTTATCATGCAGATGGAGGAAGATACCCAAGTTCCTTTGTTGTTGGAAGACCTTCTTAGCAACCTGGAGCTTCCGCTGGCTAGATGTACGTAAAGCGTGAATCGACACTCAAGGTTGGAAATAAAGTAGTGCATTTTTTAATATTAATAGGAGTCCGAAACATCCCGATGTAGATGCGCATACAGCTTGTATGGTCAGAGGAAACAATAGCCTTCTCGATGTTGGAATCACTACATTGTATCCTTCAACACTCTATCAATGAAATCGAGATGAATTTTCAAGATTCGAGCCTTCGACGCGGAAGTACCGCTTCAAATTGCTTAACAAGGAAACAATCTCGAGTATAAATGAAAACAATCAAGATGAAGTGTTAAATTTAAACAAAGAAACTCATGAGTAAGAAACTAGTGCGTATGGGCTAACATTGAAAGAATTGCCTACCATTCAAATATGAGTTTTTAGAACCGTAAAAGAGAAAAACCGTATATCATATCGCCTGCATCGACCGGGGTCGAAGAAACGTAAGTTGTCGGGTAATTCCGAAAATACAAGCGAAGCAAATTGCATGGTCAATTGAAGATCCGGGCGGGTATCGTGCCTCCATTCGCATGCACAAAATATCACGAGGATAATGCAAAACTTCTATTGAGCATCAAAGGAGGCCAACCCAAGATGAAAGAAGTCAAGAAAAGAAGTTCGAAATGAAGCACTCAGTTTTATATATGCTATATCGTATAGCTTTCTGGTAAGCCTGTATGTGGTTCCTAAGAAAAAGGTGGATTCACCGCGGATTAGAAATGAAAAGAATGAACTGATTCCTATGTAAGAATCGTGGATGTGATGGAGGTATTTACCATTAAAATTGAATACCGCAAACTAAAGGATCATTTTCCTCGCTTTCATTGTTCGGGATGTCGGATAGGTCGGGCAGACACCCTCATTTTTATTTTCTTGATGGATACTGGATATAACCACCATATCGCACCCGAAGATCGAGAAAACTACTTTTACATGCCGATTCGTACTTTCGCTTAGAGAATGCCATTTCGTTTGTGTAATGCTCCCGGGTACCTTCCAAAGATGCATGATGTCTATATTTTCCGATCTAACGTAAGAAGTTATGGAGATCTTCATGGATGATTTTATGCAAAGGTATGGATCCGCTAACAATGTCGCATAACTCGTGGACAAGATTAAAGGTGCAAAGACAAGAATCTAGCTCGAATCGGGGAAATGCCATTTTATGGTTACATGAATTGTCTCTGGGGGGCACATGATTTCGCATCGGGGTTTCGAGGTAGACCAGCAAAGTCTCAATTATAAGAAATCTAATGCCACCCACTACGCCAAGGGAATTAGAAGTTTCTGTAGACATGCCGGATTTTATGTAAGACGACGAGATTTCGCAAAATTGCTAGACCACTATGCGCATTGTCGAAAAAGATACTAAGTTCTATTTTGATGAATCCCGCCAAAAGCTTTTGAAGAAATCAACCAGACTAGTTAAGCTCCATCATGGCAAACGTATTGGAACAGAGAATTTGAAATCACGCGGTGATGCCAATGATTTTGCAATGGGAGTTGTATCGGGGACGTAAAGATGAAAAAGTGTTCAAGGCCATCTACCATGCTGAAAACCTTGCACGAAGCCTCAAGAAAATTACTCCACCATCGAAAAGCGAGATGTCGGGCAATAGTATTTGCATGTGAAAAATTTAGCCACTGGGGTCCCATGTTGTTATACACACCGATCATGCATCATTAAATATCTAATGGCAAAGAAAGAAGCAAAGCCAAGATTGGATCGTGGGTACTATATTATTGCAGAATTTGATTTAGAAATAAAAGACAAGAAGGGTAGTGACAATGTGATAGCTGATCACTTGTCAAGAGTAGAGAAACCCACTGTGCAAGAGGAAGAAAGAGAAATAGCAGAAAATTTTCCAAATGAGCAGTTATTCCAGTTGTCACTCCAATCACCCTGGTATGCTGATATTGTGAACTTTAGCTTCTCAGGGAATTATGCCACTGCATCCGCCTAGCAACAAAGAAAGATGCTAAGGATCACAAGAGTACTACATCCGGGATGACCTGGCTATTTTTTAAAAGAGGAGCTGATCTGATTATAAGGAGATGTGTACCAGAAGGTGAGTAAAGCAAGATTTTACAAGAATGTCATGCATCACCATATGGAGGACATTTTGTAGGAGATAAAACAGCCCACAAAATTCTCCAGTCAGGATTTTACTGGCCTACTATTTTTAAGGACTGTTTTGAATGGGTGAAGTTATGTGATCAATGCCAAAGAATGGGAAATATCGCAAAGGCATGATGCCCCGGCAAGGTATCCTCGGTGGTGCAATTGTTTGATGTACGGGAATGGATTTTACGGGCCTTTTCCAGCCATTTGGAAATATATACATACTCCTAGCTATGGATTGGCGGTATCAAAATGGGTTGAGGCAGCAACTTGTCCAAAGAATGATACCAATACACTAGGATTTTTATAAAGAAACATTCTCACTGGAGATTTGGACACCCGTAACTATAATTAGGCGATGTGAGGGGAGCCATATTTGCAAATAAGGTGTTTGACAAACTCATGAGCAGATATGGTATCAAACACATTATGAGCTTCGTTTATCATCCTTAAACAAACGGGCAAGCTCGAAATTTCCAACGTGGAGATAAAGAGAATTCGAGAAGACCGTAAGTTCCAAAGATAAGGAGATCGGGTCTTGGTTTCGATGATGCACCTCCGGGCATACAGACCGCCTTTAAAACTCCCATCGAATGTCCCCATACAGTTTGTCTTGAAAACCTTGTCACCTACCTCTCAGCTAGAATATAAAGCTATGTGGGCCATTAAGAAGCTTAATTTTCTTGATTTTAAAGTTGCTAAGGAAGATAGGCTACCCAAGTAAATGAATTGAAGAGTCGAGGAATGAAGCCTATGATAAGCCGCACCTACATGATAAAACAAAAACGGCATGATCAACGACTCGAGGAGGGAATTCAAGGCGTGAGATCGTCTTGTTATTCAACTCCAAACTAAGACTCTTTCGCAAAGCTTCGAACTAAACGGAGGGACCATTTACGTGGTGTCAAGCACACGCTTTTAAAGGCAGATAACCAGAACCGCGAATCGCGAAGAGTTCAAGGTTAATGGTCGAGATTAAAGCACTACCTCGAGAAAGCACTGGAAGAGTAACCCTTCATTCTGAACAAGGGAAATTGAAGAAACAGAACAATGGCAAACAGTAAAGTCCAAATTTAAAGACTAAAAATGGAGCAAACTTGTGGTGCGCAATCCACACCCGCCTTGTTTTAATTTTTCTTGTGTTATTTTACAATTTATGTGTTTAAATTTATAATAGTTTATTGTGATTTTATTCATTATTGATTGAAGAGTAGGTAAATATTTTTTTTAGTTTTACAGGATAATGAAGATTGTGCAAGAAGGAGAACATCTCAGAATCAAACTTCACCGCAAGATAAAGAGACCAAAAAGTGGGCAAAAAGATCTTCTTTTCTTCTGATTTGATTTTTAAAATTTATCTTCGACATAACATGATTGAAAGTTCGGGGAATTTTATCTTGTCTTGGTGCTTAAATTTTGAATGTGATGCATAGTGGAAGTTGTTGAAATTTCAGATGATGAAGATGAATTGAGTTGTAGTTGTTTTGATTGAAGTGAATAAATTGAAATTGCCGTGAATTTGAGAGTTTATAGTTTTGGTATAACATTAATCCAAAAGTTGCAACTAAGAATGCTGATGAATAAAAAGTGGGAAAGAAAGTCAAAATAATGAAACTGAGGTCACGAATGAAATAAAGAAGGGAAAGAACATTTTTATGTTGCAACACCAAAGTCCCTGTCGTGACCACATTTCAGGTCACAACCAAAAATTTTGAAGTTGAGACCAAAATAGTCCAAAAGTCAATAAAAGTGATTTTAAAACCTCTCATTTCAAGGTCCCAAGAGTTGCAAAAATAAAATTAATAAATAATAAATAAATAAATAAATTCATTAAAGATAATTAATTTAGAGGCTCAACATTTAAGGTCGTGACTTCCATAGTGCAATCATAACATTGAATCCAGCGTCTGTTCCACTCAAAATTCCATTAAACTGCAATTCAACCCAACCTTTCCATTTCCGCATCCATCTTTTTGAGTCTTGAAACCCTAGAACCAGAAAGCTCAACCATACCCTCGCAATCCTTCAATCATGGCAGCAAACCAAGATGAAATGGATAATCTTAACAAATTGATTGACTAAATCATGCGCGAAAATGTCGAAGTAGTAGAAGAAGTTCAGTCGGAAACGCAACCTGAAGAAGAAGTAAATGCTAAAAAAGGAAACCAACCGGAGGAGGATGAGCTACCCGAGAGAGAGGTCACAGAAGAAGAAAAAGACTTCATTTTTAAGAAGCAAAGAATTGTGGAACAAGTGTGATGTGTGACAAAGAATTTATTCGCGAAAGAGGTTTTGGCAAATTAATTTCCCCCATTTTCTCGGGCGCAATAGAAAAAGAGGTTGGGCATTCTTTTGTGAGCACAAAGCACCTGGATTTTCAGCTCTTCCAAGGGAATTCTATGCAAACATGGTAGGAATGAAGGATGATTTTGTTTACGTGAGAGGTGTTTGGGTGCCCTTCGATGATAGAAGCATAAATGAAGTGTTTAAACTGAGAGATTTCAAGCATGGGTTGAAGTACAAGAAATTGTTAGAAAACCCAAATTATGAAAATAGTGGAACCTGGGCTTGACTGGAGGAGAAGGAAAGTGGCGACGAAGAAGAATCCCCATCATGCCATAAAAGGGGAGCTCACGAGAGGCAAAGGTTTGGTTTTATTTTATATGTTCTGTAATAGTACCTGCCAAACACCTTTGTACAGTCAGAGAGCAGGAAGCTATCCTGATGTATGCCTTTTTGAAAGGATACAAAATAAACATGGGAATGCTAATCGAAGAATCAATCAGAGGATACCATCATAGCAATAAAAGAGGATTGATTCCTCACCCTGCCACTATTACTAGACTTTGTTTCTAGGCAGGGGTGAAAGGAAATTGGGAAGAAGAAAAGATGTCCCCTGTCTTCCTCTAACTCTTACTTCGAGTGACAAGTGGGACCAAAAAGAAGGAAGCAAAAAGAAGTGATGTGCTAGATGCGTAAAATGTGGCAGAGATAGATACAGAACCGTATAAAAATAGAAATGGAGGAGGTGCTGCATGCTGTCCTTCCTGAAGAAGAACCTCTGAGGACAAGCCCAACATATCCTTTATTTCCAAAAGTACAGGAACAGGTGCCCGCTCAAGCAAAAGCATCCGGGAGCAGAGAAGGAAATACGGAAATCATGGAAATGCTGAAAGCGATGAAAAAGGAAATGGAGGAGAGAGAACTTAAATGGGAGAGACAACAACGAAGCAAAGAAGAATTCATGGAGGCTACAGCCAGAAGAAAGGAGCAAATCTGGGAAGAAAACTGGAGAATTAGAGAAGAAGAACACAAGGAGGAGCTGAAGAAACAAGAAGAAAAGATGATGGAAAGAATAAAGACAAGCATGCAAGCTTTTTACAATAATCAATTCAAAAGGGATGCTGAAATGCTGAACTTAATAAAGGAGAAGGAGATACCAATGGAGAATAACATGCTTAGGAAGATTGATGGGTTCAAGCATATCTATAAGGAACTGTTCAAAGAGTTTAAAAAGATAATGAAAGAAAGAGATTAGCAGCTGGAAGATGATGATGAGTATAGAAGGAAAGCATGGTTGGAAAGTATGGACTTAATCAATCAGAACTTATCCAAGCTACTTGAATGTATCTTTGAGGTGGAAGGAACATTTAATCAGGTGGGGGAGAGGCAAGACAAGCTCATTCAGGCAGTGCAACTAAGCAATGAAATATCTGCAAAAGGAAAAGGAATTTCCCCTGCCTTAGAAAGATAAAAAGCTGAAATAAAATTCCCTAAATTTAATCCCAGCGAGGCCAGTTTTGATGTAGATCCTCCCAACATAATACCTAAAAAGGCCTACAAAAGAAGAAAGGGAAACTGAAAGTTTGTTTCTTTTTAGCATGTTGTCAATATATACATTCCCAAAACAAATTCTAATGAAAATCCATTGGGTTTATCCTATTTGTCCCTTATTTGATTGAATTTTCATTTTATGGTTACTTTTGTTTGCTTGTTGGATTGCTTTTCACTTGTTGAATGAGAATTTGATTGTGGATAAGTAGATGTCTCTGGATTGATGAACAGGATATATGAAAAAAAAAATTTGTGTCATTTTGCTTTTTTGTGCATGAATCAAATAAATAATTATGTTCTTTTCCAAGAACAAGAACTCTCGTGGAAGAATCAGGCGTGAATGATTAAACTGAAAATAGAGTATCGTCAGATTGTTTAAATTCAGTTTAGTTTGCAAAAAATTGGAAAATTGCTATTAAGCCGATGGAACAAAATACTTGGATGAAATAATGGGCAGACAAGAAATAAATACAAGTCTTGAAGAAATAATACACTTTGGTCAACAAAACTATGAAACTTGAGAGGAATTAGGAACATCTTCTCGGGAAATTCGTGGATTGAGAGTCCATAAATTTAACTTGTTTCCGATTATCGACAGGCGAAACTTAGGTGAAAATGTACTAACAAGAAATGATAGAGCTATCTTTGCGCTTTGAGTCGTTTAAGCCTACTCCTCAATATATGCTAAAGGCATATTCTCTAGTTCCTTGATTTGAACCAAATAAGCCTTTATTTCTTCAATAAACAAAGAATCGAAAACCTAAATTCCCTTCCTTGCAATAAACCTACAAAGAAAGAGCCCAAATTATCCTAGCTTCGCCCGTAAAAGTTTACTATAAAGGAAGAAACAAGTTTGGGGGAAAAATATTTCCAAATTTTTACAATGAAGGAGGTGAAGAAGTAAAGAAGCAGAAGCCAGTGAAAAAGGGAATAAATTTTGTCTTGTGGCCTATTTCCCTTGAACAATTAAGCTCGTAGGGGTGTTTTAACACCTAGTACCGTAATGCCAACTGGTATGGGAGTTGCTAGCCCAAAGTTCTCTAAGAGTAATAGAAAGCCTCAAGAAGAAAAACATTGCACTATTCCCCAATCCTAGAAAAACAAAAGCAAAAAGAGTTCACAAGCAAAGGAACTAGCCTGAATAAAGAGTATATGGAAATTGAAATTCCCTAAAAAGAATTCAACATGAAGATGAATCAGGCTAAGAGTGAGGAGAATCAACAAGTACAAAGAAGAAAAAGGGTGAAAGTTGAAGGCAACGAGGATAGAAAAGGGTGGAAACTGGGTGATTTACAAATTAAAATTTTCCATTATTGACCCAAATACCTAAGCCCAACATTACAAGCCTAAAAGACCTCATTGATTTTGAAGGTTGAATTTACCTACATTAGTGGAGATCAATATGAAAAACAAGCCTATGTGACTTTGACAATCAGTCCAAGAAAATTTAAGATTAACTAAATTCAACATGAAGATGAAAAGGATTGAAGACTTGCACACACAATACAGTAACAAGACTTGTTGAATAAACTGTTTAAATACATTACTTCATCAAGAAATTTGTGATAGAAGTATACCATGTCTATTCTTGAATCAAAACTGAAATTTAAAATGATGTTGGTATCTCTTAATTCCATATCAGAAGGTGGAATGAGAAAGACTGTGGTATGAATAAGAAAAATGTCCTTAAAAATTTTCTAAGCATATTTGTTTGAGGACAAACAATTCTTTCTTTTCTTTGCTTGAGGACAAGCAAAATTTTAAGTTTTGGGGAATTTGATGAGTCCAAAAACTCATTAGATTTTTAATCCATTTTCCTGAGTATGTTACGAGATAAATGTGATTTAATTGCAGAAAAGTGGATAATTAACTCAAATTTCATTTTGCAGGAAAATACAGCAGAAACTCAAATCTTAGCAAAAATCTTAAGAAAGTAGCCGCAAAGTTAATCAGGTCACAACCG
Source organism: Tetrastigma voinierianum (assembly GCA_016808115.1). Classification (NCBI taxonomy): domain Eukaryota; kingdom Viridiplantae; phylum Streptophyta; class Magnoliopsida; order Vitales; family Vitaceae; genus Tetrastigma; species Tetrastigma voinierianum. The sequence continues at coordinate 327,634 of JAEQBH010001334.1, read as the reverse complement.
AATTTAAGTCGCTGACAGAATGCTCGCCACAGCCAGCCAGGGCTCCCAAGCCACAACATCACCGTATTCGGGCTCAAGAAGAAATAGAAACTTGAACAAGTGAAGTCGCGGATCAAGAAGGAGGTTGCGACAAAGAAAACGTGGTCGAGACTAAAGGAAATAATCGTTGAAGGGAATTCATGTCGCGATTATCACTTTGATGTCGCGACACCAACTGAAAAGAAATGATGTCGCGACACCACTCTGAGGTCGCGATAAGAATCCGTCTATGAAGCCAATTTCGTGAGAGGTTGCTGCAAAGAAAGGCCGCAACCGCTTTTAAATAAAAGGCTCCATTTCAGTCGCGACATCATTCCGATGTCGCGATACAAACAGAAGATTTAAGGTGCAACCAAAGATAGAGTTCGAAGGAGGTCGCAACTCGTGAGCCAAATAGAAGTATCTGCCAGAACTCAACTCGCGACCTTCACAAGTCAAGTGATCGAAATGATGTCGCTGACCACTCATTAAGGTCGCCACCAAGAAAAGCCGAAAGCGTGAAGAAATTGATGTCGCGACGCGGTGATCGAGGCCGCACTGAAAATAGGTGAGAAGGAGGAAATTGGTTGCAACGTAGAACTGAGGTTGCAACCAAGAAAGAAAATGGGTGCAAATGATGTCACAACATCGATGAGGTCGCGAAGGCAAATGAAAGATATGAAAGCAAGAAGACCAATCAACACGATTGCGACTGGGCGAATCAAAGTCACCACATTACGAAGTCATCATACAACAAAGAAAGTGGTCGCGAATCCCAAATCGATGTCGCGAACTTAGAAGCCGAAGAATAGGGCACAATGATGTCGCGACATGTAACTAAGGTCGCCGACATCAACATCAAGGAATGATTTAGTGAAAGAGGTCGCATCGCCAAACGATGTCGCGACCATCGACAAAGCCATTTGCAAGACAAACTGTTGCAACTTAGAGAAAGAAGTCGCGACTAATCACGAGCAATTCAAGACAAGTCCATGTCGCGACATCAACTTGAGGTCGCGATTATTGCAGTTGAGTCGGGCTTTTTCTTCGATTTCCACCGAGCATTTTTCCTGGGGGATTCTACCCATTCTTTTTGCAATATAAATGATAGTCAGAGAGTAAAGTAAGTTTCCTGCCTTCACTACCCGTAAAGGGAGAAGAAGAGGAACTCACATATTTTAGAGTAGATTTTTATTTTTTTTTTTTATTTTTATTTTAATTTTTTTGGTTTTGAATCAAGGAACCTGTGCAGAATAGTAGAAATGGATCTTTAGTTATATTATTTTCTAAGTATTACTGGTTTAGTAAATTTATGAAATCTAGACGAATTTCGAATTCATTTTTTCTCGCTTATTGCAATTATAGTGGTCAGGTGTGACTGCTCCATTTCTTAATTCGCAATGCAGTAATCAAAGCGCAGCTCTACTGGATTTGATTTATTTACATTTAGTTCTGCAGTCTTTCTTACCTGATGGAAAATTAATTTGAGTTCGATTTTACTTAATCGATGTCGTTTTGAATGGATAAGTTCTAATAGTAGTACCTAATACCGATTTTAAGGGAATGTATCTTGCATACGATATCCGGGTTCCCTACTGCGTGACACAGAGACGGAGATTCCTGAGAGTTGAGAGCATTCTTTTCTAGGTATGTTCGACTACCATTGACGAACTCCTGAGATCTGAAAGTTCATTTTGATAAATCCCCAATTTGCTCATAATTGAAGTTGGAGGGGTGTATTTAACAATATAAATAATCAGAGAGTTCACCTTAATCTATAGGTAAGTTGCAATCCTCATGTTGGCAAATTCTAATCCAAGGGAAAGGGATAAACCCATAGATCACGGAGGTTGAGCCACTAATTAAGTAGTAGAAATTTTGTAGGAAATCCACGAGAAGGTAAAGCGAGGAATTCTCTTGTCAACCTTGAAAATGGAGTGTGAAGTATTGAGAAAGAAAAATACCCAGATCTTGCAAGAGAGTTTGGAATACAGGTAACTGGTTTGATCTTGTCTTCGAGAGAAGCAAGGATATCCAATCAGCGAATATGGAGAGATCTAATTTCAATAATTAGGAATTCTTAGACAAAAATCAGATCCATACATAGAACAGAGCAATGGGTTTAGTGCTGAAATTGACTGTTCCATTGTATTTCATTGATAATTTTCGTTTCTCACAGGAAACTGATTCAATCCATTCATTATATACAATTTTCATTCATTTACTTTTGGTTTAGTTTAGTTTGAACATATTCAATAGTATAGGAGTTTTAATTTGTGTCGTGTAGATAAAACCTCCATTATGAGTTTTGAGTCCAAATAGTATGGAATTTTAGTAGTTGGGGTAGTTGATTTGTAATTCGCTATCAATCTCTGTGGGAATGATACTTGGACTTACATTCAGATTTACTACTTGTATGACCTGTGCACTTGCAGTGTCATAGACTGAACCCTTTTTACATTTAAATCATGAATATTAAGAGAAAATTATTTTATCAAACACATTTATCCAAAGTAACATGGATGCAAGAGAAGTGTAAGGCTCTCGTAGCTATGTTAATTTGAGAGGTTTTAGTGTATATAGAAAAAGGGCAAACATCTGTCACTACCAGTAACAACTTCTTTTGCATTGGGGAGGTTGGTAGTGGTATGACTATATCAATTCCCCATTAGGCGAAGGGCCAAGGGCTAGTTATGGTTGTCAGGTTTTGAGCGGCGCCCTCGACATGGGGGCTTTCCGTTGGCAACGATCACACTTCCTGGCGTAAGTGATTGCGTCCGCCCTCATGGTTGGCCAGTAGTAGCCCTAGGTATGGGCTCGGTGTGCCAAAGTTCTGCCGCTTGGATGGTTTCCACATATTCCTTCATGGAGTTCTACTAATGCATACTACACCTGCTAAGTGGTAAGACATTTAAGATACGGGCCGTTTAGGGAAAGTTTATACAATGCCTATTTACAAGGGAAAATCGAGCCGCCTGGACCTGAGTCTTGTGGGCCTCGACCTTGTTATATAAGAGTTCTCCCATGCTCAGGTAGTAGACTATTGGAGCCATCTAAGAGGGATAGGCTTCTTCTATTTCATTCACCCGATTGGCAGCAATTGACGACTCCAGTTGGTAATAGACAGGGAGGAACATTGTTTCTTTTATTGGTAGGGAGGCAACTGCTACTAAGGCATCCGCCTTTTCGTTTGAACCCATTGGGATATGCTCAAGCTTCCAAGCCGCGAAGCTTTCTAGTCGGAGCTTAACCAGGCATACATACTTGGCCATGCGTTGGTCACGTACTTCTTATTCCCCGTTTACCTGCCTAATAACTAGCTGAGAGTCACTTTGTATGATTATCTTTTTTGAGGATACAGAGATTACGAGGTCTATACCAGCTAGAGTTGCTTCATATTCAGCCTCATTGTTGGACACGGGGAAGTCTAACCGTATAGCATGCTCTATCCTTTCCCGATTTGGGCTTTGATTGCGAGCCCGGCACCGACTCCGTATGTCGGAAGCGCTATCCCTGCTTAAGGACCACCGATCGACGTTTCCACTGGTCGCGTCACGCTAAAGGATCTTTGGCCCAAAAAGTCTACCAATATTTGTTCCGCTGGTACGAAACGGGGTTTATGCCCCAGATGCGAGCTTCGCTTGGCCTCGTAGCTTATCGAGCCATCCTCCTTGATAAGTCAGGTTTATGTATGGTGCTTCGCAGAGTGAGATTGGTTAGCACGACTATAAGGTGTGCTTGGAAGTAAGGGCAAAGTTTTTTAACTGCCACGTAGAGAGCAAGTGCTGCCTGCTCAAGACGGGTATATCGTGTCTCCGCTTCAGAGAGAGATTTGCTTACGAAGAACACTGGTTTATGTTTCTGGTTTTCATCTTCTTTGAATAAAGTTGCACTCACTGAGACATCAGAAACTACTATGTAAAGATAGAGCTTCTCACCTGCCTCGGGGCTAGTTAGAATTGGAAGTTTGGTGAGATACTGCTTGATTGCCATGAAAGCATGGTCGCATTCCATATTCAGGTGAATTTGTTGGCCTTTTAGGTGGTAAAGAATGACTTTGTCGGTTTGTAAAGCGAGACCTTGAAACGCCCTAGAAGCGACCCGATCGGCCGGTCGATTCTTGCACTCCTTTTACGGAGTAGGAGTTTAAAGTTCCATAATAGCTCCTAACACAGATAGGTTGGCCTCGATCCTACGTGATACCATAAAGCCCAAAACACCTTGACTCGACGCACTTCAAGGTTGGGTTTCATGCAGATGCGTCTTGTGTGACTCAAAGTTTGTAGGTGCTTCGTATGATCAGGGCGTTCTTTGGATTTGACAAGCATATCGTCGATTTAAACTTTCATGGTCTTGCCCATCAGTGGTCGGAATATCTTTGTCACCAATCTTTGATAGGTTGCTCCGACATTCTTCAAGCCAAAAGGCATCACATTGTACCAGTATAGCTCCTGTGGTGTAATGAAGGTCATTTTCTCCACATCAGGCGGGTGCATAGGAATCTGGTGGTAGTCGGAGAAAGCATCCAGAAATGACAGCATCCCATGCCCAACTAAGGCATCAACGATCTAATCTATTCGCGGCAGGGGGAAGTTATCTTTTAAACATGCTTCTTTGAGGTCCGTGTAGTCCACGCATACTCTCAATTTACCGCCCTTCTTTGGGACCACCACCACATTGGCAAGCCATTCAGGATACTTTACCTCTCTATTAGAGCACGCTCTTAGAGATTCGCCACACCTCTGCAATACGAATAATTTGTGTGATTTGGGTGGAAACGCCTTATCTTTTGTTTCATAGGTTTTGCCAAGGCGATAATGTTTAGTTTGTGAGAGGCTAGCGTCGGGTCGATTCCAATCATATCTGAGTGACTCCAGGCGAACACGTCTATGTTTCCCAACAATACATGTTATAGTTGCTCTTTCTCTTCGCTGGATAACAGAGCGTTGACATATGTGAACTTCTTCGGCCCTGACCGTAGGCAGCGAACTGTGGTTGCTACGCAGGAGTGTGATCTTCGAGGGGAAGACTATCTAAGCTATTTTCACCTTTTTGTTCCAGTATGGATAGTTGGTAGCATTGTAGTACAACCAGCTGACTGCTTAAAAGGTCAACCTACCCCGCATTGGTCAAATAAGTGACTATCTGGTGATATGTTGAAGGGACGACCTTCATCAAGTGCAGCTAGGTCCGACCTACTATGTAATTGTAAGGCCCCAAGTCTTCGACGACTGAGAACAAATCCTGTTGGGTGACTAGCCTTGCTTGTACAGGAAGCGTGATGTCTCCTAGTGTCGTGGTTGTTGCGTTGTTGAAACCAGCGAGGATTCGCCTGGCTGAGTTCAGCATTCATGAGGAAAGCTTCATCTGGTTGAAGGCAGGTAGCTACAACAAGTCTACTACGTTGCCAAGATCTACCAGCACCCTGTGCACATCAAAACCGCTAATATAAAGGGTGAGTACAAGTGCATCATAATGGGCATAATGACCCTATTTAAGTTTACCGGGGGAAAGGATATGAGGCCATCTATCGGCTTGGTTTTTCCCCGCTACCTCCCATGTGGACATCGTTTACCTGGGCCTTGACTGTGGTCGCTCTCAAAAGCTTCTTCGATTGGTACTTGATGAGTCCAAAAACTCATTAGATTTTTAATCCATTTTTTATGAGTTTATAATGAGAATAATGATGAATTATGCAACGAGACGATAATTGAGCTCAAATTCAATTTGTAGGAAATACGTGAAAATCAAATTTTAGCAAAAATCATAAGAAATCAACTGCGAATGAAGTCAAAGTGGATTTAAGTCGCGACGGGAAGTGGATTTCCAACAATTCCAAATCCTGACATCAACAAATTTGGCTTTGAAGAAGAAAGGCGAAGAGTGAACAAAGCGAAGTCGTGACTGAAGAAGGAAGTTGAGACAAAAAAAATGACTTGGTCGAGATTAAAAGAAGCAGTCAAATGAAGAAGTTCATGTCGCGACATCATTAGATATGTCGTGACACCAAAAAGGAGATAAATGATGTTGTGATGCCACCATGGGGTCGACAGGAGGCGTCTACAAAACCCTGAAACGACCTTCTCAAGTAAAGAAGTCGCAGCTAATTTTTTGAAAGAAAGGACTTGATGTCGCGACCTTGACGATGTGAAGGAATAACACCAAGGTCGCAGTGAAACTCCCAATCAGACGACCCGAGAATTAATGAAGAAGCGGACGATGTCGCGACACCACTTGAGTCGCGACAAAGTGAAAGCTTAGCGATGAACATGAGTCGTGATATGAATAGAAGTTGCGACAAAAGATTTTAAAGGAAGCGGCGAACATAAGTCGCGGCAGTTAGAAGAGATAAGCGACATCAACGCTGAATCGAAGATGTCGTGGCGTCGCGATTAGTCGCGACATCCGGTACGAGGTATCATGATTGCGACATCATTAAGTGAATTAGCGACATCGGTACGCAGGTATCATAGTCACGACATCATTCGATTAGTCGACATCGGTATGAATGGAAATTCGCAACATCATTTATTGTCGCGACATCGGATCAGAATCTTGAAGACAAGTCCTGGCTTACAAAATAAAAGCTTTCAAGACATCAAAAGAGCTCATAAGCATAACATTGAAGTCGCGACTTCAGAAGAGCTCACAATACAGAAAGGTGAAGTCGCGACGTCATTCAATGGTCGCGACATCAGTTACAAGGAAAGAAGGTCGCGACGTCATTTAGCGGTGACAGCCGGATCGAGGGTGTTAAAAGGCAAGTCGCGACCAGATAAAAGCTTCTGCTACAGAAAAACAGAAAAACGAAGTCGCGACGTATGATTGAAGTCGCGACATCAAAACAGCTCATAAACAGAACAGTGAAGTCGCGACGTGAAAGAGATGTCGCGACATCAAGTCAAGGTCGCGACACACGGATGGGTCGCGACATGAACAAACAAATGGGCCGGTTATTTTGAAACCCACAAGGAAGTGCATCGAAGTTAGGGCCCAACTCAAGATTCTATAAATAGCGGTTTGCTATAGAAGCTGACTCTTAGCGGCTCAGAGCAATGCGGGTAGCTTAAGGCTCGTGTATTTTAATTTTCTGTTTCTTTTTCTTTGTTTTGCCGTTATTTTAGATTAGATTAGAGTAGATTTTTATTTCATTTGAATTTCTGGATCTGGATGTTAGTTGTTGAAGTTGAAGCTGAATGCAGAATGTTATTTTCTTCAAATTCTTGCTGGTTCCGTTTTGAAGTCAAACAAATTTTGGAATTCGAGCGTCGATTTCAGTTTATAGTAGTTCTTGATCGGGGAGATCTAGTGAGTGTAATGAAACAATTTGAGAAACCCCGACTTAGATTTGAATCTACTCACATTGTTAGAATTTATCTTTCTGCGAGAAATTTATCGAGACTCTGCAGACTTAGTTTGGAATTTGCTTGTTAGTTTTATTTATTTTGTATCGATCAAATATCGGTGTCACATGCATGTGGGGTTGTTCATGCTCGATTTCGGGAGGCCCTCACGAGTGACATAGAGAAGGCATTCTAGAGTATTGAACAATTTCTCGAGGTATGCAAACCTAATATTGGGGATCTAATGAGCTTTGTGAGTTTTATCGATAAATATTCTTCTCATGGCTTAGAATGAGTTGAATGACTTATCAATTAAAATGAAGCGGGAGAGTTCGCCTCGATTCGAGCAGTAAGTTGTTGAGTGTTAAGCGAGGATCTAATCAAGGAAAGAATGAAGCCCATTTCCAATTTTGAGGATGAGAAACCAATATAGTGTAAGCCCATGCTTTATGTCTTAGGAGCTAAGGTTTGAGTCCATGTTTTGGGTATGAAGTATTGAAAAAGAAAATACCGAGCAGAGGCAGCTCAGTTAAAAGTAGTTATCTAATCCTCTGTCTTGAAGAAAGAAGATTAGATGATGAAATGTGTCGTTGGGAGAGATCCACATGGCATTACCATTTTCATGGACGGATTCTAAATCGAGGTTCAGCAGACGAGATTCTGAGAGTTGTGCGAGATTGATGTTTCATAATAGCTGTATTTTCAATGCTCTCTTTAAAAGCTAACTAATCATACCCATTCTTTAATTTTTTTTTATTTCTTTTATTTTCAGCATTATTTCATTTTGTTCTTAGTTTACATATCTTTATTCTTTCATTATTTTAAAGGTAGCTAGGGATATGTCAATTGCAAATCATAGTCCAAATAGTATAGAGCTTGAGTAGTCGAGAGTAGTTGATTGAATTCTTGAGATCTGTGGGATCGATATCTGGACATAAATCACTTTGTGCTTGTTCGATCTGTACATACTTGGAATCATGGATCAAAACCGAAAGATTATCTACTCTTAAAGAGAGCAGCACTAAATCAGTATAATTGTGAAGAAATATAACAAACAAGTTTCATGGCATTATTCTTTGAGGGATTAGATAATAGTCTATGGTGTGTGCTATAAATTTGTGTTGATGTTTTGATCTATCACTCACACTTACATAGTGAGAGAAGAAAACGGTTTAACAAGTTTTTGGCGTCGTTGCCGGGGATCGAAAAAATTAATTAGATCAATATTCTGACGAAAGAAGGAAACACTAATTTGGACATTTTTAAGAAAATAACAAAAATAGCTTTTCAAGCAGTGACTACATTAGTCACTAATTTTTAACAAGCCATGTTGAAAATATTAGTTAGGTTTGACTAATCCTATTAATATGAGTATGCTTTTATTTCGAGAAAACCTTTAATGCATAGAAACAAGGATCGGCCTGATTCGGCGAGACCTTGAATTGGAGGCAGCTCGGGAGCTTAAGAAAGATAAAAGAAGCGAAGCATAGCTATGGCGAGAAGAGAGACATGACGAAGCGGAGGAACGGAGGATAGCGACCAGCGGACTCCCCATTCTTGACACAATGGAGGATTTATGAGGGCTATTATTCAAGAAGAGTATTACGCAATCAGACGACTTGATGGATACAAACAATTTTGAACTAAAGCCTGGCCTTAATTACAATGGTTAAATAACATCGGTTCTTTGGTCATCCGCAAGACCCCGAATAGGCACACAGGAAGATTTCTCAGAATGGATTATGCGATGACTGAATGGTGTGAGACTAGAGGTGATAAAACTACATCTCTTTCCATTTTCTTTGAGAGATATAAATGACCACATGGTATGACTCATTACCATATGAGGTTACATTGATACTTGGGAAGAGTTGTGGTAGAAACTTACTTAAGCCGATTCTTTCCCAAGTCTCAACGAGAGAGAGCGAAGAGATAATTGTATTCCAACAAGGGAAAGATGAGAGCTTTTGTATATCGCAGGAAGATTCAAAGATTCTTGAAGAGGTGCCCAATGTATGGAATAGACTTGAAGACCCAGATGGATATAGTGTATCACGCTCTTAATGATACATCCAAGGGTATTATCGATGCTTCATGTTGTGGAGCATTGTGAAAAAAGTCTTTGAAGAGGCAAGAGATGCGATAGAGGACACGGCAAAATGCAATATGAAAGCTCCATACGAGGTTTTCAAGAGGTAGTAAGCGAGGAAAGGGTCATAGAGTGAGCAAGATGGCTGACCATGGAGGCTAAGTTGGATCTTTATAATGCATAGGATGAATGACAAGAGGAAGATGCACCGCTCATGAAATAGGAAGCGGAGTGGAAGAGAATGATGAGAAGAGTCTTTGATGTGCCAACAAAGAAGATTCTTATGGTCTTTGAGAGGTTAAGTACGTGAGCGAGCAAAAGAAGTTATCATTTCAAGCCAAATCCTATTTGCCCATACACTCTGATCCGGTGAGGAACCGTGGGGAATTTCTCATATGGTGGAGGGCATTACATGGCCCCGAGGCGAGACAACATCCTCAACGGGATATCGGCGGCCGCAAGGTTCTAGCGGCGCGGCGACAAGGAGGTGAGGCGGGAAATGAATGCAGGGGTCGGAGAGAACCCGACTATTTGAGGAGCAGAATCTTTGCAGTTCATGGGGGATAACGAGGCTATTCTGATTCCATGAGCGAAGCTATCGGCAGAGCTTTCAGGTACGATACCGGATGTTTAGGAAGAATGCTAGTGCTTCCTTTGAAAAATCCTAGAGACACAAGTAGGGCAATTGACCCACTGAATATAAATCGAGGAACAAGGGAACATTCCCTAGTGACACCCCGGAAGAACCATAAAGGCTGGCAGCGAATTCGATTGAGAAGTGGGAAGGATTTGACGTGACGAAGACGACAACTTGAAGAGGCGGGGTAGAGAAAGAAGGGGCGAAAAGAAGAAAGAGAAAAACATTTGATTGAACAGATGAAAGGAAGAAATGACCAGAAAAAGAAAGAAGGAGTACAAGTTTATGCTCCTGTAGTGCCATTCCCCACAAGACCGAAGTGAAAAGAAGAGCAGGTTTCTAAATTCTTGGATCTTATCAAGAAAATAGAAATAATATCCCATTCTGCAGTGATGAATCAAAATGCCTCTTTATCTAAAAATTCTGAAAGTGTTGAATAAGAGAAAGAAAGATAGCTAAGGAGGGTATAGTTAGCAAGCGCTGCATGATGCATTGTGGCTTGAAGGCTCAGCCAAGATGAAAGACCCGGCCAGTTTCACTATTCCTTGTTACATAGGGAAATGTGAGTTCGAAAGCTTTATGTGATACGGAGCAAGTATAAATTTGATGCCTCTATCGGTTGTGCGGAGACTTAGTTTGGAGCTAACTTGGCAACAATTACTTTACGGATGGCTAATAGATCGATGGCACAGCCGAGGAGGGCATTAAGGAAGATGTGCACGTCAAGGTTGGGAGAATTCATTTCTGATGGATTTTGTTATCTATGCGGATGGAGGAAGATCTTGAGTTCCTCTTGTTTGTTGGAAGACCTTTCTTAGCAGCGGGGCGCCTTGATTGGCTTGTCTGAAAAGGTGAGCCGACACTTTCGGAGTTAGGAATGAAGCGGTGCATTTTAATATTAATAGGAATTACGGAACATCCTAATGTAGGAAAGGCAGTTGTATGGGTACATCGGAAGTAATAGCCTTCTCAATGATGAAGTGAATTCAGATTGTATCATTGAAAGCATATCAGTAGAGTGAGATGAATTTTAGTACCTTGAGAGCTTTGATTGTGAAGTTACGCCTTCAAATTTGTTTAACAATAAACGAGTCTGAGTATAAATGAAAGCAGGTCAAGATGAAGTGAGCGACCAGGACCACGACAAACTCATGGCGAAACTAGTAGGAGAAGGGTTAACATTGAAGGGGTGCCAGTCATTTGAAGTATGAGTTTTAGGCGAAAAAAACCCAGGTTATTATATCGGTTGCATTAGTAGTGAAACGAGGATTCTTTAGTAATTTGAGAAAAATAGGAAGCTATTGCTTAGTGGTAAAGAATCCCAGGCCTCCAGTCCTTCTATTCCTATGCACAAAATATTGTTGGAAGATAATGCAAAAAACTTGTTGAGCATGAGGAGAGAATTTGAACCCAGTCATGAAAGAAGTTGTAAAAAAAGAAGTTCTGAAATGGTTAAATGCAGGTTTTATATATGCTATATCAGACAGTTCTTGGGTAAGCCCAGTACATGTGGTTCCCAAGAAGGGTGGATTCACTATAATCAGAAATGAAAAGAATGAACTTATTTGTGACAGGATGGAGGGTTTGTATCGACTACAGAAAATTGAATCACTATGACAAAAAGGATCATTTTCCCACTTTCATCGATCAAATGCTGGATAGGTTGGCGGGGACACCTCATTTTTGTTTTCTTGATGGATACTGCGGATATAACCAAATAAGCTATTACTGAAGATCGGGGAGAAAACCACTTTACATGCCCATTTGGTACTTTGCTTTTAGAAAGAATGCCATTTGGGTGTGTAATATACGAGTACTTTCCAAAGATGCATGATGTCTATATTTTCTGATCTAGCGAGAAGAAGTTTATGGAGATCTTCATGGATGATTTTACAGTGTATGGATCAGTTTTTGAACAATGCACCATAACTTGGGGACATTGCTTTAAGGTCAAAGACAAAATCTAGCTCTGAATTGGGAAAAATGCCATTTTATGGTTACAGAAGGGATTGTCTTGGGGCACATGGTTTCTGTAGCAGGGCTTGAAGTAGACCAAGCAAAGGTTTCAATTATAAGAGACCTAATGCCACCTACTACAGTCAAGGGAATCAGAAGTTTCTTAGGACATCTAGATTTTATAGAAGATTTATCGAGATTTCTCAAAAATTGCTAGACCACTATGCGATTCTTGGAAAGATAGTAAGTTTTATTTTTGATGAATCATGCGGAAAGCATTTGAAGAAATCAAATCCAGGACTAGTGGAAGCTCCATCATGGCAAAACCCAGTTGGAGCAGAGAATTTGAGATCATGTGCGATGCCGGTGATTTTTCTGATAGAATTGTATTGAGATAGAAAAGATGAAAAAGTGTTCAAGGCCATCTACTATGCTAACAAAACCTTTAATGAAGCACAAGAAAATTACTCTCTTCTTGAAAAGGAGATCTTTGTGATAGTGTTTGCATGTGAAAAATTCGAGGCCATATATTTGGGGTCTCATGTTTGTTATACATGCGATCATCGGCAATTAAATATTTAATATGAGAAAGGAAATAAGCAGAGATTGATCAAGTGGGTATTATTGTTGCAGGAATTTGATTTAGAAATTAAAGACAAGAAGGGCGTTAATGATGTGATAGGCGATAGAAAGCGTCGAGAGTGAAGGAACCCAGTACAAGAAAAAGGAAGAGAAATAAGCGAGAAGAATTTTCGGATAAACGATTATTTCAGTGTCCTCCTAATCCACCTTGGTATGCGATGTGTGAATTTCTTAGCTTGTGGAATTATGCCACCAAATTCATTCTGTGGAAAAAGTTAAGGGCGACGCGAGGTACTACATACAGGATGATCCATATTTGTTTAAAGAGGAGCTGATCGATTATAAGGAGATGTGTACGAGAGAAAGTGAGCAAAGCAAGATTTTACAAGAATGTCATGCATCACCTTATGGAGGACACTGCGGGAATAAAACAGCCCACAAGGAAATTCTCAGTCATGATTTTCTTGCTTTCTGATTTTAGAGCTACATTTTGAATGAGTAAGTTATTGTGTCAATGCCAAAGAATGGGAAATATCGACAAAGGCATGAATGCCCTTGCAAGGTATCCTGGTGGTGCAATTGTTTGATGTATTGGGAATGGATTTTATGGGGCCTTTTCCAGTTTCATTTGGAAATATATCGTACTCCCCAAATTTGTGGATTATGTATCAAAATGGAGTAGAAGCATTAGCTTGTCTAAGAATGATGCCAATCTGATTTATTGGGGTTTACAAAGAAATATTCTTAGCATATTTGGGACACGGAAGCTATAATTAGTGATGGAGGAAGCCATTTGCAAATAAGGTGTTTAGCCAGACTCATGAAGCGAATGTAATTATCAAACACATTATGAGCTTGGCTTATCATCCTCAAACAAATGGGCAAGTGAAATTTCTAACGAGAGAAATAAAGAGGGTGGAAAGGCATGAGTTCTAGCGGGGAAAGATTGGTCTTTGAAGCTTGATGATGCATTATGGGCATACAGGACTGGCTTTAAAACTCCCATTGGAATGTCCCCATACAGACTTGTCTTTGGAAAACCTGTCATCTCCCTCTTAGTAGGAATGCAAAGCCATGTGGGCGATCAAGCAATTTGAACCGATTTCCAAAATTGCAAAGGAGAGAGACTTCCCTAAATGAATGAGCCCCGGAAGAATTGAGAAATGGAAGTCTTATGACAAATGCTAGAATATCTGAAAAGGGACAAGACAAAGAAATGGCATGATCAAAGTTACGAGAAAGAGTTCGAGAGAAGCGGGGATCGGTCTTGCTATTTAACTCCATGTCGATTATTTCGGGAAGGCAGAAATCAAAATGGAGTGGACCATATACGAGTGGTGTCAAGTACTATCTTTGGATGATAACACTCGGGTGATGCGGGAAGAATTCAAGTTAATGGGCAAAGGCTGAAACACTATCGGTGAGGAGAAAGAAAGAGGAAGAACTCAATTTGGTGAATTGAGAGAGAAGGCAAAACAACTAGTCGACTAAGAGACTCAAAGCAGGCGACTCATGGGAAGCGGCCCGCTATAGATTTTTCTTTATATAGACTTTGAATTTTTTTTTTTTTTTTTTTTTTTATTACGCGTTTTTGAAATTTTTTTTTAGTTCTAGTCATGATTTGTTAGAAATTGATAGGTTAGTATTAGATTAATTTAATCCTTTTTGGAATTGTTACAATATGCAGATGAAGAATCAAATGAAAACCGAGGCGAGAAGGAACAAAGTCGGGACCTACTCCGGCACTTCACGAGCGAGCAACTCGAAAAGGGGAGTACTTTCCTCCTACATAAGTGCATGAAAATTGAATAGAATACATTTTGAATTGCGAGTGGGAATGATTAAATGGATGCTAAGAATGTGCAAATTAATAAGAGTGAAAAGGCATGCGATCATCAAATTTAGGGCATGTGCGGTATGAGTCGCGACTAGATTTTATGTCGCGACGAGTTGAGGTTGCAACAGTGCGAAGGAAGAACAAGGGGACAGGTCGTGACCAGGATTTTATGTCGCGACAGAACATTTGGGTCGCGAAAAGTGCAATTCCTTCAAAAGAGTGGTGAGGGTCGCGACAACTTAACTAAGTCATAAAATATCCGATGTTGCAGCCTGATGATAACTTGTCCTCACACAATTTACTTATGTCGCGACAAACAAGAATAAGTCGCGACATAAGCGAAAAGTATGCCAGCTGGGCAGTTTTTAATTTTGCCCTAAATTTAATGACAGCACACAATCGCAGCCTGAAATTTAAGTCGCGACAAGCGCAAATAAATGAAGTAATAAGAGCCCCTGATAATTGAATTGCAAGCGTGAGAAACTCCTCCGCTATCATCTCCCTCTTGGAAACAAATCCTGACCATTCATCTCAGCACTTATTCTGCGGATTTCTCAATTCTTGCAAACCACAAATCGAACTTCTTTCTAAAAACATTCTAATTTCTCTAATGGCGAGACATGACCCTCATCCCAGTCGAGGCGAAATCATGGAGGGAGTATGCTGGCCAGAAGGGAAGTTCATCTGGAACACGAAGAAAGGAGAATAGAGCGGTCGAACTGACGGAAGTTCAACCCGGAGTTACAAAGCAACAGAGGAAAAAGGGAAAGAAGCGGCCAAGAAGTAGGAAGACGAGTTCGATCTCGGGAAGAAGCTTTCTCAGTCTGGAAAAGCACTATCTTTGGAAGGGATTAGGCGTAGGAGAAAGGAAGCCGACCAGCTCATCTCTTTCAAGGGAATTAATAGACGAGAGGGTGGGGAGAGTGCACTGAAACATCGAGAATCTGGATATGCGGCAATGGTCAGGAAATTTTTACTCAACGGTTGGAAGGAGGAGAACTACGTTTATGTCGGAGGAGTTTGGGTGCCTTATGGAGCTTGAAGACTATTAATGAAATGTATGGAATGGAAGGGCAGAAGAATGGATCAAAATTCAAGAAGCTGATGAACAACCCTAATCGTGAGAAGATTGCGAGAAAATTGACAGACGGTAAAGGGCAATGGAAGAAAGGAAAAGGAGAGCAAAAGACCCTGAGCAGGGGAGATTTGACAGAAGAGGAAAAAGTGTGGTTCTACTTCCTGGCCTCTGTTATGGTTGATTAGTACCTAAAAAGTGCTATTTTGAGCCCTATTTAAGATAGGTTTTGAGTGCTTTTTGCGCACTAATCATGTCAATTAAGCCAATTGAAGTGTTCGGGTCTACTTAGTATCACTTATGCCGTTTCGAGGTTATTTTTGGTTATTTTGCAGGTTTTTGCATACCTTGGGAGTTCAATATCGAGATATGTGCTGAACCATGAAGATTGAACCCATTTATCAGCCATCAAACATATCAAAATTCAATGAAGGAATGATGGCAAGGTGATGAAAAATGGATGCAGTGGAGGTGCAGTGTG
Organism: Tetrastigma voinierianum; assembly: GCA_016808115.1. Lineage (NCBI taxonomy): Eukaryota > Viridiplantae > Streptophyta > Magnoliopsida > Vitales > Vitaceae > Tetrastigma > Tetrastigma voinierianum. The sequence continues at coordinate 311,616 of JAEQBH010001334.1, read as the reverse complement.
CAAAGCAGTGAAGAACAGCAAACCCAGGAAATTTCGCTATGATTGCGAAAATTTCACTGGGATTGCGAAAATTTCGCAATCATAGCGAAAATTTCACAATCCTAGCGAAATTGAGAAATTTCGCTAGGCTAGCGAAATTTCGCTATGCGAAAATCCTTGTGCCTAAGCGAATTCTTGATTCGCTATCTCTAAACTATTCGCTAGGCTAAGCGAAATTTCGCTAACTAGCGAGGAAATTGGTATGCATAGTGAAATTTTTGGGATTCGCTATCTCTTGTCCAATTTCGCTGGGCTAGGCGAAATTTCGCTGGAAACTAATGAAATTTTGGCTATCCTGGCGAGGGCCTGCTGCATAACCGAATCTCCTGCCTGTCATATTTTTGTAATTAATGCCAACCGACTTCATTTTGGTGTATTACCTCCTTGTCCCTTGTATTAGCCAATATGTTAGCCTTTCTTGTATTTTCACACATTGGGTGGTCTATATAAACCCCCATGGTTTTGTAACCCTAAGCAACTTGGAAGAGAGATCTTTTGGGCACATTTTTCATTTTATGTAAATATCTCCACTTGAGTTTCGATTAAGTTTGCTTTTCTCTTCTCTCCCTCTTTCTTTCCTTTTCTAGGCTGCAAACACCCTCTTGAGGGATGACAACTCAAGGGTAAACGGCTAAGTCTTATAGCTTTGAAGAGGAAGGTAGCCCCAAACTTGGTTGTGGGAGCGGTTGCGAGTTGTCCTCATGTGTTAAATCTTTATGGAGTCTTGTATTTATGGTTCCCATCTTCTCAAACTAGGGTTGAATATCATTTTAATGTCATTGCTTTGTGATACTTACCATGCTTTAGGATACGAGTGCATGCCATTGCTAGATGTCTTTGTTGTTCTTTCTAGATGACCTTTACGAGCCACTGAAATGAGGTTGAATGTTAGGGTTTCAAATTGAAAGGAGCTGTAGATGCATATTACCTGTGTTGACTCAAATAGGAGTGATTCTAGGGTTAGGTTTTCTAGTTAAATAAAGATCCGGTTATGGCTTGGACTATAGGTTGCTTGTCATAATGCGAGGATATAACCTGAGGACACTTGTTTGCCCTATGTTATCAAGTTAGTGACCTAAATTTTCAAAGTTACCTTTTCACACTCTACTTATAGTTTTTACAATTGATCAGCAGTCAAACAACTTCCACTGTTTTGAAACAAATCCAAAAATCCAAATTAAAAGCCTCACCATTTTCAACAATGATGCAAATCATTCCTAGGATGAAAACCCATCCCCGTGTTCGACCCTAGACCGCTATCTTTGTAGTAACGACTCGTGATGGAGGAACATGGAATATAAATTTTGTTGATTCCAGCGTCACCTATTGTGTACGAATCAAATGAAACGCCCGTTCATACAGTGGATGGTGCCAACTCACGTTTGATGAGTTGATGTGTACTTGTAATCCTCATTACAAGTGTAGGTGACCTTTTAGACCCTTTTGAATTCAGGTTCTTTATGCTTGCAGTTTCATCACTTTGCGATAGCACCTTTGTTTTTTGTTTGTTTTCATCTGAGTCGGTTTTATTGTACAGCTAACAATAACCCTTTTGCAAATTAGTTTGTGTGCTCTTTATTTATGTCTCAGTTTATTATATCAGGTTGTGTATGCGATCTTGGGACGAGGAATATGAGTAGATTACAAAGGATGGAGTACACTAGTCGGTATACATAGTGAAAACATGGATCTCTGCACGAGCAGCAAAGTGAGCAAGGTCCCCGATGAATCAAGCGCATATAGGTCGATGAGGGACCCACGTCCACCCTCCCCTAGAGTTGCTTAGTGCCCCTTCTGCATCGTACCTCTATTTGAAGATGTGCGGTGAGGCCTACTTGGTACCTACTCCCATATCATGGTATGGAAAATGAAAATCCATACACACATATAAGGGATTTTGAGGAAGTTTGCACTACCTTTAAGGAAGGTATGATTTACATGGATTTGCTAAAGCTGAAAGCATTTCCATTAACCCTAAAGGACAAGGCCAAGATTTGGCTTAACTCACTGAGGCCTAGAACCATCGAGGGCGGGGAGAGAGGCTGAGGCTGAATTTTTGAAGAAGTTCGATTAAATCATAAGACCCCGACAATTTGAAGAGACAAATTTACGCCTTTGCATTTCCCAGATGGTGAGAGAGGTTTTACGATCTTTGGGAGAGATTCATGGAGACTATCAGTGCATGCCCACACCATGGGTTTGATACATGGATGTTGGTAAACCATTTCTATGATAGTATGTCCCCAACTATGAAACAATTGCTGGAAACCATGTGTGGGGGTAACTTTTTGAGTAAGCATCCCGATGAAGCTATGGATTTTTTGAACTATGTAGCTAAAACCTCCAAGGCTTGTGATGAACCTAGTCCTAGGGAAGTTGAAAGATTAAGGCCATTGAACCACCAAAGGGGGGACAAGTATGCATTTCCTGAAGACACAGAGATGAAAGCGAAATTGACCATTTTAACTCAAAGATTGGATGAGCTGGAAATGAAAAATCAGCATGGAATGCAATCAGTAAATGAGTTATCTGCATCCCAACCTTCTTGCTTCAATTGTCAGTCAAATAATCACTTTGGGGAACACTGTCAAGAGCATGCCCATGTTCTGAATCAGAATAAATCACCAAATAATGCTCCTTGTATACGTGCAGCCTAATTGGAAAAACCCGAGTCCAACTCACGCCATGGAAGCCAAAACCCCCTGCATATAATCCTCCAGGAGTGCAGCAACAGTTTGGCTCCACTTCAACACAACAACAGATGCCTCCACTTTCTTCTCCGGTTGAGCAAGCGATTCTGAATTTGAGTAAAGTGGTAGGCACATTTGTAGAAGAACAGAAGGTGCTAAATGTACAAACTAATCGGAAAATTAGGTAGAAGTTCACTAACGAGTGGACAACATGCATTACAAGAAATTTCAAAACTATCAACCGGTGCGAGATTCGGAGAAAAAGGGAAGGCTCCCTTCCGATCCACGACAACATCGGAGAGGAGCGGATGGGAAATATGTGACCAATGATCAAATCTTGGAAGCGATGAAGTTAAAGCGGTCGTGACTCTTAGAAGTGGTAGAATTGAAACCACGGACCCGGCTCTAGTCGGTCGGATCCAACAACAGTTTGATCCTCCACAAAACGATCTGCCTAATAGGAAAGAGAAGAAGATCCCGGTACCCCACCATTCCACAAGCTCTGCAGGAAAGGAAAAGTTCCAGTTAACCAATCGGAAATGTTAGGTTTTGAAGCCAGTGAAAGTTAATATTCCTCTCCTTGACATGATCGAAGCAAGTCCACCTTACCTTAAAATTCTTGAAGGACTTATGCATAGTAAAAGGGGGTCTTAATGTGAACAAAAGGCCTTCCCGGTGAGCAAGTAGGTGTATCATCAGATGCAAGACTCCAGTGAAATACAGACCCGGGATGTCCCTCTGATCTCGGTTAATATTGGAGGCTTTAGATGTGGAGGAAAGCATTGTTAGATTTGGGAATTAAGTGAACCTTTGCCTTATTCCATGTCTGAAGCAATTGGGTTTGGGTGAGGCCCAGAGCCCACTTCCATCCTGCTTGTCATTAGGCGATAGATCTATTAAAAATGCAAGGGACCGTTGAGATGTTCTGTCTGAGTGGACCGATTTGACTATCAATGGACTTTGTGGTGCTTGATCACGGGACCGGTTCTCAGTGGGACTGACCATGTGCCTATTATTTTGGGAGGCCATTCTTGGCCACTTTAAATGCCATAATAAACTACGAAAGCGAGTTATGCAGCTCACATTTGGGAATATGGCCTTAGAACCTCAATATTTTTCATTTGAGTAAAGGCATATGCACTCGAGAGGAAGATGGCCGTGAAGAATGCAGTAATAGATGCAATCACGGAAGAACAAGCTAATGAAGCGGCGGGAGCAAGATTTGTCTTGAAATTATGCAGGTGTCGAGGAAGTGCAACAAGAACCTCAAAGCACGGGTTTAGTACAAGGGTACTAGAGAAGAAAAACAGAAATTTTACCTCACATTAGTGGTGATGAACCAAGGAACCTGTAAATAGAGCTCAAACCAACTCCCGGTGAGTTAAAGTATGCATTTCTGAAAGAAAATGAGCAGTGCCCAGTTGTAATTTCCTCACTGTTGACCACTGCACAGGAGCATGACCTGCTACACCTCCTCAAAGACAATGGCGTTGGGATGGAAAATTTCTGATTTGAAGGCATAAATCATAATCTGTACCCATCCACATCTATTTAGAAGAGGTCTAAAAGTGATAGGCGGCCCAGCGTGAGTTGAACCCCCACCTACAGGGGAAGTAGTTAGTGAGGTCTTAAAATTGCTCGAAGCCGGTATCATTTACCCCGGAATTTCACAGTAGCACTTTGGTGAGTCCCGACTGGGTGGTGCCTATAAGAAATCGGGGGTGACTCTTTTGTGAAGAATGAAAAGGGTGAAGAATTGTCTGGGATAACTACCGGTTGGAGAGTGTGCATTGACTATGAGGCTGTGAGGTAACCTGAAAAGACCACTTCCCGTTGCACTTTATTGATCGCTCCTTGAAAGAGTCTCTGGACACCCGTTACATTGTTTTTGGATGGGTGTCGGGATATTTCGGATAGAGATTGCCAGAAAGATCGGGGAAAGAGACCTTTCACTTATTCCCATTTGTACGTATGCTTATAGGAGGATGCCTTTAGTCTTTGCAACGCCCGGCCACTTTCGAGGAGGTGCCTGCTTAGTATGTTCGATTGATATGGTGGGCGCATAATGGGGTATACATGGATGACATCAGCGTATATGGAGGCAGTACTGAGATGTCGACCAATGCTGGAAGAACATCCTGTGAGGGTGCTAGAAAGAACTTGGTGCTTAAGCTGGAATGCCATTTATGGTTAACCAGGAATTGTCTTGGGGCACATTATTTCTGACAGGGGAATTGAAGTTGATAAATAGTCGAACTTATTTCCAAGCTGTAGCTGACAAGTGTAAAAATGATTAGAGCGATTCCTTGGTCATACGAGCCACATGGGCGATTCATTAAAGACTTCTCGAAGATTGCCTAAGCCCGCAATAAACTCCTAGAGAAAGATGCCAAGTTTGTTTGGGAGAGAGAATGCCCGGAGAGCTTTGAAGAGCTGAAATCTCATTTGACCTCTTGCCCCAGATGGTACGAGCACCTAGCGACGATTACCTTTTGATAATGTGTGTGATGCAAGTGATCTTGCTATAGGAGCGAGTAGCAGCTTGAGAAGATGGGAAACCTCATGTGGTCTATTATGCAAGCAAAACCTTGAATGAAGCACAAAGGAATTATCTTCTTCTGAGAGAAGGAATTGTTGCGAGTGGTGTATGTTTTTAGACAAATTTCGAGCATACTTGGTTGGGTCAGATATAGTCATTTTTACGGACCATTCCGCTTTGAAATATCTCCTAACCAAACAAAATGCGAAAGCAAGGCTCATCCGATGGGTTCTTCTACTTCAGGAGTTTAATTTGCAAATTAAAGCTAAGAAGGGAGTAGAGAATGTGGTGGCAGATCATCTGTCAAGGTTAACAATAGCTCATGACACTCATAGTCCACCCATCCAATGATGAATTTCTGAGGAATCACACGATGCGAAATTTGGAGAAAGCTCACTGGTATGCTCACATTGCCAATTTTCTCTCCACGGGAGAAACTCGGTTGAGTGGAAAGGACGGGATAGGAAGTACTTCTTTGCTAAGATCATTCCTATTGCAGGAAGAGCCACTTCTTATTCAGTATGCGAGATCAAATAATCGGGAAGTGCGTGCACCGGAGGAACGATTAGGAATCTGAACCACTTTGCCATGAGAGTGCTGTGGTGGTCATTTGCTTCGAAGGAACAGCAATGAAGAGGTGCTGATCGGGTTTCTCACGGCGCCCCTTGTCGAGGAAGCACACGGAATGTGCCTTGGCCTAATGACGGATGCAGACTCGGGAAGTTGTCTCGCCGTCACATGATGCCTTTGAACCCAATTTTAGTGGTCGAATTATTCGATGTGTGGGGCATCAATTTCATGGGACCTTTTCCCACGTCATATGGTCATACATACATTTTGGTGGGAGTAGACTATGTCTCCAAGTGGGTTGAGCAATCCTGAGACCGATGACCATAGGGTGGTAGCAAGATTCTTGAAAGCGATATCTTTCGGGTTTGGGAGTGCGAAAACCATTATTATTAGTGATGGAGTTCTCATTTACGTAACAAACCTTTTGAAACCTCATGGCTAAATATGGTGTAAACTCAAAGTAAGCCCACCCTTACCATCCTCAAACAGTGAATTGAGTAGAACTTGCGATAGGGATCAGACCATTAAAGAAGGTGGTAAACACCCGGCGGGAAAGATTGGTCTATGGCTGCTGATTATTTGTGGGCCTACGGAATGACTTTCAAGACAATCTGGGAATGTCCCTTATCGGTTGGTCTATGGTAAGGCATATCACCTTCAGTGGAGATCAGTACAAGGCATGGTGAAGCGATCGAAGGCGAACATGGACGCTAAGTAGAGTGGGAGTTAAGAAGGTTCATGATCTCAATGAGTTGGAAGAAATACGGAATGATGCCTACTTGAATTCGAAGATTGCAAAGGGAAAAATCAAAAGATGGCATGATCAAATGATAAATGGGAAGAATTTCCAAAGGAGACGAGTTCTTTTATACGACTCAAACTCCATCACATTTAAGACGAGCTGAGTCGCGATGGGCAAGGTCCATTCATTGTCAACCAGGCCTTTTAATGGTTGATAGATCTAATCAATCCAAATGATAACCCGAGGGTGTTTAAAGTCAATGGGCGGTGAAACCACATGTGTGGTGCAACGAGCCATCGAGGAGGAAATTCTCTGTTTGGACCCTCCTGAGTCCCTGATCCCGCATACTTGAGGAGGTACAATTCTATCCATTAGTTTTGGCATTTTTTTTTTGCAAGCCGGTTAAAGGTAATTTTCATGCTCTACATGTCCTGGATGTTCAAATTTTGTTTTCCTTTACTTTTGCGTATCACTTTTTGTGCCTCCACCTTATGTAATCGTTTTTGTCTTCAATTGGACAATTGAATTGCTTTAATTGGACAATTGAATTGCTTTAATTGGACAATTGAATTGCCTTTAATTGAAAAATAGAAACCTTGCATGTTGCCTTAATGCTAGAACAACTCCATGCATGATTCAGTTTTTGGTCATTTAAGATTCTAGTGTTTTCAACTTGAACATTTCCTCTTTGAGCTAATTCACACACTGCACACCAGATTGTACCAATAGACTGTGAAATTGTATTCCCCCTTTCACTTTGCAAAGCTGGCCTTAGGTTTGTTGGCAACTTAGGATAGGTTAGTGTTTCCCATATATGAAGACCAATGTAGTCTTCCAAAAAGGAAAAGAAAAAGCAAAAAGAAAAAGAAAAGAAGAAAAAGAAAAATAATAGTCGTGAAGCTTTACCTTGAAGCAGAGCACGGTCTGGGGTATATTGCGAAAGCCTTTGAAGCCCGATGCCCTAAGCCTTAATTGGTTGGGAGTCATCGACTTAGTGTTCGTTACACGGGTGAATGGGTAGAGTATAGCGAATTGTAGGTGCTTGATTCTCGAAGTCATTCGGAGTCCGGGGTGAAGCCTGTAGAGTTTGTGGTCAAGTGATCCTTTTGGCTTGATGCCTAAACATGTAATTGGTTAAGTCATCGGTGGACCAGATTACCACGGACTTTAGTGAAATCGAGTTTTGAGCATTGCACCCTACAATGTAGTTGAATAAAGAAAGAAGAGTGTAACTTTTCCTATCTAGGTTGTTCAACAGCTTAAGGCCATGCCTGTAGCTAGGTTGGGGGGAGGGAACAATTTTGCACTTTATTGGCTCAATCTGGTTATATTAATAAACCATTAGATCTTTGTGGAAATTCAAGTTGAGAACTTTGGATCCGGTGTTGACCTAAAATTTGTTCTTGCATGGTTTTGGTTCTCCGTATCGGTTTTTCAAACTTGGTGTCAATTTTTCATTTTAAAGGTAATGTTTATTTATACATACACCTTTTTTGAACCATAAACTTTTTGAAAATCACTGCATGCATTTCCTTTTAATTTTAGCATTGCTAAGGGACTAGCAACGTTTCGGTTGGGGGGGTGTGATTAGTACCTAAAAACGGCTATTTTGAGCCCTATTTAAGATAGGTTTTGAGTGCTTTTTGCGCACTAATCATGTCAATTCGTAATTGAAGTGTTCGGGTTTGCCAGTATCATATGCCGTTCGAGGTTATTTTTGGTTATTTTGCGGAGTTTTTGCATACAGCAGGAGTTCAATATCGAGGATGTGTCTTTGAACCATGAAAGATTGAACCCATTTATCGGCCATCAAACATATCAAAATTCAATGGGGAATGATGGCAAGAGTGATGAAAAATGGATGCGATGGAGGTGCGGTGTGCAAGCGGTGAAGACAATGACCAGGAAATTTCGCTATGATTGCGAAAATTTATTTGGGATTACGAAAATTATTTGCAATCATAGCGAAAATTTCTGAAATCCTAGCGAGAGTGAAATTTCAGCTAGGCTAATGAAATTTAAGCTATGTAGCGAAAATCAGCTTGTGCTAAGCGAAATTCTTCAATTTCGCTATCTCTAAAATATTTAAGCTAGGCTAGCGAAATTTCATTTGGCTAGCGAATTTCGCTAGGCTAACAAAATTTTTAAGCTATCCTAGACGAAATTTTTTGCGCATGACGAGAATCTCACACTTTGTCATATTTTTGTAATTAATGTAGAGCTTCATTTTGGTGTATTACCTCCTTGTCCTTGTATTAGCCAATATGTTAGAGCTTTCTTGTATTTTCACACATTGGGTGGTCTATATAAACCCCCATGGTTTTGTAACCTTAAGCAACTTGGAAGAGAGATCTTTTGGGCACATTTTTCATTTTATGTAAATATCTCCCGCAGTTTCAGTTAGGGTTTGCTTTTCTCTCTTCTCTCTCCTCTTTCTTTCCTTTTCTAGGCTACCAAACACCCCTCTTGAGGATGACAACTCAAGAGATGTTTGGCTAAGTCTTATAGCTTTGAAGAGGAAGGTAGCTAGCTTAGTTTGTGGAAATGATTCTGGGTTGTCCTCATGTGTTAAATGCTATAGTCTTGTATTTATAGTTTATTTATGGCCCAAGGTTGAATATCATTTAATGTCATTGCTTTGGCCAATACTTACCATGCTTTAGGATACAGTGCATACTTATTGCTAGATGTACTATTGTTCTTTAGATGGCCTTTACGAGCCACTGAAATGAGGTTGAATGTTAGGGTTTCAAATTGAAAGGAGCTGTAGATGCATATTACCTGTGTTGACTCAAATAGGAGTGATTCTAGGGTTAGGTTTTCTAGTTAAATAAAGATCGGTTATGGCTTGGACTATAGGTTGCTTGTCATAATGCGGGTCTCTTAGAGACACTTGTTTGCCTGTGTTATCAAGTTAGTGACCTAAATCTTCAAAGTTACCTTTTCACACTCTACTTATAGTTTTTACAATTGATCAGCAGTCAAACAACTTCCACTGTTTTGAAACAAATCCAAAAATCCAAATTAAAAGCCTCACCATTTTCAACACTGATGCAAATCATTCCTAGGATGAAAACCCATCCCCGTGTTAAGGCCACTGGAGCCATTGCTCTCTGCAGTAAGCTTGACTACGCGTGGGAGGAACATAGAATATAAATTTTGTTGATTAGCATCATACATTAGCGCAGATCAATGGTCCCTACCAGCATGTCTGCACGAGTAAGAACAGAAGCAATCCTTCTCTATGCTATTCTGAAGGGGTACAAGATTGATGCTAGAGATTATTGAAAATTCTATAATGAGAGGCCTGTGAAGGGAATAAAAAGAGTTTGATCCCTCATCGGCGACTATCACAAGGTTATGCTTTAGGGCTGGTGTGAAAGGAACGTGGGAAGAAGAATAAGAATGCCCTAAAATGTCACCACTCACTCTGACAGGAGTGAACAAAGGGCCCAGGAATCAAAGAAGAAAAGGGGGTATAATAGAAGCAGATTCGAGATAAGAAGATGATATCTGAGCGGGAAGGACACACTTACGGTTGCGGTCGGGGAAGAAGAAGATTGACGCATCGAAGAGAATACCTTCATATTTTCAAATGGCCCGAGAGAACAAGGTTATGGAAGTCCTATATTTTCCAGCCCGCGTCTCCTTTAAGGAGCAGTGATTTCGAGAGGGAGCACAGTAGAAAGCTCTGGGGCCGGAAGATAATCAAATAATGGAATCTTAAGTTCTATTCGAAGAGTATGGAAGAAAGAGAGAAGAGCAATGGAATCTCCATGGAAGAAGAGGTTTATGAGTGAAGAGAAGGGATCCAACAATGGGAAGAGGAGATGAGCAGAAGAAGAAGTATGAAGGCGAGATGAAAGAAGAGATCACTTGATGGGAGGAAGAGATGAGCGAAGGAAGAGCAAATGAAAAAGATCACAGGAGCATCAAGAGGAAAAATTTAAGAAGAAATGGAGGAAGAGATCAAGATCTACTGAAGAAGTTAAAGCTAAAACATGAATCATTCTACAACAATCGATTATGATCGTGATTCTTAACTCTAAAACTCATAAGGAAAGGGTTCGGATCGAAGCTAAGGTAGGAGCGGTCGAGGATTCAAGTTCCTATACATGTTAATGTTCAAGGACTTGAGAAAAGGATGAAGGACAGGATCAAAGAGCTTGATGATAAAGATGCCTTGAAGAAAGTCGAAGCGAAAATTTGGATTTGATCAACAATAATCTTGATTTTTAGAAGTCATGACTTCGAAATGGAACGCTACTTGAACTTGTGGCGACCCAGAGCCACAGGCAGGCGATTGGTGAGTCGAACCCGAAACCGGGGCCTTTCGTTTTATTTCTTTAAAATCGTTAATCAAATATCTTTAGTTGCTCGTTTTATTAAATTTTCATTTTCAAAAGTGTCGCGACCCGAATCCCCGACTTGACCCGATTGGCGGATCCAATCCGGAGCCCGGTTTACTCCGACATTTTCAATTATCTTATCAAAACATTTGGCTTGTCTTATTCATTTTAGATTTTGTAAATTACGGGAAGCATTTCATTTTAGGCAAGCCGCAAGCATTTACAATTAACAAAAGATTCATAATATTTTAACAAAATGCCTTTACAAAAATAAGGATCGAGTTATTTGTTTACAAAATGTCAATGTTTGAAAGAAATGGAGTAATGCATATGTGAACATACTCAAATAATTCCTTCGCTATGACCTACAGGCTCCTCGATCTTGGGTCTTGCTTCGATGTCTATCATAAATTTTCTTGCATTGATAAAACAATAAGCTAAGCATTTTCATGCTTAGTAGTTCTATACGATTACGTAATTCCATTTTCATTCGTATAAATCATGCATTTATCAAATAATGCCTTTATACAATATCGAGTGTAATGTAAGATACTTATACAAATACACTTTTCAATACCATCATTTCATTGTTCGGTTTGTGATTCCACATGTAGCTATAGAATTCGAAATCCCACAGCCGGTCGATTAGTGAATCCTGCACATTTGTCATTCGATAGTAATGGTTTCACATTGATAATGCCAGTCTCTCACATATGACTATAAATTCGACATTCCACGGCCAGTTCGGGTTGGTGAATCTGCATTTGTCATTCAATAATGTCGCGATTTCGCGTTCAATATTACGAGTCTCACATATGACTATAGAAATCGACATTCTAGCGGTCGGTTGGTGAATCACATGCATATCTGTCATTTGGTAACAATCATGATTTCGCATTAGACAAATCACGGTTACCTTCATGAATTCGATTGGTGAATTCCGTCATGTTAGTCTAAATTCAATATCACGTTTCAAAAAATCAATTGCTTTTTATGCATTAAATTCACTTACAGTTCAAATGCTCGCATACATGCATATGTTGTAAAGCAGTTCGAATAACAATGATTCAAATCAATACTAATCATTTCAAATCGATATATATGCATATTTTGCAAATAGAGAGCAATATGAGAATAAAGAGCGTGTGGTGAACAAACTAGAATAAAGAACAAGTATAGAACAAATAAAGAATAGAGAACGGGTATAGAACAGACCAATTATCGATTCCGTTTCTTTCTCGGTGTCAATCCTAGGCCAGGTTGTCGTCTTCACCATACTGGTCGAATACAATTCATTCACTCTTAGTGATTATGCAAATGTCGTCTTAAATGGATTCGCTTTGCCTCGGCGGCTTGGTATGGTACGCTTTTGACTTAGACTCATTCTTATTCCTCTGTAGTCTACTTTACTTAGGAGTGGAATCATTCCAATCGGATTATCGAGCTAAAGTTATGGCATTTTCATGCCAAACTAATTAAGTTCTGGATTAAGCTAGGAACGATTTGTATTACTAATTTTCCGAGGTCTTAACTCCATATTTGACTCTAGGCCTTTGTAATCATTTAATTTAAGGTGCTAAGGGTTCTTCCAACTGGAATCACCCAATTGAACAGAAACTCGAGATCGTCGAAACAGCCCAGTACTCTATGTCAAGCTGATGCAGGAATTTTTCTTGCACATGGCTCCACTTTGAGTGAATGTTTAGATCACTTAGGATCAGAATTTGAAGATGCCTTCTGTTTAAGTTTGGTTCTCCTTGAAGTCTATTTTACGTAGCCACTTGAATCACTCAAATCGGATAAGAAATGAGCAAGTTATGGCCAAAATCTGGCCCGGTCGACAGACAAAGCCCGAGAACAAGTTCTACCGGTAGGACTTAGCTACGGTAGGACTTGGCCAAAAATGACCAGAATCAAAGTTCTACAGAGTAAGACCCACTTCTACCGTAGGACTCCAGAAAAGTGCCCATATTTTGTTATTTTCTCCCATTTTCCATACTTTGAACCCCCAGGTAAATCTATACTTAATATACACTTCAAATCATTTCAAATTCATCTCTTTTAACCTCAATTATCCTCAAAACATCTTTCAATGGATATCTTCTTCCAAATTCTTTCATGGATCTTTTAAACCCACTCCAGTATAGTTTATGATCCATACATCAAATCATAAAAAGGTTAGTTAGGGTTTGTTCTAAACCCTAACTCATTTACTTACAATTTCACCATGAATCCCTTCTCAAAGGAAGGATTCCCGATTTTTCTTGTGCCATTTAGAGTTTTGCTAACCCTAATTTCAATACATCTTTGGTTAGGATGAACTCCTAACAAACCCTAGGTTTGGGTACAACAATTAACTATTAACCAAACGAAACCAAGGATCCATACTCAAGGTTAGTAGTTCCATACCTTGGCTTGCTTGATCACCTTCCTCCTCTTCTTCCTCTTCCTCTTCTTCTCTTCTTTTGCTCTCCTTTCCTCTCTTCACGGTTTGTTCTTTTTGCCCTTTGGAATTTGAATTTTGGTCTTTAAATTCCATGTTTTTCTTAGGCCTTGTTTGGCCATCAAAACCCATTTTGGGTTAGTTTCAATAATTGTCTTTAAGTCTTTCAACTCTTAACTATTTGAATTTCAACTTCCTTTTTTTCTATTTGGCCTCTCTCATCTTCTAGGAATTACACAACAATTCCTATTATTCTTTGGCCCATAGTCTTTTCAATTTATAACTTTTAAGCCCCTTTTGGACAATTTACATATTTGTCCTTAAGTTTTTGTAACTCAAATTTCGGGTTCACTAAATTTGCTATTTCATAATTTGTCGATTCATCAATTTTCGGGAGAAAAACTGAGGTTATTTAGTCATACCCGGGAGAATATATAATAAAATTGTGTAAAAAAAATTCTAGGGCATTTTTGGGCGTTAAAACCTTCTAGCAGGCACGAGGCAGGATGATCTGAACAAAGTTTATCTCACAAATGAACTTATCCTTGAAGAGAACAGATGGAGAATGACAAGAAGAAGAGAATGAAATGAAATTCCTAAATTCTCTCTAGTTTGGCTACTCTTGATGCGGATCCTCCCGACATTTTATCACCCCAAAAAGAAAAGATGATCTCTATTGATTTATCCTTCTTTTCCCCTAACCTGATTGTTGTTTCTCCCAGCATTTATAACATCATAGATAAACAAGAAAATTGTGAAAAGGAAATGTTTGCTTGCTTTACTTGATTATGTTAATAATGTGATAATTTTTTTGTGACATTAGGAGAATAACATTAAGTTTAGTTCAAGAATGAAAATGAAATATCATAATGCGAACTAGTTGAAGTAGTTTTGACTAGGAGATAAACTTGAACACAAATAATTACGAATCGGGGCATGAATAAAGAATTGGAATTAGGAATTATTTCTTTGTTACATTTAAATTGAGTTTAGTTGCAAAAATTGAAAAATTGGTTGTGTGATGAGACAAAATACTTGGTTAAAATAATGTAAGTAAACCGAGTGAATAAGTACAGTGTTGAAAATATTACCCACATTGGTCAACAAAACTTATGAAACTTTTGACGGGAATTAAGATATCATACAGGGTGAGTTTAGAGTCTGAGTCCTAGAACTTGTTTTGATTATTGAATGAGAGGCGAAATCTAGGTGAAAGCAATGAGGAAATGATAGAGGCCATCCTTGGCAGCTTGAGCCTTTTAAGCCTACCACCAAATATGCTTAAGCATATTCTCTAGTTCACGATTTGGAGTAAATAAGCCTTATTTCTTCAATAAAACGACAATTGGCGAAATTCCTTCCTTACAATAAACCTGCGAGTAAAGAACCCAAATTATCAGTTTCTAGTTGGAAAGAAGTTTAGTATAAAGGAAGAAACAAGTTTGGGGGAATAATATTTTAAAGTTTTGACAGAGGTTGAAGAAAAAAAAAAGAAAAAAAGAGCGGAAGCTAGTGAGCTAGGAATAAGTTTTTTCTTGTGGCCTATTTCCCTTGATCAATTAAGCTCAATGAGATGTTTTAACACACAGCACCCTAATGCCAAGCGGTATGGGAGTTGCTAATGAGAAGTTCTCTAAGAGTAATAGCCTAAGAAGACAAAACATTGCACTAATTCAAATCTTAGAAAAATAAAAGCAAAAAGGGGATTAAAGAACAAAGAGTCTATTTGGAATAAAGTATATATGGAAGTTGAGCCATAAAGAATTCAAAAAAGGAATGGGGCTAAGATTGAGGAGAATCGAGAAAGGAACAAGAAGAAAAAGGAAGGGTTTGAAATGACAATGTAGAGACAAGATGGAAGCTGGGTAATTTACAACCTAAATCTTTCCATTACCTACCCCGATTACCTAAGCCCAGTATTACAAGCTTTGAAAGGGACCTCATTGATTTTGAAGGTTGAATTTACCATTAGTGGAGATCAATATGAAAAACAAAGCATATGGGACTTTGATAAACAGTCAAGAAACAGAAGATGCTTGATTCAACCTTCAGAAGATGAAAAAGTTGGTGACCTGCACACACGAACAAGACTTATTAAATAAAGCATTTAAATACATTAGTTTATCAAGAAATTTTGTAATAAAAGTACACTATGCCTTGTTCTTGCATCAAAACTAAAATTTGGGAAATAATAGTGATATCTCTTAATTCCCATATCGGAAAGATTGGAATAGGAAAAGTATGGAATAAATGGGAAAATATCCTTAAAATTTCTAAGCTTATTTATTGAGGATAAATGTGATTTCTTCTTTTCTTTGCAGGGGACAAGCACAATTTTAAGTTTAAATTTGATGAGTCAACTCGTGAATTTTAATCCATTTTACGAGTTTATAATGAGAATAATGATGGTGTGCGCGAGAGCGATAATTATTTCGAATTCAATTGCGGGAAAATACGTGAGAAAATCAAATTTTAGCAAAAATCATAAGAAATCGACCTGCGTGGAAGCGAAAGTGGCGGAATTTAAGATGTGACGAGGGAAATACGATTCCGGCAATTCAAGTCACGACATCAACAAATTTGGCTTTGAAGAAAGAGGCGGAAGAGTGAACAGCGAAGTCGTGACCTGAAGAAGGAAGTTGAGACAAAAAATGACGTGTCGAAGATTAAAAGAAGCAGTCAAATGAAGAAGTTCATGTCGCGACATCGTTGCGATGTCGCGACACCAAAAGGAGATAAATGATGTCGTGATGCCACCATGAGGTCGCAACAAGGAGCTGTCTACAAAACCACAAGAACAGTCTTCTCAAGTAAAAGAAGTCGCAACTAATTTTGAAAGAAAGGACTTGATGTCGCGACCTTGACAGTAATGAAGAATAATGCGAATTACATGACAAAACTCCGTCGGTGACCGAATTAATGAAGAAGCGGACATGATGTGCGACACCACGCTAGTGCGACCGGTGAAGAAACTGCTTGATGTAGACATGGAGGTCGTGACCTTTGGAATAGAAGTTGCGACAAAAGATTTTCAAAGGCGAGCATGGGGTCGCGATAGTTAGAAGAGATAAGCGACATAAACTAGCTGAATGTAAGATGTAGCGACATGGAACAATTATCATGGTGGCAAATATGTGAGATAACGATCGCAACATCGGTATAAAAATGGAGTTAGCGACATCATTTAAACAATGTGAAACATTGATCAGAATCTTTGAAAATGAGTCAAAACCAAAATGAAAGCTTTCAGACATCGAAGGCTCTGGCGCCGCTGTGAAGTCGTGGCGTATGATTGATGCGACCTGAAGGCTCACAATGCGAAATGTGAAATCGGCGTCGTTAATGATGAAGACATATAGTTACAGGAAAGAAGGTGCGGCGTCATTTAGCGGTCGACATCGAATCGAGGGGTGTTAAGGCAGAAGTCGCGGCGGGACGAAGCGCTCGGATAAGCCGGAAAAACAAAGTCACGGCGTATAGTTGAAGTCGACATCGAGAAGCAACTCATAAGCGACGGTGAAGTCGCGGCGTGAAAGAGATGTCGACATCAGTGGTGCGACTGCAGGATCAGTCGCTACATGAACAAACAAATGGTGGATCATTTTGACACAAAAGGGAAATTGCATCGAGAAGTTAGACCTCGCGGGGCCCTATAATAAACTACCACAAAGGCGACACCATTGCTGAGCGAAGTGGGTAGCTAAAATGTGTGTTTTAATTTTCTAACTCTTTTCTTTGTTTCAGCGATTATTTTAGATTAGATTGAGTGATTTTATTGTTTGAATTTGGATGCGGATGTTAGTTGTTGAAGTTGGCTGAATAAGATGTTATTTTCTTCAAATTACTACGGTGATTTGAAGTCGAACAAATTTTGGAATTGACGTCAGTTTAATTCTGATAGTTCTTTGATCAGGAGCTATGGTAGGTGTAATGAAGTAATTTACAGAAGTGACACAAGTTAGATCTCTCACATTTATTGAATTTTATCTTTCTGCATAAATTTATCAGAGACTACTGAACTTCAGTTTGTAATTTGCTTGTGGTTTGTTTATTTTTGTATACGATCAAATATGGTGTGTACCGTAATAGAAGTTGTTTCATGCAGATTTCAGAGGCCCTCGTGTATAGAGGCATTCTAAGTGATATTGAAAATTCTCTAAGGGTATGCAGGGCCTAATATTGGGGATCTAATATGAGCTTGTGAGTTTTATCGATAAATCTTCTTCTCACTTGGAAAGCTGAGAATGAGTTGAATGACATCAGATTAAAATGGTGGGGTTACTTTCGTTGAGCATTCAAGTTCGATCCTGTGTTAGCAAGGATCTGATAAAGGAAGAAAATGAGCTTCAATTTTGAGGATGAAGCGTTATAGTATGACCGTGCCTTTGTCTTAGGAGCTGAGTTCTGATCTGTGTTTTGGTAATAGAAGTATTGAAAAGAAAATACAGACAGGCAACTCAGTTCATTAGTTTATCTAAATCCTGTCTTGAAGAAGAAGAAAGATTAGATGATGAAATGTCATTCAGGAGATCACATGGCATTACCATTTTGGGCCGGATTCTAGTAAGTTCATGAAACAGTTAGAGTTATCACTGAAATTGATGTTTCTGTAATTTTCCAGTACTCCTTTAAAAGCTAATGATGTACCCCATTCTTTATTTTTTATTTGTATATTTCAACGTGTTCATTTGTTCTTAGTTTACATATCTTTATTCTTTCATTATTTTAAAGGTAACTAAGGGATATGTCAATTGCAAATCATAGTCTAAATAGTATGGAAGCAGGTAGTGGGATGATTATTTGAGAATTCTTGAGATCTACTAGTGGATCGATATACGGACTTAAATCCACTTTATTAGCATTCGATCACATTACACTTACAGAATCATGGATCAAAAAGCAGAAAAGATTATCTATATAAAGAGCACGGCTTTTAAATCAAAAATTATAGTGAAGGAAATATAACATAAACAAGTTTTGAGTTATTATTCTTTTAGAGATTGAATCTAATAGTCCTATGGTATGTATATAAATTTGTGTGATGTTTAGATCATTAATACACTTACATGATGAGAAAGCAGTTCTTGAGTACTAATCGACAAAGCGGTCATAATTATACTAGTTTATAATTGATTAGGGTTCTGGCCAGTGTGACCATCTTGAACTTCTCAATTAATATTGTGTAGCCCAGTTACCCGTGATCAACTTCACGACATATCATACGGTGCCTACTTTGATTAGTCTTTCCACAGGAATTTTGTTATTTGTTGATCTCATTACCGTGATCTCTGTTATTATAATTGCATCTGAACGAGGTTTCTTACAGAGGGACAAGTTTGGATGAGTCTGAATACATTGAAATCTATTAAGTCATGAATGAGGGTAGCCACCTCCTTATATGTGATGTGGGGGGTGGTGGTAGAGTTCCCTCTTGTAGTTTTCTCAAGATCCTTTTGGTTTTATCGCCTTCCTTGAATAAAATGGCTTTTTTCCTCCGACTTATTGCTTCAGTGAGCAGCATCTATGGTTGTGTTGCTATGCGGATGTTATCTTCCAGAGTTAAGTATCTATCAGTCTGCTTGTATAATTCTTCCATTGTAGTCAACGGGTTTAAAATGATGGTGAAAAGAAATGGAGTGGATGGTATGAAACCTCTGAAATTCCCCGAAAGACTCCGTCCATCCTATAAGCCTCTACCTGCTGGATGGCTTGCTCGAACCTCCTTGTGAAATCCTGTATGGACTCCTCTTCATGCTTTATAATAGTTTGCAAAGAGCTAATATTCCTCTTATGCCGTAATGAACAGAGATACTGAGAGATGAATGCAGTCTAAAGCTCATTGAACGAATGTATTGAATTACGTGGGAGCTTATGGAACTAGGCTAGCGTCAGCCCTTGTAGACTGACCAGGAAGACTTTGCACAACAAATGGTCATTGCCGGAGTTCAGAGTCATTGCTTGGTTATAATGGAGCATGTGATTATAAGGGTCATTAAACCGTGAACCTAGAAAAGTTGGCGCGGCGGGCAGCCCTCGGGGTGGCTCGTAGTGGGATGTGTTGCCTTAGGGGTGAAGAGGCATGTCGTGGGGCCACCAGTGAGGCTGCGGGCTACGCATAGAATGTGAGCTACGAGAGTCGGGATGCATAGGCGACGTCGCGGCATCATGCGCGTCGGGTAGCATGTCACGTTTAGGGGCTTGGGGCGTTTGGTTTACGCCTGCGTCCGTTTGCTCTCTGGCCGGGCGGGCGCCATGGCGTCGCGGGGTAAGGCGGTGTGAATGCTTCCTTCGCGGTTGCCATGCGCTACCTCGAAGCCCCGAGTCCTTCGGTGAAGTCGTGGATGGTGACCTCCGAAGGTATCGCGTCTTTGGGCCTCGTTATGAAGCAATGGGCTCTTTGCCTTTGTGCAGATAGGATGTTCAACGTCGCCGTCTTGCACATCCCCTTTCCAAATTAAAGGATTTTTCTACTTGGAACTCATGTTCTCGCGTTACGGCGTTCAATGACTTTATAATTCCTCCATCTACCTACACTTTGCTCCTCTTTCTTCCTCTCTATCTCCTAGCTCCAATGGAGGGATTGATCTTCAGGTGTTTAATGCATCGGATTGTTTGACATTAGAGACCTTGGGTGAGTCTGGTGTGAAGGAGTTGGCGGTTCCGTAATGAGGGTTGTTAAAGAATCGATCAAGCAGCTAACCCTGCCCGTCAGCCAAGACTTTTTATTCGCTTCCCACGACGGCGCCAATTGTTAGGACTTTGATCTTCGGGTCCCCTGATCATCAGGTTGTAGGGATCTTGATTGTCAATTTCCCTGAGCATGAGCTACTGTTGACTAATTTCTTTATATAGATCAAATTCTTGCTACTGTTACCAAAGGACTATTATCTAATCCCCAGTAAAGGCATCACAAACTTGTTGACCAAAGTAGAACATGTATGCTCATAATAAAAATGATTTGTCATTGAATTCATTGAAGATTTAATTTGGTCAAATAATGTAAGTGCACAAACGTGATAAGTAATAAAATGGACCTATAAGTCCGGAGATCATTCCCACAGAGATCAAATAGAATTTAAAGTTCAACTACCCTAACTACTCAAGTTCCAAACTATTTGAACTTCCATTTCATATAATTTTTAGTAACCTAATTAGAATTCTACTGTTTAAATTTCTACATCTATAAGAGAAGGAAAATTTAAAATCCTATACCTAAACTAGACTGAACCAGATTACTGTTGGAAGTAGACACTGGGATTTCACTGTTGTGAAATTATCAATTCCTGCAACATAATCTAATGCTATTCTTCATGAACCTGAATCCGAAAAATGTCAAGAGGCAAGGTAGTATAGCTCGATTTCTCCCTAACCATAGTATTTCACTTATTAGAGAGTCATGTTCATTTCTAAAACATGTATCTAACCAATTACTTGTAGTCAGATTTTCTCTGTAAGATCTAGGTATTTTTCTTTTCCAATACTTCATACTCATTTCTTATGACTGCAGATTTCTTACATCCCAAGACAGGGCCATTTTCCAGATCTCTACAAGATGAATGGTGTCTCATCCTTGAGATCTTAAAGAGTTCTCTCTTTCCTTGATTAGATCTAAGCTAACACAAGATCAAGATCATTCCTCAAGACCAAGGAGAAATCTCTAATTGATTAAAATTGACAGATCTCAACTACCTCAAACCATGGGTAAATTGACAGATTTATCAAGGTAATCTTAGAGCTCATTAGTTCTTCAATAATAGCTCAGCATACACCGCGTACGCATCCATGCTCTCAGGAATCTCCAACTCTGTGTCACTCAAAGGGCCTCCTGGAAATCAGAGCTAGACAATAGCCCTTAATTGGGTATAAGTTACTAATGTTGGGAACAATTCACTTCATGAACAACACCATTCAAATAAATTCGAAATTCTCAATCCAAGAAATCTCCTTCTAATTATGTAGGAAGACCATAAGTAGCATCGGATCTTTCCAGCCAGGTTAGGTTTCCGGGGAACCTAATCATAGTGAACACTGAATACTAATCAGAAATTTCCTAATGCAATCGTAATTAACTCGGGAAGAAATAAATTCCAACTTTTCTCTAAATCATTAGATTCAAACAAGAATCTAATTGATCTTCAACAAAATAAATCCGACTTCAAACTCCAAATAGTTCATCGAGCCAAGTCCAAGAAACAAACTGGAAATCCTACGCTAATTTTGTGACCGACGACGAAAAGAAAATAAAAGAAAATAAAAGTAAAAGAAAGAAAATAGTGAAAAATATAATACAAAAGAGTCCCCGCCCCGTGATGCTCTGGTTTTCCGCCGACTGACTGCCTCGCTTTCCTCAAATGTGCCGACTGACTGCCTCGCTTTCCTCAAATGTTTATATTTATAGAGCCCCAAAAGTTTTGGCCCTAAATTCGAGGCTACATCGTGGATCCCCAAAATTCTGGCCCAGATTGCATTCTTGGTCGCGACCTGAAAGTGTTGTCGTGATAGAGTTTTAATTCTTTGTTGCAGTTCTCTGTTGCAGCATGCAGCATTCTGTCACTAAAATATTTGTTTCTTCAACATGTTTACTCTGTCGCGACAAAGTTTTCGCTATCGTGACAGATATTTCTTTGGCTCTTTAACACTTTGTCCTGCAAGGTCTGTCGTTCTGTCCATTCTATGTTGCGACATTCTCATGTGTGTTTACTAGAACAATTATGTTGCAACATTGACAATTGTGTTGTGACATTGTTTATGTGTAGCTTCTTCAAAATTGTGTTGCGACCCAGTTTCTATGTTGCGACAGCATGTCTGTTGGTTCTTATTTCAACAATGTTTCTTGTATTTTCAGCATTCCTGTCGCGACCAGGAAAGTCTGTCGCAATAGAGTCTTGTCTCCACTTAACCTGATTTCTTGTTACAACTTCATTTTTATGTTGCGACATAGTTTATTAGTGTTGTATATGTTTTCTGTCGCGACCTAGTTTTCATGTCGTGATAAGACTTTTTTCCTTCATCCAATCTTTGTGTCGCGACCCAGTTCTGTTGTGTCACGACAAGACTTCTCTTCCTTGTGTTGGAATCTTTGTCGCGAGATGGAAAAGCTGTCACACTCCATTTATCCGCGGTTCATCTTATTTCTGCGGTTATGCACCTTAATATCTCTATCGCGACATCAAAACTTCTCTTCAGCTTGAAGTATGTTGCAACATTGAACCCTTTTTGCTGCAACCGTCAGCTCAATGTTTGATTGACTTATCGCGGACTTTGTTTCTCTCACAGACTAGAAACCTTGTCTTCTAAAGGTCGCAACATTCATTACTTTGTCGCGACATAACTTCTTCATACAAAGGTCTCAAATGTGATTTCGCTGTACACCGCTGTCGTAGCCAGAGATCGTCGCGACATAAATTCTATCTTCTATTTTTCCTTGTGTCGTAACATAAACTGATATGTCGCAATATTCTTCATGTATTGCTCTTTAATTCATTGTCACGACATAAGATACCTTGTTACAACAGAATCTCTGCTTTCTTCCTGTTTCTAGTGTCGCGACAGGAGCTTTTATGTCGCGACAGGTTCCTCCTAGTTTTGACATCCAGCATAAGAAACCTTGTCGCAACATCATCTCTCTTTGTCTCAGCTCACTTGTTACATTCTTCTCATGTTCTGTCACAACACGCTATCATTTGTCGCGACATAGCTCTTCTTCTATATTCAATCCGTTGTGTTGCGACAGAAGAAATATTGTCACGACATATTTCCTTAGCCATTTGCTTGGACGTTGTCGCGACACACGTAACTCGTCAGACATTACGAACTCTATCACACATGACTCGCTACAACGCTTTTTTTCTCTTCTTTTCTTGCTTAAATTTTCTCCTTTTAAATTAAACTTACAAACACAAGTTGGTGAATAACCATAATTTCTAATAAATGATCAATATACTAAAAATAAGCCAGAAAAATGGATTAAAAATATGAGTGTAAGACTCACCAGCTACGCTATGCGAACCAGCAAAAAGGGAGCTCCAATGGTAGTGGACCGACCCCCTCTCCGATGATTAAGTCAGAAAAAAATATGGAGAGGGAGAAGAGTAGCGGCGGAGTTGGAAGTGCATACCTTCCCCAGTGGGAGGTCTTTTTGACTTATAGGCCAGTTCTCAAATCCTCTCCTTCCTTCTGACAGATCAATTCCTCCTAGCTTACAGCGAAATCTTCTTTCCTTATAGATGACTAGTTCTTCCTATCAATTGTTTTCCTTTTCAAGGATTTTCCAGGAGCAGGATCAAGTCGTAAATTCGTTGATAAGATCGCTTGCGAATTTCCGCTTCTGTTTATCTGGCATACTTGGTAGGAGAATTCTTACTATGGGGTAGAATGACCGACAAGGCACTTGATGTCCCAAATGGTCGCCTTGCTGTCATGGAAAGTTATCCAGCTTTCCGCGGCCTATAAATTCTCCCGTCTGAGTAGTGTCCGCCTGGTCTTGATGAGGTGAGTGGAGTTGGGCCGCTTCACCACACAGGCCCAACAAGCCCCGGGCCCATCAAGTAATGGATCTCAAAGGTCATGGCACTCACACCACCTACAACAAATTTGAGCCTCTATGTTTAGGAAAGAAGACTAACACGTAAAATAAATGTTAGAATTTTATTATCCCAAACCTATGAATGCACTATTTTCCGATTGATTATAAAAGAAATGTCTTCAGTACTTTGAACCCATGAACAATAATAGCATACAACAAATCCTATGAGAAGGGGGGCAAAAGGAATTTTTCTTTTTACAGTTTTTTCAAGGGCCATAACTTCAATCTGATGATCACGGTGATGACTTCCACTCCACCAAGACCTGCATAACATAACAATTTCAATAAATATAAAAATGAATGATGCGCCTAAACATAGATTTAGCGAAAAAGACAGCAAGAGCAATGAAGTGATGATCAATTTCTAAGAGCTTCACTACATACCTCATGAATGCATGTTCGACAGCGATGCATTGCTACAGTAATGGTCAAACTTTAGAATAGATATATCAGTCCTGGTCAGATAGTTGAAATTAAAGATCTAATTTCCTTTTTAGGCGTGATTTATCAGCACTGCACAAGAGGGCAAGAAATAGAAGAATTAGTTAACATCGTCTAAACTTACAAAAAAGAATCAACTAAAACTTTCTAGTCTTACAACTTGCAAGATAGGTACACATAAGTTGCAGAACATATATTGTAATCTTACTGCATTCAATAACACGAAGAAGTGGAGCCAAAGGTCTGTGCTTTTTTCCTAATTTAGCACTCAGATAGCAAAACGGAAATTGACTTCCGTTAGTCACCTAGAGACATAATTGGTTTTAACTTTTCTTCTTCCTCGTTACTAGTATCCTGGTTTTACATGCTTTCACTAACCCCTTTTTTTTCTGGATTTACTAACAAAAGATGGGTTGAGACTGATGAAAAGTTTAGTCTTATAAAAATGATAGATTCGGGGAAAATCTTTATCCAAAGGAACAGCCATAAACTGAGCTGAACCAACAAAAGAAACTTGTCAAATCAACCCTTGGATCTTGATTGGTTAGCATGAAATAGCGATGTGCCCACTCACCAAGCCCAAAAAGTAGGCGTGTCATGAAATGCCCGGTCCCTTCATGACTGCCTAAAACAGAGCTCCAGCTTCCATTCGCCCCAAGGGCCAATAACATGGACAGCCAAAACAGACCATATTCTATAAATCAAATCAAATCTCACTAACAAAGGAAGTAAGATAATTCTCAATAACTGCTCCCTAATTATCCCTTATTAATTTGACACCATATGATGTAAAATCCCATCCAATGAGAGAGAATCCTTATCATCATCATCCAATTGGGAAAAACATATACTATAAATACCAAACCACCCCATTGGTGAAAGGTACGCAGTAACATTCACCTTCAATACTTATCTTTCCATAGGAAAGAAATAACTTAGGCATCGAAGTGACGACGGGCAAGCCCCCGCCGATTCCCCTTTGTTACTTGTTTTTGTGGAGTGCATCCGCAGCGCTGACCGGCCCGCGCCTGGGGCCCGCCAATGTTCCTAACACCCCTCCAGCCCCACCTCGGCTGAAAAGGCATCACTGGGCTATAACTGGTCTGTGGGAACGACAGTTCCTTTACAAATAAAGTTGATCTCTCAGTAATTGATGGTATCAACTCGGAATATAAGCAGGAGCCACGCCAATCCTCCCAGGATGCAAGACCAGCCAGGTGGGGTGGATAGCCGATCTCCCGAGTAAGACACAGAGACAACGTGAAATGCGACACATGTGAGGTACCACTCTCACCAACCAATGCTTGATAGGGAATTGTGAGAACTCACCATGCAAGATGCAGCGCCCAGCGGATAGGCCCGTGAAGGCCATAATACCACCCTCGAAGAGCAAATGCACCTCGCCTCAACGAGGCAAAAGGGCAGAACCAATGAGAGCCAGGGGCACAGACCTCACCTAGCCCCCAGAGAGGAGCACAACGAAGCAATACTCGGGGGGGACATTGGAAATGATGAGCCGACCCCTTCTTAGTAAGGAATAGGGGAGCGATCATGGGAACAGAGGTTCAAGGGTATCCAACAAGAGCTCAGCCACATGAAGGAAGTCGTAAAGGGCCAAGACCGACTCTATGGGACACCCCGCGCAAAGAACCGAGCCACCGTTCACACCAGGCAGCGATCCCTTCCAGCCTAAGTTCCGATAAGGTGAATAGAGGGCATTCATGGAACCTGATCCCGTCGACCATCTTAACACCTATAAGAACCAAATGGAACTGCACGGATATCAAGACCTAATACGGTGCAGAGCCTTCTCTATCACACTAAAAGGCCCTAGCTGTTGGTCGTTTAATAGTTCCCACTGTTTTCTCGTTTCTCATTGAGAGAGCTTCATAGCATTTGTCTCCCACTTCATTGGAGTTTAACATACAGAGTTTGTTATCACCATCGCCATAAAGGTGAGCCCGCAAGAAAGCCTGAGGTCTTATGTCCAGAGGTTCAATGTCGAGTCTTTGAAGGTAAATGTACCGGACGAGAAGTTTGCTATCACCGCATTCATCGTTGGGCTAAGAGTTCAGTCAAAAGATTTGATGTTTTCCATCTCAAAGAATCCTCAGGCAAACATGGACGAGGTGCTCGCTAAAGCGGAGAAGTACATTAACGACGAAGAAGCCCTTACATCCAAGAGAGGAAGCTCTTCAACCCACAAGGAGAAAAGTAGGACTGACAAGCAACGGGAGCGAAGCCCTAGGAGACAAAGAAATCGAGAGAGATCTCCAAGGAGGAACAGCAAGATCCCCGCAGGCGTGAGGCACACTGAGACCTCCCGACCACCTCAACTCAGCTACGTTAATCCAGATTCACCTCGAGGTTCACCTCTCCCGGATAAAATTTACGTGATCACAAGTCTTATGCGCTGGCACAAAGATGAGAAATTCCTAAGATGGCCATCCCAAGATGAGGATGCATCTACCAAAAGAGATATACACTGCATACTATGAAGCCCTGCATAAAATCACGTATTGGAACTGAAGATTTACATGTTTTAGGAAGGAAATAGAATACTTGATTCAATCCAGATATCTTCAGCCGCTACATAGCCTCAAGGTCGATCAAGCCGCAGCCCACCAATTAATTCTGCTACCAACCCCAACTCAAGCACCACCACTCTCGGGGAAATCCATGATCTCGTGAGACGCAGGTGGGGTGGGGAGTCTAGCTCCACTAGGAATCACTCATGATATTAGTCCGAGAGGTATTGTGAAGCACAAGCAATGTCAAAACTACCCCAACCCGGGCACCGCATAAGATTTCATATTCAAACCTCGAGGATGTCAACACTCTACGACGACCTCGCATAAAGGCGCCAGGCGAACAAAACAATCCACCAGGTCCTTGTCAACAACGGGAGCTCAGCCGACATCATCTTCGCGTCGGCTTATGATAACATGGGCATTCCAAGGAGTATTAGAACCAGCTACACCTACCACAAGGATTCTCAAGAGAAAGTGCCACCAAACCATACAGCTAGTGCTCACTTTGGGAGACCCCCCATGCCAAGCAACAACAATAGTAAGATTTCTCATAGTAGATGCCCCCTCTACTTATAATGTGTTATTAGGCAGACCCTCTCTCAATGCCATAAAAGCCATCCCCTCCGCTTACCACATGGTGATCAAGTTTCCTACCACAAACGGAGTAGGAATGGTTCGAGGAGACTAGCGCATGGCCAGGGAGTGTTAACGCATCAATGAAGCAAAAGCGTCACAACATGGACGAGCTCAACACGCACGACGCAGGTAAACACCGACCGAGCCCCCAAGAGCCGGAACCCGCGCTGGGATGATGACCTTGAACACTCGCCACATTGGCTCCAAGCTTAGCGGAAACCCGACACCTCCCTTATTCACTTCTTGAAACAGAACAAGAATGTCTGCACAGGAGGACAATGAGGGATCGACCGCACACCAATTACGCACTAAACGTCAGTCCATCCTTCAAACCAGTCAAGCAAAAAAGATGGAGTTTCGCTCTAGAAAGACAAAAAGAGATTAATGAGGAGGTCGGCAAGCTCCTCTAGGCAAGGGCAATCAGATAAGTGGAGTACCCTGAATGGTTGGCCAACGTTGTACTCGTCAAAAAAGCGAACAGAAAATGGCGACTCTACATCGACTTTACTGACGTCATCGAGCATGCCCTAAAGATAGTTTCACTGGATCGACTTGCAGATACATAATCACCGCCATGAACCTCATCTTATGGATGCTTTTCCAAGCATAACCAGATCAGCATGGACTATTAAATCGACCAAGAGAAGACCTCTATTCATCACAGTAGTGGACTGCGACATTATCGTGTAATGCATTTCGGACTGAAAAATGCAGGAGCTACCTACCAAAGATTGTGAACAGATGTTCCGTATAAATAGGTGCAATTCAAGGTAGAGTATATGATACATGTTGGTAAACAATCCATACCAGAGTTTCACATAGCCTATCCGGCTTTAAGCATTCCCCGGATCCCGAAGAGTATAACATGAAGTTGAATCCGGCCAAATGCGCTTTCGGAGTCTCAGCCGAAAAATTCCTAGGTTTTATAGTCAACAACCGAGGAATAGAGGCGAACCCGGACAAGATAAAAGTTGTGCTCGACATGCCGTCACCATCAAGCATAAAAGAAGTCCAACACCTTACTGGAAGGATAGTTGCGCTAAGTCGTTTTGTGTCCAAAGCCAGCGATAAGTGCCAACTCTTCTTCCAGATTCTAAAAAAAGCTTTCCAATGGGATGCACACTACGAGGAAGCATTCGTAGCGCTAAAAACTTATCTGAGCTCCCCCCCCTCCAGACTGTGAGTCCCCCAGGTGGGAGAGCCTTTACTCAGCACCTAGCAAAGCTTTTAGATTTCTCGACCAGCGCCGTCCTGATCAGAGACAAAGACCGAGTGCAAAGACCAAGCCTATTATTACTACTTGAACAGAGGAGCAAAGGAGAGGCATCCAAGGATGGAGAAATCAATCCTGGGGCATTGGTAACTACGTTCTTAAACCCGCCCCATCAAGCACATACCATCGAACCCACAAAATACCCGATGAAGCAAAGGCATAAACCGTGAGACTTGAAGGATTGATGAAGTGGGCCATAGAGCTGCTGAGCGAAGCTCTGACATCGATATAAACGAAAACCAACAAAGGGCAGGTCAGTAGACTTCACATGGAATTCACTCGCCAGAGCTTAGTCGAGGATACTTCCAAACGAGCACCACCTCTATTTGGAAGATGTCCGTGAGACTCCGGCCGCCAATGCTCAAGGGAGGTGGCTCGCTAATTTCCACTCTTCGTATGAATAGATATCGAGAATGTCGATTCGGGTTCCGAGCCTCCAAATAACAAGGCCAGTATGAGGTCACATATAGTTGGTTCCAACTCGCCATTCAATGGAAGTCAACATTTAGAGGTGTGCAAATGACTCCCAGTTGGTAATAAAGCAAATAGAAGACACCTACGAGGCCAAGGGCGAAAAAATGGTCCTATATCTTAAAAGGTAAAGAACACACTGAGAAGTTCGTACTAGTCTCGGGCCTTACACACATCGTGAGCGTAAAAATTCGTGAGCATGCCTTAGCAAACCGACGACAATTCTCCCAAGAAGACTCAACAAACCGACGCCTGCCACCTTCGAGCCCGCCGTGATCTCTGAACAATAAAGGTCTCCCCGTCATGTTCGAGCCGAGTTGATTTGACCCCATTCGGGACTACCTAATAGGAGAGGCTATCGCTAAACGACCAAAAGAGGCGTCAGTTAGGACGAGGTCCGCCAGTTCACTCATTCATCGAGAGGGGCCCTTTATGTTTATGTTTTTCTGGCCACCCGCCCCGCACGTAGCGGGGAGACGCCGACCACGCATCGAGGGAAGTACATGAAGGCGCATAGAAATCACATCTGAGCCTCGCACTAGCGGAAAAGTCTTACGACAGATACTTCACCGCCCACAATGTCGTAGACGCCACGTAACTAGTCGAAATGCAGTTTGGCTCGGGCGCAGCGATTGCAAATCTCTCTCACCTATCCAAGCCATCGACTTCAAGTATAAGCCCATGGCCTTTCTTTAGCAAAGGGGGGGCTAGACATATTGGGACCTCTGCCCCTTGGAAAGGGCCAATGCAAGTTTATCAGTCATAAGCAAAGGATTATTTCACTGAAATGGGCAGTAAGTCGAGCCTTGGCTGGCCATAACTTAACAAAAGGTACACGACTTCGTTTGGCGCGCCATAATATGCAGGTTTGGTATCTCGAGGGCCCTGGTGTCTGATAATGGGAAGTAATTCAACAATCCTAAGTTCAGAGATTTCGCAGCCGAAGCCAGGATCAGAACTACTACTCCATCCCCGCCCTCATCCACAATCTAATGGACAAGTCAAGTCACCATCGAACTCTTTAAAGATAAGACCAAGACCAAGAAGATCTAAAAGGCAAATGGGTAGAATACCTCCTCGAGGTGTTGTGGGCATACAGAACTACACGCGCAAGTCGACTCAAAGAAACCCCATTCTCCGCTTCAAATTTTCGCACCGATACGTAGCTCATGTCGAGATCAGATTAAAATCCCTAAGGATTGAATTGACAAGCGTGGAACATAACGAAGAGGCTCTCCGCCTAAACCCAGACCTCCTAGATGAAAAGCTTGATCAGGTCTAGAAACGTACAGAAGACTACCAAAGGAAGACGGTAAGGTACTATGACCAAAAGGTCAAACCCAGGAGTTACAAGCCTGGAGACCTAGTCTTAAAAAAACTTATGCCTACGAGAAAAAATCCGACACATGGAAAACTAGGGCCCAATTGGGAAGGCCCCTATATTGTGTCTCGCGTCATCAGACCTGGTAACTACGAATTCTAGACGAAAGAAGGAAAAATTCTACCTCATTCTTGGAATGCTGAGCACCTCAAGCTTTTTTATCAATAGACCTCGGATTGTAATCTTTAATAAAGTATCATCGCCTTTGTGATAATAGTGTCCGGTGGTGTTCGTTGATTGTTCATTTATATCCCACACAAAAAGAAGAAAGGCGCATAGCCTCGCCGTGTAATACCCGAAAATTACACACTTCGTAGTACACATATTCATGCTTTAAAAAAAAATTGTTCTTTATTCCAATAAAGGTACAATCAATTACAATCAGCAGTGTCATCCCTTACATCTCGGAAATAAACAGTACAAGCAGTTCCCTCAAAAAAAAATCTCAAGAAAGAGAAAGAGAGAGGGAAAGAGAGGAAGAGAGAGTGCGAAAGAAAAGGAAAAAGAGAAGGAAAAGGAGAAGAAAGAAGAGAAAGAGAAGAAGAGAGAGTGTGAACGGGAAGGAAAAGGAGAAGAAAGAAGAGAAAGAGAAAGAAGAGAAGGAAGAAGAGGAGAAAATAGGAGAAAGCCAGCATTTCAAAAGCCCTTCTCTTTGCACACCACCCTCCACGCATTCCCTACACCTGCCCACACTGACGGGCTAGGAAAAAACACAACTCCCATAAAGGGGGAACTAAGGAAAAACACAACTCCTACAAACAGAGGGCCATTAGAACCAAACACAATCCCAAGATTTCCAGGCGGACCTCCTATGAAGACGGCCAAGCCTTGACACTTCGCCCCGCGCAGATTCCAGTTACGACCCAAAAAGGGAAGAAGGTTCGAAGCATGAGCTCCATTGCAGAGGAGTCGCAATTTATAAGGAGGCCAGAGCACTTGGAAAATCGCACAACCGGTTCGAATTCTCCATAAGCCGTCCAATAATCCATAAACCAGCATTAAAGACGCCCGTATCATTCCAAGAAGTGGAATCACCGCTTCGCTAAGAGCTCAACCGTCAGAAAGGGCCATAGCCGTGAGCAAGTTACCAGCAGATTAGCCTAATGGCCTCAATGACTAGCTTTGAAGAGCTCAATCCGTCAACTAAGGCCCGGTAGCCTATGTTCCACTGTGCACTTTAGCCCACTCTGAGCTCAACGACTCATTTTTGAAGAGCTCAACCGCTCAACTAAGGCCTGGTAGCCCAGAGCAAGTTCGCCTCAGTGCTTCAAATTCCCACTGAGCCTCACACTGGGCCAAGAGCTTAATCAAGCCAGAGCGCCATATAGCCGTAAAGTTCATCTCGTGCATTAGCCCCACGGAGCCTCAGCAGCCTTAGTTTTCAAGAGTCACCGCCTCAACCAAGGCTTAGCCCAAAGAAGGCCCCAAGACCCAAAGAGCCCGCCTGCTCACTGGGCAGAGCCATCAGCTCAAAGAAGGCTCAGCCACCCGCGTGAGCCCAACCATTTAGGCTCAGAGCTTAACAGCCTCAGAAGGCCTCACTCTAGGGAGCCCACGCTTCGCTGAATGAGCGAACATCTCGTAAAGGGGCCTCCCGCCCCAAGAACCAAGTAGCTCAATCTGTATGCGGAACAGCCCAAGAGCGACAGTTTAGTCTAAAAAGAGATAAACACCTTAGAAAGGCCAGAAGCAAAGCAAGTTTAGCTCGTGCATTTAGGCCCACTGAGTCTCAAGAGCCGCTTAAGGAGCCTGAATGCTCGCCTAAGGCCCAGCCCAAGAGCAAGCCCAAATTTCAGCGCTGAGAGCCACTCTGAGCCTCAAGAGCTCGCTAAGAGAGCCTGACCAAGCCAACTAAGGCCCCGGTATCCTGTGAGTTAAAGTTCACTCAGAAGCTTTAGCCCACAGAGCTTCCAATGTACCGCTCAAGAGCTCAACTACCGGGAAGGCCATAGCCGCAAAGCAAGTCCAGCTCTCAAGAATATGCTAGCCACCTGAGCCTCACTCATCGCTCAAGAGCTCGACCGTCAACTAAGCCCAGTAACTCGCAGCATCTGCCGCCAGAGCCCAAATGCTATATTTGCAGAGTTTGTACCGTAGAAGTCTTCACGCTAAAGAGCCCAACAGCCAGCTATCGAGCTTATCAAATTTCGTGAAGGCCTCAACACCTGTGAGCCCAATCGCTTAGGCTACAGAGCTTAACAAATTTCATAAAGGCCTCAATGTCAAAGGGCCAAGTAGCTTAGTTCAGAAGGCGCAACAGCCCAAGAGCGAATAGCTCAGTTCATAAGAGTATAAAAAGCTCAGGAAAGGCCATATAGCTGCAGAGCAAGTTCAGCTCAGGCAGATTAGCCCACGGAGCCTCAGCGACTCAGTTTTGAAGAGCTCGACTACTCAACTAAGGCCTATTAGCTACGGAAGGCCTGAGCGCCCAGGACCCCAACCGGCCCACTCAGAGCTTAACAACTCGTAGCCCAACCGCCAAGAGCCTAGGCCGGGCTACCAAAGCTTAACAAACCAGAAGGCCTCAACGCCTAAGAGCCCAACCCGCCGCTTTGCAGCGAACCCGAGCTGGCCTCAGCGCCAAGATCCAAGTAGCTCACCGTGGCGCGCAATGCCCTAAGAGCGAATAACTCACCAAAAGAGTGAGGCAATAGCTCGTGAAGCAGCCATATAGCCGCAAAGCAAGTTCAGCTCAAGCAATTTAGCCTATAGAACCTCAGCAGCTCAGTTTTGAAGAGCTCGAATGCTCAACTAAGGCCTGGTAGCCCAGGAGCAAGTTCAACTCAGCAGCTTTAGCTTCACTTCGACCAAAGAATCGAGTTTCAAGAGCTCACTGCCAGAAAGGCCATATAGCCGCAGAGCAAGTTCAGCTCAGGCATATTAGCCCACAGAGCCTCAACGACTCGCCTTGGAAGAGCCTCGACCGCCAACTAAGGCCCGTACCAAGAGCAAGTTCGCTTTAGGCGCTTTAGTCCACGGCCTCAATACCACTTTGAAGAGCTCAACTGCTTCAACTAAGGCCCGGTAGCCTGCGAGCGAAATCTGCTCAGCATTTAGCCCACTCTGAGCATCACCACTCGCTTTGAAGAGCTCGACCGTCAACTAAGGCCCGGTAGCCCAGAGCAAGTTCAACCAGTAAGCGAGCCTTACGGAGCCTCAACAACTTAGCCAAGAGTTCAATCGCAAGCAAAGAAAGGCATATATAGTCGCAGAGCAAGTTCCGCCTCAGCATTAGGCCCACCTGAGTCTCACCGCCAATTTCAAGAGCTCGACTGCTCAACTAAGGCCTAGTAGCTCAGGAAGGCCTCAACGCCTGTATCTAACTCGCTTCGCCTCATAGAGCTAAAGTCAAGAAGGCCTGGGGCCACGAGGAGGCCGCCTACTCGCCTGCGTAGCTTAACAAATTAGAGGGCCTCAACACCCAGCGCCACTTCGCCAGTGTGAGTTTAACAAATTCGTAAAGGCCTCAATGCCTAAGAGCCAAGTAGCTTGTCTCGTAAGGTGCAACAAATTAAGAGCGAATATCTCGGGGCCTCAAAAGAGTATAAACAACAAAGAAAGGCCATGTTATAGCCACAGCAATTTCGCCGTGCATATACAGCCCAGCGTGGAGCCTATCGTCTCAATTTCAAGAGTCTCGATCGCTTAATCCAAGGCCTAGTAGCTTAGGAAGGCGTCAGCGTCCAAGAGCCTAGTCGCTAGGGGCTTGTAGCTTAACAGCTCAGAAGGCTAATAAAGGCTTCAGCCCAAATTTACTCTACAGGTGTGAGTTTAATAGTCAGAAGGCCACAGTCACTCAGAGCCCAAATTCGTCAAACAGAGCTAACAGCCTAGAAAGGCCTCGCCGCCATCACCTAAGTAGCTCGCCGTGGCGCACACCCTTAAGAGCAAATAGCTCGCTCAAAAGTGTATAAACAAATTTCAAAGAAGGCCATAGCCGCTAGAAAGCAAGTTTAGCCCATGGAGCCTCGAAGAAATTTCGCTTTGAAAGCTTGAATGCTCACCATACTGTAGCCCAGAGCAAGTTCACCAAGCATGAAATAGCCCACGGAGCCTCAACAGCTTAGTTTCGAAGAGCTCAATTGCTCGGGAAAGGCCATATAGCCGCAGAGCAAGTTCAGCTCAAGCAAATTAGCCCACAGAGCCTCAACAGCCTGGGCTTTTGAAGAGCTCGACCGCTTCAACTAAGGCTCCTGCGGGCCTTAAACAAGTTCACCAAAAGTGCTTTAGCCCACGGCCTCACGCCGCTTTGAAGAGCCTAATTGCTCAACTAAGGCCCGGTAGCGAGGGAGCGAGTTCACCAGCAATTTAGCCTACTCTGAGCCTCAAAGAGCCTTAGTTTTGAAGAGCTTGACTTCTCAACTAAGGCATGGTAGCCCATGAGCAAGTTCAACTCAGGCAATTTAGCCCACTGAACCTCAGCAGCTTAGTTTTGAAGAGCTCAACTACTCAGGAAAGGCCATATAGTTGCAGCAAGTTCAAACAGTAGATATGCCCACGAGCTCACAGCTCGCTTTGAAGAGCTCGACCGCTTCAATCCAGTGCCTAGTAGCTCAGAAGGCCCGAGCGCCTACGAGCCCAAATACTCATCTCTGGCAGAGTTTAACAACTCAGAAGGCTTCGCGCCTTCAAGAGCCCACCGCGCTTTGCGAGCTTAATAAATGCAGGCCCTCGCGCCCATGAGCCCAAATCGCCACTTGCGTAGCTTAATAGTCGTAAAGGCCCTGAAGGCTCAAGAGCCAAGTAGCTCAGCTCGGTAAGGCGCAACAACAGTCCCAAGAGCGAATGGGGCCTTAGTTCAAAGAGTATAAATAAATTTCAAGAGTGCAGCCATATAGCCGCAGAGCAAGTTCAGCTTAAGTAGTTTAGCCCATAGAGCCTCAGCAGCTCAATTTTGAAGAGCTCGATTGCTCAACTAAGGCTCAGAGTCAGATGTTCGGGCCAAAGTAATTTAGCCTACTCTGAGCCTCAATAGCTCAATTTTGAAGAGCTCAACTGCTCAGGAAAGGCCATATAGCCGCAGAGCAAGTTCAGCTCAGGCAGATTAGCCCACGGAGCCTTAGCGGCTCAATTTTGAAGAGCTCAATTGCTCAACTAAGGCCTAGTAGATCAGGAAGGCCTCAGCGCTAGCCTTAGCGTCTCGCCATATTACTCGAAGAGACACAAAAAGAAGAAAGACGCACCAGTCCTTGGAACATAACGAAAAGGGCTACCCCAAGTAAGGTATCACAAAATGCCAAAAGAGGTTCCAAATGTATACCGACGAATGGGCAATGAACTCGCGTAAAAGTAAAAAGCTTCCAATATCGTAAAGTACAATGCTAACGGCCGCAGGATTTTTCTCGAGGAAACCAAGAAACTAGGAGGAAATGAGCGCAAAGTCGAAAAGTCATCATTATCACGTGGACGCCACGGCAACAAAGCCCTAACCAAACCAAATTTCTCGAACGACCACATGGAAGCCGCACCGATTCAAGAACGATACAAATTCCTTGCCTACGCCTTGCCGTGAACCAAGGGCCTGGGCAACGATCGGTTTAAGAAATAGGCACGCAGCCCACTCACCGCTTCCCAAGAAGTAAAGTGCTCATGAAACGCATGGGCTCCCGGCACTAAATTTCAAAATCCGAGCCTGGGCCATTCGCCCCAAGGGCCAATAACACGGACAACCAAAAAGCCCATATTCTATAAATCAAATCAAATCTCACTAACAAGGGAAGTAAGATAATTCTCAATAACTGCTCCCTAATTATCCCTTATTAATCTAACAACGATAAGGACAGAAAATCCCCCATCCAATGAGAGAGAATCCTTATCATCATCCAATTGGGAAAAACATATACTGTAAATACCAAGCCACTCCGTCGGTGAAAGGTACGCAGAACATTCGCTCTCTAAACAGTTTATCTTTTCTCTCCACAGGAAATAACTAACTTAGGCATCGGAGTGACGATGGGCAAGCCCCCGCCGATTCCCCTTTGTTACTTGTTTTTGCAAAGGAGCGCAGCATCCAAAGCCAGCGGATCGGCCCAACGGCAGTTCCAGTTCTGGCCCAACGATCCCAACACCCTCCAGCCCAATTCCGGTTGAAAAAGGCATCATCAAGATCCATGGTTGAGTCGTCAACAACATATTAAAATGCAAAAGTCATAATTCAGGCATGATTTCAAACCAATATAAAACCTAGAAGTAAAGCACATTAACCTTGAATTTTTCTATTTCCGAATTCGTATATTATCAAAATATCATCCATTTTGAAACCCACACCCCCAAAAATTTTGCTTTAAATTTTGAATTAAAGTTTGCCTTAAATTTTTCCTTCCCCTTATATATTTTTTATCTCAAACTTTATTAATATTTTAAAAATATATATTAATATATGGATTATCTTTATATTTTTATAAGTTTAAAAATCGTATATTTTTTTATAAGTATATCTTTTTATTATTACAATTATGTATAAGATATTAATATTAAAATAAATTGTGGATGTATATTGTTGAATGCATTTTAATTAAATAATTTGTGATTTTAGTGATTAATATATCTCATTTATCATGTGGTAAAAATTATTATGATTTAACTTTTATTTTTTTTTATATTTATTCATTTACTTTTGTTTGCTTAAATATATAATTATAATAATACTAATATACATGTATATAGTTACTATATACTATATTATAGTATAATTAAATATATTTAAATAAAATAAATAATTTTTAAATACATTTAAATAAAATAAATAATTTATATTTATAGAATGAAATCAATTATTCATTATATTTATATATTTAAAATCGAAGTATTAATATGTAATTACATTTATAAATAACCTTCTTTACTTATTTTATCAAAATTTAAAATTATAAACCATGAATTTTAAATACTTATATTTTATTGATATTTATATAAAAATATTCATCGATATATCCAAATATACTGTGAAAATCCCAAGAGATTAATATATTATATATATATATATATATATATATATATATATATATATATATATATATATATATATATATATCCATTGAGAAACTATAAAACCCGAAAAAAATTCAATTTTTCTAAAAAGGGTAAAACTGTAATTTCGGTTAAAAATTGGAGCATTTCTATATCTTTGATGACAAAACGGACTTCACCATTGAATTCGTCTCGCGAAATCTAGTTACCCTATCGACCCCGAGACAATGAATTACCGCTTTTCGAAAGATCTAGCGCCGTGTGACACATGACACGACATGTGGTGCACTTAGGTGGAATGGCTCACATTATTTCAAGTTTCATGAGGAAATAACGAAAGATAAAACAATAAAATAAGGAAAAATAAATAAAATAAAATAAAAGGAAATGAGAAAAGTCAAAAAGAGGGGAGAATGCCATTTTTTGAAAGGAAAAATGGCAGAGAGTGAGAGCGAGAAGAGAGAGAGAGAAAGAGAAAAAAAATTTCACTTCTCTCTAAGATCTACGAAAATCGGATCGTAGGTTTTCGTCGAAGCAAAAGGCAAAGTCGGTCTATGCATCGAGGGCTACACGTGGGTACCAAAATCTAAGAGTTTCATCAAACTCCAAGAGGTAGGGAATTTTCCTACTTAGAATATTTTTAGCCTAAAAGCCATCTAATGGCATAGGTTGTCTTCGGGGGTGATAAAGCCACATTTAGTCCTAAGATTAGGATCGAATATTGAAATTTTGGATCGGTTCCAGTAATCCTAGATCGGGTTCAGTTTGGTTTTAACTCGAATCGATGTCTTCGGGTTTTGTTGAGTTTTTTGGTATCACTGTAATTTGTTGATGAATGGAACCAAAAATGGCTCATGACAGTGAAGGGACCAAGAGGTGCCCTGTTTATGTGGGTCCTAAATTTGGGTCATTTTGTGTGTTATAGTTGGAAAAAATAAATAACATGCTGTTGTGTGTAAAAATCATGTTAATATGTGCTTGCGTGACGTATTAACATGGAAATTGTGATAAATGGAAATTATAAGTAGAAAATATAATTATCCGAAATTTATAAATATTGCATGTAGCTCTTATTGTGCATGTAGCATGACATCACATGAAATGACATGATTGCATTTCATATGCATGGTCACATCGTGTCGAGTCAGGTGTGGGTGCATGGTACTGTTATTCACCATTATTTGTGAATTGTGGTGAGCTCGGAAATGGGGCAACGTCCAAAATCGAGACTCACGGTTGTATAAAACAATAATAATAGAAAATCACGTGTGATTGGGTGAAGCAAGACGCGCGTATCCCTGTGGTGAAATACCTAAATTTTATTTTCGTCGACATATGTATCCACGATGCAAGTTCTAAAATGTTCAAGGCATGCGGTCATAGTGAGACTCCTCGGAAATTTGCAACCCAAATAAACACATGGGATTTGATAAACTAAAAGCTCGAGGGTCAGTCTACTTTAAGCGTCATCAGCGAACACCAATGATCGGTTTTTCACACTTGGCGCCGCAAGCGTGAGTGGAGTCCGTCAGACTGAGCCAGGGCATGAGGAGTCTCATCTCATGCATGATACGGAACATTCCATATAGGATTGTATTATTTATATGGAATATGATTTAATGTTTTATGTATGCCGTTGCATGTGCATTTAGGCGAGGAATAGCCCTTGTAGGAAAATTTTTCTACTAAGCTGCTCACTTCGTCAGTGGACCCCCTTTCAGTACGTTGGGTGTACAGGAGACAAATATCTGACGAGGCCGTGATTATGAAGGGAGGCTGATGCCTTGGTATTTCCTTTGTAAAAAGTATTTTGTATAAAATAATCGTAACTAGTTCTTAGGACTATTTAAATACATGTAATTATGGTAAAAAGGCCGTGGATCTAATCTACTGACCGTAATTTAAGCCGCTTTTATTTTAATATTTTAGATTTAAATGTGAATGAATGGGTCCCGATAAAGGGATGTATATTAGTGATATAGACAGATGGACCTCCCGCGGGTCAATACTACTCAGAGACCCCTCGATGGGTTATGATTATAATGTTATATTGTGTGCTATATGTTGGGTAGAGCTCTCCGAACAAAGGAGATCACCGATTTTCAGGAAAATATGGATCCCGGAGCAAATGGGATTACTTAAATAATGTGGTATCGGGTCACCCAAAATCCACAAGAATCCGTGGGTTACCTGGTTGTCAACGGGACCCCCGAAATTAGGGCATCATAGCTTGGTATCAGAGCTTAGGTAAACGACTACCTAGGGAGCTTGAATGTGGTTATCCACAAGTAATTCCTTAAATAAACACAGCTTGGTAAATGTAATCCCAGGCATACCGAACACCTTAGGCCCAGATCATGCATCATGTGTGTCAAGGTGTTTCAGCTTAACATATGTGATATGTGTGGTGATTTGTGTAAATAATATACATGGTGGATTGTATATGGAACACTAGGGTTAGAAAACATAACCTTAGGGGTTTGGAAAACAAAATGAACATGATAGTTCAGGAGTTGATGTGTATTAGTGTTTAGCATTATGCACCACTATGGAAAAGGGATGAACGGTGTAGTTCATGATGCTAAAGTCTATTAGTGGTTGGCACGTACACTACAGGTAGACTGAGATAGAAATTTGAGTACTCTATTACTATCTGACATGTGCAGATGGCTAGCAAAGAAAGAGGACGCCGGGGCGATGGGCGGAGTAATAACCCACGACCACCGGCCAACACCAATGCACTTCATGTAGGCCGCTGCTGCCGCGACCGCTACCCCATGCTGTGTGTTGTTGCTGCCACCATCGCACAAACTAGTGCAATTGGGAACCAATGGGGGGTCAAGTAACCTCTAGAGGTTCGAGGCACATGATCCTCCGAATTTCGGGCCGGGCGAGGAGCACCGGGATGGTATGGGTCATTGTTTCCAATTAGCCTAAAGGATACGGGCATCTACGCTTCCATCATTGCACAAAGGGCGAGCCGCGGTGGGTACGCTGCCATTGTCAAGACTGATTGCAACGGTGGGCTAGGGGAGGGACAGTAACCTCCGGGGTTCCCGAGGCACATCATCCTCAGACGTACATGGAGGAGGGACTGGAGTGGTCGGGTTGTCTTGGCCATTGGAAGAGGAGTAGATGACACACAGACATCAGGATATGGGGTGTGACACGCTAATCTTGAAGGAAGGAGAAATCGATTTACTGCTTTTAATTCGGGAAGGAAGCGGAAGACCATACATTTCCACGAGATTTCAAAGAGCGAGTAGCGGCTGTCGAGGCTGGGCGAGTCAAGGCTTCCTAGCCACGAGGCCAGAGCGAGATGACATGCTATCATTGCCATCAGCCTAGGCACATGAGACGGGATTGTCCACAGAGGCTAGGATCTCGGAATTATGGGATGACAGGTCCAGGTGGTGGGTGGGATTAGGCGGGTTATGGTTTGTTCCTTCTCACCCCGGAGTGCCGGAGTAAGGGTGATGCTCCAGGTCTCGAGGGGTGCTGCCGCAGAGATCCTTTTCTACCGAGGATAAGGCGAGGAGGGCTAGGGTATGGGTCGAGGTCGAGGCCCAGTCGGGCGGTGCCCGGGGACCCGGGTGTGTGCATCTTTGTGGTCTGGAAGGCGAAAACACTAGATCGATCCGATGTGCGGGTACGTTTACATTTGTCACAAGAGTATTGTTTAAATTCGGATGCATCATATTCATGCTTATTGCTGCATCTTGTGTGGATGTTTTGGCTTAAAGTTTAAATCCTTAGGAAAGTCGTTACATGTGAGTTCTCCCCTAGGGATTAGGGTGAGGATTGATGAGATATGTTGGGATTATGAGTTAGAGATCTCAGGGATTCTGCTCATGGTGGACCTTCGGGTAATGGACGTATCAAATTTTGATGTCATTCTCGGTATGGATTGGTTGACGGCACATCGAGTTGTCATTGATTGTGTTAGTAGGAGGATTACCGCTTACACACAAGACGATATTGTGTTACGTTTCAGGGGGATAAGTATGATGCTTTACGGGCCAGGTGCCTGACTCAGTGGAGTGGATTTGTTGATGGGTTGGCTAGCAAGCCTTTCCCTAAAGGATGAGAGGAGACTGGATTTGGGTCTACCTTGGGTGGTTTACGAGTATGAGAACATTTTTCTGAATGAGCTACCGGGATTACCTCCACACAGGGATGTGGACTTTATCATTGAGTTACACCCTGGTACGTCGCCCATTTCTATGACTCCTCATAGGATGGACCGGTTGAGTTACATGAACTCAAGGTCCAACTGCTGGGATTGTTGGACAAGGGCTCTATTAGACCAAGTACTTCACCATGGGGGCGCTCTCACAGGTTGTTTGTGGAAAGAAGGGACAAGACCCTTCGTTGTGCATTGATTACTTGACAGGTTGAACGGGGGTTCGATCGAGAATCGGTATCCATTCTGGGGATTGATGAAATTGTTTGTCGGTTGAGAGCGTAGGAGTCTACTCCAAGATAGATCTTCGCACCGGATATCATTAGTTGAGAGTTAGGGAGGCTAATATCCCTAAGATAACGTTTAGGACGCTATATGGGCACTTAGAGTTCACAGTGATGCCTTTTGGGTTGACCAATGCACCAGCGGCATTCATGGATCTCATGCATAGGGTATTTCAACCCTATTTGGATCAGTTTGTTGTGGTCTTTGTTGACGACATCTTGATCTACTCCTAGTTTGAGGAGGAGCATGAGGATCATTTGCTGATTGTTCTCCAGACACCCAGGGACCATCAATTGTATGCCAAGTTCAGTAAGTGCGAGTTTTGGCTTACTGAGGTGAGATTCTTGGGACACGTCGTGTTGGCTTCAAGTGTGTCAGTAGACCCTGAGAAGGTAGAGGCTATTATGAGTTGGGAGAGGCCGAAGTCAGTCTTGAATCTGTGATTTCTTGGGATTGGCGGGGGTGTGGGAGGTTTATTGAGGATTTCTCGGTGCGGCACACATGACTAGATTAACCCGAGAAGGGGTGAGTTTGAGTGGGATGACCTTTTTGTGTGAGAAGGCATTCGAAGAGTTGAAAATGAGGCTTACTTCAACTCTTGTGCCCAGATGGTCGAGGAACAAGGACGAGGAGGTGCACGATTATCTTGTGATGCCTCACAGGGACGGACAGGATGTGTCTTGATGCAGTCCGAGAGGGTTGTGGCTTATGGTTCCAGACAGCTAAAGAATCATGAGTTACCCTACACATGATCTAGAGTTGGAGGCCATAGTCTTGCCTTAAAGATTTAGTGTCTCTATCTATTTGGTGAGCAATTTGAGGTATTTTCATACCACAAGAGTCTGAGGTATATCTTCACACAATGGGACCTCAACATGAGGCAACGCATATGGATGGAGTATCTAGAGGATTATGACTTCACTTTGCATTACCATCAGGGCCAGACGATGTGAGTATCAACTCTTTGGTCGGAAGTCACGAAGTCTTGGCTAGTGGCTTCGGGAGTGAGTGAATGCTCGAGCCGGGTGGGACCAGGTTTAGAACGCGACACGGTGGTCAGCTCGGGGAGTGCTAGGGAGTTTGGTAGGTGCGTGCCTGCGAAGCGGGGTGATTGAGTCTGAGGACGGGACACGGAGATATCGTCCATCGGGGGACCAGTACTATCAATGCAGTGAAGGCTGGGACATCCACATAGATGGTAGTCTTCGGTATAGGGGACGAGTTGTGGTTCCCCAGCTGACCGATTTGAGAGAGGAGATCCTTAGGGAGTTCCACTACTCTCGATTTGTTGTGCATCTAGGCGGCACGAAGATGTACCATGATCTTCGTCGCCAGTATTATTGGAGCAAAATGAAGTGACACGTTGGAGATTTTATTTGATGATGTCTCACATGTGACCAAATTAGCCAGAGCATGGAAGCCCGGTAGAGGCTACTCAGGCCATTAAGTAGGCAGTAGAAGTGGGAGCATGTCACGATGGATTTTGTGACCCACTTTCCACGGACACAATGGAGGCATGATGCCGTATGGGTTATAGTGGACCGGCTCACTAAGTTGGCACACTTTTTAACAGTGCAGATGACCTTCACACTATAGGAATTCTGTCGGTTGTATATTCGTGAGATTGTTCGGTTCGTGGGTGCAGTCCTACATCGTATGGGCAGAGATCGGAGTTTGTACACTTTTGGAAGAGTTTCCCAGGCTACGGGCCGCGGCTTTTCATCCCTTGACCCGGCTGGTCGGTCGGAGGGGGAGGGACCATACAGGTTTTAGAGGACATGTTGTGAGCATGTGTCCTGGATCTTAAGGGTAGC
The DNA here is from genome assembly GCA_016808115.1 of Tetrastigma voinierianum. Lineage (NCBI taxonomy): Eukaryota > Viridiplantae > Streptophyta > Magnoliopsida > Vitales > Vitaceae > Tetrastigma > Tetrastigma voinierianum. Next base: position 267,675 of record JAEQBH010001334.1, on the reverse strand, counting down.
TAGGAGAAGCACTTACCCTTAGTGGAATTCGCCTACAACAACAGTTATCAAGAAAGTATTCAGATGGCACCCTATGAGGCCTTATATGGAAGGTCATGTCGATCCTCGATTTGTTGGACAAAGGTGGGAGAGCACTCCATTATTGGTCCGGATCATATTTGAGACACCTCTGAGAAGGTAGATTTGACTCGGAAACATCTTCTCAAGGTTCAGAGCAGACAAAAGAGCTACGCCGACAGACGACATCGACCTCTAGAGTTCGAGGTGGGTGATCACATCTTCTTGAAGGTGATGCCTAAGAGAGGAGTGGTCAGATTTGGCAAGCGAGGAAAGCTAGTGATGAGGTATATTAGGCCCTTAGGAATGCTCGAGAGGTGAATACGATTGCATAGGTTGTTTTGCAGTCTGTCAGTTTATGAGGTGTTCCATGTCTCAATATAGGAAGTATATCGAGGATCAACTCATGTAGTGGATTAGGGAAGTGCATTGTCTCGATGGGACATTCGAGGAGGGACCAATGTGTATCTTGGATAGCCGGGATCAGGTTTTTCTATGCAAGATTGTGCGATTAGTAAAAGTGTTGTGGCAACACCGAGGAGTGGAGAAGGCAACGTGGGAACACGAGGACACGAGAAGGGCCACCTATCCTTTCTTATTTGAGGACAAAAGTGTGTGGTCTAATATTTGGAATTAGAATATTACTGCATATGCATGTGTTTGTGTGTGCTAGTATGTGTGAATTTTGCGGACGAAATTCTATTAAGTGGGGAGGAATGTAAAACCCGGGAAAAATTCAATTTTTCTGAAAAATGGTAAAACGGTAATTTCGGTTGAAAACCGGAACTTTTCTAGATCTCGGATGGCCAAGCAGAGACTTCCACCTTCTGTCTGTCTTGAAATCTAGTTACCCCATCGAATTTCGTCGAATTTCGAGATAGTCGGAATTTCATGTTTTTCGAGGCATCGGGTGTCGGGTGACACATGGCATGACATGTGGTGCACTTGTGTGAATGGCTCACATTGAGCCAAGTGTCAAGTGGAGGAAATAATGGACAAGATAAAACAAGAAAAAATAAATAAATAAAATAAGGAAAAAATAAAAATAATAAAAGAAAAGAAAAGGAAATGAGAAAAGTAAAAAAGATGGGAGAAGGCCATTTTTTGAAAGGAAAAAGGGCAAAGAGTGAGTGAGAGAGAGAGAGAGAGAGAGAGAGAGAGAGAGAGAGAGAGAGAGAGAGGGAAGAAAAAAAATTTTGCTTCTCTTTAAGATCTCACGAATCAGGCCAAGTAGGTTTCGTCGAGTAAGGCAAGTCACATCACACATGAGAATATCGTGGGTGCAAAAATCTGGGGTTCGTCAAACTCAAGGAGGGTGAGAATTTTCCTACTTGGAATATTTTTAGCTTAAAGTCGTGTAATGGCATAAGTTGTCTTGAGGCCACGATAAGTAGTATGATTTAGTCTAGATTTTGAGGCCCAGATAGCCCAAATTTTAGGGCCCCAGTTAAAACTGATCCGGAGCAAAATTCAAGTTGGTTTTGATCCCGGGACTGATGTCTTGGAGTTTTGTTGAGTTTTTCGGTATCAGAGTAATTTGTTGATGAATAGAACCAAAAAGGGTTCATAATTAGATCAAGGGAGTAGAGAGGGTGCCTTGTTTATGTGGAGTCAATTTGGGCCATTTGTAATGTTGGAAAAATAAATACCATGTTGTGTGTAAAAATCATGTTAATATGTGCTTGCATGACGTATTAACATGAAAATTGTGATAAATGGAAATTATATGTAGGAAATATAATTATTCAAAATTTATAAATGTTGCATGTAGCTCTTATTGTGCATGTAACATGACATAGCATGAAATGACATGATTGCATTTCATATGCACAGTCACATCGCGTCGAGTCAGGTGTGGGTGCATGGTACTGTTATTCACCATTCTTTGTGAATGTGTGGTGAGCTCGGAAATGGGACAACGTCCAAAATCGAGACTCACGGTTGTGTAAAACAATAATAATAATAAATCACATGTGTTTGGATGAACCAAGATGGGGCAGATCCCCCCTAGGTTGAAAGACCCAAATTTTATTCTTGGTTAGACATGTGTGCCAACGATGAAAGTTCGCTAAAATTAACTCGAAAGAGCGTCTGAGAAGCTAACGGTGAGACAGGAAATTGCGACAAGTAGCTTTGCGAAGATTTGATAAACTAAAAGTGGAGGGTTGTCCAATGGTTTAAGTCATTGGGTGAAACACCAATGACTGGTTTTTCACACTTGGTGTTGCAGGTGTGAGGGAGTCGGTCGGGACTCAGGTTGTGGGCATGAGGAGTCTTATCTCATGCATGACGAATATTCCATATAGGATTGCATTATTTATATGGAATATGATTTGATGTTTTATGTATGTCGTTGCATGTGCATTTAGGCGGGGAGTAGCCCTTGTAGGAAAATTTTTCTACTGGGCATTACTCACCCCGTCGTGGGATCCTCTTTCAGGTACAAGGGGTGTACGAGGAGCGGCGGCTCCGACGGCGGTGATTATGAGAAGGAGACCGTGTGTGGCCTTAATTATTCCTTTATAAAAGTAATGTATAAAATAATTGTAACTAAATTCTTTTGGGACTATTGTCTAAATAGTCGGTGTAGAATATGGTAAGAGGGCGTGATTGAACTCTTTACAGTTAGCAATTAAGCATTTTATTTTTCGTATTTTAGGTTTAAATGTGAGATAAGATGGAGTCCTAGTAAGGGATGTATATTAGGGATATGGACATATGGACCACAATGGGAGTCAATACTACTTATGTTGAGACTACGGATGGTTCATGATTATCTCTTTGTTATACGGGTTGTATGTTGGGTAGAGCTCCACGAGCTTGAGGAAACTGCCAGATTTTTAATGAATACTGGATCTTTGATAAATGGGACACATGAGTATTAGGTCACTGAAATCCCACGGGAATTATGCGGGTTGTGAGTTGTCAACGAGACGGTTGAGGCGTCACATAATAGATATTTTATCATGATAATGAACCAACTAATAAGTAACTAGTCATGCTATATGTACCTTTTAATAGAATCACAATTTTCAAATGAGAATAAAGCTATTATATTACAAGAAGAGTTTCAATTTCTTACCCAATAATAATAATAATAGTAAATAGAAATTGTGATTGAAATATAATTATACGAAATAAATATTGGAGGAAACTAAAAATTAAATCTGATATCCAGGTTGCATAGGAAAGTAAAAGTTTAAACCTTCTTCTTCTAGTTTAATATGAAAGTTTCTTAATTGCAACATTGGGTTATTCCTCAAATTTTGGTACTTCAGAGAGTTTATGTATTTGTTTTAATTTGTGGTGATTATTCTTACTTGAGAAATTTTTTTTTTATCAAAACACCTGTCATCCAGCCCAGAATTATTCTTAGAAGGGTTTCTACATTGCATGTTAAACCTTGACATACTTATCTATGCCCCCTTACTTCCTTACTATCTTGTGCTGCATTTTTATGTTAAAAGTTTTCAATTAAGGCATAGCAAATTATATTTTGGAATCACCACCGATGAATTCTTTGTAAAAAAAAAAGGAATTTTAGGAAGTATCATCACCTTATTGTAAACTATCAAAAAAACGTCATCAGAAAAATGTCAAAAAATATTTGTAATGGAAAATAACATCAATTCTCACTTATCCCAAAGATATGCAAAAAAATTATGAAAATAATGTAAAGAATCAATTAGCAAGTCCTTACTTTATTTGATACATACAATCGCAACATCAATTCTTCGTCCCTTATCTTACAGTTTCTAGAATTTTATGTCAAATATGATGATATTAATGAAAAAAAAAAAAAAAACAAAACAAATCCCCATACAAAAAAAAACATGAAATTCGATCTTACCTTGCCTAGAAAATAGAAATGATTTTTATTTACTGTGGGAACCTTTTTAAAACTAAAAGTCCATGTCATGTAATAGCTGCTTCTGATTTATTAAATTCAACTTAGCCCATGATAGAAAGTCATTCTTATAGCCCAACATTGGTATGATATTGTCCATTTCGAGCCTAAGCCCTTATGATTTTTTTTGCTTTTCCTGTAAAAGGTCTCCTACCAATTGGATGTTCTTCATGCTTATATACTCATAAGTCTTTCCATTCCTAACCGATGTGAGATATTGTGAGACTTTGGATACACACTCAACAATCCTCCCCTCGAACAAAGTTCCATCGAGTCTCCCCTCAAACTAGGATTTCCTTCATTGCATTCAAGCACACGCCTTACGTAAAAACATCATCTGTTGGGGGGCCCAACCACATCATTTTGTTTGGCTTCCACCCATACAGTTAAGCTTGAACCTAGCTCTGATACCACTTGTTAGGAAGCCTCATGGACTTATCCCCATCCACATTGGTATGATATTGTCCACTTTGAGCCTAAGCCATCATGGTTTTGTTTTTGGGCTTTTTCCTCTAAAAGGCCTCATACCAATGGGATGTTATCTATACTTATATACTCATAAACCTTCCCATTCTTAACCTATGTGTGACACTATGAGACTATGGGTGCACACCCAACAATCCTCCCCTTGAACAAAGTTCCACCAAGCATCTCTTTGAACTAGGATTTCCTTCACTGCGTTCAGGAACACACCTTACGTGAAGCACCATCTGCCAAGGAGGCCCACCACATCATTTTGTTCGGCTTCCACTCACACGGTTAATCTTAAACCCGATTATGATACCACTTGTTAGGAAGCCTCATGGACTTATCCCCATCCACATTGGTATGATATTGTCCACTTTAGGCCTAAGCCCTCATGATTTTGTTTTTGGGCTTTTTCCTCAAAAGGCCTCAGGATATTATTCATGCTTATATACTTATAAGTCTTCCCATTCATAACCGATGTGAGACATTGTTAGACTTTGGGTGCACACCCTCAATAATCCTCAATTTGAACAGTCCCACTAAGCTCTCCCTTTCAACTGTGGATTTCAACCAGATCACCTGATCACACTGGCAGAAGACATTTAACGGCATTTATCTGATCACATCACTTTATGCTGGCTGAGAGGCACTCAGATGACCTAACTCACCCATTGCGATACTTATCCACTTAGCTGGGCTGTCATATTTTTTGCTTCCCGTGCCGTCCTTGCTATACCAATTGATGTCATGGAAACCCAAATTCAAATTCGAGAAAGGGTAAAATGGTACTTCGGGTCCAACCGAATTTTCTAGATCTCGATGACAAACGGACTTCACCGTTGAATCGCCTTGCGAAATCTAGCTACCACGTCAACTCGTCGAATCTAGACAAATTGCACTCACATTTTTCTATAGCATCGAGAGTAGCCGCGACACTCGTATGTGATGAGTGGCTCACAATGTGCCACGTGTCAAGCGTGAGATAAGTTAAACAATGAGCTCATGTGTGGGCCATAGGTGACATGTGACATCATGTCATTGGAGGGAAATCTATGGTAGATGGATAAGAGGATAAGGTGTAATCCTAAGGGCCACTAAAAGTGTGACATGTGGCAAGTGAGATGACATCTCACTTGACTTCTATCTATCCCAACCGATTTAGGGGGGAAAGAAAAGAGAAAGAAAGAACAGAAAAGAGAGGGAGAAAAATTAAAGAGAGAGACTCTACCTTATCTCTAGATTTCTGGGTGATCGGACCGTGGTTTCAAGTGAAGCAAGAGGAAGAGTTCATCCTCACGACAAGGGCTTCACATAGAGACCGGAGTTGGGGAGTTTCGATAAACCTGTGATATGAGGCCTTCCTACTTTGGTTATTTTCTACCCTAAGGGTTGTGTGGTGGTTGTCTTGCTCCTTAAGGAATGTTTGATTGCATTTTGAACCATGGAAGTCGCCACATTGTGGTAGGTACATTAACCAGACTTAGAACCTGCTTTGGGTAGGAAATAAAGGGAATTTGGTGGTAAGTCCTTCAAAAATCAGATCCAAATCGTTGAACTTTGATGTTAGGCTTTTGAATTTCTCATCTGACCTCTATAACCCAAAGTATGTCCTTACTCCCGAACAATTTAATCGGGCTAGAGGTCACCGCTTAAGGTCACCGCTAGGAGGTCACCGACCTCCCGTGAGGTCACTGGCTGAGGTCGCCTACATGTGTCAGTCGTGTCGTCAGTCACTACTGGTTTGACTAATGCAGACCTCCAACTTCGGAAGGTCATAACTTCTTCGTTCGAACTCCGTTTCGGGTGTTCTTGGACTCTATGGAAAGCACATTGAGTTAAGATTCCATTCATATGCCTTTGGAGGACATAGGTTAGGTCAACTCAGCCAAGTCAAGTCAGCCTCTACCGGTTTGACTCACGCAGGACCTCCAAACTCGAAGGTCATAACTTTCAGTCTGAACTCGTTTTCAGGTGTTCTTAGACTCTATGGAAAGCCCATTTATTCAAGATTCCAGACATGTTCCTGTAGATGGCAGTGGGTTCTGGGGCTTTGCTTCTACTAGGCAGGTCGGCTGTGATAGGTCGGGTAGGTCACCTGGGTAGGGGTCAAGTTACCATGTGTGACCTCCAACTTCTCACGGTCATAACTTCTTCATCCGAACTTCGTTTCGGGTGTTCTTGGACTCTATGGAAAGCCCATTGAGTCAAGATTCCATCCATGTGCCTTTGGAGGGCAGTGGGTGCTGGACCTGGCCGGAAAGGGCAGGTCGGGTAGGTTGGCCGAGTAGGGCTGGTTACTCATGTGAGACCTCCAACTTCAGAAGGTCATAACTTCTTCGTCCGAACTCCGTTTTGGGTGTTCTTGGACTCTATGGAAGGCCCATTGAGCCAAGATTCCAGACATGTTTCTGTGGAGGGAATTAGTTGATCATAACCTTGCTGAAAACCTATATTTTGTGCCAAGTTTACAGGTTACTTGGTTGTGTCTATAAATAGTCGTTTCTGACATGACTGCATGGCATGTCAGAAGTTATTGTATCGGGTAGGATTTCTCCTACTTGGCTTATTTTCGGTTTACATTTACTTGAATGGTCGGATGGTGTGGAGGGCCGTGAGGGCTATGAGTGGCCGTTTGTTGGCCTCAAACTTGGGGGACTAAACTGGAAATTTGGACCCATTTCGACACAAATCTTGACCGATTTCTGACCGAATTGGTCCTTAAAGCAGTATATTTGTATGTTATTGCTTGATATTGAATGACATGCAAAATGTGTGTAGGAGGTATAACCATCCATGAATTGATTATGTTGCATGTAGTGTAAAAATATTCATGTGACGTAAAATAAATGCGTTGACATCATGCATTTGTATGCACAAGAACATCGCATGACATCGGGTGTGAGTGCATGGTTTGGGTCGATTCTATGTTTAGTGTCGACCATGGTAAATTAGCGCCGTGTTTGGTGCTCGATAAATTGTCGTGGGGACATGGTAAGATCAACATTGCTGCAGGTCGATGGTGGCTCTAGAGTGCCGGGACTTCTCAGCCCAACCGAGCGCATGATTTTAAAGAACCTGAACGTCTAAAGGTAAAGGTAAAAGCTTTATCGGGAATTCATCCAGCGTTCAAAGGATGTCCAAGGTTCGAGGATGTCCAAGGCTCGAGGACGCCCGTGAGGGTGTCCAAAGGTTCTAAGGATGTCCACTGTTCGGAGGATGTCCAGATTCAGAGATTTCCCATGGTCGCAGCTTAGTCCCTAATGTCAAGGACAAGTCCAAAGATTTAAAATGTAAACAAACATTTTTGTTTTGAAAATAAACTTTCACATAGTGAGTTGCGTGTGTGAGGAGCTTCGTGAGGACTCCTGTGGGCATTTGATGTGGCATGTAGATACTGGAGTAGGATCATGAATTGCTTGAATGTGTTTGGCTGCCACATGTACACTTTAGCGGGGAGGAAACCCTGTAGGAGATTATCACTACCGCTTTTTCTCACCCCGTCGTGGGATCCCCTTCGCATACACAAGAAGACTCTGCCCTCCTTCGAGGCCATGAGTGCACTAAGAAGGTCGGTTGTGGCCTTGAGAGAATATTTCCAAATATATTAGAATAATCTAGCTTAATATATTTTGCATATAAAAGTGTAAAAGAGTTGTACATCAAACTCTTGTGAAATATTATTACAAATTGGTTATCTGTAAGAAAATTATACAGAAATGGGTCTCCATATATGAGACAAATGAGTGTGATATCGGGACATCCGATATTCACAGGTTTCCGCAAGTTGACGGGTTGTCAATGGGACCCCCGGCATAGGGGCGTCACAGATGTTATTCATACTTATATACTCATAAGTCTTCACATTCCTAATTGATATGGGATATTGTGAGACTTTAGGCACACACCCAACGTAATTAACAAGATATGAGAAATCGCCTTCAAATTCTAAGAATCGGATAAACAAACTGGCCCCCAATAGTAATTATATTCAATTTTTAGAATAAACCCACAAGTTAGTTTTGACCCAAATCTTAAACTTTGTCGACCATGTGAGGAAGAGTTTTGTTATAGATAATTTTTAGGTTGTGTATGGTTCCAAAAAAGTATTAAGAAAATAAAAAATATTAAGGAAAATGATTTTCTTATATTTGATTGTCTAATAAAAAAATTTCAAAGAAAATCAAACATAAAAAAAATTATGTAGAAACTTATATATTTTTCATTATTTAATCTTTATATTGAGAGTTAAAATAAATAAAATTAGTTTAAAGTGATAAGTAAAAATAATATGTAGGATTCAATCTTTATTTTCCTTCTTTTTCCTTTCTCTCTACTTTTTTCTCTGTTTTTTTTCCCTTGTATTTTTCCTCAAATTTTTTTAGAACCAAACGTAGTCTAAGTAAATTATTATTAGATATTTTGCTCTTAGGTATATATGTCTGACTTTGGAAAAATACGAAGCAATTTTCTTAAAGATCATGTCCATGCATATCAAATATAATGACAAAACTATTTAAAGATCTTGTCCATGCTTATCAAACATAATGACAAAACTTTTTTAAAGATCTTGTCCATGCATATCAAACATAATTAATAACAATTTTTGTTTTTTTTTTTTTTTTTTTGAGAGAGAGTAAAGACAAAACTTAATTATATGAGTCACTGGAACTACTTTAAATATTAGTGAAAAGTATAACGAGGGGGCATGCAAGAGAACTTTATTTGATTTTTTTTCTTTTATTTGTGAAATTATAAAACTATTAACACGCATTTGATTAAAAAGAGAAAATTATATTTTATTTAAAATGTAATTAAAAACTGTTATATTAATTTATTAATTATGTACTAAGTATAATTATATTATAATTTAAATTATGTAATTTTACATGCTAATTATGAGTCATTTATAAGATGATTTAATATTAATTAACTATGAGTCCATGGTTCTATTTTCTCCCTTGCTTTGATAAGTCTATTGGAGCAAAACCCAATCATCCCTTTGTAAGAGTATATATATATATATATATATATATATATATATATATATATGTGTATATCGCAGAAATAGCCTTACAATTTTATGGCGGTCATAGAACACACTTTAAGGAAAATTCATCTTCACCCTTATCCTTTCTTTGATTTCGTTCCTTGTAAATTTGAGAGACTAATAACATCCAACAATTCTGGATCCATGCTAAGTATGTTATCTACCTACGAATTAATATGCTTCATTGTTTTAATAAAGTTATTATTTTGTAAAGTATTTATTATGTCATTTGATTATTGATCAATTGTTTTTTAGCTTAATAAATATTTTTAATTTTATAAAATAATTTAGTAATTGGTATCAGAGCCGCTTTTATTGGCATTGAAGTTGTCAAATTTTGTTCTTTTATATTCATGGGTCTTATTCGTTTTTTTTTATCTGTTTCTATTTTTTTCTTTTTTGCATGTCTATCTATTTCTTGTATCTGGATTGATTCTGAATGTGATCATATTTGGGCATCGCAAGTTTGATCTTTCAATTTTGGTTGATTTGAATCTGGACTCGATATTAGTGAGTGTTGATATCATAGTTATTATTATTTTATTATTATTATTTTTTTCATGGTCAAGTCATTGATTATGTCAAAATATACATCATAATAATAATTCATTAATGCCAGGATCCTTTCTAGTACGAATTCAAAGGCATGATAAAATGTGCACAACACGTGTTTCCCCAAGAGTCATATTTGATTTCTTAATACCTATTTTGTTTTTTGTCCATTATAAGTTTAGGAAAAGACACCAAAGTTTTTTTTTTTTGGAATTGGTTTTTCACCATTTCCAATAATGTCATGTTAATCAATTACTGTGGAAGTAAATAAAAATAAATAAATAAGGGAAATCTTGTATACGTTTTCTCAGCAAATGATTGTTATGGAGTTTTTGGAAAAGAAATATAATAAATTATTCTTCTATTTTGTTTACTATTTTCATGTTTTTTGGGGATTTTTTTTATGGGGTATTTTTGAAGTCAAACTTTATGCTTTTTCCCACAGTTTTATTTTCTATGCCATTAAACATTAAATTTGGTTATGGAATAAAAATAAAAATTTTACCCAATTTTACACTCTTTTCACTAGTTGTTTTCACATATTGCTTTTTCAATTTATGTTTATGCTATTTGGGATTATTTAAAGCATCATGTTGTGAATAACACTATTTTCTTGCATTTGGGTAAAATTTGATAAAATTGAATGCTTATGAATTTGCCTCTCGTGAGTCTGAGCATGTCAGATATTCTTGAAATTGATGTTGCAACTGTTATTTCTCCCGTCTTGAGCATCAATCTTGCTAAGATCCATACACATAGTGAAGTTGTCCTATCGATGACTTTATTATTTAATAGGTGCTTAGTTTGGTGAAGAGATTTTATTAAGTGTCATGAACCTCGTAATTTTACTACCCTATCAGTGGGAAATTTACCCATTTGGTTGTGAAGAATGGTGAATTGCTCTTATATGTGTATGAGTCTTTTTGTATTTTATAGACTCTAGCATTTGACGACTATATTTGTGGGTCATTTGGTAAGACGAAGAATGAAGCAATTTGCATGTCTTTGTTTTACATGTATTTTTGACATTGCTCTCTTGTTTATTCTTCATCTTTGAACTTTCTTCAGTTCTTTGCCATCATGAAACTCAATTGGACTAATTACAAGAATGGGAAAATTGAGTATGATAATCATTAGGTGAATGTTTGTTTTGAATCCAATATCATTGATGTGTCATCTGATACTTGGTGGTTAGATAGTGATGTTACCATTCACGCTTGCAATTCTATGCAAGTGGTGATAAATAAAAGAAGTCCAACTTGTTTGGAGCAGTATGTCTACATGGGAAACGGTACAAAAGTCCAAGTTGATTTTTGGGAGTTGTTAGATTATAACTCAGTATAGGAAATTTTTTGGAATTATAGGATGTGGCGTCCATACCATCGATCTAGAGAAATTTGATATCAGTACCTATTTTTGATAGACTTTAATATAGTTTTTTTTTTTTGAACTGAAAAAGTTAATTTATATTGAGACTCTTTATTGATTGGCAATGAAACACTTTGTGGGGATCTTTACAGGTTAGGGTTGTATAGTTTGCTTTCTTTTTCTCCCAATGTTAATATTGTTCGTAGCACTCAGCATTTGAAATTGAATGAAAAGTCTTAATTCTTTGGCACAAACACTAGGTCATATTTCCAAACAAAGAATTTCTATTTTGAGGATGATACTGGTACAAGCCAAGGGCCAAGAGAAATTGTGTTCAAAGCACCAGTTTTTATTTTTGTGCCTGTTGCTTCCGCTCCGATCTCTAGCCCTATTGTTGACCAGCATCTAGTAGCCACTACTAATGATGAACCAGTTGAGGATGTAGATCTAGTAGCCCCAGATGTAGTCATGGATATACCCTTAAGGATGTTAGAGAGGGCGAGTAGGCCCACAATTTCATATGACTACATTGTCTACTTGTAGGAGCATGAGTATGATGTGGGTGATCTATCAAATCCCACTACCTACAAAGAAGCCATTGTTAGTCCTCAATCCAACTTCTGGATCGATGAACAAAGACGACGACTTCCATGTAATGTAATAAATGTGAGCTCGGGTAGATTTTGCCAAATGGCTGGAGACCTATTGGGTGCAAATGGGTGCTCAAGACCAAGCACGATGCCAAGGGACAAGTAGAGAGATATAAAGCAAGATTAGTGGCTAAGTGTTACAGTTAACGAGAAAGTATTGATTTTAAGGAAACCTTCTCTCCCATGTCCACTAAAGACTCTTTACGCATTATTATGGGTATAGTGGTTTATTTTGATTTGGAGTTGCATCAGATGGATGTGAGGACAACTTTCTTGAATGGAGACTTAGTTGAGGATGTTTACATGTCTCAACCTACCAGTCTTGAGGAAGTTGGTAAGGAAAACATGGTTTGTAAGCTCCAAAAATCTATTTATGGTTTAAAGCAGGCTTCTAGGAAATAGTATTTCAAGTTTGATGAGGTTGTCACTGGCAATGGCTTTAAGGAGAACATCATCGATCAATGCATATATATGAAGGTCAGTGGGAGCAAATACATATTCTTGGTTTTATATGTTAATGATATTTTGATCGATGCCAATGATATGACGCATTGGATTTGAGACAATGATTATTGTTTATTCATTTTGACATGAAAGGATCTTGGGGAAGCATCTTATGTCGCTGAGCATCACGAATGCCAGCGATAGACCTAGTGGCATTCTGACATTGTCTCAAAAGATGTATATAAAACGCATTCTGAAAAAGGTTCAATATGTAATTATGTTCTTCTGGTAAGACTCCAATTATAAAGGATGGCAGATTTTCCAAAAGCCAATGTCCTCATAATGATATTGAGAGAGATAAGATGAAAGTAGTCCCTTATTCTTCATTTGTAGATGGCAGGTAACATGCTCCGGAAATATGCACACACCTAATATGACTTTGTTGTTAGCGTGTTGAGTAGGTACTTGAGTGATCCACAGTCAAAGCCAGCTGCGGAAAGCAACTAAGAAGTTTTGAGGTATCTTGAGTACTGGGATCTCTGTTGACATATCGGCATACCAACACTCTTGAGGTGGTTGGTTTTAGTGATTCTGATTATGCAGGTTGCGTGGATGATAAAAAGTCCACGTCTGGTTATATCTTTATAATGGTTGAAGGAGCTGTTTCATGGAAAAGTGTCAAGTAGACACTTACGACAATACACTACGGAGGCAGTACTAATGGCGTGTTATGGGGCTACTTGTCATGCGATATGGGCTGCGAAACTTCATTTATGACTTTGGAGGTTGTTCACTCAATTTCTAAAGCTGGCAGAAATTGTTTTTTGTGATAGTCTGTATTTGTATCTTTTCTATGAATACTAGGAGCACTTCATTTCAAGCGGATTGAGCCAGAAGCTGTTTGTTAAAGAGAGAAAGTTGTAGAGTCCCTCATTTCAATTGAGCACATGCCTATGACTAGCATGTTGGTAGAGTCACTAACCAATGACTTACCTATTTGTGTGTTTCAGAGCCACGTCATGGTGTTAGGAGCCCCAGGCTCTTTGTTTAATTAAGTGCGCGCTTTCCATGTATTTTGTAAGGAAAGCTCATGTTTTTCATTATTACACGCACATTTTGACATTTGTCATTATCTTATGATTTTGCATCAATTTGACTAGATGAATGATATAATGATGTTTTTCTTTCTATTGAATCAATGCTCTTGTCATTGTAATGCCTTCATATTAGTAGCGCCTGATTATGTACAATTTATGCGTCCTCTCAGTGTATTAATTGTACATGATGGGTTATGGCTATATAAGTTTTTTGTGGAAGCATTTGAGTTATGATTTTTGATTAGCGCCTGATTATGTACAATTTATATATCCTCTCGGTATGTTAATTTTATATGATTTGTTATGGCTATGTAAATCTATGAGAAAGAATTTGAGTTATGATTATGCCGTCTAAGTGGGAGTGTGAAACCTCGAGAAAATCTAATTTTCTGAAAAATGGCAAAATGGTAATTTCGGTCAAAAATTCAAAATTTTTCTAGATCTCGGATGATGAAATAGATTTCACCGTTGGAATCATCTCGCAAAATCTAGCTCTGCCGTCAATTTCGGTCGAATTCGAGATAATTAGATTTGTTTTGAGGAGTAACGTAGTCACGGGACACTTGGCACATTTTGAAAGAGGTGGCTCACGGTGTGCCACATGTCAAGTGTAGAATAGATGGCAGGCTCAAGTGTGGGGCCCATGTGTGGACATGTGGCACCTCTGATGTGATTAAATCGAGTTGGTGGATTAAATGGATAAGAAACCCTCTCGACCAATGAGAACTTGACAGAGTTGCATGTGGGGAGGGCAGAAAACTTGACTTCATGCTACTGCATTTTCGGTACAGACGTGAAGTGGAGAACATATTTTGAAAATGGAGGGTTTTAGAGGCAAATTCAGCTTCTCTGGAATTTCCGGCGTTTGAGCGAGTCGGTTCTCGTCGGGCCAAGAAGCAAAGTTGTTCAACGCGGCAAGGGCTAAGCGTGGACACTGGTTTTGTGGAGTTTCGACAACTCTAGAAGGTAGGGGTTTTCTCCTACTTGATTTAATCCATTTTTAAGAGCTTTGTTAATGTTTTGGGTGGTATGAAATTTTGTGAGAAATTTGTTTAGTTAGTCCGAAACTTGGGAATTGAGTCTTGGAAATTTAGGGAATTTGTTTGGACAATCTCGAGGCCCGATTACATCACATTATTGGTCCATGTGTTATAATTTATGCAATAAATTATGGTTTGGAGTGTTGACCCAGGCGGAAGTAGGCCATGGATTTCGGTTCCACAAAGTGGAGCAGATGCTGTAGTGGGAAAGTACATGGACTTGACCAATTGTGGATATTGAATGGTATTTAAAAATAGTCCGGGTTTGCTTGTTGGATCGAATATGTGGTCCGTATTATTGTTTATGCAAAATGTTGTAAGATGAATGACTTGAATTGTGTGGAAATTAATATGTTAATGCATGAAATTTAGTGTGTTAACATGAATGTGTGAATTATATAAAATATAATTGTGTGAGAACCATTGGAATTAAAATTGGATTGTTGATTAGCTCATGTGAGCTAATTTTGATGTTATTGCTAGAGTGAATAACATGTACTGGTACGGTATGTAAATTTTATTAATATATGCATAGTGATATATTAGCATGAATTGTTTGGAAATGGTATGCATTCCATATGTAGAGTGTGCTTAGTGGCCAGTAGAACTTTAGTTTGCATTCGAGCTAAGGCTTGTTAATTTATGTGAGCCGAGCTCGAGCCGTAGAGCTTTTGAGCAGAGCTTAAAATCAGATAAAGCTTGGCTTGATTTAAAAAAAAAAAAAAGCTTGGCTTGAGCTCATTAGGCTCGTTTTCCATATGAACGAGCTCGAGCTTAACCTCAGGCTCGAAGCCTAATCCAGAACCTATCTGAGTTTGTATTGTAATCAATCCTCAGCTCAATCCACTTATACTTTTTAACTTTTTATGTCCGATCGATAACAAATACATCAATTAAGAAATAATTTTCTATGGGATTTGTTTTACCTTAATTGATTTATAGTGCTAAAAATGTTAAGCCACCTCCTTCAGCAAAGTGCTATTACCTTTTGGATTACGAGAATTCCCGCTGGCGAAGCGACTTGCAACTGAAAAATTATGAAATAGAATTAAAACAAGTAGAAATTGCAGAGTGAAGAAATAAGATCTTGAAATCATTGAATAAGAAACATGATTGGTTTTAATCAATTATCTAAATAAAGAAATAATATATCAACAAGATCTGCCAAACAAACTCATTAATAACAACATAAACTATTTGGCAATATACTGCTACACATGGTTAAGTTGGCCACCACCCTCTTGACTACCAAGCTGCGCATGATTAATTTCAAGACCTGGCTTTACCCTTTGCCGGAGGCGAGATCAGGAATCGCACCATGTGTCGACCGATTCGGCCCGAATTTTCATACCCGACGGTAGCGGTGGCACTCACGTTACAGTCTGTTTGGAAAGTCCACTGATGTCGGCTCCTTGTTTCCTCTATAGAGGCCCCAGCGCGTCCACCCTTGATGCCTTTGCCCATACCACGCTGAATCTATTTGTGGGTTTAAGTCAACTCTACCGAGTATCCAAAGGGGCCCCAATACCCCGAATTTGAGGATTGAATCCTTGTTCATTAAGGTTGAATTGATCGTATCGGTGGAATTAGTGCATTTGCCCTCGATGCTACTCGAATCGGAAAACCTTGTCTAAGCTCATGGCCACCAGCCTCTATAGTTTCCACGGGGCCCCGATACCCTCATGTTTGTGTCCAGTTCTTCTACACGGGATCGGCCGATCATACCGATTAAGGTCATACCCAACATCCATGTCCCCTTCCCGACGTCACAGCTGCAGGCGCTCTTCACGCTATCCATTCTGGAACATCACGGGTCGCCAGACACCTTATTATTGCTCGTGGGTATCATTTCCTCTACCGAGCAGATCTGGAGATCTAGTTATAGTCCCAGTAAATGAGTGGGATTCGTGACTCGGGCGTAATGCTTCGTGATCGGCGCCTCCTTGTTTGGCTTACATGCGAGGATTCTTGCCTTTACCATCGCTACTCATTTGGATCTAGAGCTTGGATCATTACATCGATATTCGGGACTATGACTTGGGCATTTCATAGAGCCTTTGAGTCGGGATCGCAGGTGAACCATCTGGCGGAGGTATAAGTGGAAGCCTCGTTCCAGCTACGGGATGGGTCTAGATGGGTCTGACGGCCGGCCAGGAGCTTTTGGTAGAGGCTCGGGTAAGCTTGGCTGGGTTACCAGCCACAATCATATGCCTTAGGGGCACCTAGAACGATAGGTGTGAGTGCATGACATGAAAAAGAAAATAAAAGGAAAATGGTTGTGAAAGAGTTTCAATGGAAGATTTTCCGGAGATGGGGAGGATTTGTCCAACAATTCACGTCGGAGGAGCCCATGAATTGTTTCGGAAGGTTATCCAACAAATTCGCCTCGGAGGGTTGTCCAATAGATTTTACCGAAACTCGCTAGTATGTTTTCGAGAACAAAAACCTTTTGTTTTGAAAACGGTATTTTTTAGGCATGCGTGAGGGAGTCAGTGAGGGCCCGAGAAGTGGGAAAGGGGTGAGTCACATTCTCATCCACATCATGTAGACATTTAAGTAGGATGATGTATTTGCTTGAGTGTGTTTGGTTGCCATTACATGTGCACTTAGGTGGGGAGTAACCCATGGGATAATTCCACTCTGGGGCATTGCTCACCCACGTCGATGGAACATCATTTGGTCTGAGGAGTGTCGGAAGACGACGCTCAGAAGGCACTTTGAGAAGAAAACCTGATTGTGGCTTTGATATGAAATTGTAAAACATGTATTAGAATTCTAAATTTTAATAAATGTTTGTGTTAAGAGTGATGTAATAACTCTCTTGAACTATTGTAATATAGTTGGTTAGATTTTGGTGAGTATTGATGTGGGCCCAGTGGCCATTTTACTCATGTATGGGTCTCATGGCATGAACACGGGTATTTCCACGGAGTTGACCGGTGGTGACGGGACACCCGAATTTAAGTCCACGAAGCAGTATCGAGCTTAGATATCACAGTCACGTAGGGCTTGAGGGACTTGGGCTTAGGCCATAGTCATTAAGGTTTATGAGCATCATAGTTCGATGTTAGGGTTTAGGTATGTGATTACCTAGGCAGTCACGGGACGGATTAAGAACAACGCATGTTGTGTTTTTATCATGTATCAACTGGGTGTATAATATGATGTGTTATTGTGTATGTTCTTGTGCTTGGTGAATAGCACATAGGAGAGGTGGAATAAAGAGGAAAAAAATGAGTGAAAAAAAAAAAGTGTGTGTAGGGAAGCTGGATGGGCTACTGCCCATTTTCCAGCTTTGGGTCACGATACAACGTATTGTATCGCGGATGCAGGGGCGCACGATGCCGCAGTGGTCGCCAGTTGCGGTTACGACACGCCGCAGCTCTTGCGACACGGCCCCACGATACGCTAACAAGGCCATGACACACGGCCGCCCGCGCTACGGGCGAGCGGTAGCGCGCGCGACGGTTCGCCACCGCAGTTGTGTCGCACATGTGTCTTATATCGTGATTGTGGGTCATGATACAAGGACACTAGCCAAAGAAGAAGGTCAGCAAATAAGATGTGACACTGGGCGCCGCGATACGGTCCAAGCAACTCGCGCCACATTATTGGCTTTAGGTCACGACAATTTTTTATCGCGATTGAGGGCGACTCCCATGGTCGGAGCACAATCCAGTAGCGCCAGCTTTTGTGAGAGGCAACGTGCGAATACGCCCATCGACACGGCGCCCAGCCCCCAAAGGCGCCCACGACACCTGGGCCGCACGCGCGCGCAGTGTGCACGCAACCAAGGTCCTTGGGTGTGCACACTGTGCACCCAACTCAGTTTTTACCCAGTGCACTATTTACAGTCACTGTTTAGGAACACTGTTCACGAGGTTTTCAAAAAATAAATAAATAAATAAATTTTTTTTGTTGCATATGATTTAATATATGGAATTATTGTCTTGCATTACCTATGAATGCATTGACATTGCGTATGAGAATTTTCAGTATGTGAATAGTGTCCCGGGGCTGTATTTACACCCTTTGGGATACTTAATTAAAACTTAACTTTCCATTTGACATATGAAGATGGCTAGTCTCGGGAGAGGACGTAAAGGTCGCCCACTGGTACCGGGTCAGCACCACCGGCTGACCAAGAGGCTTTGCCGAGGCCGTAGGATTGCAAGCCACGCTTATCGCGCCGCATGTGCACAAGGAGCCGGGTGGCAGTCAAACAACCTCCGCTAGAAGCACATCATCTTCCAAATACCAAGTAGAGGAGAGTAGATGAACATGAGGCATCCAAGATATGGGTGCTAGTACTAAGAGGAAGGAAGATCCATCTTCTTCTAACCAGGGAAAGAAGTAGAAGACTTTTGTTTCGCACGGACCTCAAGGATAGGGCTAAGGTTATCAGGACCAAGGCTAGGATGGGGCATTTAGTCAGCAAAGGATGATATGCTATTTCGGGCCGACAACCTCGATGACTTTCGACGGATTGCTCACGAGGCAAGAATCCCAAGGTTATGGGGACACCCATCCCAATCGTTAGCTGACGAAGCTGTGGCCGCCGTGCAGACGTATGGTATGCTTCCCACTCAAGTGCTTGACATATGAGAAGGATTGCCTCAGCAGGATCCCGAGATTTAGATACAGTGCGCCCTAGTTAGCTGTGGGATAGGAGCAGATACAGTTTATTCCTCCACACCCTAGTATGGGTCAGGGGAACCGGTATCGCCTCGCGGTGCCACACCGCATCGTTAGTACTTGCGTGATCGGGTCACGCAGCCGAGGCTACAGAGCGCGTAAGTCAGATCAATCATAAGATTTGGCGTGCCCAGAGTCTCTGGGTCGTGCCAGGCAGATAATTTACCATCGCCTGTACTCCTAGGTATATGAGACGAGTTTGTCCTGTGGTGCGAGGTTCATGGTATAGCAGGTCGAGCACACAGACACCCGGGGCCATGCAGGTACGCTTTATACCGCATTGCTTTCTCGGGATGATCATATTCATTAATGCATCTTGTGCGATAGGTTTGGGCTTGGAGGTTGAGGCCTCTAGAAAAGCTATCAGAGTGGGACGCTTCCCAGATATGTAAGAGTCGACTTGATAGTCGAGTCGTGAGTTAGAGATCTCGATTCCCGCTCAAGGGACCTGGGTAGACATATCGTGTTTTGATGTCATTCTTGACATGGATTAGGCCGGACAACCATCGAGTTATTAGCAATTTAATCTGTGTTATCATACCCGATACACGGCTTTTTTAGAGTTGTATAATACGATATTCATGTGAGTACGAGGCGCTGGAATTTCGGGACGAAATTCTTTTAAGGAGGGGAGAATGTGAAACCCCAAGAAAATCTAATTTTCTGAAAAAGGGCAAAATGGTAATTTCGGTAAAAAAATCCGAAATTTTTCTAGATCTTGAATGATGAAACTAATTTCATCGTTGGAATCGTCTCGCGAAATCTAGCTACTACGTCGAATTTCATCGAATTCCGAGACAATCGGAATTTGCATATTTTTCGAGGTAACTAGCATAGTGCGGGACACTTGTCACATTTTGAGTGGCTCACAGTGTGCCACGTGTCAGGTGCAGAATGAATCAACTTGAGCTCAAGTGTGGGGTCCATGTGGACATGTGGCACCTCCTAATTGGATGGAAATCCAAAGTTGGTGTATTAAATGGATAAGGAAACCCTCTAAACCAATGAGAACTTGACAAGTGGCATGTGAGGGGACAAAAAGAGAAGACAACTTCATCTTCTCCATTTTTTGGGTTGGAATGTGCAGTGGAGAACAAATTTTGAAAATGGAGGGTTTTTAGAGAGAGAAATTCCAACTTCTTTCTAGATTTCCCGGCATTCGGACTCGTCTGGCCAAGAAGCAAAGTTGTTCTACGCGGCAAGGGCTACGTGTGGACACCTGTTTTGTGGAGTTTCGACAACTCCTGTGACACCCTAAATCCCGGGGGTCTTTTTTTTTTTTTTTTCCACAGGTAACCTTCAACGCCATATAATAGCCATTCACTATATTCAAGTGTCCTCAATTCTTAAGCAATGACATAACAAATTCCTCTCATTCAAGATTCTAGTAATTAGTGCACTTAGTGCAATGATCAACTTTTCAGAAACTATGTGGTCACCAAATTCCATCCACAAGCATATGGTTAGATTCTAGACTCAGAGAGCTTTCCATAGAGTCCAAGAATGCGCAGAAATGCATTTCGATGAGGAGTAGTTATGGTCATCCGGGTTGGCGCTACTGAGTCAGTTCCCAGGACGAGGCCTAGCCGGCCAAAGGAGGCTGGGGTCTACTTTAAGAGGTCGCACTCACATATTTGAGCACCAAAATGCCATCCACAGGCATGTGGTCAGATTCTTAGACTCAAGGAGTTTCCATAGAGTCTAAGAACACCGAACTGACTTCAACTCCAGGAAGTTATGGTCATCCGGGCTGAGCTTCACATGAGCAAGACCAACATGCAGAACCGACAGATACCTACTATCTTTCATCTCTTTTGAACACAATATGAGCTCAGATTGTATTGAGCCATATATGGATGGATTCTAGACTTAAAGGGCTTTCCATAGAGTCTACGAACGCGTGAAACGGACTTCGGATGAGAAAGCAGGGTCGCCTGAAGGGGCACGCCGAGCTCATTCCCGCCGAGCCTGGCCACAACACACCATCCCTACCGAGTCGGCCACACACAAACCATCCTCCCCGAGCTCCGCCATACATAACCATCCCTCCCGAGCTCCCACCATACACAACTCAACCCGCCGAGCCTGGCCACACACAAGCCCATCCCCGCCGAGCTCGGCCATACAACTCATCCTCGCCGAGCCTCGACCACACACAAATTTCATCCTGCCAGCCGGCCATAGTCATCCCCGCCGAGGTGGGGCGCACACACGCCTCATCCATGCCGAAATTAGCCACACACACCATCCCCGCCGAGCTTCACACAATACGCCATCCCCGCGAGCCGCCACACACAACTCATCCCTGTTGAGCTCGGCCACACACAGCTCATCCCTACTGAGCTCGGCCACACACAGCTCATCCATGCTGAGCTCGGCTAGAAGAGCTCAACTCTACGCAAAGAGGCCAATTTCAACCAAGAGCTCATCTCTCGCAAGCAAAGAGGTCACCGCCGTAGTTGTTTCGGCCACAAAATTTCATCCCCGCACTTCCGAGTAAAAAAGGTCATAACTTGGCTGTAGAGGTCCAATTTGGGTAATTGAAACCTACATCGTTTACATTGATGGGGCTACAATATACTAGAAGGAAATAGGCCAAATTCCTTTACTTCCCAACAAAAATCAGTCTTAAAGCTTGGCTAATACATAGATCAAACAGAAGGAATTCCTATGGTTCGGGGACAAGAACTAAACATCCCCTCAAGGCAAGACCCAACCCTTACCAAATTGTATTAAACATATAATCTGAGTTTAATTAAAATTTTATTTACATCACAAGTACAAAATTTTAACAACAGTTCAGTTTAAACAAAAACTGGGTTTTCTACCTAGAAATTTTACAAAAGAACACGATAGGCCATCTTAGATCTTCCTCTCAACTAAGAACTCATGAAGTGCCTTCTCTTGGTGTACCTCCGGTACCTGAAAATATTTTTCCCACAACGAGGTAAGCTATGCCTAGTAGAGAAAGTCTCCTACAAGGGCTACTCCCCACCTAAGTGCACATGCAATGACATAATCCACAAAATCATTCACACACATTCATATAAAATATGCATATCTCTATATGAATGTCTATGTCATGCCCAGTCCTCACTGACTCTCTCATACATGAAATTTTCCATGTATGAAAACTAGTTTCAAAACAAAATCTTTTTGTTTTTGGAACCCACTGAACAACCTCGCATCATAACCCTTCGAATAGTAAAACCACCGATGTTCCTCTCGAAAGTATTGAACCACTGGACCATCTCCGAGAACCCCTTATTGGACAACCCTCCGATAGAGTTAATTGGACAAACCTCTGATATAATTTATTGGATAACCCTCCAATATAATTTATTGGACAACCCTCCGAACCACTGTTACTGGAGAACCCTCCGAATACCCATTTTATTCGTGCACTCACACCCGATTAACGCGATGACCCAGTGCACATGCAATGATAATGTCACTGCATAATATCTCATGTTACATGCATGATGGGAACTACATGCAACACTCATAATACATGCCACACTACATCATGCTAATATATCACAAGCATGCATATATTAACATTTTTCTCACACTAACTGATGTTATCTAAATAAGCAATAACACACAAAAACTGGATTTTGATCTACAAACTCAGAAAAACAAAGATACGCATTAATAACCAAGATCATCCCGCTTTAGATCCCAAACTACAAGACACAATCGCTTCCAGAATCGCAGCTTCAAACTACGTAATCTAAATCAGTCCCAACTAACAATAATTTATATCGAAATTATTCTTTAAACCAGCCCACTACTCAAGCTAACCCTCATGGCCATTTCATAGTTCTTAAATAAAGACTAACCAGAGTAGGAGAGAACCCCTACCTCTCGAAGTGCAGATCTGTTCACTGGCCGAGAACTCCTCTCGTTTTCAGGAACCGAGAATTGCTGGTTCTCTTCCTTCCTCGTTGTCTTTCTTCTTTCTTTCTTTTTCTTTTTCTTTTTCTCTTTTCTTCTCCTCTTTTCTTTTTCCTTTTTTCTCTCCTCTTCCACCCAACAAATTTGCTTTAGGTGGAGAATACTTACATAGGTGTAGAACACCTCTTCCTTCTCCCCTCATGACACATAGCATTCCACATATCATTCATGCCCACTTTCCCACCACTATCCTCTCATGCAAGATAGAAGTGTGACACTCGCTTCCACCCAAGTGCTGTCTCAGTGCCATGGCATGCATTCATGCCAAGTGTCACCTCTACTCGCCCGCAGCAGGTCTCAAATACGCAATTTCGGACCTTCTTTAATTAGACGAAATTTGACTATGTACCTAGATTTCGCGAGACGAACTCAACGATATGACCCACGTCGTCATCCGAGATCTAGAGAAATTCCCAGGTTTGCAACCCGTGTCTATCATTTTACTTTATCCGAGGTCTAACACTCCGAAAGGTAGGGGTTTTCTCCTACTTGATTTAATCCCTTTTTCAGAGCTTTGTTAATGATTTGGGTGGTATGAGGCCGTTAGAGGCCGCTTGCTGGTCCTAAACTCGGATTGAAGTGCCGAAATTTAGGACTGCTGGGGCATCCCGGATCGACATTACGATCGTTATTGGTCCATGTTATAATTTATGCAATAAATTATTGTTTAAGTGTTGTTGGCCGAAATGCATATGGATTTGGTTCCATAAAGTGGAACTTCAATGTTGGGTGAGAGGGTCGCTTTCACGGATGTCTACACCGCCGATGTGGACCGTTAAAATAGTCTCAGTTTGCTTGTTGGATCGAAAATGGTCCATGTGTGTTGTAAGCAAAATATTGCTCAAGATGAATGACTTGAATTGTGTGGAAATTAATATGTTAATGCATGAAATTTAGTGTGTTAACATGAATGTGTGAATTATATAAAATATAATTGTGTGAGAGCCATTGGAATTAAAGTTGGATTGTTGATTAGCCCATGTGAGCTAATTTTAATGTTATTGCTAAGAATTGAATAACATGTGGCTGATATGTAAATGTTGTTAATATATGCATAATTGATATATTGGCATGAATTGTTTGGAAATGATATAATGCATTCCATATGCATCGGGGCACCGTAGAACGATAGGTGTGAGTGCATGACATGAAAGAAAATAAAAAGGAAAATGGCTGTGGAAAGGAATTTAATGGAAGATTTTCTCCTGAGAATTGGGTTAGAGATTGTCCAACAATTCACGCCGAGGATCCCATGAATTGTTTCGAAGGTTATCCAACAAATTCGCCTGAGGGTTGTCAATAGATTTTAACAACTCAATAGTATGTTTCGAGAACAAAAACCTTTTGTTTTGAAAACAGTATTTGGCTTAGGCATGCGTGAGGGAGTCAGTGAGGGCTCGAGAAGTGGGAAAGGGGTGAGTCACATTCTCATCCATATCACGTAGACATTCAAGTAGGATGATGTATTTGCTTGAGTGTGTTTGGTTGCCATTACATGTGCACTTAGGTGGGGAGTAACCCATGTAGGATAATTCCACTATTGGGCATTGCTCACCCTGCCGAGGGTACATCATTTCAGGTACAGGGAGTGTTTGGGAAGACGACGCTCATTAGAAGCCACTTTTGAGAAGAAAACCAGATTGTGGCTTTGATATGAAATTGTAATACATGTATTATAATTCTAAATTTTAATATATGTTTGTGGCATGTGATGTAGGTAAATCCTCTTTGAACTATTGTAATATAGTTGGTTAGATTTTGGTGAGTATTGATGTATGGGCCCAAGTGACCATTTTTACTCATGTATGGGTCTCATGACATGAGACACAGGTATTCCGCAGGTTGACGGTGGTCAACGGGACACCCCGAAATTAGGGGCATCATAGGGAGAATGTTAGATTGATTTATTAATCATGGACTAAGCATAACATATTACAATTTTAATTGTGTAATTGTGCACAATTATGAGTCATTTATGGGATGGTTTAATATTAACTAGTTATGGGCCCATGGTTCTATCTTCTCCCTTACTTTGGTAAGCTTATTGGACTAAAACACAATTATTTCCTTGTGCTCTATATATATGAGTAAATAAAACCCTAAAATTTTACAAGGGTTTGGTAAAACATACTTTGGGGAGAAGGAATGATTCATCTTCACCTCTAACCTTTCTTTGATTTCGTCGCTTACAGATTTGAGAGACTAATGACAGCCAACATTTCTAGATTCATGCCAAGTATGTTATCTACCAAGTACAAATTGATATGCTTCGTTGTTTCAATAAAGTTATTATTTTGTAATGTATTTATTGAGCCATTTGATTATTGATCAACTATTTTTGGGCTCAATAAATATTCTTGATTTTACAAAACATCTCAGCAAAAACTAATAATTTAATATTGTTCACTACTTTAGGAGTCTTTAAAATTATTTTGTAACATATTTAACATTATTAAAAATATTTTAGTATAAACAAACTTTTATTCTAGAAACATCATAAAATAGTTTCAAAACGATTTTTCATAAATTGTTTGTTTTTTACTTCGATTTTCATAAATTTTTTTAAAAAATAGTTATCAAATAGATTTTAAGAGTTTTGGAATAAAAGAATGAAACCCTAAACCGGTTTATAATAAATAAAAAAATATTTATTTTAATTTAATATCAAATATAATTGCTATAATTAATAACTTCATTTATTCATGAAACACTATTAAAGGATCAAATCAATTTACAAACCTTAAATTCTTTCATCAAAACTCTTTAATACTCATCCTCAAAGTTGTGGAGAAAAAATTGAAATATTAAGTTTTTCCAGGGAATAATTAGAGTCATGACTCATAGAGTCATAATGCAACAAATTACTTGCTTGGATGAATAAATTTTCACTTGATAAAATTTTAGTACATTTACTTTTAATGAAAAATGTTACAGGGCAATAAATATGCTTACTTTAATAATTAATTATTTTCAAAATACTATAAGAATTTTTTAAAGCTAATAACCTTTTTAATACAATGAGCTCTAAATAACTAAATTAGGCTTATGGACAAATACTATATGAAATTCAATGGCTTAAAATTATAAAAGTAACTTTCCACCATAATTTTATAATTTTAAAGTGCTAAGAAAAATATTTCTAAAATAATTATCTATATCTAGCTTAAGTGGTAAAAGGGTAGATTGGGTTTATGGGTGATCTTGAGTCCTTATAAGAACAAAATATTACAATAATGTAATGTAAAATAAATAGATATAAAAAAATTATAAATAATTTTTTTAATATTATGAATAATTTTATAAAATTTTAAAAAATAAATAAATCGCCTTCAATAATTATTAGTTAGTTACATTTTTCTTAGTTGTATGAGTCAGAGACTAGTCAATTATGGCAGGTGCAAATTATTGTCCTTGTCTAAATTATTATGCATGAATTGATAGACAGTTGAGGTGCAAATTATTGTCCTTATCTAAATTATTATGCATAAATTGATGGACAGTTGAGGTGCAAATTATTTTCCTTATCTAAATTATTATGCATGAACTGATGAACAGTTGAACAATCGCATGGGATCAGGTAACTGCTTTTAGCAAGGACCTCCAAAAGGATTCCCACATTAAAAAAAATCTGACCTTTTAGCCAAAAAAAACAAAATTTTACTATTTTTTTATTCAATTTGGCAGTGAGCTGTATCGTATGTGACTGGGCTTCCGTTTTAATGTTAAACCACAGCCTCTATTTTAAACTTAATGTCCAAATGTTTAGCTTTAGAGTGTTCAATATTTAAACACAAGACAAAAAAGGGAGGGGTTTGAATCTTAGTAGAGTAGTTTACTACATTGTAAAAATGATTAAACCTTAAAAAAACTTAATTAGCAAGTGAAATTACCATAATACCCTGTTCAGAAAAACATAAAAAACATTAAATCTCGTAATTTCAAAGTTGTAAAAAAAAAAAAAAAAACATTTTAAAGAAATCCAAAATGCTACGTTTTCAAAAATTGTTGTCAATAACAGTTTTCAAAAATGGAATTAGGCTATTAGTCAATACCAAATCTCATGTAACATAAAGGTCTTAGGCCCCGCCGCTAGGCATTCTGAAGGCCAGGCATAAATATGGTCGAGGAGATGAGAAGTCGACTCTCAGGTCTCATCTGATCGAAAGATGTGGGGAAGAAGATGGAGAAAGATGGGGAGGGAAGGTTTTTGAGAGAGAAGGTGGTAAAAGAAGTGAAGAAGCCTAGCTATGGTCAAGCCGTGGCCTCTAATAACCTGGCCAC
Organism: Tetrastigma voinierianum; assembly: GCA_016808115.1. Taxonomy (NCBI): domain Eukaryota; kingdom Viridiplantae; phylum Streptophyta; class Magnoliopsida; order Vitales; family Vitaceae; genus Tetrastigma; species Tetrastigma voinierianum. The sequence goes on along the minus strand of JAEQBH010001334.1, from coordinate 240,112 downwards.
CCTTTGCGCATTGTTTGCGTGATATCTGTGGATTCAGGGGTCATCCGTCAGGTACCACGTGGGCTTGGCCCAACTACTTCTCCGCCAAATGCACTACCGATCGATGGTTAATGGCCCACCCACGCCTAACTATTTTCATTTACGTCGTTTCAAACATACATCCTCAATCGGGTAGGGCATATGGTCGGTTACCATCTTTAAAAAGGCATCCGGATGACATCTCTAAACTTGAACGAGTATAAGTCATGTGCATAACCACCCTGAGGGTGGTCAACCATTTCTTAAGGCAAAAAATGCGGACGACTGAGCTATCTAAAAGGAAGAACATGTCATAACGCATGAGAAAAGCACCACCTTCCCCTTCCGTTTCGGAAGGTGGTCATCTACTTTCCATGGAAATAGGATTATCTTTCTTCTGGATAAAAGAAGGAAGTAACACAAGAAAAAGGTACGAGTCTCCATACTGAATGAAGGGACGTTTTCACTCTCCATGCTGACTAATCTAACTTAAGCATCGAAGAGGCGACGGGCATACCACCATCGTTTACTTGTTTGTTTTGCAGGCATTCGCTAGCTGGATCATGCTTTGACGATTTAGTGACTAAGAAAGTTAAGGAGACCATAATTGGCGCCATCTATGGGAAAAGCAAAGCAAGAAATCTCATAGGCGATACGCGAGAACTTGGGTACACCCAATCCCAAGTGATCTCCCATTCCCCGAAGCTTTGGTAGTTCCCGATCATTCCACCGGACCGTCGGAGTTTATCTCCATGTCTAGCAACCCAGCGAACCAGCCTATCGAAGATCCGTTTCTCCATTGGCGCCAAGAGATGGAGGCGGTTAAGAGGAATGTGCCGTATTTAATGTCAATACATAAACCGTCAGAGAATAAACGCTGCAATCCGGGCTTGAGACTAACCAGGTGAAGACTCGCAGAAGGGCCTATTCATCCCTTCCACCTTTGCAACTCACGCGACAAGGGTAAAGAGACCATCCTCATGGGAGAAAGTGATCCCCCAACAAAAGACGAATTATCTTCCGCAGCCTCTCCACTCGACCGGGCCAATTGTTCCCAGAACACCAGCAGAGTATTGAATCCAAAGAGGCCCCGCATCGATCCAAATTCGATCCGTCGCTGGCGCCGTCGGGTACGAAGAGAGGCTAATAGAGACAGATGCCATTCAGAACTGGCCCCCGAATATGTGCCTGTCCGGTTCCGGTATACCTCAATTTCGCCCACTCCATTCCTGAGCAGCCTCTGTCCCCCATTTGGTTTCTTTTTCCGCTATCCGGGGGCTAGAGGATATGTTGTCCTCACCCCTAGGCCCACATATTTTAAGTTACGAGCCTCCCACGGTCGTTATGTCAGCTATTTGTTGCGTACGAGTACGATCGACCCATACGACCATATGCTACATTTGAACCAAACAATGATTCTTAGTGTAGGAAATGACCGCCTCTTATGCAAGGTATTCCCGGCTAGCCTGAAGGGGCCCGCTCTGGCCTGGTTCCACAAACTCCCGAGAGGATCTATAAAATCATTCAGTGAACTGTGGGTAGCGTTCATCTCCCAATACTTATGTTTGGTCTGATAGAAAGGAAACATTAGTTCACTCCAAGCCATCCTCAAGCGGGAAGATGAATCCATCCGGGATTTCACCAAGGTTTGATGTTTCTCGTCCAAGAATTGATATTTACAAGATGGACGCGTCCCGCAGAACCCAAGAAGCTTTGAGCCGACTAATTTCTTCAATCTCTATCCCCTGATCCACTAAGTAAGAACAATGGAAGAACTGTATCAACGGGTTGGCAAGTATTCCACATAGAGGAAAATATCCGGCCTCTTTCCCGTGACAAGAATCATAACTCGTTCGTAATGTTGGGCGCCACAGCGGGCCAACTCGAATTGGTAAAGGAAGCCCGATGTAAGAATCAAAAGCGCTTCCTAAGAACAATTAGAAAGAGCCTCCCAATTCACCCTCCCTCAACATCTCTTATGATCGACTTACCTCTCATCCGGGATCACTCGATTTTAAAAAGGCCCCCACTAATGAGGCGACCTGACCAACGCACTGATCCTTCGAGGTGCGACATCATAGGGACCACGTCCATGAAACCAACCGCTGCCAAAGCCTAAAGTTCCTGGTAGAAAAATTGATCCGGGCTGGGTACCTTAGAAGGTACATTCGGGAGCTAATCTAAGGAACAGAAACTGCCCCCGCAGTTGACAGAGCAATTGCTGGTGCTGAACACCCATCTGAACCCCGGCCCATCATCAACTTCATATTGGGAGGCCCGACCGATGACCAACACCAGTCCAAAGTACAGAGAAGAAAAATGCTTCACACAACCTCAGTCACAGCCCGGATAAACACCATCGTACCCTGGAGAGCGACGTAACAATTCAGCCGGTTTACGATCCCATATCCTTTTCTCCTATAAAACCGACCAGGGTCATCACTTCTCATTATGATGCACTCAGAGACTTCAGTATTAACAATTTTGATGTGCACAGTCCTTGTCGACCCGTTAGTGCGGCTGACGGTTGTAACCTTCCAAACTTCTAACATGAAAGTCCCTCTGACCATCTCAATTCTACTGCAAAATTTTGTCTCAAGTTTAATCTGGCCAAATTAAGCATTGATAGTGGGCGAGTATTGTTCTTTCGCTACTGTGGTCTGCACATAGCAAGTGTATTGTTTTCGGGTTTCAGGACTTAGACTCGTATAATGCTATCGTGGTCGGGTCCGTTACAAGCTATGAAAGGGGCCCTCCTAACCTATTAACCAAACTATCAACTATCTAACCGCATCCGGGCGTGCTGACCTCCGCCAGAAGCAATTAGCCGTCAGTCAGTTGTTATCGCTTATTATCATAGAGCGCGAGTATGGTGAGACCTCCAATCACCAATTTCCAAAATTCAACCTCGTACGCAATCACGACGTCGGGTCGCCGCTGTGGAAGACGTGAGTAGCTGGCAATAGATCCCCGAGTCCATACTCATAAAGGGCTCCAATAAGTGCATCTATTTTAGTTCCTCCGTCTCGAGAGGTGCGCATGGGATTGGCAAAGAAATACTACAAGTCAACGCCGATGTGTTCGCTTGGACCCATTCGGATATGATAGGAATAAGCCTCGCATGCTTCCCATTGCCAAATGTTATCTCATCTCGCTGCACTGCTTAGGGCAAAGAGTAGCGCAATTCGACCTGCATCGCCATCAAGTCATCTGTGCCGAGGATAGTCTTCTAAAGTCAATATCGAGAGGCAACCACCTGTCGCCTACAACGCAGGTAGTTCCAAAGAAAGGAGACAGTGGAGGCGGCGCGAGACTATACGGATCTTAATGACGCGTGTCCTAAGGACAATTTTCCTTTACCCCGCATAGATCAGATCGTTGACGCATCAGTCGGGCATGGCATGTTGTTCTTCCTGGATGCATTTTTAGGGTATCATCAGATCCCTATGTACCCGCCTGATGCAGAGAAAACATCTTTTATCACCCCACACGGGCTCTTTTGCTACAACATAATGCCATTCGGGTTAAAGAATGTCGGAGCCACCTACCGAGATCTGCAACTAAGATGTTTCGCCACGCCGGAAAACTATGTTATATCGGCGATATGCCACAAAGTCCAAATTAGCGCCTAATCACACTACGCATCAACAACAAGCATTTGAGCTCCTTAGGGCATATGGCATGAACTCAACTCACAGTAAAGTGTGCATTCTGTGGTCATGGAGGTCGTTCCAGGGATTCATGATGACTTGTAGAGAACAGAGGCCAACCCCACCTAACTCAAAGCTATTTTAGAATCTCCACCCAAGTCTAGAAAAGTGGGTGCAACAATCGATAGTCGGTTAATTGTCTGGGCGGCGATTTCCCCGGGCCACGTACCACCTAAAGCCATTTTTTACCATCCTTAAGGAAGCCAACCGGGCCGGATGGAATGAAGAGTGTGATCGGGCTTTCACCTAGATCAAACAATACTTGGCCAAGCGTCCAATTCTCGCTAGTTTGGACTCTGGCGAGACACTTTTTGTATGTTTGGCAGTCTCAAAGGTAGCAGTAAGTGCCGCTCTATTCAAAGAAAATAAATAACGACAGAAGGCAGAAGCCAGTGTTTTTGTCAACAAATCCCTAGCCAACGTTGAAACAAAGTATAGCCACCTTGAGCAGGCAGCCTTAGCCCTCCGAATAGCAACTAAGAAACTCCACCCATATTCTCAGCACAACTTATCAGGGTACTAACCGACCTTCCTCTCCCGAAAGACACCCATAAGCCCGACTTCTTCGAAGAATGGCTCACGCGATCGAACTAAGCGAAAATTTTACATCCATTACAAGACAAGGCTATAAAAAAGGGCGTGTTTGTTTAATTTCATAGCAGTAAACTTCAGCCTGAAACACACCCCGAAAGCTTGAAGTGGTGGACACTTAACGTAGACGGGGTAAGATAACTGACCCAGATGCCCAGTCGCGATTGAGGAAATCTGTGAAAAGAATCGAACAAGCAATCGATTAGGCTTCTTGGCTCAACAATGATGCGAGCAAGCCTCTGTCCGAGGTGAAGCCGCGGTGTTGTATACGCAAACGAACTCTGGTTGATGAATTCCCGATTAACTGTCAGGCGAGTCAACGAATTTGAATCCGAGACACAGAATGGCAAAAATATGTCTCTGGTAAAACAGCGATTAGGCGGTTTATGGCTCTGTTGCTGTTCCCGGGGGCCCCTGATAAAATGCCAGTGCACCAGGCTGTGGCGCCTCTCTACGATAAGCAGAAAACAATGATACTGCCATCTACTATCAGCAGATTTTCCTCAATCGTTCCCCTGAAGTAAGCAGTAGATGAGATCCTCCTTCATGGATGGACCCATAATACACTACATCAGTGGAACTCTTTAGTGAGGAAGGATGGGCTCGTAAGGTGAGTGATGTTTGATTTTAAGTCAATGGGCGATATTGGGCGATCTTCGACATATGCCAAATAACACTGCGAACAAAACATGTAGTGTTTGAGGCTGCGAATACGGAAATCAATGGCGTGACTTTTAGCATGAACTCACACCAGGTCTGCAGATGAGAGTGAATCACGCGTCTATCGCAAATCTTGACGTTCTGTAGCTAACTCATGTAATCCTGGGTTGATCTGTCTCGGAGTATGTTTTAATGGGGATTCGTTGCAGTCGGTGATATCACACTCCCTCTATGGAAGGAAGATTCTTAATAGTGTGATGTCTTTGATGTCTGGTGAAGTACAGTATTTGATCAAGTGGGGATCTTACTTATTGCTGGAAAATCCTTGCTTTGTGTTCATAGCATTCTAGTGATATGGGCTGGATTACGATTGATCTGTTGGTTAAACTTAGAGGGCCAAAATGGGTGTACCTCCTTCAGTATCTTAGCGATGAACTATGAAACCTAATAAACCTGTGGTTATGGAGAAAATGGACAGTTCTTAAATTGCTGTTGGATTGGGAGACTTTTCAGGAATTTTTGAGTCTAGGCTCCTTCCCAGCATTCCAGATATCTCTACCAGTTACCTGGATGGAGTTTCATTATTTACAAATTCTTCTTAATAGGTTGAGTGTGCCTCCAGATGTGAAAATGAGTTCTGTGAATCAGGATGGATTCTGGTGATCTTGCTGTGAGAATCTCAGTGTGATCCCATGTTCTCCTGATCCAACCAGCAGTTCTAACAACGGAATAAGCTGGATGACTAACACGGGAACTGATCTGAAAGAATGTCAGCATCTCTTATTCAGCACAGGTGAAGATTCAACTAACGGAAGGTTTCTATTTCATGCTGATAGTAGTCGGGATCTTCGCTTAGATAAGCATGGATTCTGCTTTTCAGTGGATTACCATCTGCGAACAGCTATAATTGGATTACATGATCTTACTGTTTTTGCCACTCTTCCCGTCTCTTTGGAATTGGCCCAAAGTCGTTGTGTATTGACTTTATCAGGCTGACATAGGCTGCATTCTTTGGGTCATCTGTAAAGTGGTTAATGGTGATATTATATTCTTATTTGTTATAAATAACAACTCATGATCCTCATAAGGATTATCATGTAGTAATGTGACATATCAGTTGGTGTCAGATATTTTATCTGTGATTATCTAAGTCTGGGATGACTTCATCAGTCCTATCAACAGTGGAATGTTCAACGTTACAAGTTCCAGTTAGCTGATCTGTTCGCGCTGTATTTGATCAGTGGTCCGCTCTGGCGTTCTGGTGTTGACGGTGTTCGTTGGCGGCTAAGATTCGGCGTGACGCACGGCTGTTCGACCGAACTATTTACCATACAGCTAATTGGCGTTGTTAACAACGCCAGCTCGCGGATTCGCGATCTGCAGTTGCCGAGGCAAAAATAACAGAAAAACGGCGAAGCTGGCGCCGAAACCAGCTACTAATGCCTGGTGCTGCGTTCTTGGTTCTCTAAACTGGCGGGAAACTTCGATTGGTTCTCACCTGCCTGTGGATGAGGGCTCCCAGGTTCCTCTCTTATCGATTATGTGGCTGGAAGATGAAGGAAGCTGGGGCGCTGGGTTGATAAACTCTGGTGCGCGAAACATCATATCAACACTGATTGGATCTGATTCAGCCTCGAAGCCTCATATGCAAAGGCCGCGGCGGCGCAGCCCGGTGGATCGCAGCCGCGCGTCGATGCTCATGGTAACACTACGCCGTGTTGCGGGCTGAGCTCCATCGCCCTGCTTGACTACGCGTTAGGCGTTATCTTGTTGGTGGCGGAGTTCTCTCTCGCTGGCGATTTCCTGGCGTGCCGGTTTGCTGGGCGAGTGGTTGAACTCTGCACCCCAGTTCGTTCTCCCAAGTTCAGCAGGCGGCCGGATGGTTAACTCCGTTAAATTGCTGACCGCGCTTGAGTTCGGGCGGGCCATCTCGGCCCGGCTTCTAAGCTACGGGGCCTGCCGCCTGACCCTGTGCGCTCTCTCCATTTCTTTGGCATCTGATGAATCTCTGGCTGGTGACTGTTAGGCCTCGTCAGCGTTCAGATCTCCGGGTGGAGCTGGCGGTGTCGGCGGAAAACTTCTCTATTCCCTGATCAGTTCGGGTTAACGATCACGACTATCTTCAGGATGTGGTTCGTTTTGCGAGGCTACTCTGCATTCGATCAGTAATTGGGTGGCGGCTTTGCAGTGTCTTACGGATGGTTGAGTTGTGGTTCTGTGCCGGAACCCACATATCACCAGTTTCTCGCCGAAATCTTTCCGCTATCCATCTGTGGCTAACTAACGGGATCTCTCTACCGATCGGCCTTGGAAAAATCTGTTATTCGTAGCATCTGGGTCTGAAATATCTGAGGTCGTTGTGTGATTACCTAGTTCAAGGCTTCATGTGGTGTGAATCCTTAACCAGTCTGCTATTTGACATTATCTTCTCATGGAGGGAGTTGTTCAGGAAATAAGTTCAAAGATGCATCGGTTGACGTAGCTCAGCTGCTCAGTTAAGTGACTTGCACCTGGGCGCGCCAGGCTGGTGTCAGGTCGGATCGCTCTGAGCCACAGGAAGCAGACATGGATGCTGCTGACTCCCGAGGGCAGCGCTGTTGCCAGGTGGTTCCGCGGCGCCGCCAGGTGGCTGGAACAATGTGGTGCGGCATCTGATCCATCACTGTGATGCGATAACGCACGACGGTGGGCTCTCTGAAGCTGCAGCTGGTTTGCTGGCGCTGCGTTGGCGCAGCTTTCGCCTCTTCTCTGCCTTTAAATCGAGGTGAAACAGTTAGGATGACCAGGATCGTCACTCGCTGACCGAGGCGTTAGTGTAGTTCTTCCTACTATCCCGACCTGGGGCGAAGAACTAATCCCACCCTGTTGTGCGAGGAGATGTTTGAAGACTGCCCTGCTTCCCGTTCAGGTCTGGTTGGCGGCCCAGTTCCCGTGGCGAGGTGGCAAATGGGATTGGGACTCGACTGATGGTTTGAGCTCAGGATCCACCCGTTGACTGACTTCTACCGCTCCAGTTATTGGCTCGTGATGCCGCTTTCATCGCCTGTCTGAGTTTAGAAGGCGGTTGTTGGATGTGGCGGACTTTGGAGGTGGTTCCCAAATCTCCGGCTATTCTGATTCTTCAGTGGGAAGGCCTGCGACTGTTATCTTCTCTTGATCAGTGGAGTTTTCAGACTTTCGCCATAACTGATTGCTCGTTTACACCCAAAACTATTCATCGTCATTCTTTGATTCTTACATGACTTAACTTTACTATTTATTTCGGGCTGCGACTGAACTCTAGCTTTAAGTGACCTTGAAAGTCATCAAACTACTTTACAGTATCTTTACCAGCACCAACTGGTGAGACAAGAGATCCATCTTTCTAAGCCAGTAGGAGCTGTTTGGCGCGGATCTGGCCACCTGCTTACCTCAGGGTGTAGCCGTCTATCAAACTGCTGAAAGGATCAGCTGTTTTGCAAAAATTTGGCCCTACATGGTTCAGATCATCAGATATCCTGGGTCGCCCAAGATAGGCGAGGCTGTGGCCTTCAGTGACCAGGCTGCTGGGCAGGCTAGTATGGGAGCGACCAGTGTCCCAGTCCTCACAGTTTGGCTCTGCCAGGATATATTCTGCTGAGTGAGCTCATGGACTCATGTCAATTGAGGTTGAGCACCTGGGGACATTCAGACAGCCACAGACTCTCCTGTGAAGGATGGAACTAGATCTTTGTGAAATCCCAGGATGAATTCTGGCGCGATTCTGGTGAGGTAAGCTTTCGGCACTCTGCGTGCGGGATTTCGCGTCGAGGAAGAACTGAAGTGGCTGACCACCCCCAGAGGCATGGCTAGGAAGAGGCTGTTGGCTGGGTGGGGTCCATGGACTCAGTTTCGCCACCCTCTACGAACTGGGCGGGTGTGACTCAGGAGGACCTGCACTGAGCTGTTGCCCACCTGTAATATAGTTGGACAGCCTTTTCAGGAAAAAATGTTCACTAAAGACTGGGTAACCGAGCTATGAAGATCTGAGACTAAGAAAGCTAAATATTTAATCTGATCAGGCTGGGAAGAGGCCAAGACTCAATGGTGGGTTCCTCTTTGAGCTCTTGATACATGGAAGCCTCTAAATGCGCTTTGACCTCTCTCTCACATCATTACAGTTCAGTCTACAATTCCTTCATTAGGTGATGGCTCTTTATTCGGTTGGCTCATTTGTTTGTATACGTATCTAATATGACTAGTATTTAAACTTCTTATTCCCTAAATTATTGTTTCAGTGCGTATGTATGTGCACTATGTGTCAGTCTTGCTTCTTGGGATTGACTTAGGGTGATGCATTGTAGTAGAGGCTCAAGCCTGATTTGTCTTTACAGGTGTGTGAGTCACGTGGGTTTTTGTAGTCCCTACCACACCTACTTTGGTCGCTCAAATAATCTGGATTATCATCAGAAAACTAACTATGTGGTCGGGAGGCTTGAGCTGGAGCTGAGAAGACAGGGAAAGCTGTGTTAACAGACCGCACACCTCTGTGCGTGACAGATCTTTCTGAGCTGAAGGATCCTCTCTCAGGTGGAGAAAAAGCTCAGAAAGGATACTGTTGGACGTCTTGGTTGTTAGCCGTTCCATAGGTTTAGATATACAGAAGGCTTTAATTGACAGATGTGTTGACTCTTTATTCTGTTCTTGCAGTGGTCAGTTCCTTTGTGATCGGTTAATGTCGCTACGCGATATGCTGAACAGAAATCATCCAAATTACCGCCTGCCGCACTGTTGACTGCGGCTGAAGGGCTGCCAGTAACTCAGAATCTCTTTGCCTCCATTTGAGCTCTTGACTGAGGTTTCAAACCTTATCATGATGGATCTAAAAGTTCAAGATCTTTGTGTGGTTTAACTAGGTATCACCTATTCCACTGACCAGGTCATTGTTTTCCACCGCTGGGGACTCTTTATCAATGCTGGGGGAAAAGGAGCATGTTGTGCTAGTGAGTCTATCAGGCTGGGCCAACAGCTACTCAAATGAATCTTCCGGATGGCTCAGGTTAATAACTGTTCGTTGATGACTATTTTGAGCTAGGTCAAACCTGTATCCCTCGCGGGGTGGGCATGCCACTTTTGGATCAGGTCTCTACGGTTGATTCTTCTTTCATGAGCTCAGTTGACTATCCAGACCAGGCAGGTATGTTCTACTCTTGCATACCAGTGGTGACTGGACTATTTCTTAGGAAAAAAATCCGGACTGACCTCAAGATACCTTCTCTCTGCACACGGCTTCCCACCATTTGGGTGTTCATCCTTTTCGCTGAAACGTTCAATCTCTCTGGACATCAAGAGAATCTGCTACTGGGTGCTGGGTCTCTCTGGAGAGTGAGTTTCTGCTCAGAGTGACTCATTATAGCGAAGAAAGTGCAGTGATTATCTCCTGATTACTGACTGGTTACCTGACCATGTAGTGGTTCTATAAGCGACGTTGATCGAGATTGTTAGTAATTCTGGATCAGTTTCTCTAACCTCTTGCGGCGTGAAGCTATGGTCTGCAGTGAGTCAGTTCTGAGTCTGGGGTGGTTTTATCTTTACAAGCCTGATTCACCATGTGACTCAAGATCAGATTGTTTGGTTTGGACTTTGTTCAGGGAGACATCGTTGTTGTATTTTACACACACACACACACACACGTTGCGCAGCTAAAATAAAGGGCCTCTTCTGAGTGTGAACTCTGGTTTGGGTTTCAGGATCTTACTAAGGATTGGATCTTCTTAGTGGGAGGTGAAACTGCTCTCCTGTTGGATCTGTTTAACTTCTCATTGCTATTTATTATATTTTGGTGTTCAAACGTAGAGTAATCACAGCGTTGAAAATATATTACGACTCTTATACAATGATTAATAGGGTAACTAATGAATCTTAAGTGGATCTGGCAATAAGCATCCTTTGAACCCTAAAAGATTACCAAATCAAGGTCATTCAAGGTGAATCTAAGGAATTTAAACCCTAAGTTAGAAACGCTACAGCCACAGTGTGCTGCGTGTGAAACGAGAGACGCATGACCTTTAGATCTTGCCACTGGCAACCACGCTTGAAGAGGGAAGGGTTTTAGCAACCATTATCCGAGTTGTCATCCACGGAGGAGGTGTTTTGCGTTTCTGGCATCAAAAGAAAGGAAAGAAAATAAACGGAAGAAGCGAGGAAGCGGGGAGAAGTGACTTCTCAATTTATTGCCGACTTGATTGATTATTACAAACCTTGACTCCAACACTCTGCGGCTGAAGCGAGAGTACAAAAAAGCGAAACTAAAGCTATTACAGGTGAAGCGAAAAAACAAAAGCGAGTCGTTTGTACTAAAATAGAGCAGGAATTTCGCTACATAAGCGGGGCACACTTCTCAAATATGAAATTTTATTTATATGCGCAAAATTTTCGGTAAATAGCGAAAATCTCCCTGTTCATCAGCATTCATTAACTCCTCTTTGCTACTATTCCATTCTTCTTGCTTTGATATTCTTCATTCACGGCTTGCTGAAATTGATAGAAAACCATATGAGAAGTGGTATGAAATGTGACTTTGTTATGATTGGATCTGTTGACAGTTGGCTTCAATTCCTGCAAAAACTACAAAATAGCCTCGGAATGTCTGATCGGAAGTACAATGGAGGCAGAACATATCAATTGGGTTATTTATAAACATTTAATTGCACAAAGCACTCAAAACCTATTAAAATAGGGTTCAAAATAGCACTTTTTGGGCACTAATCACACCCCCAACCTACACATTGCTAGTCCTTAACATTGAAAGAAAAAAGAAAGAAGAAAGGCATAACCAATGCTCTACAAATAATCTTCACAAAAATGGTATTTCAAAAGGTTGTGAATGAGAATGAGTAATGCACAGCCACTAAGTAAGAATCATCAGCCATGTCCAATAACTATCTTGAGAGAATGAATGCCATAAAATTGAGTATGAAGATTTTCCTTCTCGATGAATCAACAGAAACTTCACCAAAATCTAAGTGTTTGTTTGATGGAGTTCTCAACAATAAAGCTACGCTATTGCACTCCCCTAACACAACTCTTTGCACAACCCTGTGCTAACTAACCTAAATAGATCGGGGACCCGAAACTTTTATTCCACTGACTCTTTTTTGCATTGCTTGGGTTGCAATGCGGGGTTTAGATTCACCAAAAAGTCCATGTAACGAGGATCTACCGATGACTCCCAACCAGGTAAGGCTTAGGGCACCAAGTCACTTAAGGATCTTTCGGCCCGCCCAAACTCTTCGGGTTTCACCCACGGACTTGAATGATTTCGAGACTCCAGCACCTACGACTGGCAAGCTCTACCCATCACCAGTGGCAGTGAGACACTAGAGTCGGCGACTCCTAACTAGTGAAGGTTTAGGGCACCGGGCTTTAAAGGCTTTCGCCATATACCCCTCGGACCATGCTCGGGTTTCAAGGCAAAGCGTTGCAATTTTTCTTCTTTTTCTCTTTCTTTTTCTTCTTTTTCTCTTTCTTTTTCTTTTTCTTTTCTTTTTCTTTTTCTTTTCTTTTTATTTTGGAAGACACATTGGCCTTCTATTCATGGGGGTCCTTAACCTATTAAAGGTGGTGTGAAACCCAGGTAGGATGTGCAAGGCTTAGGAGCCTCTCTAGGCGATTTCGAGTTATTGAAGAAACCTGAAGTGCACAGTGTGTGGTTAGCTAAAGGTGGAAGAAAAAGGGTCAAAAGCAACAAGAGTTCAATTGATAATCTACTCAACTAGGCATGGAACCAATCTAACATCAATAGAATTGGACAAAGTTTTAATTTTTCAAACCATAGGTTAGGCAAAACACAAAAAAAAAAAAAAAAAAAATGGGTCAGATTTTGGACAATCCGGGTTGTATAGGTATAAATGTTTCATAAAAAATAGCCTAGACATCCATAAATGCCTTTATAAAGTAAATCCTTAAAAATATAGTGCAAACCTCCTTCACTAACTCTCACCTGACCAAATATCTCATTGCGAAGTAATGGGGCTCAGTTGGAAAGATTAGGGAAAGGAAGTGTTACCTCCCTTGATGAGATGTGATCGTTTTGGATAGGAGACCATGAAGCTTTCCATCGACACCTTATTAACTCCGTTTGGACTTCAAATGAACAAGTTAGAAGAAGAAAATAGAGAAAAAAAAGTAACCAGTTGGAGCATTGTGAAAATTTAACTTTCATAAAAATTTCAAAAGTGTTCTTTCTGGTTAGATTTAGATTCTACACTCTCTAAGCTTTCCAACGGTACCAAAAACGCCTAAAACAGAGTTCGGATGAAAAAGTTATGAGCAAAACAAAATCAGGAGGCAAAACTGTGGATGGTAGCGAAAATTTTCACTATACACATAGTGAAATTTTATTTTATTTTTTGAAAAAAAAATAATAATAATAAAATAATAAAAATAAAAATAAAAACATTTTTTAGAGACAATTTTTTAAATGAAAATAAAATAAATTTTATTTTTTAATTAAAAAAGTAAAAAAAATTTTTCGATAAAATAATAAAATAAATACAAAAAAAACAATATATATATATATATGGGAGGGGACAATCTGCACATATATGGGAGGGGACTTTTCTGCACATATAGCGAACTTTTCTGCACTTTTGTCTTGCCATAGGAGGGGGCCAATCTGCACATATTTTAAACTTCATAAGCGAAATTTAAATATCATGAAGAAAGTTCGCTATTGTACGAAACTCTACCTCATGGTACGTTATTTTGCGAAAATTTCGCTATAATTGCGAAATTCTCCCCTGCACACTCAGTTGCTCCACGATCTTAGATTACCTTCAAAATTTTGCCCAAATGCAAAAATTAATACAAGAAAAATTAGAAAAATTCAGAAAAAGTAGAAAAACAAGCTAGAACAAATATTAACTTAAAGTGAGGAAAATCTAAGAAGAAAAATTATAGAAATCCAAATAAAATAAAAATAAATGAAATAACACAGAAAAATTAAAACAAAAATTGGGGCATGCTCCCCAAACCAATTCCCTTAGGCCTTTGGAGGGCTGTGGAACTAGCGGAGCTTAAATGCCGAGGTCGGATGCTCCAATCCCATTAGAGCACCCCGAGCAATCAACATGCCATGCGGTATGTGCTAATTTGCCATCATTTTGATGTAGTGGCAAGGCTTGTACAATGGCCACTAATTTCTTGAATTTTGGCGTAGAGACGGGCGGAGTGTAATTGATGTAGCCTTTGTGGTGATGTTTGGGTGTGGATTGTGTTCTTGAGGGTATTAGGCAAAATGTAAGAATTCGGTGGAGGGACGGCGGTGGGCTTTTGGTGGCTTGGGCAGTGGCAGTGGGGTTCAATTATGTGGAAAATGGTTTGAGAACATGCTTTTGGAACCATCCAGCATGCTTTCCCTTGCCCTCCTCAATTAGCAATGAGGAGATTGCTTCATTTTTCATTTTATATTGCTCCTCTACTGTGGTGTTAATCAGACACTCTTTTTCTGGATTCTCCTCCTTTTGATAAAAAAGCTGATTGGTGAGCTTTGAGATGGATTCCTGCAGAATGTCAAATTTTTGATCAATTTCGCTTTGGAACCCATCCAATTTCTTGTTCAGGGAACTCTCCACTGTTTTAATTTCTTGATTGGCCTGGACATTCACTACCCTTTGCTCTTCTTTGAAATTATCCACTAGTTTTCTCAAGTTCGTGTGCTTACTCAAATTGGAGAAATTAGGCTGTGGTAGGCGTAATTAGGTGAGGGAGTTGAAATTAAATGGAGAAACTAGGGAGGTGCATAAGTTGAGGGAACAACATGAAGCGGGTGTACTCATCCATTAGTCTCTATAGTCCTCTTAGACCTATTTGGGTTTGGATTTCTCCCCGAGGTTCTTGATTTTGCCATGCTGAGTTTCTATAGTCCTACTCATTATCATATGCTCTAGGATTTCTCTCACATTGTGTGCTCTTCATGTGGGGTTCCATTTGCTCAATTCAAACCCTTTGGAAAATGCAATCCTACTGAGTAGAAATAGAGCAACAGACAACACGAGCTTGATCCTACTGACAACTTTTTTTATAGTGAAATGTTGCAAAAAAAAAAAAAAAGCAATGATGAAACGATAAAGGAAAATTTCACGAGAACTTGTGATGAAGATCACAAGTCATTTCACCAAATCTCGTCAAATGCACTTAGGCACCATCACGACAACGGCGCCATTTGATTCGTGCCACGGTAGGTATGCGAGAATCAACAAAGTTATATCCTGGCTCCCTCTTTGCGTATAAACTGCTGCTTGGTATAGTGGTCTAAGGTCGAACACGGGGATGGGTTTCTTTGAACAAATGATTTCTTTGTTAAGCTATTTCCAAAATGGTGAATTTAATTTGTATTTGGGGTTCCCATAAAAACAGGGGGTGTAATGGTTGGTAAACTGAAATTTAAATAAAATAAAATGTAAAAGTCTCCTTAAAAATTAATAGGGCTACTAGATTTGGATTTCAAGGTCACTGAGAGGTTCTCGGGTTCATTTCCTCGCGTTGGGGAGGATGACATATAGTCATCTCCCGAACCGGATCTTCATTTAGCTATAAAACCTTACCCAAAATAATTATCCTTTTGAAAGATGGTGTTTACTAAGCGGCCCAGTAGTCTGCAGTGAAAGAAACAATTTTCTCCTTGACTCGCATACAATGATTAATAGAGGTAACTAATGAATCTCGGTGGATCTAGCAATAAGCATCACTGAACCTAAAAGATTACCAAGTAAAGGTCATTCAAGGTGAATAGGGATTTAAACCTAGAGTTCAAAGAGCATAAGTTTGCGGTGCGATACTGCGCGTGAAAATAGGGAACCTTCGCCGCCTTAGGATCTTGCACCGGCGGCCTTACGCTGGGAGGGAAGGGTTTTGTAACCATCCTCCGAGTTGTCATCCTCGGAGGGTGTTTGGTTGCCCAAAAAATAGAAAAGAAAGGGAAAGAAAATGAAACAGAGAAGAAGCGGGAAATGGGAGAGTTGAAAGCTTCTCCAAAAATTTATTGCCGACTTGATTGATTGTTACAAACCTTGACTCTAGCTTATATACGGCTCAGAGCAAGGGAAATTACAAAAAAAACTGAAACTAAAAGCTATTACAAGGGTAGAAATGAGAAAAACCAAAAACGGGGGAATTTCGCTATGATAGCGAAATTTTCGCTACATAGCAAAATTTCGCTATATAGAGAAATTTTCAGTGTGTAGCGAAATCTCCTCCTATTCATCTTTATTAAAATTCTGCTCCTACTTTGCTACTAATTCCATTTTACTTCCTTGCTTTGATATTCTTCATTCTGGCTTCTTTGAAATTGATAGAAAACCATATGAAATTGATGGAAATCAACGACTTTGTTATGATTGGATTGACACAGCGATTTGGCTTCAATTCATCAAAACTTCATGACCTCGGAATGCTATCAGAAGTACAATAGGGACCTGAACATGTCGATTGGGTTAATTACATAAAAAGCACTTAAAACCTATTAAAAATAGGGTTCAAAATAGCACTTTTTGGGCACTAATCAGAAAGTTCAGGAGACCACATGGGTGAGTTAGCTCTCTCTAGTTCTTCAATGGCTACATTCTTCGTTTCTGGGTTCATCTTGTTGGTGAGTTGGGTTTCTCTTCTCTTGCTTGTTTTTCTCTGCAATATTGAAATCTATGGTTGTGGAAGGGGGATATATGTATTGAACTTGGTGGGATTATTCTGCTATTCAATTTTTGTGATTTGCCTATTGTTTTGAAAATGTTATGCATGTTGGAAATCTCATGGACTCTTTGGGCTTCTCCCATATTGTCCATGCTTATCAACTCATAATGGTTCCTTGTCTTTTACTGCGTTTGGACACGTCCTATTTAAAGAACCACATCACGGGTCACCATATCATTTTGTTAATGTGGAACTTTGTTATTTGTCTTTCAGCGCGTTTGGACACACGCCTTATGTAAATCACCATCATATCATTTTGTTTATGTGGGACTTCGTTACTTGTCTTTCACTGTCTTTGGACACACGCATTATGTTATGCATGTTGGAAGCAACGACCAGGTCTTTTGAAAGTGCCAGCAGGCTTAGAGCCACAGTCTGGTCTTTTGAAAGTGCAAGAAGGCTTAGGGCCACAATTCAGTTCGCGTTTCTTAGGTTTTGTCACTGGTGGGATGTAAAACCTACAAGGGGGATTTTTTATCTTTCAAGGGTTTTGTTTCCATCTTCGCTTAATGGACCTTAAGCTGACCCTTTTATATATATATATATATATATATATATAGCTATAGATATGAGAGGTCATGAAGAGGTTTCCACCGATCCACGAAGGAATTTGACTCCTTTGAGAAATGCCTACTACTAACAGTCTAGTTGCTGCTATGTTTGTAGAGGAACTAAGGTTTTACAGCCAGGTTTTTGTTGAAATCAGTCTGGAGATATCAGACGGCCTGACTGCCTCAATTGTAGAGGAGGTAAATAATGCCATCTAATTTACCCGAGAGTAGTTCCCTTCTAAGCTTCGCTTTCCCGTCCCATCGTTGGTGAAGCAATTTCTGCATTTTACCCGAGTACCTCTTGCACTCGTATACCTGAATGTTTTTCAAATTCTTATGGGTTGTAGTATGCTGAACTCTCTCTACCAGCTGGGCATCTCACTAGTGGAGATTTGTTTCATTTATACTTTTAAGCTTGGGATTGGGGGCTTCCTGTCTATGTCGGCCCACAGTCCTCAATTGTAATTTATAACTGGGGCTCCCTGACTCCCCTAAAACGGAGGCGAAAGGTGTTGTCTTGGTTAGGGGCCCGTGGCACGTGAAGTTTGGTTCTCCAAGGCTTCTTTTTTATATGAATCAGTCCCTCTCGTTCCTAGATTTGTCTTAGTTTTGATGTAGCTCATAATTTCCCAAGAAGTCTTCTCTATTGACATGCCCATGTTTTCTTGATGATTTATAGGTAAGAGCAGGAGAGGCGAAATTTGGTTGGCGGGTGGAAGACCATTTGGACATGGGCCGTGCTTGAGATCTAGAGGGGAGCACAGCCGACTCTTCTGTCTGAAGAATCTTTAGGAGCTGGGCCTTGGGTCTTTTCTCATACACATAGTACACATATTCTTCCCACGTCACTGCGGGTGACTTGTCAAGGGTAAGAACTTCGTCCTGGTGGATCTCCTAAAGCTAATACCGGGGAGCTCTTCACAAGAGGATTATGCTCTAGCGCCCTTTAGACTGCCTACCCTTAGCTATGCAAGATCCCAAGCCTGCCCTCCCAGGCGATGAAGGAAAAAAAAAAGAATAAGGGGAAGAAGGCTCGGCAGGAAAAGGTTGCCGGCACTAGATTGGAAGGCTTTGTGGACTGGGAGGATCCAAACTCTAGGGAGCCAACTGATGAAAGGGAGGACGGGATGTCTAGCCTTGCCGTCGAGTTTGCCGCACGGATGTGTAAGCGGGCTAGGAGCTCTTAGGGAGAGGTTAACCCCGGCTCTGGCGGGAAGCAGCCGAAGCTGTCATCCCCAGATGAAGAGGCTCAAAAGGGCCAAACTATAATTACGGTGGACTCCTTAAAATGAGCTTCCGATGCTCGGCTGGTTCTGGAGGGTGCCCCCTAAGACTCGGTCGGGATCTCCATAGAGGCTAGTGCATCGTTAGGGGATGGGATCCCGATCGGGGGACCTCCCAATGCTGATGGAATTGGAAAGGAGGCTCCGTTAGAGGTAGCGATTACTCTGTCTTTCTCAACTAGGCTTGCGAACGCTGGCCCTCGCAGGCCAAGGATGCCTGACTGGCTAGTGGTAATCTCGTAAGTTCTGCAGCAAGAGTGGGTCCATCCTTCGATGAGCACGGTGGCTCCTGGTCTAGAGGCTACCTTCGAAATCATTGACCGTTGGAGCCCCTTCAATAAGAGGGAGTCCTCGGTCGCGCACATGCGCGACCTCTACCCCACTCTTCTTTGAGTGCCTGTGGTGGCTCTTACTGAGCAATACTCCATCCCATTCCCCGGCTACATGGATAAGGAAACCTTCCAGCGCGTGGCTGAAGACGGGATGCTCATCTGCAATCATGACTTTCACCAGTTAGTTGAGCTAGTATATTTTGATTTTTAGTATCTGTTTCTCAGTTTTGCGTCGTGTTGTTCTCTTGACATCTCTTATTTTTCAGGCCGTGACATCCATTCGGAACATGGCTCACCAGCATAGGGAGTTCCATACCCGTCTGGATGATGCCGAGAAGCTGTGGCTCTATGCCTAGTCGGCCATTTCCAAGCACCAAGCTTTGGACGCTTCCTTGGCCAAGGCGAAATCTAGGTCCAAGCATTGGGAGGGGGAGGCCAAGGCTGGTGCGGAGAAGATTACCTGGGCGGAGAAGGAAAGGGATAAAGTCAGGCATGAGGCTAAGGTGGCCTGCTTGGTAGCCAGCGCAGCAGGCGACACTAAGGCGAGGGTAGATGACGACCTATCCAAGGTGCAAGAGGCCTTGGCGGTTGTAGAGGAGGGCAGGAGCAAGGCAAAGGCTGAGACCACCCGCCAAGAGGTTGAGCGGACATCACTGCTGCTAAAGCTCGGGGTGTCTAAAGATAAGGTGTCCTCCCTCCACTCTCAGGCTAGTAAGGACAAGGGGGCCATGGATGAAGACTACTAGAACGCCTTGGAGCTGATTTTCGCTTATGGCTAAGGATGTTGTGTGTTCCAGCATAGCATTTGTAAAGATCAACCAGAGGTTCCAGAGGGTATGCTTGACTCCGCCGACCCGCTTCCTCTAGAGTTCTTTGTGAACCCTAGGTGCGCCCCAGCCCTAACAGGCACTAAGGCCACGACAGCCAAGACAGATTAGATCGTAGCGGCAAAGGAGCCTTAGAAGGGTGTCACTGATGAGAGCCAGAGTTGACTTCCTTCTTTGCCTTTTTTGTCCCCACTTTATGTGAATTTTTTTTAAGGGGCCCCATTTGGCCATATATATTTTTTGTAATCACGGGTGCTTCTTGGTGTTCTTTATTGAAATATGATTTATAGTACACTTATGCAATAAATTTATTTCAATGTTTCTATGATCTGTCAGCAGGCTTAGAGCCATAGTCTGGTTTTATGAAAGTGCCAGTAGGTAGGAAGCCACAGTCTGGTCTTTTGAAAGTGCCAGCAGGTTGGAAGCCATGGTATGGTCTTTTGAAAGTTCTAGCAAGCTTAAAGCCATCAGTCTAGTCTTTTGAAAGTGATTGAAGACTAAGAGCCATAATCTGATATTTTGAAAGTGCTAGCAAGTCGGAAGCCACGGTCTAGTTTTTTTAAAGTGTCAACAAGCTTTTAAAGCCACAGTCTGGTTTTTTGAAAGTGCCAGAAGGCTTAGAGCCACAGTTTGGTGTTTTGAAAGTGCCAGCAGGCGGGACGCCACGATATGGTATTTTGAAAGTGTCAACAAGCTTAGAGCCACAATATGGTATTTTGAAAGTGTCAGTAGGCTTACAGCCATAGTTTGCTCTTTTGAAAGTGCCAGCAAGTTTAGAGCCTTGGTTTTTTGAAAGTGTTAGTAGGCTTGAGCCATAGTCTCGTCTTTTAAAAGTGTCAACAATCGGGAAGCTACGGTCTGGTCTTTTGAAAGTGTCAGCAGGCTTAGAGCCACAGTCTCGTCTTTTAAAAGTGCCAACAGGTGGGAAGCCACGGTATAGTCTTTTGAAACTGCCAACAGGCTTAGAGCCACCGTTTAGTCTTTTGAAAGTGCCAATAGGCTTAGAGCCACAATCTAGTATTTTGAAAGTGTCAGGAAGCTTAGAGCCATAGCCTTGTCTTTTGAAAGTGCCAGTAGGCTTAGAGACACTGTCTAGTCTTTTCAAACTGCTAATAGGCTTAGAGCCATAGTCTGGTCTTTTCAAAGTGCCAGTAGGCTTAGAGCCACAGTCTGGTCTTTTGAAAGTGCCAGCATGCTTAGAGCCACATTCTGGTCTCTCCAAAGTGCTAGAAGGTTTATAGACATACTCTAGTATTTTGAAAGTATCAGCAGACTTAGAGCCACGGTCTGGTCTTTTTAAAGTGCCAGCAGGCAAGAAGCCAAGGCCTGGTCTTTTGAAAGTGCCAGTAGGCTTAGAGCCATCGTTTGATCTTTTGAAAGTGCCAGAAGGCTTAGAGCCACAGCCTAGTCTTTTGAAAGTGCTAGCAGGCTTAGAGCCACAATCTGGTCTTTTGAAAGTGCCAATAGGTTTAGAGCCACAGTCGCTCTTTTGAAAGTGCAAGAAGGCGAGAAGCCACGGTCTAGACTTTTGAAAGTGTCAGAAGGCTTAAAGCCACAATTTGATCTTTTGAAAGTGCTAGAAGGCTTAGAGACAAAGTTTCATCTTTTAAAAGTGCCAGCAAGCTTATGGTAAAAGTCTGGTCTTTTTAAAGTGTAAAAAGGCTTAGAGTCACAGTCTGGTCTTTCAAAAGTGCCAACAGGTTTAAAGTCATAGTCTGGTCTTTTGAAAGTGCCAAAAGGCTAAGAGCCATAGTCTGGTCTTTCGAAAGTGCTAGAAGGCTTAGAGCCACAATCAGGTCTTTTGAAAGTGTCAGAAGGCTTAGAGCCACAGTCTGATTTTTTCAAAGTGCTAGCAAACTTAGAGCCACAGTCTGGACTTTTGAAAGCTCCAATAGGCTAAGAGCCATAGTCCGGTCTTTTGAAAGTGTCAGCAGGCTTAGAGCCACACTCTTGTCTTTTGAAAGTGCCAGCAGGCAAGAAGCCAGGGCCTGGTCTTTTGGAAGTGCCAATAGGCTTAGAGCCACCGTTTGGTCTTTTGAAATTGCAAGCAGGCTTAGAGCCACAATCTAGTCTTTTGAAAGTGCCAGTTGGCTTAGAGCCATAATCTGGTCTTTTGAAAGTTCCAATAGACTTAGAGTCACAGTCTGGTCTTTTGAAAGTGCAAGAAGGCGAGAAGCTACGGTCTGGTCTTCTAAAAGTACCAGAAGATTTAGAGTTATAGTATGATATTTTGAAAATGCCAGCACAGTTAGAGCCATGGTTTGGTCTTTAGAGCCATAGTCTAGTATTTTTAAAGTGCAAGCATGCTTAGAGCCATAGTCTAGTATTTTGAAAGTGCTAATAGGCAGAAAGCCACGGTCTGGTCTTTAGAAAGTTCCAGGAGGCTTAGAGGCGCAGTCTAGTCTTTTGTAGGTACCAACGGACTTAGAACCATAGTCTTGTCTTTTGAAAGTGCCACATACTGACAGAACTTGTATCTGATCTTTGAAGTTCAATAGGGTTAGAGCCATAATGCGGTGTTTTGAAAGTGCGATTAAAAGCGGCGAGAATCACGATGCAGGTCCTTTGAAGTGTCGCGACCTTTGACCCGATGTAGTTTTTTGAAAGTGCCAATAGGGTTAGAGCCATAGTCTGGTCTTTTCGAAGTGTCAGAGGCTTAGGGCCACGGTCTGGTCTTTTGAAATTTCCAGTAGAATAAGAATCGCGATTTGGTCTTTTAAAGTGCTGCGGAAGCAGACCAATGGTTGGACTTTTGAAAGTACTAGCGGAAACTAGAGCCCACGATGCAGTCTTACGAAGTAATGGCACGCTTAGCGACCTGGAGTCCTGGTCTTTTAAAGGGTGCGGTATGTAGCGACCACTAAGCCTAGCCCGACCAAGTTGGAGGATCCGAACTGAAACCCGAGGACGCCCGACCGAAGCCATTAGTCAAACCCATTTATCAAATACATTTCATTAATATAAGCGTTTTTGTTCTCAAATCTTTGCGGAAGCGATTTCAATTTTGGGCAAGCCCATAAACATTTACAAATTCAATGCAATTCCTTTACAAAATATGCATTTAACCAAAAATGGCATTTTCCATTTACAACATAATATCCAAAATCATATTCAGACATGGAGTGAAATAATTTGGAGTTGAACTCCTTTTGTTTACAAAAGCAATGTGATGTTAAAATGGTTAGGATGCATGTGTGGAGCATACTCCGTGAACTTTACGAATGACTCATTCCTCGACCTTGGTAACTTTCAATCACTACCTATCACTCGGTACCTGCGCATTGATAAAGTAATACGTTAAGCATTTTCATGCTTAGTGGTTTTATACAATTCCATTCTTAAGTTTCAGTTTAAGTCAAATCATGCAATTTTACTAAACAAAACTCAAATCTTTTAGATGATCAATTTCAATACAATACATATACTTATTTCATATACAATCATTTATGGTTCATTGATAATTCCAAATATACACTTTCATATGCAATAAATCATTTATAACCAAATCATGCATTTCCTGATATAGAACTCATTTCAATTTGCAATCCGCCTTTTCCAATTCCAATATGTCAACAATCTAAAGTCAGTTTGATTCTTCATAGCGATTTGCTTTATGTTTTAGGTATACATGATATGGAATCAGACGAGTCCTGTTAGACTCTGGTGGTATAACATTTGTTTTATAACGGTTCCGGTCATTGGGGCTGGCCCGGTTATTAAAAATCAATTCGTGAACACTACTACAGATCTTGTCTGTTGGGTTGTTGATTGGGTGACATCAATACATTTGTTCTGATCTTGCTAATTTGACCCTTATTGGTATGCGATCTATCGCCCAATCTTACGAAATAAATGATTAACATTACATTAGGCGTTAGATCGCATAGCAAAGTACATTACAATATGTAAATTTGTATAAACAGTTCATTTTCAATACTCATGCAATTTTCATATGCAAACATTTCACAATCAATTGCCTCAAATCAATTAAAATAAATCAATATGCTTTTCTTATACATTTAGAACAAACATTTCAAATCTTTGAAGCGAGAATAGGAGAAAGATAGAACAAACCAATCTACCCTTTCTTTTTCCTTGTCTTCAATCTGTTTCTAAGTTGGGTGTAGCGACCCCGGCAGATTCAACCAGAATTAGCAAGTCCGAACCGAAACCCCAGGGACGCCCGTTTAATTCTTTTATTTTACGTGTTGTGTTTCTTTTCAAAGTGTCGCGACGAATCCGCCTGGCCAGATAGCGGATCCCGAACGGAGCAGGTTTACTAAAGCGTTTTCATTTATCTTATCAAAACATTTTATTATGTCATTTCATTGCGGAAACGGTTTTCGAGTTTAAGGCAACCCTTAATCATTACAAATTCAATGCAATTAAGTGGCCTTAAACATTTAACAAAATACATTTACAAAGAAGACATTCTGCCTTTCGGAATGATATACAAAAATCAGGTTCAAAAGTTTAACCCCTTTGTTTACAAAAATTTCCGCGTTCCAAAGAAATGATATGCAAATGTGAATTATATACTTATACAGCGTACTCTCTCTATATTTCTGTATTCCTACGCGTCTTGCCTTGTTTTCTTTGCTTACTCGATACTGCATAGATAAAACTACAAGCTAAGCATTTTCATGCTTAGTAGTTCTATCTGATTATATTCAATATTCAATTTAACTTTCGTATGCATTTAACATTAAATCATGCCTAATATATGTAACATATACTGTACTATTCATTTCGCATGCTTTCAATATACAAATCATTTACCACATCATAACATGCATTTCAATTGCAACAATTCATTCTAGTCAATTTATAAGTTTAAGTATATATACATAAAAAATCCCATTTATGCTCGTCAATGTTGGTTATTTCACCTTGACTATTCAATTCACATTTCTCACGGATTCCGTTTGATGAATCCCGCCCTTATTATCATTAGGTAATGTGCTTACACATTTAACAATTTGGTCTCCCATCATGACGGATGTCGTTTGGTGCACCCCGACATGTGGTATCAATTATTCGGTCTCGTCATGGCGGATACGTTTGGTGCACCCAAACATGTGGTATCCAGTGTGGTCTCAATGCATGACGGATGCGTTTAGTGCGCCCCGAGCATGTGGTATCGATTAAATACCATACGCCGTCATGGCGGATGCGATTGGTGCATGCCACCAAGTAGAACGTTTGTTAATGCCATATGCTTTATCAGTGATATAATTGGTGCATCCCGCCGATGGGACATTGGACAATTTGGTGCCTTTGTGATGGATGCGGAATTGGTGCATCCGTCGGAGTGGTTCGTATTGATATATCATTCAAATTACATTTAGGTGATTTCGTTTGATGGTCTCGTCTTCATCATCATTGCAAATTCATTCGATTTTCAATATCACATTTCAATTCCATATTCACTTTCGTATTATCTTTTCAAAGATATACTGATCTAATAATACTTATTTCATATACTGTTCATGTACTCATTTCATAGTTACTTGGTAAACTGCAAAATACTTGAATTAAGAATAGAGTCGAGAGAACAAACCGGAAATTGTCGAATCCTAGCTTCCTTCTCTTCGATCTCGGTCCTAGGTTAGCGATCATAGCCACGTCCTAGTCTCAATAACATTCATGCCACTCTTAGTTGATAAACAATTGTTAAACAATTTTAGTGAATTACAATTATTTTTGTTAACAGTCTTGGAGTTAAGACACACCGGGTTTGCCGAAGGCAATCGCCGGCGGCAGTGCGATGGGTTTTCTCTTAGTTCCATCCTTATTTGAATATTCATTTTCATGCTTTCCATTATACAAATCATTACCACATCATAACATGCATTTTCCAATGCAACAATTCATTCACAAATTCAATTTATGAAGTTTAAGTATATATACATAAAATCCCATTGCTCGTCAATGTTGGTTATTTCCTTGACTATTCAATTCACATTTCTCACAGTTCCGTTTGATGAATCCGCCCTTATTATCATTAGGTAGTAGTAGCACATTTAACAATTGGAGTCTCCCATCATGACGGATGTCGTTTGGCGATTTTCCCAGGCATGTGGTATCAATTATTCGGTCTCCGTGTGACGGATGCCGTTTGAGTGCACCTCGACATGTGAAGTATCCGAGGTGAGCGGGAGAAGAGAGGGAAAATGCAGCACACCATCATAGCGGATCAAAGTTGGTACATCACCACCAAGTAAAGACATTTCTTCAATATTGCACTTATGCTATCAGGCAGATATACCCAATTGGTGCGCATCCATGATGGGACATTAGACGATTTAAATTGCCTGGCGTGGATCGTTTGGTGCATCCCGTCAGTGGTTCGTCAATTATATCATTCATTACATTTCGGCCAGTTCCGTTTGATGAATCACCGTCTTTATCATCATTCAAAAATTGATTTTTCAATATCACATTTCAATTCCATATTCACTTCGTGTATCTTTCAAGATATACTTTCGATCATGTACTTATTTCGCCATATATTCATGTACTCATTTCACCAGATTACTTAGTAAACTACCAAAATACTTGTTAAGAATAGAGTCGAGGAGAACAAACGGAAAATTTGTGAATCTATAGCTTCCTTCTCTTCGATCTCGGTCCTAGGTTAGAGCGTCATCACCCGTCCTAGTCAATAACATTCTTCCACTCTTAGTGGATAAACAATTGTTAAACATTTTGGTGATTTCATTATTTTGTTGCAGTCTTGGGTTAAGACACTAAGTTTGCCCAGGGCGATTGGCCAGGCGGCAGTCACGATGCGTTTTTCTCTTGGTTCCATCCTTGTTTAGAGACCCCCTCCATTATTCATTCTTTAGGGTTCCTAGACATTGTGGTATCACGAATCTGGGACAACGGTGCAAAACATGTCAAAGCGGAATTTCTTTGGAACAAGCATCACGGGTACCCTTTGGCTGTGCAGTGCAGGTTATCCCATGCCGGTCGATTTTGGTACAGGTTTGGTACGTACCCGGTCTGGTCCATCCTGTGCCGGTACAACTCAGCCTGTGCTGGTACACCCTCACGGGTTTGCCCAATGCGAGGATGCATTTCTCACTCATGCTGTCTATAATCTTCTCCAATTCATCATATCAAAAATCCACCATGGAATCTACCCAAAAACAACTCCAAAAGTGGTTTAGACTCAATAAAAATCCATTTTCCTCAAGTTAGGGCTTTTCACCTAAAATCCAAATCAAAAGAATGAGGTTAGGGTTTTGATTTATTACCTTGAACCTCTTCAAATCTCTTCTTGTATGTTGCTTGGTCTCTTAGGAGCAAGAAATGAGAAGCAAAGCCAACCCAAGCCACTCCTCCTTGCAAACCCTAGATTTTCTCCCTTTTCTCCTCTCCTCTTCCTCAAAAATGAGATTTGCTCTTCAAATGGGCCCTAAGACCACATTATTGGTCTTTATAAACCCACTAAAGTGTAAGGCCTTGTTTGGCCTACAAACTTTTTATCATTTCTCATTTTTTTATCTTTTTGGTCTGAAATCATTTATTCTCTTTAAGCCATGTTTGGCTCAAAACCCATTATTTCATTTAGGTCTCCTATTCTTTCACTTGGCCCATTCATTTATCATAATTTCACCTAGACATTTATTCTTCTCTTGATTGATCCTTAGGTCCCCAATTTTACAAATTTTCACATTTGCCCTTTTTCACTTGGGTTATTTCCGAGTTCAATCAATTTCTCAATTTAGCATATAATATTCAATTATATGCTCACACTTTAAATTTACATTTCATAATTTATCAATTTATCAAATTACCCGGAAAAGCCCAAGTTTGACTTAATTCATACTCATAATATATAATAAAATTATTATAAAAATTCTAGGGTATTTTTGGGGCGTTACATAGGTGATCCTCACCGGCCCCTAGAAAATCACACACATCACATTTAGTAAAGTAGCACTACTCACACTTAACGAATATCGTTTCGCCAAGGCAGCGAGGTACAATACGTTTTTCACTTAGTTTCATTCTTATTTGAACCCCCATTAGTCATTTATTAGGATTCCTAAACAATCGGGGTACAAAAACTAGACTTTCGGAACAACAATCCAAAAATTTGCTTGCTATGAACAGTATGCGACGTAGGCTTTTTCCGTGGCATAGCTTTGCTACGCCTCGGCGTACCTGAGGGGTGCCATTTTGGCACCTCGGCCTCACCGCGGCGAGGCATCCCACGCCCTGGCTATTTTTAGGATTTCTTCCAAAAATCCTCAAAATCCCAAAACAAATCATGGGAATCACTCCTAATAACATCCTAATATCATCCTAAACCAACCACGAGCAAAATCCATTTGATGGATTGAGTTTTCTAACCGTATCATCAAAGAAATTCTAGGGTTTTGGTTCTTACCTTAAATCATCGCACTTGAAGCCCTAGCCTTTTCCATCTTCCTCCTTGCAAGATCTTGCATAAACATGGAGAGATTTCACACCCAATCTCCAAAGCTTATTTCCAAAACCCTAGCTTTTCTCTCTCCTCCTCCTATCACAACGTTTTTAGCAAAATGCACAAATGTGCTCTTCTAAATACATTTGGTCTTATTTCTCCTTTTAGGTGTAAGACCATGTTTGGCTTACACACAAATTCCATTTCTCATTTTCTCCTTTTTAGTCTTCTTTACTTTTTAATTTATCATTTAATTCCCTTTAGCATTTAAGCTTATTCTATTCTTAACCCTTAGGTCCTCATTTTACCAATTCCAAATTTACCCTTTCCACACTTGGGTTTATTTCCGAGTCTAATCAATTTCTCATTTTAGCATATAACATTTAATCAGATGCTCACATATTCATTTCCCATTTCACAATTTCACAATTTATCAGTTTTCTCGGAAAAACCCAAGTTTGGCTCAATTCATACCCGGAATACATTAAAAAATATTATTATAAAAATTCTAGGGTATTTTTGGGTCGTTACACAGTAGGCTTAGAGCCACAATCTGGTCTTTTGAAAGTGCCAACAGGCAGAAGCCACAGTCTAGCCTTTTGAAATTACCATCATGCTCTGAGCCATAACATAGTCTTTTGAAAGTGCCAGGAGAGTTAGAGCCATAGTCTTGTCTTTTCGAAGTGCCAGCAGGCTTTGGGCCACAGTTTGGTCTTTTGAAAGTGGAAACATACATAGAGCCACAGTCTAGACTTTTAAAAGTTCCAGCAAGCTTGGAGACACACTTTGGTCTTTTGAAAGTGCTAGAAGGCTTAGAGCCACAGTCTTTTCTTTTGAAAATGTCAGCAGGCTTAGAACCACAATTTGGTCTTTTTAAAGTGCCAATAGACTTAGAGGCATAGTCTGGTCTTTTGAAAGTGCAAGCGGGCTTAGAGCCACTGTCTAGTATTTTTAAAGTTCCAATAGGCTTAGGGCAATAGTCTGATCTTTTGAAAGTGCCAGTAGGCTTATAGCCACTGTCTGGTATTTTGAAAGTTCTAGTAGGCTTAGAGCCATAATTTGGTCTTTTGAAAGTGCCAACAGGCTTATAGCGATAGTTTGGTCTTTTGAAAATCCCAACAGGCTTAGAGCCACAATATAGTCTATTGAAAGTGCCAACGAGCTTAAAGCCACAGTCTGGTCTTTTGCAAGTGCCAATAGACTTAGAGACACATTCTTTTCTTTTAAAGGTTCCAATAGGCGGGAAGCCATGGTCTGGTCTTTTTAAAGTTCCAAAAGGCTTAGAGCCATAGTCTTGTCTCTTAAAAATGCCAGCAGGCTTGTTACCATAGTCTGGTCTTGCTAATGTTTCTACAGGGTTAGAGCCATAATTTGGCCTTTTGAAAGTGCTAACAGGCTTAGAGCCACAGTATAGTCATTTGGAAGTGTCAGTAAGTTTAGAGCCACAGTCTGGTGTTTTGAAGTGGTAGCAGGCATTGAGCCACAAGTTGCTCTTTTGAAAGTGCCAGGAGGCTTAGAGCCTCGATTTGGTCTTTTCAAATTGCTTGTAGGTGTAGAGCTAAAGTCTGGTCTTTTGAAAGTGCTAGCAGGCTTAGAGCGAAAGTATGATCTTTTTAAAGTGCCAGTAGGCTTAGAGCCACAGTCTAGTATTTTTAAAATGCAAGCAAGCTTGAGCCACAGTCTGGTCTTTTGGAAGTGCCAGCAAGTGGGAAGCCATGGTCTGATCTTTTAAAAGAGCCAGAAGGCTTAGAACCAAAGTCTGGTCCTTCTAAAGGGCCAGAAGGCTTAGAGTCACAATCCCCGGTCTTTCAAGTGCCAGCAACTCGCTTAGAGCCCTGGGTTTGGTCATTGAAAGTGCGGTAAGCTTAGGCGCAATCACGGTATTTTCAAAGTGCAAAATAGTGAGAGCCCGGAGTATGAGTATTTTAGAGGTTCCCGTGACGGGAGCCAGGCTAGGTCTTTTCACGGTGCCAGCGACAGAGCCACATTACAGTGCGAAGTCTTGACGACGGGAAGCCATTGTGCAGGTCTTTGAAAGTACGGGAGGCTTAGAGCCTTGACAATTTGAGGTATTTTTTGAATGCGGCGGGCGAGGAAGCCATGAGTGGTCTTTTAGAAAGTACCAAGAGGCTTAAATGATCACAGTCTTTTGCTTGATGTCGACAGGGTTATAACTATAGTCTGGTCTTTTGAAAGTGCGAGCACGCTTAGAGCCACAGTTTGGTCTTTTGAAAGTGCCAGCAGGCTTCGAGCCACAGTCTTTTCTTTTGAAAGTGTCAGAAGACTTATAACCACTATCTAGTCTTTTGAAAGTGCTAGTAGGATTAGAGCCACAGTCTGGTCTTTTGAAATTTCAAGCAGGCTTAGAGCAACAATTTGGTCTTTTGAAATTGGCAATGGGCTAAGTGTAACACCCCAAAATATACCATAACAGTTTTATAACATATTTAGGGTATAGAATAAGTTAAAATTGTATTCGTACGAAAAAAAATGACATTTTTATGAAAAAGGGCAAAACGGTAATTTTGCCACTTTGGAAAAGCCTAGAAAATTCTCTAGATCTCGGATGGCCGAAGCAAATGCTGTGTTCGTTGTCTCGAAATCTAGCTACTGCACATCAAATTTCGTTAAATTAGGGGCAGTGGAATATTTTATGAATTTCTAGGCAACCGAACAGAGTGAAACTGGCAGGTTGAAAAATCTCAGAAAATAGTAAATATGTAAAGAATATTCAATTATGATAAAAAAATTGAAAGCCCAGGAATGAAATGATTTGTTTGGCCCCAGAAAGCAGACAAAAAGTGAAGGAAAGGGACATGTATGTCACTTAAATAAATAAAATAAAATAAAATAAATAAAATAAAAGATAAAAATAAAAATGTTTGTCTCAGACAGACGGTGAGAAGAGCCGACCGTTAGTTTTTTTTTTTCCATTTCTCTAGCTTCTCTTTTGATATATGGAAATCGGTAGTAGTTTTGTCGGGTAAAGAAAGCAAAGTGCTCTACTTGACAAGAGTACACGTGATCATAAAAGCGAGGATTTTCTTTGGCAAGATTTTAATTAAATATTTGGAAAATCCTAATTTTCAGTATTTCTCGAGATCTACGACTTCGACGATCGGAATTGTTCGGACGATGAATAAGTGATCACGCATCATATTCACAGCGTGGTCTCAAAATGTAGGTTTAGTGGCTCAGTGAGGTATCAAATTCACTTACTTGGAATAAAAAGTCATGTATAATGATAGGTTGTTTCGGGGCTGGAGGAATAGGCGGTGTGATTTAGTCTCAAAATTTTGTGGTGAATATTAGAATTTTGGAATTGGATTCTGAGCGGAGTCCAGTCTATATTGAAGGATATAAATTAGATAAAAGGAATAGAATATATATATGAATATATAAGATGATATGAATAGATGAATGAAATATGAATATAGGAATATATGAAATGAATATATGATAGAAATACATGAGATTAGGAAATTATACGATTAAACAACATGCTAGGAAATGCACAAATGATAGGAAAATAGTTACATGTATAGTAAAAAATTATAGAATCTGATGAATTGAAGTTAAAAGATATATATGAAAAAGATACGATAGTTTGATAGAGTACGCTGAAGATATAAGTTAGATATAAGATATTATAGTAGATGACGAGAGAGATATGATCCGATAGGTTATATGCAAATGTTATATGCTAATATATGAGATGAATATATATGATAGAACATGATATGAATACAAGAGTGAATAGATGGAATATGAATAGCTAAAACATGAACGAAATACGATATAGAATAGACATATATGAAATGATATACATGTATTGTAAAGAAAGAAATATGAGAATAGTGATATGAAGCTACAAATATGAGAACGGATTCAAATTAAAGTAATCATAGTAATATCACATATGATTACCGGATAACAATACTTATTCGGGAATATGAGATATGTACTGAACATAAAATACACATGGATTATGCCTTGGAACTGGTGAGAGGGGATAGATAGGCATGCCTATAGGGACACGATTCGCTGCGGCATACGGTTTATAGATATCGAGGCGCAGATTTGGGTCGATGACATGAATCGTTTGGATCATTATACGGCCCGTTTGGGTCACATAGTACATGGCGCGGTCAGCATCTCGTACGGTGATGATGCAGCCGGGTATATACGAGATAGAGATCAGCATGCAAATACGGTGATAGTACCTTCGATGTACACTCTGATTATTTCATTATCCCTTCTAAGGTATTTGCGAGACATGAAACCTAAAAATGACATGTATAGAATATCGACATGATATGAGAAGCATAACCTTTGCTATGCGATGAAAGTATAAACTTGATTACAAGAATAAGAAGAAAGTACAAGATGATAGTATATGAAAAGTCTGATTACATGAAAAGCATATGAAAAAATACAGTATATAAAGCAGTATATAGATATCATATGAAAGTATAGTATATGTGATATGATGAGCTTGAAGTCATCTATTTTAGTCATTTGCCTTAATTTTCATATCAAAAGAGACAATTACTTCTGAAATATGAAGAAACTCACCCGTCACATTATTACTTGAGTAAAATGGAAGAAAGAAGAATGATAGAAAAATCCCGATAATAAGTGCGAAAGGGAAAAGTGCGGTCGAATGGCGGAAGAAACACCTTTAAGCTATGAGGTTTGGGTGGTATTTCTTGGAACTCAAGCTGATGTCGCGACATGAGATCGAAGTCGCGACACAAGACCTGCTTAGTTGAAGGTTGAAGCTCCTTAAGGTGAGGTCGCGACAAGATATCGATGTCGTGACATCAGGAACGACCAGATCAATGATGCAGAGCCATAAAGAGATGTCGCGACAAGATGATGTCGCGACAACATATGATGACCGAGTTAGGCATACGGTTCTTTAAGATGATGTCGCGACGAGAGATTGATGTCGCGACATCCGAGGGCCACAAGTTAAGCGCAAATGACTTAAGTTGATGTCGCGGCGTTGGATCGAGGTGTGACATCGAGAACTACTTTCGGTGAGTTGCAGGCCGCCAAGAGATGTCGCGACAAGATATTCTTTATCGCGACAACATATGGCGTCGATTGAAGGCTATGGATGACTGGCGAAATTAGCGTGAGAGATGCTCGGCGGTCGGCATCGAGAAGAACAGTGAAACACGCGAGGCGTGAAGATGTCGCGACAAGATGTGATGTCGCGACATCAAGAATATTAAATCAAGCTTACATAGAGTAAGTTGATGTCGCGGCGTGAGATTGATGTCGCGACGCCCGATGATATCACGACAAAGGCGGAAAGTCGCGACTTGAAGCGATGAATTGGGCCAAACCATTTTGTGTGGCTACGGTGATTGAAGGCCCAATTGAGAACCTATAAATACGCAGCTATCAGCTCATTAAGCGACTTAGCTACGGGCGAGTCTGGATGGCTGAAAATATTTTCTTATTTTTCTTTTATTTTCTTTTATTTTTCTTTATTTTTCATTTCCGTCGTTTTAGAGCAGATGATGCTCTCGTATTTTATTTTCTTGTAATTTCTGAATCTGGATGTTATCGTTTGAGCTGAAGCTGAATGCGGATTTCAATTTCTTTTCAAATTACTACCTGGAATGTTTGGAAGTTCGAATAATTTACGGTCGATTGTTTCAATTTCAAATTGCGGAGTTATTCTTATGATCGAATGTTGTATCGTGTAATTCGATGGTGAGGAATCAAACTGCATTAAGTGAAGCGTTATAGTCAGTTATCTTTCACGTAGTCGTTCCGGCTGACTTATTGTTCGATTAATGAATTTATACGGTTTTGGGTTTATTGTCTTGGGATGCGAGATATCGGTTCTTATACCGTTAAGATTTCTGCGTCGTGCTGCGATTTCAAGGAGGTCCTCTGGTGACAGGGAGGGCGTTCTTGAGGAGTAATGTACATTTCTTTGAAGGTATGCTAACTTTGCTATTAGGGATCTTTTGAGCTTTGTAAGTTCACTTAGATAAATCCTCTTCTCACTTGAAATAAAACGAGTTGAATGAGTTATCTATTTAAACAAACAAAAGAGTTCACCTCAATTCGGATAGTAGGCTAATCCAGTGTTAGGCTGTGATCTAATCGAGAAGGTTGATCTATTCCTAATTTGAGGAATAATCACGGAAGTTGTATATCCTTGCTTGACATAACTTGGGAGCTAAGGTTTCTGAGTCCATAAAATGGGTATGAAGTATTGCAAAGAAAAATACCCATATTAAAGGAAGTCCCTTTTAAAAGTAGTTATCTAATTCCTGTATTCGAAGAATCGGGTCATAGAATTAGATGATGAAATGTGTGAAGTGTGGAGAGATCGGTGCCACAGCGCCTTGGGCGAGATTTTGGAACTTGAGATAATCAAGAAATTTTATCGAGAATTAACTACGAGGAATCGATAGTTCACTATAAGCTGTTTCTATTGATGTCTTACGAGGATAACTATTCGATATTCATTTCTTTGTGAGAAATTAACTATTCTTTATTCTTTATTTTCCGATTATGTTGGATGGTTCGATTATTTTCCTTTTGTTAGTTTAATTTTCCAGCACCTTAATGCTGAATCACACTATCATTTTGTGGTCCAAATAGTATGGAATTAGTGTCGGGGTAGTTGATTTAAAATTCTTGCATCTCGTGTGGGATCGATATACGGACTTAAATCCATTTATTACTTGTCGACTGTGCACTTGAGAATATCGAGACGAAACCAAACTTTGAAATGATTTACTCTAAGAGATTGGTGGTTTATATATAGTATAATGTTAACAAGTTTTATTAAGCGCGGGTTCTTGAAGGATTAGACAATAGTCCTTTATTAATGTGACATAAATACTGTATGTGTGTTTTGGTTCGGTTAACCAAGGTTTGTAGTGCCATTCTTAGGGATTAGACAATAGTCCTTTGGTAATAGTGACATAAATTTGTATGTATGCTGGTTCGGTTAACAAGTTTTTGTAAGTGCCAGTTCTTAGAGAGTTCGAAGAATTTTGTAATCAATATTCGGATGAAAGAAAGAAATACTAATTTGGACATTTTTAAAGAAAAAGAACAAAAATAAGCGTTCAATGATGACTCAGTGCCATGACCTTTAACAACCCATATTGAATATATTTTATGATTTGATAATCCTATTAATGGGGTATGTTTTGCTTTGAAAAACTTTGATGCATAGGCTTGAAACAAATACGATTCAGTGACACGGGAAATAGAAGGGCTAGCTGAAGCTTGAAAGACTAGAAGGCGAAAACTTCGACCATGGCAGATGAAAGGCAGTTAGGTTGAAATACATATAGAAGAAGCTGAAGGCCTCCAGTCAACGTACAATGGAGGATTTACGGAGACCAATTATCACGGGAAGAATACTCCAACGATCGGGCGGCTGCATTAGATGCTAAAAATTTTGAATTAAAGCCGTGCTTTGATTCTGATGGTCCAGCGACATCGGGTTCTTGGTCATCCCCGAAGATCCAAACGAGCTGGGAAGATTCCTCGGGATGGCCAATCTTTGTTAAGGTGAATGGGGTGAGACCAGAGAAGTCGCCAAAGCGCACCTATTCCCCATTCTCTCTCACAGAATCTATTGGTACATGGTATGAATCTTTACCATATGGTTGTTCGATGCATGGAGGAATTATTGAACTATCCAGATGAGTTCTTTCTGACCTAACCATAGAAAGAAGGAGGAGATCATGGTGTTCGGCGGGTGGCTGTATGTGCTTGGAAAGATTCAAGCGGTTGTGAAGATGTCGATGCATGGGATAGATCACGAAGACTCGGATGGACATTGTATATCATGCCATGAATGATATATCAAAAGGGATCATTGATGCTTCATGTTTGTGGAGCATTCAAAGCGAAAAAGTCTTTGAAGAGGCAAAAGAGTGATTGAAGATACGGCTAAATATAACATAGAAAACTCTGGGCTTTCAAGAGGAAAGCAATGGAGGAGAGGATCATGGGTGAGCAAGATGACAGCCATGGAGGCGAGTTGGATGCCATTATGCACGGAGTTAGACAAGCAGAAGAAAAGACACACACCGCTCATGAAATAGGAGCAATTGAAAGGGAGTTAATGAAAGTCTTTGAAAAGAGTAAGCCCGAAGGACTTATTGATGATGCTGAAGGGTTAATTATTTAGGTGGGCGAGCTTACCATTTCAAACCAATCCTAACCTTCTAGCACATTATCACCCAGCCCTCGGGAACCATAGGAACTTCGTATGGTGGAGGGGCTTCTCAAGGCCCAAGGCGGGGACGAGGGCCCTCATCAAAGTGTCGAGCGGCCGCGAGGTTCAGCGTGACGGCCCAGCGAAGAAATGAGCACGAGAAGCAGATATCGAAATTCGGAAGGGCCCGAATCTTTTGAGGAACAGATGCTGCAGTTTATGGGGGATAATAAGAAGCTGTTGAACCTCCATGAACAAAAGTTTGGAGAATTAGGCATTTGCTACCAGTTCTCCAAATTTTCAGAGCACTCTGAATCGTCCACTGAACACGGAACCTTATAGTAAGGAATGGTGGCCCAACCTGCAAAGCGAAGGAAGATGCCTTCCCAAGTGACACAAGGAAGAACCCTGAGGCGCATGGGTACGTGCGGTGAGGAGTGGAAGGAGTTAGAAGAGAAAGAAAGAAAAGGTGGCGACAACAAGAGTAGCAAGACCGAGAAAGGGAAGAGACGGAATGACAAAAGGAGTAGAAAGAAGAACATCCGAGGAACAAAGCACAACGGTCCATTTCCACAAGGCTACACGAAATCAAAGATGGAGACGAGTTTGCAAGGTTCTTGAAAACTTTCAAGAAGAAATTTGGAGATCAGTATGCCTTTTCTTGAAGTGGTGACTCGAGATGCCACTTTATCTGAAAATTTACGAAGGACATGCGACGAGAAAGAAAAATAGTAGAAGAAGGAATAGTGAATCTCACTTTGCCACTTGCGGTGCGATGTCAGAAAAGGAACTACCAATAAAGATGAAAGGACCCGGGAAGTTTCTGATTCAGTATTTGGAGGAATGGAATTCCATGAAGCTATGTGACTCGAGGCTATATCGATCGATGCCTCTTTACTGTTGCCAAGAAATTAAGTTTGGAGCTTATTCCTGGCTGTTACTCTTCAAATGACGAGACAGTCGATGGTAAAGAAACTGAAGGGGTCATTGAAGATGTGTTGGTCACTTTGTTGGGAAGTTTGTATTCGGTAGACTTCATCGTGACATGGAAGAAGATTCACAAGTACCCTACTATTAGGAAGGCCATTCCTAGCTCTTGGAAGCGACCTTGGTGACATGCAAAAGGAGTTCTCATCTTAAGGGTTGGAGAAGAAAGGCTGCGTGTTTGCTTGATTAAAAAGTATGCAAAATATAGACAGGGAAAAGGAAGGCTACAATGTAGCTGATTTTATCTCTATTTCCAACTCTGATGTTAACAATGATTGTAACACTCCAATTTTTATCAATGAAAAGGAGATGAATTCCCAGTATACTGAAGATGTCTGTGAATTTCCATGTGGAGTTCTCATGCTATAGAAGCGTGTTGACTTGAAGCAAAGCAGAAAAGAATAAATGGGGAAGATAATTGAAAAAGAAATTAAATCCAAGAGACAGTCTGAGAAGGTTTAGTTTTGAAGAGTTGCCATGTCATTTTAAAGTATGCCTACTTAGAATTGCAGAAAAGAAAAAAACCGGTGATTATTTCGGCCAAATTAAGTGAGAATGAGGAATAAAGGTGCTTTGGAATATTAAAGGAAGCATAAGGAATCGCTAGCTTGGTCCATTGAAGAGAATTTGAAGAATTGTATCGATCATCAATTTGCATGCATAAGATTCTGCTAGAGACTTCAAAACCATGCATTAGAACACCGGAAATTTGAATCCAGTGATGAAGGAAGTAGTCGGGAAGGAGGTGCTCAAATTGTTTAAATCTTGGTTTTATCTATGCTATCTCGAAACCGATCCTTGGGTGAGCCAGTTCATGTGGTTCCGAAAGAAAGGGGTTTACTATGATCGAAATAAGAAAAAATGGGTGATTCCAACAAGAGCAGTGAGGATGGAGGGTATGTATTGATTACGAGGAAGTTGAATCTGACAGCCGAGAAAGATCATTTTCCTTTGCACTTTCGTTGAAGTCGGATGTTGGATAGGTTAGCGAGACACCCTCACTTTTGTTTTTGGATGAATTTTCGAGGATATAATCAGATTGCTATTGCACGGAGGATCGAAGACCACGTTCATGCCCTTATGGTACCTTTGCATTCGGAAGGATGCCGTTTGGGTTATGTAATGCTCGGCTTCATTCGGAGGTGCATGATGTCTATATTCTCAGATTTTGGTTGAAGAAGTGATGGAAATTTTCATGGATGATTTCTTGTGTATGGATCCGGCTTTGATCATGTTTTAAACAATATGAAGCTTGATGCTTCAAAGATGCAAGAATAACTGACTAGCGAATTGGGAAAAATGCCATTTTTATGATGCTTGAAGGTATTGTTCTTGAATATAAAATTTACGCTATTGGACTAGAAGTTGACCAGTCAAAGTATCCATCATCCAAGACTCTTTACCACCTACCACGGTAAAAGGAGTAAGAAGTTTCTTGGGGCGTCTTTGGATTTCTGGAGGTCATCAAAGACTTTTCAAAAATAGCGGGACCACTATCGGATTCTTTGGAAAGGATACAAGGGTTTAATTTCGATGACTCACAGGATGCTTTCGATGAAATCAAGATCAGATTGATGCAGAGGCACCTATAATGGCTCTTTGCTTGAATGGAATCGAGGATTTGAAATAATGTGTGATGCAGTGATTTTGCTATAGGGCTATGTTGGGGCAAAGAAAGAAAGTATTGGGGCCATATACTATGCTAGTAAGACCTTCAATGAAGCTAAGAGAACTACTCAACAACTGAAAAGGAGATGCTAGCCATAGTATTTGCTTGTGAAAAATTTGAGCTTGATACATTTTAGGATCCCGTGGTAATTCCTGCTGATCATGCGGCAATCAGTACTGATGTCGAAAAAGGAAGCTAAGCCTTGAGATTGATAAGATTAGGTGTTCTTTGTTGCAAGAGTTGATTTGGAAATAAAGGACAAAAGGGATGTGACAATGTGATGGCCGACCCTTGTCAAGAGTGAAAAAGCCCCGGTGATGAAGAAATGTACGAGTTAACGAAGAACTTCGGATGAGCAACTATTCAAGGTTTCTTCCAGCTTCCATGGGTATGCGTGTGTGAATTATCGGCTTGTGGAATGTGCCTTAGGAACTCGGCTCTGAAACGAAGAAACTTCGGAAATGACAACGGATATTATAATATTTAGGATGACCCACTATTATTGAGAGGTCTTGACATGATAATAAGAAGATGTGTGCGGAGGTGAACAAGGCCATTTTAAATGAATGCCATGCATCACCATATAGGGGACATTTTACGGAGAAAGAACAGCTCACAAGATACTTAATCAGGGTTTTTATTGGCCTTATCTTCGGAGAGATTGTGCGAGTGGGTGAAAATTGTGTGATAGATGCGAAAAGTTGAAATATCGGCACAGGGAATGAAATGCCCCTAAAGGTATTATGGTGATACAAATTTTTTGATGTTTGGGGAATAGATTTTATGGGACCTTTCCCACCATCATTTGAAACCTGCCATCTGCAGCGGTAGATTCACGTCTCGAATGGGTGGAAGCGTGCTTTGTCAAGGAATGATGCTATCACGGTTTTGAGTTTCTTGCAAAAGAATATTTTAGGCGGAGTTTGGAACCCCGGAGACCATCATTAGTGATGGGGAGCCCATTTGCAAACAAAATATTTGCAAAACTCATGGCGGAGTATGGGATCAAGCATGTAATGAGCTTAGCCCTATCATCCCCAGACCAATGGACAAGCGAAATTTCCAACGGGGAGATCAAAAGAATACTTGAAAGGCGCATGAACTCAAGCGGGAAGGATTGGTCTTCCAAACTTGATGATGCACTTTGGGCTTCTGAGTGCGCACAAAACCCCCATTGGAATGTCCCATCTGAGAGTTGTTTTGGCAAACCATGTCATCTACCTCTTGAATTAGAATACAAAGCAATGTGGGCCATCAGTTAAACTTCGATTTTAAATTTAACGAGGAAGAAAGATTGCTCAAGCTATGCGAATTGGAAGAGCGAAATGAAGCCTATATGATAATGCTAGAATATACAAAGACAAGACAAAGAAATGGCATGATCGGAAAATCCACGGGGAAGAGTTCGAACGAGGAGCAGGTCTTTGCTTTTTAATTCTAGGCTTGAAGTTGTTTCAGGAAATTAAAATCAATTGGAGAGGGAGCCATACACGGTGGTATCAAGTACTACATTTGGAGGCATTAGCAACGAGGCGATATTAGGGGAAGAATTCAAGGTCAATGGACAAAGGTTAAGCATTATCTCAGCGGGGAAGGAAGAGTGAAGAACTCCAGTTGGTTCTTGAGGGAAAAAGAAGAAGAACCACAGCGACAAGTCGACTAGGACTCAAAGCGAAGCGATAATGGGAGGAAACCCATGAGGATTTAAAATTCTGAATTTAAATTTTGATATTTCTTTTCTTTTAGTTCTTGAAATTAAGAGTCAGATTTGTTTTCTAGAAGGATAGATTTGAATTTTTAGAAATAGATTGTAATTTAATTAGAGATTTTTCTTGAATATTGCGGTGATCTTACGACGGGTTAAAAGACATGAATAGCAAGGCAACTACGGGAGTAATTCCGGCAACTTGCGGAGAAGTCGCGACATGAGAAAAGGGGGTAACTTTCTCCTGGCTTGATTACGTAGATATATTTGAATTAATTTGTTAAATCTTTGCTTAAAATATGCACGAAGAGATGTCACAGCGGGTTAGGAGCAAATAAGAGAATTCAAAGTTTTGAAATCATTGAATTAAGGGCTTAGTCCGCAGCGGCAAGGTTATGTCGCGACAAATCTGTTGTCCTACAAAACATTGATGTCGTGACTAGTTTGGAAAGAGCAATTAGTGAGTATGGAGGAGGGAGATACATGTCAGCGACACGCGGTGATGTCGCGGCGGTGAATTAAGTTTCAAAGAAGGATTGTCGCCCACATCAAGAACAAATCTGGAGAACCACATGTTATCGCGACATATTAGGTAGGTCGCGACACTGAAGCGACAACTGCCAACCTCCTTCAAAAGCCCTAGAGATTAATGACCTGAATAAAAGAGCGCGGAGTGAAATTCGCGGCTGATTCTTAATTGAAGCGTGGGTAGCCTAAACATTGATTGAATTGCAACGAGTTGGAAACTATTTCCTTCCTCCAGCCCACACCAACCATTCACCTTAGTCCTCCTCCTGAATCTCAACCTCCGAAAACCTAGCATTCCAAACTTTTCTGAAGAAGCTTTCCTCTTGTCTCTAGATGTTGAAATTCCTGCGGTCCCTAATCTAGGCGAAGTTATGGGGAACACGAACAATCGAGGAAGAAGAAAAGAAAGAAAAACTTGCCAAGGAGAACAGGTTAGATGAGATTCGTCGGGAAGAGCAAGCGGGAGAGATGCCATCAAAACACCGGAAGCCGGCCAAGCTTCTTGGAATGAGGCGAGAAAGGGAGAAAAGGGAAGAGGAGAGAAGAAGAAGAAGTAGAGATTTCGTATCCAGGTAAACATTCCCGAGTGGAAAGTACTATGCTAACAAGGTTTTGTTACGAGAGAGGAGATTCAAAACCTGACTCCTTTGAGGAGATGATAGACGAGGATGGGAGAGTCTCTGCGCTTTTGAAAATCAGGGTATACAGCGGTGAGAGAGTTTTATTCCAATATGGTAGGAAGGAAGGATGGGGCTGTTTTGTTAGAGATGCAGGTCTCATCTGAAGCCAAGGCCATCAGCAGGCCTATGTCGGGATGACAATACACAAGCAAACCCAATTCAAGAAAATTTTGGAAAAACCAACTTTAGAAAGACGTTTTGAGAAGTTCACCGATGGAAGGGGACAAGAGGACCAAGGAGAAGGAAAGCCAAGAACTCGTCAGGGAAGCCTCACTCGAGGAAGCGAAGGTGGCGGTTTACTTCTCAAGGCCTGCTTTGGTTCCAACAAAACATTTGGCGCACAAAGGAGAACAAGAAGTCATCATTGCATGCCATACTCAAGGGGTACAAGATCAATATAGGAGTTATCATAGAGAACTCTTATCATGTAGGTATCAGTGAAGGGAACAAAGAGGTTCCGCTTCTCATCCAAGAACAATAATAAATCTGCGTTTAAGGCCGTGAAAGGAAATTGGGAGTCAAGAAGAAGTCCCTGTGAGTTTCACCACTCCTTCCGGACAGAGTTAGCAAGGGGCCAAGAAATCGAGGAAAAAGGAGGCCGGGGGTAGAGAATGCAGGTGAAGCCCAAGTCAAGGACTGTAAAAGGAGACCCAAGAGGGCCACCGATCAAGGAGCAGAGCACCCAAAGGACATCACCCGACTACAATGATTACATGTTTGCGATAATGAAGGGCGGTGATGAAGACAGCCCAATAGACTTCTCCATCCCTCGCGCCTCCTGTACAAAATGTAAATTTCCAACACCTGAAAGCTCAAGAGGAGACAAGAGAACAACTCAATTTGAAGCTTCTCAATGCCATGCGTAGTGAGAATAGAGGAAAGAGAGAAGGATGGAACTTAAAACAGGAATTCGTAGAAGGAACGTGAAAAAGAATTGGAAAAGAAGAGACCAACAAAGTGGAAGAAGAGTTAAACAAAAGAAAGGGAGTATGAGGTGGAGATCCAAAGAAGAGAATATGGAAAGAAGAACCGAACGTAAAAGAGGAAATCGTATGGGAAAATGTTGAAGCAAAGCAAGGAGAAGAGTTCAAGAAAGAAAGTCGAAGGAAAGAGATCACGACTGCTATCGAAACTCAAACTGAGTCATGGTTTCGGCATCAAGCGCTTTGATCGTGACTCTAACTCCTA
This sequence comes from Tetrastigma voinierianum, assembly GCA_016808115.1. Classification (NCBI taxonomy): domain Eukaryota; kingdom Viridiplantae; phylum Streptophyta; class Magnoliopsida; order Vitales; family Vitaceae; genus Tetrastigma; species Tetrastigma voinierianum. Next base: position 197,034 of record JAEQBH010001334.1, on the reverse strand, counting down.
GCATTGTTAGAGAAAAGAGATAAAGAGCATGACACCAAATTCGGGGAGCAGATAAAGGGTTTCAAATTACTATACAAATCTCACAGAGGAGCCGGAAAACAAACCGAACGATGTAGAGACAAAGAATGAGACTGAATTTACAGCGTAAGAATGGTCGGAAATTTAGATTTGATTAACAACAATCTCATAAATTTAGAAGTGATAAATCGAAATGGAAAATACAATGGAATGGCTCGGGAAAAGCGCAGATGAGTCAACAAGAAGGTCGACCTCTAATGAGATTTTCATTGAATAACAAATGGAGAAGGAAACCAAGAAGAGAAAGCAAAGAAGAAAAATGAAAATCAATTTCCACTCATTTAGGGTATGACAGAACTGGACCTCCAACATTTTTGCTCCCGATCATTTCAAAAGAAAAAAATGTAATCTTCTCCCCGCTTAACTTCAAGACCATCCTTCTCCCATACTGTATCCAACAAATGCAAATGAATCCTAATAAAATGAAAATTTAAATTGAATTGTTGTGTACTATTTTACTTTGATTGTTCATACGTTATGATGTTTGTGGTTGCATGATTAGAAACGCAGTGAAATAGCCCTAATAAAAAATCAACGAGAGGACATTATCTTAATTGAATGTTGAAGTGCGAGGCAGAAGTAAGTCGAATGAGGAAAATTGGTGAATAAGGACAAATGCATATAGTTTAATTGAAACACAAGGTGCAAAAATTACTTATATTTAATCGATAAGTCCAGATTAGAGGAAGGTAATACACAGAGAACAAACATATTTTGAAGTCTGTGGTATTTGAACAAAGAAGTCATGAAACCCTGAATATCAATTAACTTAACTACTCATAAATAAAAATGAGTCAAGACATTCCTTATAGTTAGTCACACTCGCAAATCCAGATTCTAGAATCCTGTTACTATTGATTGCCGAAACTTGGGTGATACAACATTTGACAAGAAATGATGCAGCTATTCTGATAGTTCGGAAGCCATTCTAATTTATCCTCATTCAGGCGTCGATGCATATACAAGAGTTCCGTAAATTGAGCCAACAAGCCTATTTTTCAAAAAATAGACCAATGGAAACCCTAACTCATCCTATGACATCAATCCTTCAAGAAAAGAACCTATGATTACCCAGAATTCAAAGAGGAAGAAAGAAATGAAGTTCGGGGAGTATGGCATTTTTTTTTATGAACTAAAAAGGAATGAAAAGAAAAGGGCAAAGGAGCGTAAAATGCAAATGTAAAAGAAGGTTTAGGGATAAGTTTTATCTCGTGGCCTAACTCTCGAACAATTAAGTTCTCAGGTGTTTCAACACCCAAGACACTTAATGCCATCTCGGTATGGGTTACTAACCCAAAGTTCGCTAAGATGTTAGAAAGCCTAAAGCAAACATTGCACTATCCCTTAGTAGTAGCAAAACTAAGGAAATCTCTAGTGAAATTACAAGTGTGAAAGGGGGCATACAGCTCAATTGAAGAAATCAAAGAGATATCCCAAACATGAAGTTTGTGGGAGTTTATTAGAGAAACCATAACAAAGAAAGGGCGTATGAGAGAAAAAAAGGTCTGTGGTAATCTTAACCTAAAATTCCTTCCATCCTACCCCATTACCCATGCCTAACAATATAAGCCCAAAAGACCGATTGATCTCAAGGTCAGAATCATCTACATTAGTGAGATCATTATGAAAAACAAGCCTATGGAATTGTAAAGAAAGGAAAACAATCAAAAATTGTGAAGAACTTTAGGGAGTTAAATGACTCCAAAGAATAAAATGAGAAAGGAAAACACCATTATTCAACAGATCCAATGAGTATATTGTTTGTAAAACAATTTCAACATGTTAGTTTGCATAAGCATAAAGAGTAGACCAACCTTGAACTCGGACTTGAAGCTAGATGTACAGAAAATTTTGCATACCTCAGATTGCAATTAAATTGAATGACACCGTTGTAACAAATCACTTAAAATGTCCTTAAAATTATTTTGTTTCGAGGACAAACAATTTTTTCTTTTTCTTTGCTCGAGGACAAGAAACTTTAAGTTTTTGGGGAGTTTGATGAGCGAAGTCATCTATTTTACATTCCATTTTTCCGCTTAATTTTCATATCAAAAGAGACAATTACTTTGCAAATATGAAGAAACTCACCCATCCGTTATTAGCGTAAAATGGAAGAAAGAAGAAAATGCAAAAGAGAGAAAATACAAATAGAACAAGTGGAGGAAAAGTGCAAATGAACGGGCGTAACAAAACACCTGCGCTATGAGGCGTTTCCGACTGATGAAGCTGCCGGAACTCGCCGATGTCGCGATCGAGATCGGTCAGCACAAGACCTCGCCGCTTGAAGGTTGAAGCTCCTTGCTGCGAGGTCGCTGATAAGATATCGGAGTGTCGCGGACATCAGAACGACCAGATCAATGATGCAGCCATAAAGAGATGTCGACAAGATACCGATGTCGCGACAAATACGAGCGACCAGTCAAGCATACGGTTCTTTAAGATGATGTCACATAAGAGATTGATGTCGCCACATCCGCTATCACAAGTTGCAACCGCAATGACTTAAGTTGATGTCGACGCTGATCGAGGTCGCGGCATCGTGATCCCCGCCGCTGAAGGTCAGAGCCATAAAAGAGATGTCGCGACAAGATATTGCTGTCGCGACAACATGAGCGATCAGTTGAAGACCGCAGATGACTTGAGCTTATGTCGCACATATCGACGCCGCGCATCGGGAGAGAACAATTGAAACCTCGCAAGACGTGAGAAGATGTCGCGGATAAGATATTGATGTCGCGACATCAAGAATGACCAAATCTGCTTACATAGAGTGTTGATGTCGCGACGTGAGATTACGTTTCGCACACCTGATGATGTCACGACAAGGAAACTAAGTCGCGACTAATGTGCTGAATTGGGCCAAACCATTTTGAAAACCCAATAAAGAGTTACATCGGATTAGGCCTAATTGAGGAACCCTATAATGGTTTATCCAACTCATTAGCAAATACGCTACAGACGAGGTCCTATAGCTGAAAGTTTCATTTTCTTTATTTTTCTTTTTGTTTTCTTTTTATTTTTCTTAATTTTATTTCGTCGCTTTAGAGCATTATGCTCTCGATTTTTATTTTCGTTGTATTTTCCGACCGATGTTATCGCTTGAAATGGGTCGAATGCATTTCAATTTCTTTCCAAATTACTACCTCGAATGTTTGAAGTTCACAAATTCTGAATTCGATTGTTTCGCCTAAATTGCGCTTATTCTTATGATCGTGAGGAATGTTGTATCGTGTAATCAGCAATTGAGAATCCAACATTAAGTGAACGTTATAGTTAGAATTTATCTTTCCCAGAATGCTTCAGCAAATTGTTAATTTCGCTAATGAATTTACTGGTTTTGGGTTTATCACTGATCTGGGAATATCGCTCTTATACCCGTTAAGATTCGTTGGCCATTGCTCGATTTCATGGAGGTCCTCTGAGTGACACAGTGAAGACATTCTCGAGAGAATGTACATTTCTTTGAAGGTATACTAACTCACATAGGATCTGAGCTTTAAGTTCACTTAGATAAATCCTCTTCCTCACTTGAAATCAAGAACGAAAGCTGAATGAGTTATCTATTTAAACAAGCAAAGAGTTCACCCCATCTGATAGTGAGGCTAATCCCGTGTTAGCTGTGATCTAATCAAGAAAGGTCGATCTATTCTAATTTCGAGGAGGAGCAATCCGAAGTCATATCCTTGCTTTGACTGGAGCAACTGGGAGTATAAGGTTTACAATTCATAAAATGGGTATGAAGTATTGCAAAAGAAAAATACCCATATTAAGGAAGTCCCTTTTAAAAGTAGTTATCTAATTCCCTGTATTCGAGAGAATCAGGTCAAGTAAATTAGATGATGCAATGTGAAGTGTGGAGAGATCCACTGCACTACAACGCTCGGGATGTGATTTTGGAACTTGAGATAATCAAGAAATTTTTATCGACTAATCTACAATCGATAGTTCACTTATAACTGCTTTCGCTGATGTGTCTTCGAGGATAACTATTCAAGATTCATTTCTTTTATTAGAAATTAACTATCTCTTATTCTTTATTTTCCAAGATGTTGATGGTTCAAATATTTTCCTTTGTTCGTTTAATCTTCCAAAGACCTTAATGTCGGATCCTACTATCATTTTGTGGTCCAAATAGTATGGAAATCGAGTAATCGTGGTATGATTTAAAATTCTCGAGATCTCTCAGGATCGATATCTGACTTAAATCCATTTAGATACTTGTCGACTGCGGCACTTGCAGAATATCGTATCAAACCAAACTTTGAAAATGATTTACTCTAAGAGATTGCGGTTTATATAGTATAATGTTAACAAGTTTTATTGGCGCCAGCCACGGATTAGACAGTCCTTTACTAGTGTGACATAAATTTGTATGTGTAAGTGGTTCGGTTAACAAGTTTTATGGCGCCGTTGTCGGGATTAGGACACAATAGTCCTTCGTAATAGTGGACATAAATTCTGTATGTGTGTTTTGGTTCGGTTAACACAAAGATAAGATGAAAAAAGCACGAGATATGACTATCATATGAAAAGTATAATAGAAAACAAGAGTAAATGAATGACATGAATATAGGTATATGCAAATAGTACATGAACAGTACATGAATACAGTATATAGAAAGTACAAAGTATAGTACACGAAAATTATATGAACAAGTAAAGTACAGAAAGTAGAGAAAAGATAAATGTATATGAAAAGTATAGTATATGAAAACACATGAAACCATATATGAAAACATATGATAGTATATGATATGATAGTAAAAGTATAAGTCTTATACTCCTGCGGGAGATATGAAAGATGAGATAGAAATTAACGTAATACGAAAAATAAAGATATGATATGAAAGTACTGGGCTTTAAACCACAAGAAAGTACAGAAAATATAATAAAGCATAAAGTATATGATGTAACAAGAGCGTGACAAATGTATATGAAGTATAAGTGAATAGTACAGATGATAGTATATGAAAAGCAAGATAAAAGCATATAATATGAAAGTATAATGAGCAGTACAAGTATGAAAATAAAGAATGAATATAGCATGAGCGTGTAGCCACGCCACATGAAAGGAGACACGATATAGGTATGATAAGAAATTATATATGTATTAGTACATAGAATGGCCAAGTCATAGAACCGGGAAGATGAAAAAGACTAGAAACAGGTAAAAGACAGATAAAAGCATACAAAAGTACCGTATATGAAAAGTATAAGAATGTAGATAAAAGTACAGGACAGTATAAGATAGGTTATAGGAAAGTATCTGAGATATGAAAGTATAGATAGAAGATATGTCAAAGACATAGAACGATAAGCTATAGAATGAATATGATATATGCAAAGTATAGAAACAGGAATACATTAAAAGTATAAATAGAAGATATATCAAAGACACAGAATAATAAGTTATAGAATGAATATGGAATATGCAAAGTATAGAAACAGAAATACAGGAAAAGTATAGATAAGAGCTATGCCAAAGACATAGAACATGTAACGGAAAAGATTGATATGAAATAAAGAATGCAGATAAGTAATAAAAGTTATATGAATATGTATGGGATATATGAAATGTATATATAAGCTTTCTGTGACTACAATTACTGGTGGTTGTCCATATATGTTTTCCTACCTGCTGCAAAGCTTAGCACTCGGTTTTTAATTCGTAGGTACGTACAGAAGACAAGGATAGAGGACAGGACATCCCACATCAGCAGCACAGGCCATCTCAGAGATAGGTGCTCCCCGCACTATCTGCACCCTGATTTTATGCGTATAGTTTGTAATAATGAAATTGTAATAAGACAAGAAAGTGACTCTATTATACGCAGATAATATAATAAATACCACTACGATGGTGTTTTAGTGGTATATGTATATGATTTTTTTTTTATTACAAAAATTGTGTATCAGAATTGGGCCCATAACCCACAGGTATAAATTTTAGCTTTGAGAAGATCAGTATAAAGAGTCCTGGGCCCCGTAGTGACACTTCGCTTGACACTCCCATCGGGTGCCGAGTCAAGGCCACAATTTAGTGGTATCGAGCAAAGGCTTAAAGCAAGTTTCGCAACGGCCTAAACATAGATAAAGTATAAGATGCGATTCTAGATAGAGTATAAGATGCGAGGCTAGATAGAGTATATGATAGAAAAGATAGAAATGCAAGTATGATAGAAAAGTTTTCAGTCTCCTCGATGTGATGTCTGTGGTGTTGTATAGATGGATCGTCCTGAAGAAGCTGTTGAAAGTGTTAACCCCAAGGAACAAGGGTTACCAGCTTCTGATCCTTAGAAATGTGTAAGAAGTGAGAATCACGCTCCAGTTGAGCCAAATGAAAAGAAAGGACCTGACTTAGAACATGCAAATGACAGAGTATGAATTTCGAGGACGAAATTCTTAAAAAGGGGGGAGAGTCAGAACAATCTAAAATATATCATAACAGCTATAACATGCTTAGTATGAATAAGCAAAATTGTATTCGTGACGAAAAATGACATTTTGAGTGAAGTATACAAAACTGCACTTTGCCACTTTGGAAAGCCTGAAAATTCTCTAGATTCCTGATGATCTAAACCACTACTAAATCTGCCTCGTGAAATCTAGCTACCCTGTCGAATTTCGTTAAATTCCGAGACAGTCAGAATATTTTATGAATTTCTAGGCAACGGGTATAGAGTGAAACCTGAAAACGGGATTTGAGAAAAATCTCGAAAAATAGTAAATATGTAAAGAATATTCAATTATGATAAACGAAATTGAAACCGGAACGAAATGATTTGTTTCGGAGCTAAAACGGACCAAGAAGTGAAGGAAAAGGGACATGTGGGTCCCACTTAAATAAATAAAATAAAATAAAATAAATAAAATAAAAGATAAAAATAAAAAAATGTTTGTCTCAGACAGAGACGGTGAGAGAGAGAGCCAACCGTTAGTTTTTTTTTATTTTTATTTTCTCTAGCTTCTTTTTTCAATATATGGAAATCGATCGTTTGATTGGCCGGGAAGAAAGCAAAGCGCTCTCTACTCCGACGGCGGTTAAGACGTAAAGCACTCAAAACAAAGTGGATTTTGTCGAGATTTTAATTAAGATTGGAAAACTTAATTTTATTTTGTGGTTCACTCGCTTTCCTCGACGGTCGAATTGATCGGAGCAGTAGGCAAAATTGATCCACGCATCGCGAGCTACGCGTAGGTACCAAAATCTTCGAGTTTAGTCAAACTCCATGAGGTATGGAATTTCCCTACTTGGAATAAAAAGTCATATAATGGCATAGGTTGTTTCAGGACCGGAATAGGCCGTGTGATTTAGTCTCAAAATTTTGAGACTGAATATTAGAATTTTTGGGACTGGATTTCGGGCAGTCACGAACTATATTGAAGGATATAAATTAGATAGTGATGCACATATAATATATAAGATGGTATGAATAGATGAATGATATGAATATATGAATATATGAAATGAATATATGATAGAAATACATGAGATTAGGAAGTATACGATTAGACAACACATACTAGAAATGCACAAATGATAGGAAAATAGTTACATGTATAGTAAAGAATTATGAATACAGTGAATTGAAGTTAAAAGATATATAAAAAAGATACGATAGTTTGATAGAGTACATGAAGATATAAGTTAACAAGATATAAGATGTTATAAGTAGATGACAGAGATATGATCCGATATGTTATATGCAAATGTTATATGCTAATATATGAGATGAATATATGATAGAACATGATAAGGAATACAAGAGGAATAGATGGACATGAATAGCTAAAACATGAACTAATACGATATAGAATAGACATATATGAAATGATATACATGTATTGTAAAGAAAGAAATATGAGAATAGTGATATGAAGCTACAAATATGAGAACGAATTCAAATTAAAGTAATCATAGTAATATCGCATATGATTACCGGATAACAATACTTATTCGGGAATATGAGATATGTACTGAACATAAAATACACATGGATTGTCTGCTTAGAACCAGAGGGATATGGCATGTCATGTAGGACACAAATACAAGAAGATACAACTATTAGACATCGAGCCCTGCTGCCGATGACATGATCCCGTTTGATCATTATACGGGCCCCGCTTGGGTCATATAGTATATGTATAGGTCACCTGTCTTCAGATAGCTGATGTAGGGATACATACTTAGCATGATAGAGATCATTAAGTCTCAAAATAAAGGATAGTACTTTCGGTATTATTATTTCCGTATCCGCTCTCTAAGGTTGCATTTGCATGAAACCTAAAAGGAAATGACATGTATAGAATATACGACATGATATGAGAAGCATAGCACTGCTATGCGATGAAAGTATAGACAGTTACAAGAATAAGAAGAAAAGTACAAGATGATAGTATATGAAAAGTACAGTACATGAAAAGCATATGAAAAATACAGTATATGAAAAGCACAGTATATGAATATCATATGAAAGTATAGTATATGACAGTATAAGATGAAAAGCACAGTATATGACTATCATATGAAAAGTATAACAGGAAAACAGTATATGAAATGTCGTAAGCATGAATATAGGCAAGGAAAATACACGAAAACAGTATATGAATAAGGTATGAGAAAAGTACTGAAGTATATACACGAAAAAAAGATATGAACAAGTAAAGTACAGAAAGTAGAGAAAAGATAAATGCATATAGTGCTATAGTATATGAAACATGAAACCACATATATAAAACATATGATAGTATATGATATGATAGTAAAAGAGCAGTCTTATACTCTGTGAGATAAGGAAAGATGAGATAGAAATTAACGCAATGAAAATAAGATATGATATATGATTGGTTTTTAAACCACACAAGAAAAGTACAGAAAGTCACATTAGGCTTAGAGCCACAGTCTTTTCTTTTGAAAGTGCTAGCCTGGCGGGAAGCCACGGTCTTGTCTTTTTAAAGTTCCAGAAGGCATAGAGCCACGGTATGGTCTTTTGAAAGTGGCAGCATTCTTAGAGCCATAGTTTTGTCTTTTCAAAGTGCCAGCAGGCTTAGAGCCATAGTCTTTTCTTTTGAAAGTGTCAGTATGCTTATACCACAATCTGGTCTTTTGAAAGTGCTAGTAGGCTTAGAGCCACAATAGTTTTTAAGTTTAGCAGACTTATTACAATTTTGTTCTTTGAAAGTACTGTGAAGGCTTAGAACCATATTCTGATATTTTGAAAGTGGGAGCAGGCGAGAAGCCACGATCTGGTCTTTTAAAAGTACCAAGAGGCTTAGAGAAATAGTCTGGTCTTTTGAAAATACCAGTAGGGTTATAGCTATAGTCTGGTCTTTTGAAAGTACGAGCACGCATAGAGCCACAGTTTGGTCTTTTGAATGTGCTAGCAAGCTTAAAGCCACATGCTTTTCTTTTGAAAGTGTCACTAGACTTATAACCACTATCTATTCTTTTGAAAGTTCTAGTAGGTTTACAGCCACAGTCTGACTAGAAATTGCAAGGTGTCAGAGCTGAATGATTTGGCCTCTTAAATAAAGAGGTTTAAAGCCATAGTCTTGTCTTTTGGAAGAGCCAGCAGGTTTAGAGCCATAGTTTGGTCTTTTGATAGTTCCAACAGGCTTAGACTCACAGTCTAGTCTTTGAGTGCAGTGGTCTTAGAGTTTCACAGTTTCCAACATTGAAAGCGCAGCGCTGGTGGAAGCCCTCAACTGGTCTTTTCAAAGTGGCAGGCTTTGAGCCACACTTGTATCTTGGAGGCGCACAGCTTCTAGAGCCACGATCCGGTTCTTTGAAAGTTCCACGCTTATAGCTCCTGCCTTTGGTTCTGAGTTGGTGAATGTGTTTTAGGTTTCAGCTGTCTTTTTGAGCAAGTGGCCACGGATTAGAGAGCAAGGATTTCCAGTCTTTGAAAGTGCCAGTAGGGTTAGAGTCATATGTCTGGTGTTTTGAAAGTGTTAGCAGGCTTAGAGCCACGATATGGTCTTTTGAAAGTGCCTACAGGCTTAGAGAAACAATCTAGTCTTTTGGAAGTGCCAGCAGGCTTAGAGCCAAAGTTTGATATTTTGAAAGTGCCAGTAGGCTTTGAGCCACAATCTAGTCTTTTGAAAGTGTCAACAGACTTAGATCCAAAGTTTGTTCTTTTGAAAATGCCAGTATGCTTAGAACCACAGTCTAGTCTTATGAAAGTGACATTAGGCTTAGAGCCATGGGCCCTTTTTCGTAAAGTGCTAAACACTTTAGCCACTGCCTGTCTTTTTAAAGTCTCCATGAATAAAGCCACAAGATCTTTAAAAGTGCCTGCAAGCTTAGAGCCAAAGTCTAGTCTTTTCAAAGTGCCAAAGCAGATTCTAGATTCGCGCCTTTCTTCGAAAGAAGCAAGAAGCTATGAACTATAATTTTTGTCTTGAGTGCTATAGCTTAGACACAGTCTAGTCTTTTGAAAGTTTCAGCAGGCTTGAGTCAGCAGCCTCAGCCTGGAAAGTAACAACAAACTGGATCCATAACAGATTCTTTGCTGCCAGGTGGCCACGCCTGTATTTCTAATGTGCCAGAGGTTGAACCACAATCTGGTCTTTCAAAGTGCTAGTAGATCAGGGAGCCATAACGGCCTTTGCAAGTGGGCAACAAAGCTAGAGCCATGCTTTATCTTTGAAAGTGCCATCAGGATGGTATTTGGCAATATGGTATTTTCAAAGTGCTAGTGTGCTTAGAGCCGCCTAAAAGATTTCAGTGTCATCAGTTGATACCAGTTTAGTGTTTTCATTTTGCCAGTGCTGAGCCACGCGCTTGTCTTTCAAAGTGCCAGTTTAGAGCCACAGTCTTTTCTTTTGAAAGTGTCAGCAGGCTTATAACCACAATCTGGTCGTTTGAAAGTACTAGTAAGCTTAGAGCCACAGTCTAATCTTTTGAATGTTTCAACAAGCTTTGAGCCACAGTCTGGTCTTTTGAAAGTGTCAGCAAGCTTAGATCCACTATCTAGTCTTTTGAAAGTGTTAGCAGGTAAGAAGCCACGGTCTAGTCTTTTGAAAGTGCCAAGAGGCTTAGAACCACAGTCTAGTCTTTTGAAAGTGCCAGTAGGCTTAAAGCCATAATCTGGTCTTTTAAAAGTGCCAATAGGCTTAGAGCCATAGTTTGGTCTTTTGAAAGTGCCAACAGGATTAGAGTTGCAATATGGTATTTTCAAAGTGCTAGTAGACTTAGAGCCACAGTCTAGTATTTTGAAAGTGTCATCAGGTGGATAGTTAGGCTTGGTCTTTTCATTTTTCCAGCAAGCTTAGAGCCACAGTCTGGTCTTTTGAAAGTACCAATAGGCGGGAAGTCACGGTTTTGTCTTTTGAAAGTGCCAGGAGGCTTAGAATCACAGTCTTGTATTTTGAAAGTGCGAGCAGGCGGGAAGCCACAGTCTAGTCTTTTGGAAGTGCCGAGAGGCTTTGAGTCATAGATTAGTCTTTTGAAAGTACAGCAGGCTTATAGCCACAGTCTGGTCTTTTGAAAGTGTCAGGACGCTTAGAGCCATAGTCTTTTTATTTGCAAGTGTCAACAAACTTAAAGCCACTATTCAGTTGTTAGGAAAATACTAGTAGCTAGATATTTCAGTCGGACTTTGAAATTTCCAAATGGGTTTAGTGCGACAAAGGTCTTTTGGAAAGCGTGAGGGGATTAGAGCTAAGGCTGAGCCGCTGGAAGAGCCAGCATGTTTAGAGCCACAGTCTGGTCTTTTGATAATGCTAGTAGGCTTAGAGCCTTAATCTGGTCTTTTAAAAGTGCCAACAGGCTTAGAGCCACAGTTTGGTTTTTTGATAGTTCAAAGGGGCTTAGACCCACAGTCTTGTCTTTTGAAAGTGCTAGCGGTCTTAGAGCCACAATTTAGTCTTTGAAAGTTTATAGAAACCCTTAGGCCAGTTTTCGAAAGTGGCACAGTTTAGAACCACATTTAGTCTTTTTTGGAAGTGCAAAGAGTTTAAAGCCACGCATTTGGTATTTTGAAGGTAAGTAGTGTGCTTAGAGCCATAGTCCTGCCCAAGGTCCTAATAGCGGGAAGCCACTTGCGGTGGTCTTTAAAGCTCCGTAAGGCTTAGAGCCACGGCCTTATCTCTCTGCAAGTGCCACAGTTTGTTAGCATGGTTTGTCTTCTAAAAGTGCCCTCGTTGTGCTTAGAGCCAAGCACTGCCTGAAAGTGTCAAGACGCCTTAAAGGCACCGCTCTGGTCTCTGAAAGTTCCATCAGGTTTAAAACCATAATCCGTGTTTTAGGGCGCCAAAGCAGTGTGAAGCCACCGGTCCCCTTTGAAGCAGGGCCTGAGTTGCCATCTGGTCAGCAGTTTCTGGAAGTGCTAGGAGGTTGTGTTTCAGTCCGCTTTTCAATGTGTCAAGAAGTTTGGGGGCTATAGTCTAGTCTTTTGAAAGTGCCAGTAGGATTAGAGTCATGATCTGGTCTTCCAAAGTGCCTGCAGGTTGAGATCCACAGTTTGGACTTTTTGAAGTACCAGCGGGCTTAGAGCCATACTTTGGTCTTTTGAAAGTTCCAACACGCAAGAACATAGTCTACTTTAAAGTGCCCAGTCAGTTGGCTAACTGTCTTTGAAAGTGCCAATAACGGCCACGGCCCGCCTTTGAAATTCCCAAAGTGATGCTATGAGCCACAACATGGTCTTTTGAAAGTGCTAGAAGGGTTAGAGCCATAGTCTTATCTTTTTCATGCCAAGGTGTTTTGGGCCATAGTCCTGGCTCAAAGTGAAGCATACTACATGTACCACAGCTTTGGAATTTTAAAAGTTCCAGTTGTGCTTGCTTATAATCTGGTCTTTGAGTGGCCAGCATAGAGCCATAGTCTTTTCTTTTGAAAGTGCAAGCAAAGCTAGAGTTTCACAACGAAGGTTTTTTGAAAGTGCCGTAGTTTAGAGCCACAGCCGTCTTTTTGAAAGGGCGGGCTTAGAGCCATAGTCCGGTCTTTAAAGTTCTTGCAGTTTAGGCAATAGTATGATCTTTTGGAAGTGCCAGTAGGTTTATAGCCACTGTTTGGTCTTTTGAAAGTACTAATAGGCTTAGTGCCATAATCTGGTCTTTGGAAAGTGCCAATAGGTTTATAGCGGTAGTTTGGTCTTTTTAAAGTCCCAAGAAGCTTAGAGCTATAGTCTGGTATGTCGAAAGTGCCAGTAGGCTTAAAGCCACAGTATGATCTTTTGAAAGTGTCAGCAAACTTAGAGACACAGTCTTTTCTTTTGAAGCTACCAGTAGGCGGGAAGCCACGATCTTGTCTTTTTAAAGTTCCGTACGCTTAGAGCCAAGGCCTTGGTTCCTCGAAAGTGCTAGTAGTTTGTTTACTAGTCCGGGTTCAAAGTGCCCGCAGCTTACGACTAACTGCCTTGAGTGCCAATGTGCCAGAGCCAATATAGTCATTTGAAGTGTCAAAGATGTTTAGAGCCACAAAGCCTGTGATTTGAAAAGAAGGTGCTTAAAGCCACCCTGCCAAAGTGCCAGGAGGCATAGAGCCGCGATTTGGTCTTTTGAAATTACTGCAGTTTAGAGCAAAGTCTGCCTTTGAGATAGCGTGCTTAGAGCAAAGAAGTGGACTTCAAACGACTATCGTTTAGAGCCACGCTGGGCCTGGTATTTTAAATGCCAGTTTAGGAGCCACCGTCTGGTCTTATGAAAGTGCTAGAGGATTAGAAACCACAGCTTCGGCTCTTTTAACTACAAGAGGCTGAGTCATAATCCTGTATTTTAACAAAGGCTACCAGCCTTAGAGTCGCGCTTTGCCTTTGAAAGTGCTACGCAGCTTAGAGCCAATTTCCGTCTTTTAAGCCTCAAGAGGCTGATCAATCCGTACTAAAGTGCAAGTAGCTAAGAGTCAGCAATGGTCTTTAGAAAGTTCCAGCAAGCGGGGGAAGCCATGGTATGATGTTTTGAAAGTACTAAGAGGCTTAGGAACCACAAATATTGAAAGTCATGAAAAAGTGGAAGCCATGGTCTACTAGGGTCTTTGAAAGTACCAGTTATAGCCATAGTCCTGTCTTTGAAAGTTCGAGCACGTCGAGTTATAGCCCGTAGTCACAGTCTTTTGAAAGTTCGAGAGCACGCTGAGCACTTGATCAGTCTTTTGAGAAAGTGCAGGTAGGCTTAGAGCCACAGTCTTTTCTTTTGAAAGAAACAACAGACTTATAACCACTATCTAGTCTTTTAAAAGTGCTAGTAAGCTTAGAACCACAGTCTGGTCTTTTGAAATTGCAAGTAGGCTTAGAGCGACAGTTTGGTCTTTTGAAATTGGTAGTAGGCTTAGAGCCATAGTTTGGTCTTTTGGAAGAGCCAGCAAAGTTAGAGCCACAGTCTGGTCTTTTGATAGTGCCGGTAGGCTTAGAGCTATAAATGCAGTCTTTTTAAAGTGCCACTTGACTTGAATCCTGGTTGCTCTTTTGGTAGTTCTAGTGGCAAACCCTTAATCTGATCTTTTAGAGAAGATACAGCATTTATTATTATGATGGTCATTGAAATGGCTAGACCAAAGAAGCCTTAGTCATTATTTTGAAAGTGGCGACAGGGCTTAGAGCTGATCTGGTCTTTTGAAAGTGCTAAATAATAAACTACAACTGAGATGCGGTATTTTGAAAGTGGTATGAACTGAGCCATAGTACGGTCTTTTAAATGAAGATGCAGCGGAAAGTGAGAAACCGGTATGATCTTTTAGAAAGTTTTAACGAACCAGAGCCATGGATTGCTCTTTGAAAGTACCAACAAGCTTAGAGCCTATGATCAGTCTTTTGAGGGATACCCGATAAGGTTAGGGTCATATGTCTAGTCTTTTTGAGAAAGTGTTTAGGACTTAAAGCCACGATCTGATCTTAAAGGTCACAGGAAGCAGAAGAAAGCGAGTGCAGGACTTTGAAAGTCTGAATGGGACTTAGAGCAAGTCGGGTATTTTGAAAGTACTTGATGAACTTAGAGCACAATCTAGTCTTTTGAAAGTGCTAGCAGAGACTTGAGTCAAATTTGGTCTTTGAAAATGATAAATGAGCTTAGGCCCTGATCTGAGTCTTTAGTGACATCAGGCTCAGACACAGTCTTTTCTTTCCAAAAGTGCCGTGACATGAAGCTAATAATCTGGACTTTTTAAAGTTCAAAAGGCATAAAGCCACGGTATGGTCTTTTAAAAGTGCCAGCACATTTAGAGCCACAGTTTACTCTTTTCAAAGTGCCAGCAAGCTTAAAGCTATAGTCTTTTCTTTTGAAAGTGTAATTGAAACATAACCTGATAAATTTGAGATTTTAATTAAAACTTAATTACACAAATAATTCTTTTAAAAATTTTCACTGGGCTGAGGCCCACAATCTGGTCTTTGAAGAAAGTATCGGAGGCTTAGAACCATAGTGCAGTATTTTGAAAGTGACTTTGAAACGGCCGTAGTGGATCTTTTGAAAGTACCCGAGGAAGCCGAAGATATAGTATAATTGTTGCAGAAAGAACCTACTAGCAGTTCTCGTTCTGATCTTGTCTTTTGAAAGTCTGTGAACACACCTTGAAACCCACCGAAGTTTGAATCTTTGAAGCTGCCGACAAGCTTAGAGCCATAGTATTTTCTTTAGAAGTGTGACACACTTATAACCCTTATACAGTCTTTTGAAGTACTATGGAAGCAAGTATTTGGCTGGTCTTTTGAAATTCATGGCACTCAGCGGCAGTTTGGTCTTTTGAAAGGGTCTCGGTATGCTTGAAGCCATAATCCACAGTCTTTGGAAGAGCCGATGGGTTTAAAAACCATAATCCCCAGTCTTTTGATAGTCTTCAATAAACTTGGAGCATGTCTGGTCTTTTAAAAGTTCAACGAACTGAGCCATAGTTTGGTCTTGTGATAGTTCAACTTTTATGACCAGTACGGTCTTTTGAAAATTCTCCACAGCGGTCTTGAGCCTTAGTACGGTTGTTTGAAGAAAGTACAGAAGGCGAAGCTGGTGAGGTCTTTGAAGAAGCCAAACGGCAGGCTTAGACCGCGATCAGATCACTGAAAATAGTGAAGCAGAACCGATATGGTCTTTTGAAGGAGTTCGAAAGTGAAGCCCAGGTCCCAAGTCTTTTGAAGAAGTGACGATGAAACTTTGAAACACAATTTTCTCTGAAAGTGTAATAAGCCACGAGTCGGATCTATTGTTTTTAGAAAAGTATTAATGGGCTTTAGAGCTGTGATCTAGTCTTTTGAAAGTTCGTGCGGGTTGGTCTTTTGAAAGATTCTTTGTGAAAACCTCGAAAAATCAAGATTTTTAGGGAAGGTGAAACGATAAATTTGGTCAAAATCAAATTTTCTAGATATTGGATAATGAAATAGATTCATCGTTGGAATCGTCTTAAATCTAGTAACAGTCATTCACATTGAATTCGACAGTCAGAATTTCGTTTTCAAAGACACAGAAATGTCTGCGAGAGACTTGGGCGCATTGAGTAAGCTTAGATGAACCGTGTCAAGCTACTGAGTAAGTCCAAGCAACCTGAGCTCAAAGTATGGGCTATAGGTGACATAATGACATCATGTCATTGGAGGAAATCCATGGTAGAGGGATGAGAGGATGAAATCTTAAGAGCTAATGAAGGAAATTGAACATGTATGACAGAGTGAGGAGGATAAGCTTTGGCCCATCTTGGACTAAGCGATTGGGATGGGAGAAAAAGAAGAAAGAACGAAAAGAGAATAAAGAGAGTTTTAGAGAGAAATATTCTCTCTGGAATTTCAGCAGTCGGACCGTGACTAGGCTGAACAAGGAAAAAGTTCAACCTCACGCGGGGCTTCCACACCAGACCGGGTTGAGGGTTTTGGCAAAAAACTCCCAAAATTAGGGGTTTCTCCTACTTAGTTTTTAATCATGTTTAAGGTCGACTCAATGGTTTGGGTTGTATTGAGTAGTAGTGGTAAAGTGTGAACCACATCACTATGACTTGGAACTGATGTGCTTGAATTTAGGACTATTCTGAGATGATCAGGAATTGATTTATTGGACTAATTGTACTTGTGTCATTTTATGTGTTGAGTTAAAATGAATGAAGTTTTGGTTGTCTTGCCCTAAGGGAATGTTTGGTTGTCTGTTTTAACACTTTGAGAAACTGTCATGTTGTGTGGTCTGAGTGTAGGACTTTAGAACTGGATTTTGGGTAGGAAATAAAGAAATTTTGGTAGTGAGTCCTTAAAGTAAATTGTATCACAGCGATGAAAGTGTTAGGCACCGAAGTTCTCAAATCTGGACTTCTCTGTGTGGTGCCATTTGTTTCTACATAACCGATCCTAATTGAAAGTTATTGCATTGGGTTCACACGGCTAGATCTGCAGGATGGGTCACCCATTGGTCTACAGCTGAGTCACCTCTCGGCCGGTGCGCCTGCCGGGTTCTGACTGGTTGCGGTGGTCAGATCGACTGGGGTCATGCATGACCTCTAACCGAGAAGGTCGAACTTTCGTCAAGTCAGTTTGGGTGTTCTTAGACTCTGCCAAATCCGTAATTAAAGAATTCATCCATGTACCTGTGGAGGATATTGGGCAATCGGGCTAGTTAGTGCCGGCCGGTTAGTGTTGGTTGGGTAGGCTAGCCGGGTAGGACTGCTGATTCATGTGTGACCTCGACCGGAGAGGTCACCTTCCGTCAGAACTCGATTTAGATGTTTCTTGGACTCTATGAAAGCTATTGAGTGAGTTTCATCTGGATTCCTTTGGAGGGCATTGGGTTCTCGAGCCGGCCAAAAAGGGGCGTTCGGGTAGGTAAGGTAGGCTGTTTGGGTAGGATTACCTAGTCATGTGCGACCTCCAACTTCGGAAGGTCATAACTTCTTCGTCCAAACTCTGATTCGGGTGTTCTTAGACTCTATGGAAATCACATTGAGTCAAGTTTCCATCCGGATGCTTTTAGAGGGCAGTGGGTGCTGGAGCCGGCCAAAAAGGGGCGTTCGGGTAGGTAAGGTAGGCTAGCAGAATCAAAATTTAAATCTAATTAAATGTGTGACCTCCGACCAGGAAGGTCATAAATTCTTAGATCGATTTATGATTTGGGTGATTCTTGGACTCTGTGGAAATCACGTTGAGTAAAGATTTATCAAATTCCAGCTTTGAAGCATGGGTGTTGGAGCTAGCCGGAAAGGGGCGTTCAGGCGGGTAAGGTAGGTTGTCCGAGTAGGACTACCTAGTCATGTGTGACCTCTAACTTCGGAAGGTCGCCCTTCTTTGTCGAACTCCGTTCGAAGATTGTTCTTGAACTCCCATGGAAATACCATTTAGTCTATATTGAAGACATGTTTCAGTGGAGGACATTGGCGTCAGGCGAGTTAGTGCTGGCCGATTCACGTTGTGTGTTATGACTAATTGTGAATAACATGCGGAATGAATATGACATGTTAATGTATCTGCGGTATGATGTATTAACATGGGTTGTGCATGAAGGAGAATTATATGTATTAATTATAATTATCCATGGTTGCGTGTTGAGAATTTCGTTAATATGCATGTACGTAGCGAACTTGATATGTGGAATGTTGGATAACATGGTTTGGAATTTGTATGCACTTTAATATATATGTCCAAATAATGCATGGATGAATATGCATGAGTATGTGTGCACATATATGATTCGTGCCATGGTAGGGTAATTCGGAATCAACAAAATTTCAACACTAAAAGTTCCTCCTCTTGCGTGAATCAAGCTGCTGCTTGATATAGCGGTCTAGAAGTGAACTGCGGGATGGTTTCATCCTGAGCCAAAGTTAAATATCATGATTAAAATGAGTGAGAAGAACTGTTTGGATTTTTGGATTTGAATAACAGAAGGAAATTAATTTGTTCCTTAGGGTAGCTGAAACAATTTAAATTAAAGTGTGAAATGGTGACCTTGAAGGCTTGGGTCACTAGCTTGATAAAATGGGGTTATTAAGGTGTCCTTGGGTCATTTCCTCGCATTAGGTGATAAAACACTCCTATTTGAGTTAAAACAAATACTGAGCATTTAATGTTACAATAGTTTGAAAACATAGCATTTAACCTCATTTCAATGGCTCGTAAATGACATCTAAAGAATGTCAGTGCATCTACCATTAAGAATGCATTGAACCCTAAAACTGTGGCAAGTATTGACGAAAGAACACATTAAATAGCATTAAACCCTAGTTTGGGAAGTTTGGAACAATAAATGCGATGCACCATTCCATTTTAAACATGCAGGACAACACTTGAGCCACTAATAACTTGAGCTGCTTGACCCTCCTCTTCAAAGCTGAAACCTTGACATCCATGAGTTGTCATCTCAAGAATTGTGTTTGGCAAACCAAGAAAATGAAGAAAGAAGAAGAGAAAAACGTAACCCTAAAACAAAACTACGAGCAGCTTGATATGATTCTGGCTATAAGGTGGCTTATATAGCCATCCAAAATGTGTGAAATACCAAAAATACCTAAACATATGATTACAATAGGGACAAATGGGAATTATACAAACGAGGTGGGTTTGGAACCAAAACACGGGAGAAGACTAGTCATGCGGTGAATTTCACTATCATAGCGAAAATTTGGCTATGATAGCGAAATTTTCGCTATCATATCCTGAGAGCATAAGAGAAAATTAATTTTAGTATGCATGTAACTAAGCTATGATGAGCTAAACTAAATGCGAAAAACTATGCATAATGAAATTTTCGCGAGTTGCGAAATTTTCCTATGATTGCGAAATTTTCATAATTCTTGTAAATTTAAGCGTGCATAACGAAAATCACCGTAATCCTTTATTTGCCTTCTACATCTTCCATTTCATCGTTCCTTGACATTTCTTCATTTTACGAAGCGATGAAATCTTGCAGAAATTCTCAACATTCAGCACCAATGGAACATAACGGAAATTATCAGTGGGAACCATTGAGCACGCAAAATTGAAACAAAATCAAAACGAAATCAATAGGTACTTCGATGGACACCCAATAAGTATCCAATTAGCTTAATTCACATGATTATGCGCAAAGAACTCAAAACCTATCTTGAATAGGGACTAAATACTTTTTGGGTACTAATCAGCGCAGTTCTCATTTGTATGTAGCGCTCATATACATATACATTTGGCATAATAGCATTTCAGTGCAGCTTTTCATCGCATGAGCATGGGTGTGAGTGCATGGTTGGGATTAACTTGCAGCGTGTTAGGTGTTGATGGAGTGTCATGGGTACGCGGTTGTGGATGGCACTCTCGCGTGTCGTGTTGATTAAGTGGGGCTGAGTTAGTGGGACAAAGTCCAAATACTTTTTTTTTACGATTTTGAAGAAATGAAAATAAATATCGTGTGTTGGGCGGCCTTGAATAGGAGTAGATTCTACCTAAGGGTGAAAGACCTAAATTTTATTGAGGTTAGACATGATCACCGACGATGAAAGCCCGTAAAAACTGTCGGAAAGGTTGCCAGCATCCGGCGGTGTAATCCCAAAAATCCGTGGCCCACAAATACTTAAACACACGAAAATTTGATCAAATCAAATGGACATTGAGGGTTTGCCCGATAGGTTACAAAGTTTTTAAAAGGTGCATGGTTGTAAATGAAAATGTTAAAGATTAAGAAAGAGTCTTTGGTTATGTATGGGAAAATGATAGTTCACATAGCATAGGTAGGTGTGAGAATTAGGTCAGTGACTCGAGATATAGGCATGATGACATTTCATGCATAAACCTGTTCATGTAGACATTTGACTTGGATGTGTATTTTATGCGACTTAGGTGAGAGTAACCCTTGTGAAGATTATCACTACTAGGCTTTGCTCACCTCGTTTAGTAAGGACCCCCTTTAAATTTTTGAGAAAGGCAGAGGCGCTCCATTGAGGCCATGATCTGAAGGCGGGTTGTGGCCATGAAACATTTTGTAAAAATATATTAGAACAATATAGTTTCATATATTTTGGTATGTAAAAGAGTGTACATTAAACTCTTGTATGAAAAAATAAATAAATAAATAAATAAATAAATAATTACCCTCGAGAAATTTGGGACGTCCTGACTTAGTATTAGACTAAGGTAAGCAATTACCACAGGACTCGGTGGGTGTAGAGGTTATAGGTAAATGAAAACCTAGGGCGAGGGCTTTGGAAACTGAGCCATGAGTGAGTTAATTGCCCAAAATGCTATTTTGAACCCTATTTATTATAGGTTTGAGTACTTTTGTGTACTAATCATTCCTAATTCCAACCGATTTGCACATTAAGTTTCTTCACTATTCTCTTGATGGGTATTTTATATTGAAGGCTGGCTGCATGGATTTTACCAAGATGTCGGGCCCAGGTATCGATCGGTCAAACACGAAGAACCGAGTTGAACTCATCGTTGCGAGATCGAGATCCCAAAGAAGAAAATGGAAAATACAAGAAAAATGAACTTGTGAAAATTTGCATCTGCGAAACATTCATGTCTCCGGCCGACCCTCTTCACCATTTGCTGCTTCATTCTCTGCATGTTCCTAACTGCCCGTTGCCCTTTTTGATTTTTTTATTATTTTTGTTCTTCCCCCAAATTACCTTTGTAATATTGATAGCTCATTTAATTGGTAATTTGTATCTGGCAGTGTCATTTAAGCCATTTGTGGTATTGAAAAAAAGCAATCAATAAAATTTGGGCATAAGCTGGTAGTTTCTCGATTTTCTGCTTTTCTTCTTTCGCTCCATTTTCTCTCCCTTTCTCGGCTGCCAAACACTCCTTTGAGGATGACAACTCAAGGATGTTTAACTAATTCGATATCCTTGAAGAAGAGGGTTGCTAGGCTAAAGGAGTAAGGTTTGCATTTTGTTCCCTGATTTTTTCACATGAGTTTGACATTTTGGTTCCCCAATTTGCAACTCTAGGTTTAAAGCTCTTTGATGTACTTCCTTTGACCAATACTTAGCAAACTTTTAGGGTTTAGTGTATTCTTGGCTTTTAGATACACTGATATCCATTAGTTATATTTACAGGCAACTGGAGGTGGGTTAAGGGGTTATATTTCTCTTTTGTATATGCATCTCGTTGATCAATACGCTGGCAGTAATCTTACTGATTGATACGATCACTATGATCAAGATTTATTATTACTATCATGATAAGTCAAGATGTTCCTGCTGTAAGAGACCTAAATGCTAAATAAATGCTTTATCAAAGGAAAATTGTAGGGTTTAGTTTTTAAGTTCAGAGCTGAAGGATCAGGTTGAGGAGTGTTCATAGGTCATCCTCACGGCAGCGAAATGAACCAGGGACCTCTTTGTAATCCTATCAACCCAATAGCATTCTTGCCGAGGATTTCTTTTACACTTTATTTTAGTTTATTTCGTTTTATTTTCATTCTGACATCGACTCCGCCTTCACCCACCAAATCCTAAATCCAGCTCAAATTCACCATTTTGAGCCTCTTGTAAAATCATTTAATTTCAAAAAACTATCCATGTGTTAGATCCTGACCGCTATATTTTGCTCAGTTATTACGATAAGTAATTAGATTATAAATTTTGTTGATTCATAACACCTCTTTGGCCTGAATCGGTCGTAGGTGTGAAACATCACGGCTTAGTATAACTTCTGATGTTGGATGCTAGAGTTATAGCATAATATCATGTAGTGAGTGGGTATGTGATTACCTAGGCGAGTCATGGGGCGAGTTAGAACAACACATTACGTGTGTTTTTATGTATGCTTTGGTGTATAACATGATGTGTGTTGCATGTTGTGTACATTTATGCATGATTGTGCATTACGAATTGTGCAGGGAGAGTGTATACATGGTAAATTGTGTATGGAATACTTGGATTGAGAAATTTAACCTTAGGGGTTCGGAAAGATAAATCGAATGTGACATATTGTATAGAGCATATACTTGGTACATAGTATATGGGAAATGAGTATCTTCTAAATTCGAATCAATTGGAGTTGTGTTAGTGGTTGGCCGGTTAGCACCACTAAAGGAAAAGGGGTGATGAATAGCATTCGCAGTGAGTAAGATATTAGTAGTTGGCATGTACTTTACTGGACAGGCGAGATAGAAAAATTTAATAACTATTGCTTGTTTGACATGTAGATATGCCGGTGAGAATGAGCATTTTTGTTTGATGCATCATGTTCATTATTGCATCGATGTGGTAGGTCTGGGCTTGGAGGGTTGGGGCCTCTGAAGAACCCGGTGCGGAAGGATTCTCACAAGACCCTAGGGTGGGTGGGCGAGAGAGAGAGAGGAGCCGGGGTAGGTTGAGCGTGGTGGGATCTCGGGGGATTCTGCTCATGGTGGACCTCGGGTGGTAGACATATCGGATTTTGATGTCATTCTTGACATGGAATAGGTTGACGGCCCATCGGGTTGTCAGTGATGGTGACCTTGGAAAGGTCATCACTTACACACCAAAGGTATTTGAGTTGAGTAGGGTTACATATGTATGTGGTTTGATGCGTATGTGTGTGGAATTTTGGGACGAAATTCTTTTAAGGGGGGGAGAATGTGAAACCCCGGAAAAATCCAGATTTTTGAGGAAGGGTAGAACGGTAAAATTATGTCAAAATCCAGAATTTTTCTAGATCTCGGATGACGAAACGAACTTCACTGTTGGAATCGTCTCGCGAAATCTAGCAACCACGTTGAATTTCGTCGAATTCCGAGACAATTGGAATTTCACGTTTTTCAAGGCACCGAGAGTAGTGCGGGACACTTGGTGCATTTGAGTGGCTCGAGATGAGACACGTGTCAAGCTATGAGCAAGCCAAACAATGAGCTCAAGTATGGGCTATAGGTGACATGTATCATGTCATTTTAAGAAATCCATGGTAGAGGATGAGAGGATAAGGGGAAATCTTAAGAGCTAATGAAAAATTGAACATGTAATGAGTAGAGAGGACAAGCTTGGCTGTCTTGGACTAAGCAGTGGGATGGGAGAGAAAGAAAGAGACAGAAAGAAAGAGGGAATAAAAGAGAAGGTTTTAGAAGGCTCACCTTATATACAAATTTCTCGACGATCAGTGTAGATGATTTCAAGCGGAGCAAGAGGAAAAGTTCAACCTCACGGCAAAGGCTTTGCATAGAGACCGAAGTTGAGGAGTTTTGACAAAAAAAAACTCTAAGAGGTAGGGGTTTTCTCTTACTTGGTTTAATCCTTGTTTAAGGGTCATTCAAATGGTTTGGGTTGTGTGAGGCCGTGAGTGGCCGTGTGAACCGTGCTAAGACTTTGGGACAGTGTGCTTGAGATTTTGGACTATTTACGGACAGTCCGAGGACTGATTTGTGGGACTAAGTAATTGTCCTTGTGTGTTATTTTTATGTGTTAGAGTTAAAATGAATGAAGGTGTGGTTGTCTTGCCCTAAGGGGAATGTTTGGTTGTGTTTTGAACCATGGGAAGCTGTCATGTTGTGGTAGTGCGTGCTTAGGACTTTAGAACTGGTTTTTGGTAGGAAATCAAGGGATTTTGGTAGTGAGTCCTTCAGGTAAATTGTAGCCAGAACAGTGAGCTTGATGTTAGGCTTTTGAATTTCTCAAATCGGACCTCTGTAGCCCAAGTTATGGTCTGTTTACTGCAAAAAGTCTAGTGGAAGAGCATCTCTTGGGTTCGCCGACCCGGAGTTCACCACTAGTTAGGTTGCCATTTAGGTCCGTCGACTAAGTCATGCATGGCCTCAACCCGGAAGGTCATAACTTTCTTGTCGAACTCGATTTAGGTGTTCTTAGACTCTATGGAAATCCCGTTGAGTCATGATTTCACCAATGCCTTTGGAGAACATTAGGCGATCAAGGCGGGATGCCAGCCGGTTAGTGTTGGTTGGGTAGGCTAGCCAGGTAGGACTGCCAATTCATGTGTGACCTCCAACTTCGGAAGGTCATAACTTCTTCGTCCAAACTCCGATTTGGGTGTTCTTGGACTTCATGGAAATCTCATTGAGTCGAGTTTCCAGCCAGATGCTTTTGGAGGGCAGTGGGTGCTGGAGCTAGCCGAAAAGGGGCGTTCGGGTGGAGTGGAATTAGGCTAATGGATCAAAGGGCTCAATCTAGTCATGTGTGACCTCCAACTTGGAGGAAGGTCATAACTTCTTACGTCCCGAATTATGATTTTGGGTGTTCTTAGACTCTATGGAAATCCCGTTTAAGATCGAAGATTCCTGAAGGTGTGTCAGAGAACATTGGGTATTGGAACTTTCCGGAAAGGGGCGTTCGGACAGGTAAGTTAGGTTGTCCGAGTAGGACTGCCTAGTCATGTGTGACCTCCAACTTCGGAAGGTCATAATAGCCGTCGGAGTCGGTTGGGTGTTCTTAGACTCTATAGAAATCCCATTGGTCGAGATTCCATCGATTTCTGTGTGGAGGGTAGTGGGTCTTTGGAGCTGGCGAAAGGGTCATTCGGGCAGGTAGGTAGGCTGTCGGGTGGGACTACCTAGTCGTATGTGACCTCAAGCTTGAAGGTCATAACTTCAACTATTTCGAACTCTTGTTCGAGTGTTCTTAGACTCTATGGAAAGCCCATTGATTTAAGATTTTAGCCATGTTCCTATGGAGGACATTAGCCAATCGTGCAGGTTAGTGCTGGCCAGTTAGGTTGTGTGTTATGACTAGTGTGAATAACATGCAGTGTGAATATGACATGTTAATGTATGCAGTATGATGTATTAATATGGGTTGTGCATGAAGGAGAATTATATGTATTAATTATAATTATCCATGGTATGTTGAGGAATTTCATTAATATGCATGTGCATGCTTGAACTTGATATGTGGAATGTTGGATAACATGGTTTGGAATTTGTATGCACTTTAATATAAATGTCCAAATAATGCATGCATGAATATGCATGAGTATGTGTGCACATATAGTTCTCATTTTGTATGTAGCACTCATATATATACATTTGGAATAATAGCATTGCAGGTGCACAAAAACATCGCATGACTCGGCACTGTGTTAGGTGTTCGATGGAGTGTCATGGGTACACGGTTGTGGATCAACACTGCGTATCGTGTTGATTAGTGGGCTCGGTTAGTGGGACAAAGTCCAAATGAGTCACACGGTTTTGAAAGAAATGAAAATAAATATACGTGTATTGGGCGTAGCAAGATAGGGTAAATCCCCCAGGGTGAAAGACCCAAATTTTATTGAGGTTAGACATGATCATCGGCGGTGAAAGCCAGTCAAAAATGTCGGAAAGGTGCGCGGCATCCGGCGGTGTAATCCCAAAAATTCGTGGCCCACAAATACTTAAACACACGAAAATTTGATCAAATCAAATGGACATTGGGGGTTTGCCCAATGGGTTAAAAGTTTTAAAAGGTGCATGATTGTAAATGAAAATGTTAAAAGATTAAGAAAAGTCTTTGGTTGTCAGCAGAAAATGACAATAGTTCACACTTGGCATAGGTAGGTGTGAGGGAGTCGGTGAGTGACTCTGGATTTGGGCATGATGACATTTAATGCATGACATATGACATTCATGTAGACATTTTGCTTGGATGTGTGTTTTCTGTGCGACCATTGCATGTGCATAGGTGGGAGAAGTAACGTTTGTGGGAGGTGTCGCTACTAGGCTTTGCTCACTTGGTCGTGGGACCCGCTTCGGGCACGAGAAGACGGCGGTCCGTCGAGGCCGTGAGTGCGAAGAAGGCCAGGTTGTGGCCTTGAGAAACATTTTTGTAAAAATATATTAGAACAATATAGTTTCATATATTTTGTAATGTAAAAGAGTGTACATTAAACTCTTGTATGAAAAAAAAAATGACCCTCGAAATTTAGGGCGTCACAGTTGCAGCAGGCTTAGACCCACAGTTTGCTCTTTTGTAAGTGCCAACAAGCTTAGAACCATGATCTAGTCTTTTGAAAGTGACAGTAAGGTTAGAGTCATATGTCTAGTCTTTTGAAAGTGTTAGCAGGCTTAGAGCCACGATCTGGTCTTTTAAAGTGCACAAGGCTTAGAGAGAAGCTTGATGCGGTCTTTTGAAAGTGTCGTGATTTCGAGCTAAAGTCCCAGTATTTTGGGAGATTTCCGGTGGGCTTAGAGCCCGCGATCCTAGTCTTTTAAAAGTGCCAACAGACTTAGAGCCAAAGTCTGGTCTTTTGAAAATGATGAGCTTAGAGCCCGCGATTTAGTTTTGAAAGTGAGATGGGGCTTAGAACCCGCAGTCTTTTATTTCGAGTGTCGGTAGAAACCAGGAACCACGGTCTAGTGTTTTTAAAGTTCCAGAAGGCATAGAGCCATGGTATGGTCTTTTGAAAGTGCCAGCACACTTAGAGCCAAAGTCTACTCTTTTCAAAGTGGCAGCAAGCTTAGAGCCATAGTCTTTTCTTTTGAAAGTGTCGATATGCTTATAACCACAATCATGGTCTTTTGAAAGTGCTAATAGGCTTAATGCTACAATCTAGTCTTTTGAAATTTTCAGTAGGCTTTGAGCCACAATCTGGTCTTTTGAAAGTACCAGGAGGCTTAGAACCACATTCTGGTATTTTAAAAATGGGAGCAGGCGAGAAGCCACTGTTTGGTCTTTTGAAAGTACCAAGAGGTTTAGAGAAATAGTCTGGTCTTTTGAAAGTACCAGTAGGGTTATAGCTATAGTCTTGTCTTTTGAAAGTGCGAGTACGCTTAGAGCCACAATCTGGTCTTTTGAAAGTACCAGCAATCTTAGAGTCACAGTCTTTTCTTTTGAAAGTGTCAATAGACTTATAACCACTATCTAGTCTTTTGAAAGTGCTAGTAGGCTTAGATCCACAATCGGGTCTTTTGAAATTGCAAGCAGGCATAAAGCGACAATTTGGTCTTTTGAAAGTGCCAGTATGCTTAGAGCCATAGTTTGGTCTTTTGGAAGAGCCAGTACGTTTAGAGCCACATGCTGGTCGTTTGATAATGCTAGTAGTCTTGGAGCCATAATCTGGTCTTTTAAAAGTTCCAATAGGCTTAGAGCCACAAGTTGGTCTTTTGATAGTTCCAACGGGCTTAGACCCATAGTCTGGTCTTTTAAAAGTGCCAGCAGTCTTAGAGCCATAGTTTGGTCATTTGAAAGTCTGAGAAGGCGAGAAGCCCCGGTCTGGTCTTTTGAAAGCGGTAGCAGGCTTAGACCCACAGTCTGGTCTTTTGAAAGTGCCAGCATTCTTACAGCCACGATCTGGTCTTTTGAAAGTTCCAGAATGTGAGAAGCCCCGGTCTAGTCTTTTGAAAGTGGTAGCAGGCTTAAAGCCACAGTTTTCTCTTTCAAAAGTGCCAACAGGCTTAGAGCCATGATCTAGTCTTTTGAAAGTGCCAATAGGGTTAGAGTCACATGTCTAGTGTTTTGAAAGTGTTAGCAGACTTAAAGCCATGATCTGGTCCTTTGAAAGTGCCTATAGGCTTAGAGAAACAGTCTGGTCTTTTGAAATTGCAAGTAGGCTTAGAGCCAAAGTCTGAAATTTTGAAAGTACCAGTAAGCTTAGAGCCACAATCTAGTTTTTTGAAAGTGCCAGTAGACTTAGAGCCAAAGTTTGGTCTTTTGAAAATTCCATTAGGCTTAGAGCCACAGTTTGGTATTTTGAAAGTGACATCAGGCTTAGAGTCATAGTCTTTTCTTTTGAAAGATTACTTGACGTAGGGAAACCCGCGATTTAGTCTTTTAAAGTTCGGAAGGCCGCAGGCCACGGTATGATCTTTTGAAGTGCCGGCCGCAGCTTAGGGCCCATGATGCGGTCTTTTCAAAGTGCCAGTATACTTAGAGCCACAGTCTTTTCTTTTGAAAGTGTCAGTAGGCTTATAACCACAATCTGGTCTTTTGAAAGTGCTAGTAGGCTTAGAGCCACAGTCTAGTCTTTTGAAAGTTTCAGCAGGCTTGGAGCTATAGTTTGGTCTTTTGAAAGTGGTAACAAACTTAGATCCACAATCAGGTCTTTTGAAAGTTCGATAGAATTAGGGGCCACGGTCTAGTCTTTTGAAATTAATCGAGGGCTTAGAACCACGAATCTCGTCTTTTGAAGTGTCGATGAGCTTAGAGCCATGTCACGGTCATTTAAAAATGCAGCGGGGCTTAGAACTATAGTTTAGTCTTTTGAAAGTGCTAACATGATTTAAGCTACAATATGGTATTTTCAAAGTGCTAGTAGGCTTAGAGCCACCATCTAGTATTTTGAAAGTGTCATCAGGTTGGTAGCCAGGCTTGGTCTTTTCATTTTGCCAGCAAGCTTAGAGCCACAGTCTGGTCTTTTCAAAGTGCCAGCAGGCTTAGAGCCATAGTGTTTTCTTCTGAATGTGTCAGCAGGCTTATAACCACAATCTGGTCTTTTGAAAGTGCTAGTAGGCTTAAAGCCACAATCTAGTCTTTTGAATGTTTCAGTAGGCTTAGAGCCACAGTCTGGTCTTTTGAAAGTGCCAGCAAGATTAGATCCACAATCTAGTCTTTTGAAAGTGCTAGCAGATGGGAAGCCATGGTCTGGTCTTTTGAAAGTTCCAAGAGGCTTAGAACCACAGTGTAGTCCTTTGAAAGTACCAGCAGGCTTAGAGCCATAACTAGTCTTTTAAAAGTGCCAACAGGCTTAAGGCCACAATTTGGTCTTTTGAAAGTGCCAACAGGATTAGAGCCGCAATATGGTATTTTCAAAGTGGTAGTAGCCTTAGAGCCTTATTCTAGTATTTTGAAAGTGTCATCAGGCGGGTAGCTAGGCTTGGTCTTTTCATTTTTCCAGCAAGCTTAGAGCCATAGTCTGGTCTTTTGAAAGTACTAACAGGCGAGAAGCCATGGTCTGGTCTTTTGAAAGTGCCTAGAGGCTTAGAACCAGAATCTGCTATTTTGAAAGTGCGAGCAGGGGGGAAGCCACGGCCTGGTCTTTTAAAAGTGCTAAGAGAATTAGAGCTATAGTTTGGTCTTTTGAAAGTATGAGTAGGCTTATAGCCACAGTCTAGTATTTTGAAAGTGCCAACACGCTTAGAGCCACAGTATGATCTTTTCAAAGTGCCAGCAGGCTTTGAGCCACAATCTTTTCTTTTGAAAATGTCAACAAGCTTATAGCCACAATCTGGTCTTTTTAAAGTGCTAGTAAGCTTAGGGCCACAGTCTAGTCCTTTGGATGTGTGAGTAGGCTTAGATCCATAGTCTTATATTTTGGAAGTGCCTGTAGACTTAGAGCCACAGTTTGGTCTTTTTAAAGTGTCAGGAGGCTTAGAGCCACAGTCTAGTCTTTTGAATGTACCAGCAAGCTTAGAGACACAGTCTTGTCTTTTGAAAGTGCTAGTAGGCTTAGAGCCATAGTATAGTCTTTCGAAAGTGTCCGGAGGGTTAGAGCTATAGTCTTGTCTTTTGCAAGTTCCAGTTGGCTTAGGGACACAATCTGGTATTTTCAAAGTGGCAGCAAACATAGAGCCACAATCTAGTATTTTGAAAGTGCCAGTAGGCTTAAAGTCATAGTTAGGTCTTTTGAAAGTGCAAGCAAGCTTAGAGCTACAGTCTAGTCTTTTGAAAGTGTCAGTAGGCTTAGAGTCATAGTCTGGTCTTTTAGAAGTGCTAGTAGGCTTAGAGACACAATCTGGTCTTTATAAATTTTCAGTACGCTTAGAGCCATAATCTGGTCTTCTGAAAGTACCAATAGGCTTAGAGATATAGTTTGGACTTTTGAAGTGCGGGGCTTGAAGCTCTATAGCTGGTCTTTTGAAGTGCTAGAAGGCTTAGAGCCCAGCATCTGGTCTTACTCAAGGTGCAAGCAAGCTTAGACATGATGTATCTTTTGAAGTGCAAGCGGGGCTTGGAGCCTGGTTGGTCTTTTGAAAGTGCGGAAGGCGAGAAGCCATGGTCTGGTCTTTTGATAGTGGCAGCAGGCTTAGAGCTACAGTATGGTCTTTTGAAAGTGCCAACTAGCTTAGAGCCAAATGTCTAGTCTTTTGAAAGTGTTAGTAGGCTTAGAGCCACAATTTGGTGTTTTGAAAGTGCAAGGAGGCTTAGAGCCAAAATCTGGCCTTTTTAAAGTGCCAACTGGCAAGAAGCCCCGATCTGGTCTTTTGAATGTGCTAACATGCTCAAAGTCACTGTATATTATTTTGAAAGTGTCAGGTGGGTTAGAGCCATAGTCTGGTATTTTGGGAGTGCCAGCTGGCTTTGAGCCATAGTTTGGTCTTTTGAAAGTGCCAACAAACTTAGAGCCACAGTCTGGTCTTTTGAAAGTTTCAATAGGTTTAGACCCATAATAGGCTTTGAAGGTGCAGTGGAAACTCGTCCTGAGTCACAGTCTTTGGTATAGCAGAGCTTAGAGCCACGATGCGGTCTTTTCAAAGTGCAAGTAGGCTTAGAGCCATCTGGTCTTTTGGAAGTTCCAAGGGGCATAGAGCCTGATCTTGTGCAGTGCCGGTGGGCTTACCAGCTGTATAATCGATCTTACGAAGTCTTGACGGGCTTAGAGCCACAGTCTGGTCTTTAGATAGTGGCAGTAGGCTTAGAGCTAAGTCTGGTCTTTTGAAAGTGTTAGTAGGCTTATAGCCACAATAAGGTGTTTTGAAAGTGTCAGGAGGCTTAGAACCACAATCTGGTCTTTTGAAAGTGCCAGCTGGTGGGAAGCCACGGTCCGGTCTTTTGAAAGTGCTAGTAGGCTCAAAGTCACAGTATATTCTTTTGAAAGTGCTAGGTAGGTTAGAGCCATAATCTGGTCTATTGGAAGTGCCAGCTGGTTTAGAGCCACAGTCTTGCCTTTTGAAAGTGCCAACAAACATAGAACCACAGTCTGGTCTTTTGAAAGTACCAGCAGGCTTAGACCCATAATCTGGTCTTTTAAAAGTACCGGTCGACTACGATACGGTCACGGTATTTTGAGTGCGAGGTGGGCTTAGAGACCTGCCGGTCTAGTCTTTCAGAGTGCCCAGTGTTGAGAACCATAGTCACAGTCTTTAAAAGTTCTAGGAGGCATAGAGCCACAGTCTGGTCTTTTGAAAGTGCTTGTAGGCTTAGAGCTAAAGTTTAGTATTTTGAAAGTGCCAGTAGACTTAGAGTCACAATCTAGTCTTTTTAAAGTTCCAACAGACTTAGAGGCAAAGTCTGGTCTTTTGAAAGTGCAAGTAGGCTTAGAGCCACGATCTGGACTTTTGAAAGGTCCCAAAGAAGAGAAGCCCTCGTCTGGTCTTTTGAAAGTGGCAGTAGGCTTAGAGCCACAATTTGCTCTTTTGAAAGTGCCAACAGGCTTAGAGTCAGGATCTAGTCTTTTGAAAGTGGCAGCAGGGTTCGAGTAATATGTCTGGTGTTTTGAAAGTGTTAGCAGGCTTAGAGCCAAGATCTGGCCTTTTGAAAGTGCCTATAGGCTTAAAGCAACAATCTAGTCTTGAAAGTGCCAGAAGGCTTAGAGCCAAAGTCTGATATTTTGAAAGTACCAGTACGCTTAGAGCCATAATTTAGTCTTTTGAAAGTGTCAATGGTCTTAGAGCCATAGTCTGGTCGTTTGAAATTGCTAGAAGGCAAAGAAGCCTGGAGTGCGGTCTTTGAAAGTGACACATCGGAGCTTAGAGCCCTGGCCCGGTCTTTTGAAAGTGCCGACGGATGACTTAGAGCCATGATGCGGTCTTTTGAAAGTTCGGAAGGCGAAGCCCGAATGCAGTCTTTTAGAGTGCAGGGCTTAGAGCCACAGTTTGCTCTTGTGAAAGTGCCAACAGGCTTAGAGTCAAGATCTAGTCTTTTGAAAGTGCCAACAGGGTTAGAGTCATATGTCAGGTGTTTTGAAAGTGTTAGCAGGCTTAGAGCCACGGTCTGGTCTTTTGAAAGTGCCTAAGGCTTAAACTGACAATCGGGTCTTTTGAAGATACAGACGGAATGCCCAGAGCCAAAGTCGATATTATTTTAAGAGTACCCGGGTGGGCTTAGAACCCTGATCTAGTCTTTTGAAAGTGGCAGCAGGCTTGGAGCCACAGTCTAGTCTTTTGAAGTGCCAACAAGCTTAGAGTCACGATATGGTCTTTTGAAAGTTCCAGAAGGCGAGAATCCCCGGTTTGGTCTTTTGAAAGTGGCAGCAGACTTGGAACCACAGTTTGCTATTTTGAAAGTGTCAACAAGATTAGAGCCAGGATCTAGTCTTTTGAAAGTGCCAGCAGGGTTAGATTCATATGTCTAATGTTTTGAAAGTGTTAGCAGTCTTAGAGCCACAATCTGGTCTTTTGAAAGTGCCTATAGGCTTAGAGCAACAGTATGGTCTTTTGAAAGTGCCAGCAAGCTTAGATCCAAAGTATGATATTTTGAAAGTACCAATAGGCTTAGAGCCACAATCTAGTCTTTTGAAAGTTCCATCAAACTTAGAGCAAAAGTTTGGTCTTTTAAAAATGCCTATAGGCTTAGAGCGATAGTCTAGTCTTTTAAAAGTGACATCGGGCTTAGAGCCATAGTCTTTTCTTTTGAAGTGTTAGCCAGCAGGAAGCCGCGGTCTAGTCTTTTTAAAGTTCCAGAAGGCATAGAGTCACAATATGATCTTTTGAAAGTGTTACAGCACGCTTAGAGCCATAGTCTAGTTTTTTCAAAGTGCCAGCAGACTTAGAGCCACATTCTTTTCTTTTGAAAGTGTTAGCAAGCTTATAACCATAATTTGGTCTTTTGAAAGTGCTAGTAGGCTTAAGAGCCATAGTCTAGTCTTTTGGTTTTAGCGAGCTTGGGCCATGGTCACAGTATTTTGAGTGCCGATGAAGCTTAGATCCACGTCAGGTGTTTTTAGAAGTGCTGGCGATGGGAAGTACAGTCCGGTCTTTTGAAAGTGTCAGGAGGACTAGAATCACAGTCTGATCTTTTGAAAGTGCTAGCAAGTTTAGAGCCTTAATCTGGTCTTTTAAAAGTGCAAACAGGCTTAGAGCCATAGTTTGGTCTTTGGAAAGTGCCAACAGGATTAGAGCCGCAATATGGTATTTTCAAAGTGCTAGTAGGCTTAGAGCAACAGTAGCCTCCCAAATTCTTTGAACTGCTCTTTATAGAGATACTTGAAGGCTTCTATCTTTTTCAACATATTGCCTTCCATTTCAGCTTCTCTCTTCCTCAGAATTGTTAGTAATTCTGCATCTCTGTTGAATTGATTATTATAGAAAGGCTTCAACTAGCCTTCATTTTTAAACTTCTAACAGTTCTTTCTCATACTGTCCATCTCTTCTTTCCACTCTTCTTCTTTGCAGCACCAGATTTTGCTCATTGTTGCTCTTTTAAAATCGGCTATGGAATTCTTCTACGATCTGTTTGCTGTCTCTCCCACTTCTTTTCTCTATCTTCCATATCTTTCTTCATTGATATTAACATTTCCATGATTTCAGCAGTCCCTTCATTTCTTTTGGAGCTCTTTGCAGGCTCAGGAAAATTTTCTCTCATATTAGGGCATGAATGACTTAGTGGGCTCATTCTAAACTTCATTTCCTCCTCCTCTGCTGAAGGAGCTTTTTCTAGGAAATTTTCGATTTCCAAGTTATCATTCCCCTCTATAGGCTCTACTTCACTCTATTATTATGCCTTTTTATTTCTTGAGTCCTTTTATTTTTGGTCGGGTTAGAGGAGAGACTCTAGAGACATACTTCTTCCCATGATCCCTTCACTCATTAAGATGCATAATCACGGTGATGGTTCTTTGAGTGAAATTAGTCCTCTTTTGTTTCTCAGACTGATAGCCTAATGGAGCCTTGATCAAACTTCCCATATTAATTTTATATCCCTTGAAGTGCATATAAAATTATAGCTTCACAATTCCTTATTAGAGCACAAGTGTTTAGTTGGGATTATAAGCTGATGTGATGAAAGCGAGGCCCAAACCTTTGCCTCTCTGATTTATAACAGTGTGGGTTCTTCTTCGTTTACCTCAACTTTTTCCACAATCCAGCAACGAGGTTTAAAATTTTCTCATGGTCTGGTTTTTCAACCAACTTCTTGAATTTCGAGCCATGTTTGACTTCCTTCATCTAAAATACTTCATTAATTCTCTTGTGCCCAAAAGGAACCCATAACCCTCGTACATATACAGAGTCCTCCTTCATCTCCACCATATTTGAGTAAAATTCTCTTGCCATAGCAGCGAAGCCAGGCGCCTTGTGCTTATAGAAGAAATCCTAACCTTTCTTTTCTATTATCTCCAAAAAAGGGGAAATAAGCTTTCCAAACCCCCTCTCGCTGATGAAACCCTTATCAGCAAATTGTTTGTTCCATAAAGCATGAGCCTCAGCAAAGACAAAGTCCTTATCACCTTCTGATTCTGCTTCTTCATTATGCCTCACTGATCTCTATCTTTTTGCTTTCCTTTCTTCCTCAACTGGTTCTCCTGCCTCAGGCTGGGCTTCTGGTTCTTCAATTATAACTGTCCTAGGTTGAGGTTTCAGGTGAACCTCTTCCTCCCCATGAGCATATTCATTCATCATCTCACTCAGATTGGGAACAAGGTTCTGGTTTTCTGCCATCGATGAGGATTTTGAAGTTAGGTTTTTAAGACTCTGGAATCTAGGGTTTTAGATCTTTGGTGAGAAGAAGAGAATGAAGCGTTTGATGAGGATGCAATGGAATTGAAGTTTTTGGAAGGAGTTGGTTGTTCACCTTCAGGCTCTTTTATTTATGGGCTCAATGATAATATTGTCTTATGGAATGTTGCAACATTAATGTCTAAGTCATAACACTAACTGTTAACACTAAGTACCTTTTTTAATGTTATGACGCCTCAGACAGAATGTTTGAAACCTATAATTATTGTGATTTAAACAATCCTGGTCGCGACCTACTTAGGTTTGTCGCGACTACAAATGTGGTCTTGAAAAATAAAATTGTTGTCACGACATACCCTTCTCTTTCTTCAGTCATTCCTGGTCGCGACATAATTTCTCTTTTGTCGCGACACGCATGTCTTACACCGGTCATTTAGGTTACGTATCTTGCAACGCAAATTAATGTTCGACCTTAGTTTGTTCTTGACAATAAGGCTTGTGTTTGCTTTGAAATTTTTCTTAGTTCTCATGTTACATCGGGTTGAGACAGCAGCCATGACCTCGAAGTCTATCGCGACCTAGAAATTTTCCAGGTCTCTATAAACAATGTTTTATCCCTATTTTCCTACAACTTCTAGTCTCCTTTGATTGACTCAAATTACTCAATGCATACTTGTAAAAACATGTATAACATTCAAGAAACCCAATTCAAACCAGAACAATTCATCATTCAAATGTTCGACAATAAGCCTAATAAGCATAAGATTCCATGAAT
Organism: Tetrastigma voinierianum; assembly: GCA_016808115.1. Lineage (NCBI taxonomy): Eukaryota > Viridiplantae > Streptophyta > Magnoliopsida > Vitales > Vitaceae > Tetrastigma > Tetrastigma voinierianum. Next base: position 160,844 of record JAEQBH010001334.1, on the reverse strand, counting down.
TGAAAATCAATTCCCAAACTTCCAATCATGCATTCTCTAAAAAAAATTAGTAGAAGGCATAATACTTCACCATATTCTTGTGTGCATCTTGGAAGCAACAGAAGACTCCCATTCTGTTATTCCCTCATTTGTGCTTTGCAAAAACATAAAAATTTTAAACAGTAAAGACAACTTTTCTGAGTCTAACTAAAAAATTAAAATTTTAAACACATTAATTGACTATAAAAAAAAATAAAATATTGTATGGGTTGCCTCCCATGAAGCTACTCAGTTTTGAGTCCTTAGCTGGACTTGCTGCTATGATTCTCTTGTTTCAGCAAGTTCTTCTCTAACTTAGAACCTGGAATCGATCTTCAATTACATTCCCTCCAAGATAATGCTTTAATCGCTGACCATTTACTTTAAATTTTTCTCTAGTATTAGTTTTCAATGTCCCATATCCAAGAACACATACTACTATATAGGACCATAACCATTTGATCTCATTTTTCCTGGAAACAGTTTCAGTCTGGAGTTAAATAACATGACCTGATCTCCTGCCTTAAATTCCCTCCTCAAACTCTTCTGATCATGTCATTTCTTTGTCTTATCCTTGTAAATCCCGGCATATCATAAGCTTCATTTCTGCTTTCTTTAATTGAACTAGTTGGGTAATCTTTCCTCTTTACTTGACCTTGAAATCAAAATTCGATTTCTTGATGGGCCACATGTATCTCCAATTCAAGAGGAGGTATGAAGTTTTACCAAAACAATTAAACTGGGGACATTCCAATGGGGTTATCATGCAGTTTGTAAGCTCATAATGCATCATCAAGCTTTAGAGACCAATCTCTTTTGCTAGAAATTACAGTTTTTTCCAGAATTTTCTTGATCTTCTAATTGAAATTTTATTACCATTGTTAAAAAGATTGAAATAATATGTGATTGATTCATACCACTCTTAAGTTCTCAAACACATTGTTTGTAAATGAAACCTCCATTAACTTAACATTAGTTTTGGATTTTATAGTAATATAATATTTCTGCGTAAGAATAAAAAACATGGTGGCATCATTTTGGATAAGCTTCTTTCTTTACCAATTTGGATATGGTCACATTAAGTGTAAGTTCTAAATGAAGATGGAAAGGATGCAGAATGTTTCACATCAAGAAGAACACAGATACCTTGTAGGGCATTTCATGTCTTTGCTTATACTTCCCCATTCTCGGCATTGATCACAAAGTTTTACCCTCAAACAATCTTTGAATATAGTAGGCCAATAAAAACCTATTTGGGAGAATTTATGGGTTGTTTGTCTCCACCATGAAATATCCTCCATATGGTGATGCATAATATTCATATAAAATTCTACCTTGTTCACTTTCTGGCACACACCTCTTGATTATCATATCAGGTCCTCTTTTGAATAACAGTGGGTCATCCCATATATATAGTCTGCTATCAGTCCTTAACTTCTTTCTCTGTTGGTAGCTAAATTCTGATGGCATAACTCCACAAGCTAGAAAATTTAGAATGTCAACATACTAGGGTGATTGGAATGACAACTGGAATAACTGCTCATCTAGAAAGTTTTATGCTAATTATGTTCTTTCTTCTTTTACAATAGTCTTTTCAATTCTTGACAAGTGATCAGCTATCACATTATCACAACCCTTCCTGTTCTTGATCTCTAGATCCAATTCCTGCAGTAACAATACCCATCTGATCAGTCTTAGCTTAGCTTCTTTCTTTTCCATCAAATATTTAATTGTAGCATGATCAGTATGGATGATGATGTGGGATCCCAATATGTATGGCCTTAATTTTCCACATGCAAATACCATGGCATCTCTTTTTCAATAGTTGAGTAGTTCTCTTGAGCTTCTTTGAAGGTTTTGCTAGCATAGTATATGGCCCTAAACATTTTGTCAATTCTCTGTCCCAATACAGCTCCCATTGCATAATCACTGAAATCACACATAATCTCAAATTCCTTATTCCAATCTGGTTTGGCCATGATGGGAGCTTCAACTAATCTTGATCTGATTTCTTCAAATGAAGATTGGTAAGATTCATCAAAATGAAACTTGGTATCCTTTTCCAATAGTCTACACAACGGTCTTGCACTTTTTGAGAAGTCTCTGATAAATCTTCTATAAAAACCAGCATGTCCCAAGAAACTTCTTATTCCCTTATTTGTTGTAGGTGGCAAAGAGTCTTTATGATGGAAACTTTTGCTTGAGCCACTTAGGCCTAATGAAGTGCTGTCTTGAATGATGCTGTACATTGCCATAAAATGACATTTTCCCCAATTCAAGGCTAAATTCTTGTACTGGCACCTGTGAAATACTGTCCCCAAATTTTGCAGGCAATGTTCAAAACTGGATCCATAAATTGTGAAGTCATCCATGAATATCTCCATAACCTCCTCTACCAAATCTGAGAACATAGACATCATGCATCCTTGAAATGTAGCAGGAGCATTGCATAACCCAAATGGCATTCTTCTAAAAGCAAAAGTACCATAAGGGCATGTGAAAGTAGTCTTCTCCTAGTCCTCAGGTGCAATATCAATTTGGTTATATCCAGAATATCCATCAAGAAAGCAGAAGTGAAGGTGTCACCTTGTCCCATCGACATCGATCCAATGAAGGGTAGGGGAAAATGATCCTTCCTGGTTGCAATATTCAATTTTCTGTAATTTATGCACACCCTCCATCCTATCACAGTTCTTGTAAGAATCAGTTCATTCCTTTCATTACGATCCACGGTGGAATCCACTGTTTAGGAACCCGTAGGCCAGGCTCGCCGATTTGTCACGATATTATAAATGAAACCTTGCATTTAACCATTTCAGCACTTCCTTTCTTACAACCTCCTTCATCACTGGATTCAGCCTTCTTTGGTGTTCAATTGAAGTCTTTACATTATCTTCTAGAAAAATTTTGTGCATGCAAATAGAAGGACTGATACCTTTGAGATCTTCAATTGACCAAGTAATTGCTTCCTTGTATTTCCTTAGAATCTTTAACGGCTTCTGTTCTTCATTCTCAATCAATGCAGCTGATATAATCACTGGTTTTGCCTTTTCTAGTTCTAAGAAAGCATATTTCAGATGACTAGGAAATTCTTTCAATATTAACCCCTTCTGTCTTGGTTTCTTGCTTTGATTCTTTCATTTCCTTGCTTGCATGAATTCTCTTTCTTATTTTCATTCAAACTCAGAAATTGTTTTTGTATATTGCAAATGAATCACGACAATTCATAATCAACACTCTTAAGATACTAGAAATTCATTTCATTTTCATTGATAGAATGTTGAATGTTACAATCAGAGTTCAGCTCAAAATTGATGAGACTAATGTTATCTACAGCCATACAATTTTCTTCATCAACATCAGACAGTGTTAAGCTTTTGTTGAGGTTGAAGTGCACTGCTTCATTTCCCACTCTCAGGGTTAGCTCCCTTCTGTACATCGATCAGGGTAGCTCAATTGCTAAGAAGGGTATTCCTAACAACAGAGGAACCTGTGTGTCCTCTTCCATTCTCATGACAACAAAATCCATAGGAAACGTGAATTTCCCTACCTTGGCCGGTCACGTCCCTCACAGGACTCATACGGTTATGCCATGAACCTATCAACCATTTGCGGTGTAATTGTTGTTGGAATTAAGTTCTCTAAACTCAACCTTTGTACCAACGATAAGGCGTCGAGTCAGTCTTGGCACTTGAGTCACCTGGCTTTCTTGAATTCATATTTCCCGATTTAATGCGGGGAATGGGTAAAGCTACGCGGGGTTTTCATCTAAGTTGGTAGGCTCTTCTGAATAACTGCACTGCATGTTGCAATTAGGCTTAACAATTTTCTTCTTTTTGCTCAAGTATATCCTTCAGAAATTTGGCATAGTTTGGCATTTGAGTTATAGCCTCAGCAAAGGGAATGTTAATTTCTATCTTCCTGAAAATTTCTAAGAATTTATAAAATTGTTCCTCTTTCCTTACCTTCTGAAGTCTTTGTGGGAATGGAACTACATGTGTGTAGGCTTGAACCTTCTCTTTTTGCTTTTGTTCACAGTTTTTCCCTTACTTTGTTCGGTATCGCATTTATTCTCGATTTACTGACCCGCTCTGAATTTTCTTTCTATCTTCTTTTCCAGTTTCTTTCATTTCTTCATGCTCAAACCTTTCCTTCTTTTCTGCTCTGCTGTTGGTCAATTCCTTGCCACTCCTCAGCTGGACTGCCATACAGTCCCTTGGATTCTTCTAGGTGTCAATAAGGAAAGCATCCTTGGTCTTATTCTGCATGGTTGAGGTCAGCTGCCCAGCCTATGTTTTGAAGTTCTTGAGTGATGCATTAGTGTTTGGTTGAAAATTTTGTGTGTTGGATTTAAGTTTCCAACTTAGAAAATTTTTGTTCATAGAGGTTTAGCAGCTTTTTGTTGTCCCCCATGAACTGTAGCATTTTCTCCTCAAAGGATTGAGTCCTCTTTTGACCTTGATATTCATTTCTATTCTCTCCTTCTTCATTCTTCTTTGCACTAGAACCTTGAAATTGGATTATATCCCTTCTTTGAGAAACCTTGCCCATGTCTTGGGCCCTGTGATGCTCCTCCACCATATGAGAAGTTCTCATGTCCCCTCAATGTTGGTGTGTAATGTGTAGGTAAGTTGGGGTTAGGCTTGAAATGGTAGCTTCTCTGTTCATTCAAATAATTGACCTCCTCATCTTGATAGGGATCCTCATCAATTGGTCCCTCAACACTTCTTATGATTCCATCTCTTTCCACTACTCCAATTTCATGAGCAGAGTGCATACTTTTCTCTTGATTCCCCAACTTGTGCATTATTGCATCAAGTTTTGCATCCATATCTGTAACACCCCGAAATATACCCTAGTCGTTTTCGACTTGTTTAGGGTATATTATAAGATGAATATGAATTTTCGGAAAATAAGACGAGAGACCCGGAAAGTTTACAAGATACAAGGGCAATCTTGTGTTTGTTAAAGGACCTATTGGTGTAAAGTGAAAGATTAAGAGTTAATGTTTAAAATGCTTGAAAATGAAGTAAATAGGAGTTATGGGGTTAAAGGCAAATAAAGAAAATAACTTAAAAATGGATTTTGCTTGAAAATACTTATGGCCTTAACTTAAGAAGTGATTTAAGACCAAAATTTGGTCTCAGTTGAGGAGAAGAAACCAGAGAGAGGAGAGGAAAGAAGAAGGAAGAAAGAGAGAAGAAGAAGAGGAAGAGGAAGAGGAAGGAAGGAGATCAAGCAAGCTAAGATCAAAGGTATGGAACTAATCTTGGTATAGATCATATGGAGTTTATATGGCATTCAAGAAAAGTTTAGGAGTTCCAAACCTACGGTTTGTTAGGATTTCATCTAACCAAGATATAATAAATTAAGGTTAGTAAAAACACAAATCCCACACAGAAAAGTAGGAAAACCTCCCTTTGAGGGTGGATTCATGGTTAATAACAAGCAATTGAGTTAGGGTTGAATAAACCCTAACAAATCCTTTAAGGTTTAAAAAACTTATGTATGGGTTAAGACCCATATTAAGATGATTTTTTGAAGAACTTCTATGCTGATGAGTCAGCACGAAACAAAGGAGGATTGAATGATGTTGAGAGTGAAGAAGAGTGATCATAGATGAATTTGGAATGCAGATGCTTGAGAGACATTTATGAGGTATAGAGTTGATTAGGGTTGAAAAAATATGGAAAAATGGGAGAAAAACACACATTTTGGGCATTTCGGGTGACATGTACCGGTACATCTTGTGTTTTGGTCATTTTTGGCCAACATGTACCGGTACATGTTAGACATCTTAGATCGTCACATTACAATTTTCAGTTTGACCAGTTTTTATTATTTTAGCCATAACTTGCTCATTTCTTATCCGATTTGGAGTGATTCCAATGGCCAATTAAAATAGACTTCAGGCTAGCACCATCCATATAGAAATAGCCATCGTCAAATTATGACTCTAAGTGGCTGAAATCCACTCAAGGGGACCGTGTGCAAACCCAGACTCTGGTTTCGATTATAGAAGTCCGGGTTGTTTCGGACATAACTTGAGTCTCGGTGCTCCGAATTGGGTGATTCCAGTTGGAATAAGACCCTTTGCACCTTAGCTTTAAATGAGTATAAGGACATAGTGTCAAAATATAAAATTTAAGACCCGAAAATGAGTAATACAAACTGTCACTAGAAAATCGGTAAAATGACCCCAGTTGGCATGAAAATGCCATAGCTTTAGTTGGATGATCAGTTAGGTTGATTCCAATTCTAAATAAATTAAATTCACTTAGAGGAATAAGAATACATAGGTTGCATAATGTACAAGTATAGAAAGGTATAGAATATGTCATAAGATATGATAGGTATAAGTCGTAAAATATGATAAGATATGATAGAACATGTCATAGATATGATAGTCACAAAAGTACACCCAATGATAGGCACATATGCATATAAGATTAAATGATATGAATATAAAGCGTGTATGATGGGGATTATATGATAGATATACTTAAATGAATAGATAGAACACAAGAACAAATGATAGGAATCGTAAAGATATGAGTATAAGATAGACATACCGAAAGGAATAGATGGAACTTTATTAGGAACATATGATGAAGACATAAATGATAAAACGATAGAGATAAGCAAAGATGACAAAGCATAGAATGAGAACATGTACATAAATGATAGAGTACATATATGAAAATGTGAATGAGTAAAAGCCTACATATTAGGAATATAGAAAGTCTGAGAATAGTAACAAAACATGATAGAAATGTATAAATGATATTAGAATATGAATATAGAAAGCTATATATGAATATATGAATACAAGAGTGCATAGATGCATTCTGATGGATGGAGACAAAACTAAATGATAGAAAAGATATGAATATATGTATTATGTATAGATATATGAAGGAACCGAAATGTGAAACTACGAGTTATGAGAACTAATACGAGTAAAGTAATGATAGTATATATACATAAGCTTAATTATGATAACAATAGTTATTCATGCTTATGAGATATGTCTCGAGAAAATGTAATAAAGCTGATTATGCATGGGACACACAGTAGAGGATAAATAGGCATGCCTATAGGGGAGATACGATTCTTATGACATATTCAGACATATATTGAGGCCCTAGTTTGGGTCGATGATATAGATCCGGATTTGGATCGGAGTGGCCCACATGGTCACCCTGATAAGGCAGAGATCAGCGCCTCGTGCAGTGATAGTACATGAATGCAGATGGCATATGACATAGGTCCTTTGTCTCGTGCCGGTGATGATACCTTCAGGTATTAACGGACGAGATCAACGCCTCAAATGCAGGTGATAGTACCTTCGGTACACATAGTTTCCGTATCAAAACCACAAGGTATTTGCGAGCATGAAACCAAAAGGAAATGATATGTATAGAAGATATGACTGATATGAAGCATACTTGCTATGCGATGAGAAATCTGAACAATTACAAGAACAAGTAATGGTATAAATTGATACGAGAAAATGATATATGAACACGAGAAAAGTAGTAAAAGTATACAAAGAAAGCACAAAGTATAGGATAGATAGAATAAGAACATTACAAATGTATATGAAGTATGGGAATGAGTAAGATCTTGAGGATATGAAAGTACAAGATGAACACCTATAATAGGAAAGTATACAATAGTACAAGTATAGAGAGTGAAGATGCAATAAATCCTTAAATAGAAAGATGAAAAACTGTAGACTAAGAGACATGCTATGTAAACTTGACAAAGAATAGGAACATTGAAAAGACATATAACAAGCGTGAAAGATGAACACAGGATAAGTATAGGAATATGTAAAGTACTCAAATAAGAATACAGAAAAAGTATAAATAAAGGAGATGCTAAAGACATAGAACATGTAATAGAAAAAGTTTGACATGCAATAGGAATATAAGATGATAAGTAATTAAAGTTATAGAAATATGTATAGATATATGAAATGCATATGAATAAGCTTGTGACAGCCGCCATTGGTGGTTGTCCATGCTTATGTTCCCACTAAGCGTAAAGCCGCCGCGGGTGTTCAATCCTTGTAGGTACAGAGAAGACCAGGGATGGAGACGGGACATTCCATCCAGCAAGAAGGTCGGCTCGGAGATAGGTGCTCGTCGTGGCCTTGTGATCTACGAAGTTTTGTAATAGTAAAATTGTAATAGTACAAGTAAAGGGACTCTTGTATATGTGTATAGATTGTGATGGACACCACTCGATTGGTAGTTCTTGCATATGTAAAATGATTTTTGTTATTAAATTGTTTGTAGCACCCGAATGCAGTGCAGCTACGAAAGGAATAAGGTGATAGAGTCCCGATCTGATAAAGGATATAGACAGTAAAGTATAGTATATAGTATATAGATAGTCTTGCGCCCCGGACTTCGGTTCGGATCCGCCAATCGAGTCGGGCCGGGATCGAGGCGTGGCTTGATAAGCTGAGTCATTCTATTAGGCTGATGGCCAGATTCCCTTTGTTCTGGCACATTTGTTCAGAAGATTAAGATGGAGCCTTCATGTTGCATTTAGCCAGGTCTTCTATCAACTGCCTTGCCTCTTTTGCATTTCTTTGCTTTAATGCCCCATAGCAAGTTGCATCTATGTTTCCATAAATTATCATTCAGGGAGTGTTGAGCGATATCCATTTGGGTGCTTGATTACATGCCATGCATAGGGCACCTCTTCAACAGCCTTTTGTTCCTCTCCCATGCAGTATATAAGCTTTCATCCTCCACCTGTTTTAACACAATGATCTCCCTTCTTCTTTCTGTTGTGAGGGATGGGGGAAAATATGCCTAGGTAAGCCTCCACCAACTCTTCTCATGTATTAACTGAGCCATATGGTAATGATTCAAACCATGTGGCTGCAATATCTCTTAAAGAGAAAGGAAAGAGTTGTAGTTTGATCACCTCTGGTCTCACACCATTTAGTTTAATTGTGTTTGCCATCCTGAGGAATCTACCCATGTGCTCATTAGGATCTTCAATAGGATGGCCTGTAAATTTATTATGTTGCACCATGGTGATCGATCTTTAGTTTCAACCAAAATTGTTTAGCCTCTATAGCGGGGTTGTCCAAGCTGCTTGAATATTTTCTTGGATAGCGAGGTCTCGAGAGAAATCCTCCATTGTATCACGCCGGAGAAGCCTTTACGGTCTTTGTTTCTTCATTCAGTGTAGGCCCATTTCTTTCATCTACCGTAATTGTTGTTTTACATGACCTTATTAAAGTTCCTGATATTTCTTTCATTCGGTATCTAAAGGGAAAACGGTCCCGATTAAGCTTCTAATATGAAATAACACGAAATGGAAACATATTAGATTAGTGGAAACTTGATGGTATTAAAAATCATATATCCTTTAAGCTCTCTAAAATATCGGTAGCTTATGCAGCCACTCCTGTAAAAACTGTTTTTTTTTTTTTTTGTGAATTTCTTTTATAAAATAAAGAAAAATGTCCAAATTAGCATTTCTCTTTTTTGTCAAAATATTGACTTAGTCAACTCCTTTCAAACCCCGGAAACGTCGCCATAAAACTTGTTTGTCTGTAAATATATAGATTAAACCTTTCAATTATTATACCTCTACTTTGGGGCCTTACAGATTCCTATGGTGGTACTGCCAAAATTTGAGCTAGTTGTTTGAAACTTAGAAAGTGGTCTTATGTTCTTGAAATTATAAAATGAGTTTAGTCTAAGACACTGCAAGTGCACAGGTCATACAAGTAGTAAAAAAGATGTAAGTCCAGATATCATTCCCTCATAGATTAACAAGGATTTTAAAATCAACTAACCTAACTACTTAAGATCCACACTATTTGCACTCTCTTATAACAATTTAAAAACTAAAGTTGAAAAGCATAATTATCCTATATGATGCTTCTATATTAAGGATAAAATTCAAAATAAAACAAACAAAATAAAGCTGATTGAATCGGTTTTACGTGAAATTAAACACTATCGAGCCGGTGGCCAGAAATATGATTTACGTTATAATCCATTGATTTTCTCAATCCCGATTTTGGATTTGGATTTGTCAAAAGATGCCTCATGGCTGACTTAGGATTTCTCCATAATTTACTAATTAGGGTCCTTGCTTCTTTCAAGACATGGATCTAATTAGTTACTTGTATTGAACACTCTTTATAAGATCCCAAAATTATTTTTCTTTCAATACTTCATACCCATTTCTTAAGGCTTGCAGATTTCTTACCCAAGTCAGACGTACAAAACTTCTACAAAATGGTTGATGACTCCTCCTTTAGATCTGATGGATTTTTCCCTTTCCTTGATTAGATCTCAACTAACACAAGATCAAGATATTTCCATCATATTAAGGTGAAATCTCTTATTATTTAAATTGATAAATAATCCGTAACTGACTATGAGTGGTGGAAATTTATCGAAATGAACTCTCAGAGCTCTTTAGTTCTTCAATAGTAGTCTAACATACCCACAAACTAAATGTTCCAAGCTCTCAAGAATCTCCATCTTTGTGCCAGCAAGCTTGAAGCCACAGTCTGGTCTTTTGAAAGTGCTAGAAGGCTTAGAGCCACTGTCTGGTCTTTTCAAAGTGCAAGCAAGCTTGGAGCCACAATTTGGTCTTTTGAAAGTGCAATCAGGCTTGGAGCCACAGTCTAGTCTTTTGAAAGTGTAGAAGGTGAGAAGCCAAGGTTTGGTCTTTGTGATGTATCAGGCTTAGAGCTGATCCCAGTCTTTTGAAAGTGCCGGTAATTTTAGAGCCAGGCGGTCTTTTGAGAGTATTAGTAGGCTTAGAGTATGATGCGGTGTTTTGAAAATTATAAGGAGAACCCAGAGCCCAACAATCTAGTCTTTTGAAAGTGCCAGTTGGCGGGAAGCACCGGTCCTATCTTTTGAAAGTGATAGCAGGCTCAAAGTCATAGTATATTCTTTTGAAAGTGCAAGGTGGGTTAGAGCCATAGTCTGGTCTTTTGGAATTGCTAGTTGGCTTAGAGCCATAGTCTGGTCTTTTGAAAGTGTCAACAAACTTAGAGCCACAGTCTGGTCTTTTGAATGTGCCAACAGGCTTAGACCCACAATCTGGTCTTTTGAAAGTACCAGTCGGCTTACAACCACAGTCTGGTCTTTTGAAATTGCAAACAGGCTTAGAGCCACGGTCTAGTCTTTTCAAAGTGCCAGTAGGCTTAGAGCCATATGGTCTTTTGGAAGTTCGGGATACAGCAAAGCCACGGTCACGGTCTTTAGTAGTAGGCTTATAGCCATAATCACGGTCTTCTCGAAGTCTTCATGAAGCTTAGATTCATAGTCAGGTCTTTTGAAAATGCCCCGTGAGCTTGGCGCCATGGTCTACGAGATGCTTTTGAGTGTTCAAGCGGGCTTAGAGCCTTGCTGCAATATTTTGAAAGTGCAGAAGCCAAGCTTAGAGGGACAGTCTTTTCTTTTAAAAGTGCTAACAGGCTTAGACCCACAATCTAGTCTTTTGAATGTTCCAGTCTGATTACATCCACAATCCTGTTTTTTTAAAGTGCAAGTAGGCTTAGTGCCACAGTAAGGTCTTTTGAAAGTGCTAGTAGACTTAGAGCCATAGTCTGGTCTTTTGGAACTGCCAGAAGGTGTAGAGCCACAGTCTGGTCTTTTGAAAGTGCCAATAGGCTTAGAGCCCTAATTTGGTCTTCTAAAAGTTTTAACAGGCTTAGAGCATCAATTTGGTATTTTGATAGTGTCAACAAGCTTAGAGCCACAGTATAGTCTTTTGAAAGTGCCAATAGGCTTAGAGTCATAGTCTGGTCTTTTGTAAGTGTCAACAGGCTTAGAGCCATAGTCTGGTCTTTTGGAAGAGCCAGTAGGTTTAGAGCCAAAGTCTAGTCTTTTGATAGTGTCAGTAGGCTTAGATCCATAATCTGATCTTTTTAAAGGGGCCAATAGGCTTAGAGCCACTAATTGGTCTTTTGATAGTTCAAGCGAGTTTAGACCCACAGTCTGGTCTTTTTAAAATGCCAATGGTCTTAGAGCCATAGTCTGGTCTTTTGAAAGTGCCAGAAGGTGAGAAGCCCCGATCTGGTCTTTTGAAATTGGTAGCAAGCTTAGAGCCACAGTCTAGTCTTTTGACACTGCCAGTAAGCTTATAGCCACGATCTAGTCATTTGAAAGTTCCAGAAGGCGAGAAGCCTCGGTTTAGTCTTTTGAAAGTTCTAGCAAGCTCGAAGCCATGGTCTGGTCTTTTAATAGTGGTAGTAGGCTTAAAGCTAGAGTCTTGTCTTTTGATAGTGCCAACAGGCTTAAAGCCAAATGTCTTGTCTTTTGAAAGTGTTAGTAGGCTTAGAGACACAATATGGTGTTTTGAAAGTACCGAGGAGGCAGAGCTCGATTTAGTCTTGAGGGTGTACCGGATGTCGAAACCATGAGTCACGGTCTTTTGAGAGAAGTGCTAGTGAGCTGAAGTCACAGTATATTCTTTTGAAAGTGCAGGGTGGGTTAAAGCCTTAATCTGGTCTTTTGGAAGTGCCAGTTATCTTAGAGCCACTGTTTGGTCTTTTGAAAGTGCCAACAAACTTAGAGTCATAGTCTGGTCTTTTGAAAGTGCTTGACGAGGCTTGAACCATGTCTGGTCTTTTGAAAGTACCCGATCGACTTTCGATGATCCCAGTCTTTTGAAGTACAAGTAAGCTTATAGACACAGTCTGGTCTTTTCAAAGTGCTAGTAGGCTTAGAGCGTCAAGTGCACGGTCTTCGGAAGTTCTAGGAAGCGAGCCACGATGCAGTCTTTTGAAAGTGTCGGTAAACATAACCCGTGTCCCAGTCTTCTAAAAGTGCCAATAAACAAGTCACGGTCGAGGTCTTTTGAATGTACTATGACATAGAGAACCACGATGGTCTTTTAGTGTTCAACACCCATGCCAGCCATAGTCTTGTCTTTTACAGAAAGTGCTTCACCTTTTTTTTTGGCTTGGCGTGATCTTTTTTTTTTTTCTTTTGAACGTGCCAGCAACGGAGCTTAGCGATTTGGTCTTTTGAAAGTGCCGGTCGACTTCTGACCCATGATCAGGTCTTATTAAAGTGCTAGTTGGCTTATACCCACAATCTGGTCTTTTGAAAGTACCAGTCGGGTTAGAGCTACAGTCTGGTCTTTTGGAAGTGCCAATAGGCTTAGAGACACAGTCTGGTCTTTTCAAAGTGCCAGTAGGCTTAAAGCCATAGTCTAGTCTTTTGGAAGTTCTAGGAGGCATAAAGCCGTAGTCTGGTCTTTGGAAAGTGCCAGTAGGCTTATTGCCATGATCTGGTCTTCTAAAAGTGACAACAGGCTTAAAGTCATAGTCTGGTCTTTTGATTGTGTCAGCAAAATTAGAGCCACGGTTTGGTCTTTTAAGAGTTCCAGCAAGCTTAGAGCCACAGTCTTGTCTTTTGAAAGTGCCAGCAGGCTTAGAGGCACAGTCTTTTCTTTTGAAAGTTCCAATAGGCTTAGACCCACAATTTGGTCTTTTGAGAGAGTGCTGGTGACTTTACCGGTATGATGGCCTTGGTCTTTTAAGTCTAGAGTAACCTTAGACACGATCTGAGTCTTTTGAAAGTGCTAGTAGGCTTAGAGCCATAGTCACGGTCTTTGGAGTGCCGAGTAGGCATAAAAAAATTCAAAACCCGCAGTATGGTCTTTAGAGAAAGCTAATAGGCTTAGAATTAAGTAATGTGGTCTTATGAATGTATGAATTAGAGGCATTAGTTTGGTCTTGAAGTTCAGTGAAGCAGAGCCATGGTGCGGTCTTTTGAAGTGCCAGCGGGCTTAGATTCATAAAGTATGGTCTTCGTAATTGCTAACAGAGAGGCAGAGCCATGAGTACGGGTCTTTTGAAAGAGCCCCGGCGGGTTTAGAGCCTGATCCCAGTCTTTTGAGGTAGTGCTAGTAAGGCTTAGAGGCGAAGTGCAGTCTTTTGAAAGTGCTAGCAAGCTTAGAGGTACAGTCTTCTCTTTTGAAAGTGCTACGGAGCTTAGACCCCTGATACGGTATTTTGAAAGTTCTAGTGGAAACTACGACCACGATCTTGTCTTTTTAAAGTCTGAGGATTGGCTTAGAGGCCGCGGTCGAGTCTTTAGAGAAAGTGTCGGTAGGCAGGGCGTGGAGTGCGGGTCTTTTGGAAGTGCTAGTAGGCATGGGGCGCGATCTAGTCTTTTAGACATGCTTGATAGGCTTGGGGGCGTAATCTAGTCTTCTAAAGTGCAGCGGAATGACTCGAGAGCATCGGTTGATCTTTTGAAAGTGCACACAGGGCTTGGAGGCCTGATGTAGTCTTTTTAAAGTGCAAACAGGCTTAGAGTCATAGTCTGGTATTTTGTAAGTGCCAACAGGCTTAGAGCCATAGTCTAGTATTTTGGAAGGAAGGCCGAGTGGGTTTAGAGGCCACGGGTGGGTCTTTTGATGATGTCATTAGGCTTAGAGGCCATGTGCGGTCTGTTTAAAGTGCCGACAGGGCTTGGAGCCACCGGTTTAGTCTTTATGGTTCTAAGTGGAGGCCCAGACTCATAGTGCGGGTCTTTTAAAGTGCCGGCGGTCTTTTAGAGCCACGATCCCAGTCTTTGAGAGAGTGCTAGAAGGCGAGACGGTCTGAATCTTTTTAAAAGTGGAAACGAGAAGAAAACTTAGACCACGATGCGGTCTTTTGAGTGCCGACAAACTTATAGCCACGATATAGTCTTTTGAAAGTTTAAGAAGGCGAGAATCCCCAATTTGGTCTTTTGAAAGTGCTAACGCGGCTGAAACCACGATAGTCTTTGATGAGTTGTAGTAGAGGCTGCAGAGTTAAGTGCAGTCTTTGAAGAAGTGCCCAGTGACTTAAAGCAATTTCTGGTCTTTTTGAGAGGTGTTAGTGAGCCCAGAGACCTGGCCTGGGTGTTTGAAAGTGTCGGGGATGCTTAGGCTACAATCGATCTTTTGAGTGCTAGGCGAGGAAGGGAGCCACGGTGCAGTCTTTTGAGAGAGAAGTGCTAGTAGGCTCAAAGTCATAGTATATTCTTTTGAGCGGTCTTGAGTGGGTTAGAAGTTTAGGGTAGCAATTCGGGAGAGCGGAGAAGCATGTTGAGTAGAGATTTACTAGACGAGGGTATGTTAAGATCGGATCGGTAGAGCTGATTTAATAAGTGTAATTTTCTTTGTGGCAGGTTTATATAGAGGCGGCTGAGCTAACCAGTGAATTCATCTGGTTGGTGCAATAAATACCAAATAAAACACTCTTACCAAATTACATTGATATTGTTCTCATCATTTATGTTGGTGTTTACTATTTTAAAAACAAAATTTCATGGAAAGGAAACGAAACAGTTTAGTTCTTTTCTTAAAAACATGAACACATTTTCCAAAACACTAACCAAACATTCTAAGCAAAAACATGAAATATTTAAAGCTGGTTTTATTCGGAAAAACAAACGAGGGGAGAACAAGATGTAAAAGAATAAAAAATTAGTTTTAAAAAATGGTTTTATTAAGAAAAACTAGTTTTATACGGAAAAAGTAGTTTTATTCTAAGCAGGGATTGATGTCAAAAACTAGTTTTATTAAAAAAGCTGGTTTTTATTTCATCATTCTTCTAAAGCGAAAATATATTATCTACGGAACTTCAATGCATGAACCTACCAGCATTTGACAACCGACACGTAACGAGGCAACACGACAACACTTAAAAAAAACACCCACATCAATTTCTTGTATAAATCTTAAACCGAACATAACCTACATTCTAGGGTTGAGTCGATCTTCTAGCAGAGTTGGAGATGGGCGAATCTGAAACAATATCCATTTCCGGCATCGAAAAGATAAAAGCATTATAAGATTGAATTTATGTTTCATAAAAAAAAAAAAAATCAACGAGGAAAAGAATTGAGCCAAGTGATGATTTTTTTTTTTTTTTTTTTTTTTTTACACAGAAGCGATTAAGAGGAAAAGGAAAACAAATATGGAGGAGAAGGATCAACGCTGGATTAGAATCGGATGAGAAAGGCAGAGTGGTTAGAGGATCATGCCGTCGAGGAGGTGGTTATTTGGAGGCATATTGAGGCTGAGAAGGAGAAAGAAGAGCTCGGGAGTTTGCAAAAATCAAAAACCAAAAACTAGGGCTTGGAAGAATAAGTGGATAGGAATAAAAAAAAAAGGTAAGGGGTTTTATTTAATTTTTCAAACAGGTGCGATAAAATATCTGCTTGACCTGATTCAAATTATGTTTTAGCCTAATGGACGATCAGACCCAGTAGGATGAGCAAATTGGCCCCCGGGCACTCGAACCAACAAAGTAAGTCGGCCCGATACCCAATTTCCCGGGATTTGTTGGGAGCTGTGTGGTCGGGCTGGTGCCAGCTCTGAGTGGGACATAGTACGGGTCTTTTGGAAGTGCCCGGTGGCTTACGACCACAGGTTTGGTCTTTCCCAAGTGCCGACAAGCTTAGAGACACGGTCTAGTCTTTTGGGCGCCGTGATCTCAAACCCATAATATGGTCTTTTGAAGTACCGGTCGACTACGATATAGTCGGTCTTTTCAGAAGGAAGAAGAGGTACAGAGTAGGGCTAGAGGCCTGATCGGTCTTTTTTGAGAAGTGCCGTGGGCTTAGGTATAGTCTAGTCTTTTTGCGAGAAAGGTTCTGGGAGGCGTAGGCCGGTCTGGGGTCTTTTAGAGAGTGTGATGAGCTTATAGCCATGATACGGTCTTCAAAAAAAAGAAGTGCCAGCAGGGACCACAGAGTCACGGTGGTCTTTTGAATGTGCGTGAGCTTAGAGCCACGATGCAGTCTTTTGGAGTGTTCCAGTAGGCTTAGAGCCACAGTCTTGTCTTTTGAAAGTGCCAGCAGGCTTAGAGGCACAGTCTTTTCTTTTGAAAGTGCCAACAGGCTTAGACCCACAATCTGGTCTTTTGAAAGTGTCGGTCGATACGACCTGGTCTGGTCTTTTTTAAAAGTGCAGTAGGCTTAGAGACCACGGTCACGGTCTTTTAAAAAAAAAAAGAAGTGTCGGTGGAGGCTTAGAGGCCATAGTCAGTCTTTTAAGTGCGATAAGCATAGAGAGACCTGATATGGTCTTTTGAAAGTGCCAATAGGCTTAGAGCCATAATCCAGGTGTTCACGAGAAAGTTCCTAGCAAACTACTGACATCGGTTGGTTTTTTGAAAGTGCTCGTAGGCTTAAGAGCCCACGATCCCAGTCTTTTGAAAGTGCCCAGCGGAGACATAGTCATAGTGCGGTCTTTTGTAAGTGCTGCGAGGCTTAGAGTATAGTCTTGTCTATTGGGGAAAGGGGACGACGGAGTTTAGAAACCCTGATGCGGTCTTTTGAGGGGGTAGGTGCGAGTGGGTTTAGAGCCATAGTTTGGTCTTTTAAAAGTCTTGGGCTTAGAGCCCTGGGTTTGGTCTTTTAATAGTTACAGCGAGCAACCTACGATGGGTCGCTGAAGTGACCCAGTCCTTAAAGCTACAGTCCCAGTCTTTTGAAGTGCCAAGGAGAGGGTCTCGATTCTAGTGTTTTGAAGAGAGAGAAGTTCACAGTAGGCTTAGAGCTACAATCTAGTCTTTTGAAAGTGCCAGCAAGCTTAGAGCTACGATCTCGTCTTTTGAAAGTGCCAGCATGCTTAGAGCCATACTCTGGTCTTTTGAAAGTGTAAGAAGGCGAGAAGCCTAGGTTTGGTCTTTGGAAAGTGGCAGCAGGCTTAGACGCATAGTTCTTTGTTTTGAGGGTGTGACAAGCAGAGGCCACGATTTGAGTGCATTTTAAGAGCAGGTGCCGACGGGAGGGTTAAGAGTCATATTTCTAGTCTTTTGAAAGTGTTAGTAGGCTTAGTGCCACGATCTAGTCTTTTGAAAGTGCCTACTGGGCTTGGAAGCCCAGTGGTGATCTTTAGAGAAAGTGCCATCGGGCATAGGGCCCAATTCTGATATTTTAAAAGCTAGTAAGGCTTGAGTGTAATCTAGTCTTTTGAGAGAGTGCCAGTATGGGGAGCAGAGGCCACGGTGCGGTCTTTTGAAAGTACAAGTAAGCTTAGAGCCATAGTCTGGTATTTTGGAAGTGCTAGTAGACATGGGGTATAGTGCGGTCTTTTGAGAGAAGAAGAGAGAGAGAGAGAGGAGTGCGATAGGTTTAGATCCATAATTTGGTCTTCTGAAGTACCATGAGGCTTCAGAGAGACATCGGTTTGGTCTTTTTTAGAGAGAAAGTGTCGGGGCTTAGAGGGAGCCGTAGTGCGAGATCTTTCAAAAGAGAGTGCCAATGGGCTTAGAGTCATAGTCACAATCTTCCCAAGTGTGATAGGCTTAGAGCCATAGTCTAGTCTTTTCTGAAGTACTAGCGATAGACGTAGTGCAGTCATTTTGAGAGAGAGTTACGAGGGCGCTGAGGCAGTAGTCACAGTCTTTTAAGTACCACGAGCTTAGAGCCACGATGTGGTCTTTTCAGAGTTCCGGTGGCTTAGGAGCCACATGTTTGGTCTTTTGAAAGTGTTGTAGGCTTGGAGGCCTCAATTTGGTCTTTTGAGGGTGCCAGCGGAGAAGCTGCAGGTGTAGTACGGTCTTTATTGGGTGCCAGCGGGCCGGGGCCATAGTCCCAGTCTTTCTAAAGTACCCGACGAGCCGCAGTATCGAATCTTTTGAAAGTTGCAGCGGGGGCGTAGAGCCGCGATCTGATCTTTTTATAAGAATTGCAGGTGACCCAGAGCCTAATATGGTCTTTTGAAAGTGCAAGCATGCTTAGAGCTACATGTTTGGTCATTTGAAAGTGTGAGCTAGCTTAGAGCCACAGTCTGGTGTTTTGAAAGTGCCAGGAGGCTTAGAGCCACAGTTTGGTGTTTTGAAAGTGCCAGGAGTGTTAGAGTCACGGTCAAGTCTTTTGAAAGTGCTAGTAGGCTTAGAGACATAGTCTGGTCTTTTGAATGTGCTAGTAGGCTCAGAGTCACAGTATATTCTTTTGAAGTGCTAGAGGGTTCGGCGTGAGTACGGTCTTTTTGGAAGGAGTGCGGGCTTTGATCTGGGTGGGTGTTTGGTGCTACTCAAACTTAGAGTCGCAGCCTTGTATTTTGAAGAGAAGTGCCCGTGAAGCTTGGGCCTGATTTGGTCTTTTGAAAGTTCTAGTAGGCATAGAGCCATAGTTTGGTCTTTTGGAAGTGCCAGTTGGATTAGAGCCACAGTCTGGTATTTTGAAAGTGCCAACAAACTTAAAGCATCTGATCTTAGTCTTTTGAAGTCTTATGATGGGCCATAATCTAGTCTTTTTTTGAAAATGCTTGATGCATCTGAACCTGATCCCAGTCTTTTTGAGGGAAATTCCAAGTAGGCTTAGAGACACAGTCTGGTCTTTTCAAAGTACCAGTAGGCTTAGAGCCATAGTCTGGTATTTTGGAAGTTCTAGGAGGCATAAAGAGCCTGATGCGGTCTTTTGAGAAAGTGCTAATAGACATATGTGCGGTCTTGAGGTGTCAATAGGCTTAGAGTCTGTGCGGTCTTTAGAGATGTGCCCGGCAAACTTAGAGCCATGAGTGCAGTCTTTTGAGGGTTTGTTCCGGTGAAGCAGAACGAAAGTCTTGTCTTTTGAAAGTGCCGGCGGCTTAGAGCCTGATCTTTTCTTTTGAGAAAGTGTCAAGGCTTGGAGCCCTGTCGGGTCTTTTGAAGTGCCGGTTGACTACGGCCACGGTATGAGGTCTTTTACTGCAAAGTGTAAAGTAGGCTTAGAGCCACAATCTAGTCTTTTGAAAGTGCCAATAGGCTTAGAGCCATAGTTTGGTCCTTTGGAAGTGCTAGTAGGCATAGAGCTATAGTATGGTCTTTCGAAAGTGCCAATAGTCTTAGAGCCATAATCTAATCTTCTAAAAGGGAGTGCCAACAGAAAGCAGGGGCATTGGTTTGGTCTTTTGAGAGGGTGCCGGTGGGCTTGGAGCCACATTCTTTGTCTTTGAAGAGTTCCAGCAGCTTGGGTGGGTAGTGCGGTCTTTTATAGAGATTGCTAGCAGAGGCTTAGAGACCACGGTTTGGTCTTTTGGAAGAGCAAGTGAAGTTTAGAGCCACAGTGGTCTTTTGATAGTGCGGATATCTTAGAAACCACTCATCTGCAGTGCATTTTAAAGTGCCCGATAAGCTTGAGAGCACAGTTTGGTCTTTTGATAGTTCCAGTGGGCTTAGACCCACAGTCTGGTCTTTTGAAAGTTCCTAGCGGTCTTAGAGCCACAGTCTAGTCTTTTGAAGGTGCCAGAAGGCGAGAAGCCTCGGTCTGGTCTTTTGAAAGTGGCAGCAGGCTTAGAGCCACAATCTGGTCTTTTGAAAGTGCCAGTAGGCTTAAAGCCACGATCTGGTCTATTGAAAGTGCCAGCAAGCTTAGAGCCTTAGTCTGGTCTTTTGAAAGGGTCAGAAGGCGAGAAGCCCGGTTTAGTCTTTGAAGTGGAGCGGGCTTAGGGCACCGGTTTTCTCTTTGAGGAGTGCCTTGACTTGGGAGCCCACGATTTGGTCTTTTAGAAAAGTAGCAATGAGGGTTGAGATCATATTTATGGTCTTTTGAAGTGTTGCGGGCTTAGTGCCATGATCCCAGTCTTTTTAAAGTGCTACGGCTTAGAAGCCAGCAGTGCAGTCTTTTGAATGTGCCCAGCGGAGCTTAAATGAGTCGATATTTTAGAGAAAGTGCAGTAGAGCTTAGAGGCTACCAATCAGTCTTTTGAAAGTGCAGTGGCAGAGCCCACAGTCATGTCTTTTGAAAGTGGCAGTAGGTGTAGAGCCATAGTTTGGTCTTTTGGAAGTGCCAGTAGGCATAGAGCCACATTCTAGTCTTTTGATAGTGCCAATAGGCTTAGAGCCATAATCCCGGCGGTCTTTTGAAGTGCCGACGGGCGGTTGGTCTTTTAAAAGTGTCGACAGAAAACAGATCCACGATCACAGTCTTTTGAAAGTCTTTATCGGGCTTAGAGTCATAGTCTGGTCTTTTGTAAGTGCCATCAGGCTTAGAGCCATAGTTTGATCTTTGTAAAGTACTAGAATTCGATAAGCCACAATCTGGTCTTTTGAAAGTTGCAACAGGCATAGAGCCACCGTTTGGTCTTTTGAAATTGCCACCTGACTTAGAGCCACGATATGGTCTTTTGAAAGTGCCGCGGTGAGCAGTGTTTGGTCTTTGAAGTGTTAACAAGCGCAAAAAAGTCATAGTCACAGTCTTTTGAGTGCGCTAACGAGAGCTTAGAGCCCATAATCCCGGTCTTTGGTAGAGTACCCAAAAAACGGGTTATAGCCATAATCTAGTCTCTAAAATTTTGAGACCCAGGAAGCCACAGTCTGGTCTTTTGAAAGACACGAGGCATGGAGCCATAGTCAGGTCTTTTGGGGAGTGTCCCGGTAGGCTTAGAGCCATGATCTAGTCTTTTGAAAGTTCCAACATGCTTAGTGCTACATGTTTGGTCTTTTGAAAGTGTTAGTAGGCTTAGAGCCACAGTCTAATGTTTTGAAAGTGTCAGGAGGCTTAGATCCATTGTTTGGTGTTTTGAAAGTGCTAGAATTGTTAGACTCACGGTCTGGTCTTTTGAAAGTGTCAGCAGGCTTAGAGACATAGTGGTCTTTGCTGAATGTGTAGTGAGCTCAAATTAAAGTATATTCTTTTGAAGAGCGAAGTGAGGGTTAGAGAAGTATAGTCTGGTCTTGGAAGTGTCATGGCACGATCCACAGTCTAGTGTTTTGAAAGTGCCAAGTGAGCTTAGAGTGGGTGGTCTAGTGTTTTGCTAAGTCTTGGCTTGGGCTTAGACCCTAATTTGGTCTTTTTGAAAGTGTCGAGTCAACACAGCCATGATGCGTTCTTTTGAAAGTGCAAGTAGGCTATAGTGCGGTATTTTGAAAAAGAGAGAGAGATGTCGGTGGGCTTAGAGCTATAGTGCGGCCTTTTGGAGTGCCTAGCGAGGCATGGGGCCACGTCGGTCTTTTAGAAAGTGCAGTGAGCTTAGAGCCATAATCTGGTCTTCTAAAAGTACCAACAAGCTTATAGCTACAAACTGGTCTTTTATAAGTGCTAGCAAGCATAGAGCCACAGTCTAGTCTTTTGAAAGTGCCAGAAGACGAGAAGCCACGGTCTGGTCTTTTTAAAGTGGCAACAGGCTTTGATCCATAGTTTGGTCTTTTTAAAGTGCCAACAGGCTTTAAGCCACGATCTTGTCTTTTGAAATTTCAGCAGGCTTGGAAGCCCACGATCTTATGTTTTGGGAAGTGCGGAGTGAGGCTTGGAGTTGCAGTCCTAGTCTTTTGAGAAAGTGTCGGAGAAGCAGAGTCATAGTGCAGTCTTTTAAAGTGCAGCAATAAAAAAGCCTGAGTCTGGTCTTTTGAAGTATCCAGTGAAGATTAGAGCCACGGTCTGGTCTTTTTAAAATGCCCGTAGGATTAAAGTCATAGTTTGGTCTTTTGCAATTTCCAACAATCTTAAAACCCACCGATCCGATCTTTTGAAAGTGCAATGAGCTGGAAGCCTGACCTAGTGCTTTTGAGAGAGAAGAGAAGTACTAGTAGGCTTAGAGCCATAGTGCAGTGTTGAAGAGGTATGCAAGGGCTTAAGAGCCACGGTGTAGTCTTTTGAAAGTTCGAGAAACTATTGTCTGTCTTGGTCTTTGAAAGTGCCTGGGGCTTTAGATCTGATTGAGTCTTTTTAAGTGGCCGTAATAGCGGGAGGCAAGTCTAGTCTTTTGAGAGGGTGTTAGTAGGCTTATAGTGTATCACAGTCTTTTGAGAAATTTTGTGAGCACATAGCTACGGTCTAGTCTTTTGAGTGTGATGGGAGCTGAAACCCACAGTCTCTTATCTTTGAAAGTGATTGTGACACCAATGGGGTCCCATTGACAACTTGGATTAACATCAGTTCCTATGGATTTTGTTGACGAATCCCACAACATTGTATCCATTTATCAGATCCATGTTACTCATGCAACGGACAGAGTCTCTTTTGTTCAGAGGAGCTCTGAACATACAACATGTATAACAATTAATCTACTTTAACTCATTCAGGTCTCATAGTAGTATTCAAGCACACCGAGTCTGTCACATCCATATCCCCGATATACATCCCTTCTGAGACAGTTAATTCAATTTAATTCTAAAATGGTAAACTTGAGTACAGTCGTAGAGATCGATCACGGTCCTCTTACCGTAATTACATACCCCATTATTTAAACGATAGTCCCAAAATTTAGATTACTATTCTTTTATAAAAATATTTTTTTTTCATATAAAGGTAATATCAAGGCCACACATCGGCCTCCTTCATAATCACGGCCTCGTAGGAGCTCCATCTCCCTATACACCCCCTGTGCCTGAAAGGGGGTCCCACGACGGGGTGAGCAATTCCCAGTAGAAAATTTCTCCTACAAGGGCTACTCCCCACCTAAATGCACATGCAATGGCATACATTCATCAAATCACTTTCCATACAGAAAATGCAATCCTATATGGAATATTTGTCATGTCATACATGAGATGAGACTCCTCATGCCCATAACCCGAGTCCAGACCGACTCCCTCACACATGCAAATGGCAAGTGTGAAAACCAGTCAGTGGTGTTTCACCCTATGACTTAACCCATTGGACAACCCTCCAATATTTATTTAATTTCATCAAATCACGTGTGTTTTTATGGGTAGCGAATTTCTGGGGTCTCACAACAGACTTCACACGTCTTCCGACACTTTCGCGAACTTTCATTGCTGGAGCCATATGTCTAACCAAGAATAGAATTTGGGTCTTTCACCCTGGGAGGGGATCTACCCCATTTTGCTTCACCTAAACACACAAAATTTATTATTATTATTCTATGCACCCGTGAGTCTCAATTTTGGACATCATCCCATTTTCGAGCTCACTACACATTCACATGATTTTTACACAACCCACATGTTATTCAAATTTTTGCAATAACACATAAAAATAAAAAAAACAGCACACACATAGTCCAAAAATTAGTTATGGACTACCCAGAAACAATCCTAAAAATCCTGTCCGGACTGTCTGAAAACAGTCCCGAAAATTCAGTCCGGACTATTCGAAAACAGTCCTGAAAATTCAGTCCATACTGTCTGAAAACAGTCTCAAAAATTCCGCTCGGACTGTTTGAAAACATTCCCGAAAATTATGTCCGGACTATCCAAAAGCAGTCCCAAAAATTATGTCCGGACTGTTTTCAAATTCTTACACTCAGTCCCAAGATTTTGAGACTGAAATTTATGGCCTCTCACGGCCTCAAAGAAAACCCCAAACTATTAAATGGTCTTTAGGCTAGAAATAACCTAAGTAGAAAAATTCCCTACCTAGTGGAGTTTGACGAAACTCCAAGATTTTGGTACCCACGCGTAGCTCGCGATGCGTGGATCAACTTTTCTTCTCGGACAGTCGGAACGCCGGGAAAACTTCTTTTTTTTCTTTTCTCCCTTTTTCTTCCTTTTTTCCTTTCTCTCTGTTCGATTTCTCTCATTTCCTTCCCTTTTTCTTTCTTTCTTTTTTTTTCCACCGAACTTCGTTTTCCTTTTTTTTTGCTCCCATCCTCATTTCCTTTTCATTTTCCATTTTCTTATTTCTTTCATTTTCTCTTATTTATCTCATTTTCTCTCTCTTTCATTTCTCCTTTCTTTTCCTCCTTATCCCTTTTTTATTCCCTACATGGATTAATCAAAGTGGGGGAAACTTCCCCCCACTTTTCTCCACATGCCACATGTCATCACTTCCATTTTCCTTGATTTTTCTTTATTTTCCTTTGTTTCTTATCCTACACTTGACACTTAGCTCAATGTGAGCCATTCATACAAATGCACCACATGGATCATGCCATGTGTCACTCTCTTAGGGTGCCATGTGGCATCCACATAATCATGCCATGTGTCACCTGACACCCGGTGCCTCGAAAAATGTGAAATTTTGACTATCTCGGAATCCAACGAAATTCGACGAGGTAACTAGATTTCGTGAGAGGAATTCAACGGTGAAGTCCATTTTGCCATCCGAGGTCTAGAAAATTTTCGGTTTCCAACCGAAATTACCTTTATCTTTGTTGAGAAAAATTGAATTTTTCTGGTTTATAAAGGATGGGCGTTGTGCTGTAGCAGCCGTGGATCCGGTCTTTTTTGAAAGTACTAGTAAGCTTAGAGCCACGCCTAGTCTGGGAAGTTTCAAGCTTAGAGCCAAAGAAGTGATTCTTTGAAAGTGCTAGTTTAGAGCCAACTGCCTTTTAGGTCATGAGCAAATTTTAGAGGCACACTTGTCTTTGAAAGTTCCCAAACAGCTTGAGCCACGCCTTATCTTTTGAAAGTTCTAGTACAGAAAGCTACTCTGGCCTAGTATTTTCTTAAGTTCCAAGAACTTAGAGCCATCGTTTGGTCTTTTAAAAGTTTCAGCAGGCTTAGATCGACCGTCTGGTCTTTTGAAAGTACCAGCAGACTTTTAGCCACAGTCTGGTCTTTTGAAAGTCCCAATAGGATTAGAGCCACAGTCCTGTCTTTTGAAAGTGCTAGTAGGCGTAGAGTCACAGTCTGGTCATTTGAAAGTGTCAACAGGCTTAGAGCCACAGTTTGGTCTTTTAAAAGTTCTAGCAGGTGGGAAGCCACGATCTCGTCTTTTGAAAGTTCTGCAGGCTCAGACCCACTGTCTAGTATTTTCAAAGTGCTAGTAGGCTTAGTGCCATAATCTGGTTTTAAAGTGCTAGCAAGCGAGGATCCATGCTTAGTTCTTTTCAGCGTTGAAGCAGACTCCAGAGAACAAAGGTCTTTGAAAGTGCTAGGAGGCGAGAGCTCACAATTTCGCCTTTTGTGCAAGCAAAGGTGCTTAGAGCCACAAATTAGTTTCAAAGTGCCAAGAAGGGAAGCCACATCTGGTATTTTGAAAGTGGCAGCTAGTGGGGAGCCACATTTGGTCTTTTGAAAGTTCCAACAGGCTTAGAGCCACAATTTGGTCTTTTGAAAATTCTAGCAAGATAGGTGCCACTTCTGGACTTTAGTGTGTGCGAGCAGGCTAGGAGCCACTTCGACTCAACGTGCCGCAGGGCCGAGAGTCACAAATGGGTCTTGAAAGTGTCGGGTGAGGCTTATAAACACAAGCCTCCGGGTCTTTTGAAAGTGCCGCAGTTTAGAGCCACAAATTGGTCTTTTGAAAGTTCCCAACAGGTGGAAGCCGCCTTTGTCTTTGATAGTGCTAGCAGGTGGGGAGCCATGCCTGATCTTTTGAAAGTTCTAGAGGGCTTAAAGCCATAGTCTGTTCTTTTGAAAGTGCTAGCAGGATAGGAGCCACTTCTGGACTTTATTATGGAGGCAGTTACAAAAATTGGAAGAAGATACTTTAGAGAAAACTTTATTGATAATACCTCTTAAGATGCATATAATTCAACATTCTAGACACTGGCGTCCCACCTAGTTTATTTTATGCGTATGTTCCGGCCGTCTCCTCGGCTGCTTTCTCACGACGGACGCTACTAATCTGTGACGTTTGAAGGTATATGATGCAAGGGCCTCACTATTTCCGCCCTTTGCGGTTCTTTGTCGGGCGAGACCTGGGCGACGGGAACCGCTGAGGACAACTCGTCATCTATTGGGGTACCTACATCATCAAGAACGATGGACTCCATTCCTTTTATTGGGATCGATTGGATGCACAACTCAATCGCTATCTCGTATATCTTTCCGCGATCCGATTTTTCCACCTTCGGCATGCAATCGTCATCTTTATGCTACAGTGCGGCTCAATACGACTTTGCAAACTCCTTCATCCGTCTTATTTGTTCCTCCCGTTTTTTCTCTATCTCCTCGACGCCAACGTGGAAGAATCATCCTCTCGCGATCGTTCATCTGTCGCTTTGACTCTCACGACGCCCCTGCACGAATAAGAGGTGGAAGGGGCAATCGATAGAGTTCCAAGTGATAAAGGGCTACTAGACAATCATTGAAGCCAAGCCCTTGCGACCTATAGACAAGACTTTCTGTTTAGTTCCCATAGAAGGCGCCAATTGTTGTTACCTTTATTATCTGCTTCCCTGGGCATTAGCCACACAATGCGAACCTGCAAAAAGGGCAATCCAACGTCGATGTGTTGGCTGCCTCTCCGATGATTAAATCAGTAAAGGGAGAGAGAAGATGCAAAATAGGGTTTTTGTAGCTGGAATTGCTTACCTTCCCTCGTGGGATCTCTCTTTGATTTATAGAAAGCGTAGCTGCCTTAATCGTCTGAGTCTTTCCTCAATTTTAGGGAAGAAAATCTCATAATTTTAAGGATTAAATATGTTTTTCCTTATCAAGGACCTATTCTCCCTCATCAAGGATTCTTCCTCCGAGAAGCAGGGGATATGGAAACTAAGAAATTCACGAATAAATATCTTTGGCCTTTTTTCCGCCTTTATCTATTTATCCATAACAAAATTGCCATATGCGAAGGATGGCCGAGTTTGGGACTTAAAACTCTAGACGGGTTGCCCTAAAGCTGGTCTCTAGGAAGACTCCTGGGCTTTTGGATTCTCCCGTCTAGGTAGTGCATGTAAAACCCAGGAAAAATTCATTTTTTTTGAAAAATGGTAAAACGGTAATTTCGGTTGAAAACTGAAAATTTTCTAGATCTTCAATGATGAAACAGACTGCACCGTTGAATTCGTCTCACGAAATCTAGTTACCCCGGTCGACTTCGCTGATTCCGAGATACCAAAATTTCACGTTTTCGAGTAGCATCTAGTGGTCTGGGTGACACATGGCATGATCAAGGATGCTACATGGCACCCTGTGGGAGGGCATGGCATGAAATCCATGTGAGTACTCTGCGGTGAATGACTCACATGGAGCCAAGTGTAAAGGGGAAGAAATATGGGAAAGATAAATAAAGAAAATTAAGGGAAAATGTGAGAGTGACAAGTGGCAAGGGGGAAAGTGGGGGGAAGTTTCCCCCACTTTTGGATCAGTTCGGTTGACGTGAATCGGTAGGAGAAAATTCAAAAAGAAAAAGAAAAAGGAGAAGGAAAAACATGGGAGAAGAGGAAGAAATGAGGAGAAAAGAAAAAGGAGATTTTCTCGGCATTCCGATGGTCGAATCCTGACGGTCTGAGAGTTAAAGTTGATCCACACAACGAGGGCTACGCATGGGTACCAAAATCTGGGAGTTTCGTTAAACTCCAAGAGGTAGCGAATTTTCCTACTTTGATTATTTTCTAAGCTAAAGGCATTTAATGGCATGGGGGTTCTTTGGGGTCGTAATTGGCCGCGGGATTTAGTCCCAAGATTTTGGGACTGAATATGGGAAATTTTTGGGATTGGTTCCGCGAAATTCCGACCGGGTCGAGGCTGCGTTAATCCCGGACTGGAGTGTCTTTTGTGTTTTGTTGTAGTTTTTCGATATCACAGTAATTTGTTGATGAATGGAAAAAAATGGTTCATGGCTGTGAAGGAACCGAGAGGTGCCTTGTTTACGCGGTCCTAGATTCGGGGCAATTTTGTGTGTTATCGAAAATAAATAAATAAATATGTCAGGTAAAAATCATGTTAATATGTGCTTACGTGATTTATTAACATATAATCCTAGATGAATGGAAATTATATGTAGGGAAATATAATTATCGAATTTATAAATTTTGCATGTAGCAGCGACATAGCATGAAATGCAGCATGATTATACTTCATATGCACTACACATCGCCACGAGTCGGGTGTGGGTGCATAATGTTATTCAACATTCTTAGTCAACAGATGAGGCCTGTAATGAGCACATCTAAAATCGTGACTACTTCGCTGTATAAAACAATAACAAATATAAATCACATGTGCTCAGCGTAGCAAGATAGGGTAGATCCCCCCTCCCCATATGTCGTTATACATGATCACCGGCAGTGAAAGTCCGTAAAAATGTCAAAAGCGCGACGATCCTGCGGTGTGACCCCGAAAAAGACGTGGCCAATGAACAACACATGGGATTTGACAAAAAATCGCGAATATCGAGGGTTGTCTATCAGTTTAAGTCACAGTGAAACACCACGATCAGTTTTCACACTCGCACGCAGTGTGAGGAGCCTGGCCAAGACTCGGGTCAGAGCATGAGGAGTCTCATCTCATGCATGACACGTAATATTCCATATATGATTGCATTATTTATATGGAATGTGATTGGACGTTTTCATGGTTAACATTACATGTACATTTAGGTGGGAAGTAGCCCTTGTAGGAGAATTTTTCTATTGGGCATTGCTCACCCGGGGCCATGGGACACCTTTTCTTCGTATAGGGTAGTAATAGAGATGTAAATGGCCGACGAGGCCGTGATTAGGAAGGAGGCTAATGTGTGGCCTTGATATTACCTTTGTACAAAGTATTTTGTATAAAAGAATAGTAACTAAATTCTTTTCGGGACTATCAGTTTCAAATAATCTAGTATATAATTATGGTAAGAGGGTCGTGGATCTGACTCTACGTACTGTAATCGCGTTTATTTTCATATTTTAGAATTAAATGTGAATGAATGGGTCCTGGTAAAGGGATGTATATTTGGGATATGGATAGATAGACCCTATGTGGTCAATACTACTTCTATTGAGACCCTGGATGGGTTATGATTATACTGTTATATAGGTCAGAGTATCGTAGAGCTCCTAACAAAGGAAGAGTTCAGCCGATTTTTTGTGAAAACTGCGGATCCCACAAATGGGACACAATAGTGTGGTATCTGGGTCACCCGAAAACTACAGAATTCCATGGTTGACAGTCAATAATGGGACCCCCGGGATTGGGGTGTCACACCAAGTATTGTGAGCTTAGGTTAACGATTACCTAGAGAGCTCGGGTGTGGGTATCCATAAGTATGATCCTGATACCAGCTTCACAACTTGGTATCATAACATAGGTTAACGATTACGTAGGAACTCGGGTGGGGGTATCCACTAGTGTTTTCGGATATTGGCTTATCATAACTGAGTATCGAGAGTTAGGTATACAAATACCTAGGATTAGTGGGCATGGGTTTAGAACACGTCATTGTGTGCATTGATGTTTTTGTGTTCTAATATGTTCCACAGGAGATGTATTGTGGTGATTTGTGTGAATATATGCATGATAGAATGTGTATAGAAATTGAAGAACACTAGGATTAGCAAACGTAACCTTAGGGTTCGGAAAACAAATAAGCATGATTACATAGGAATGGTTATTTATTAGTGTTTGCCATTATGCACCACTAATGTGATATATGAAAAGATATAGCAAATCAAGGGCGCGGACATAGAGGTCGTCCATGGGGCAGTAGCCAACCACCGCCTGGCTTTGATCAGCATGCATTTGTAGAGGCAATGGGAGCTGTATTTACCACCATTGCACAGACTAGTGCAGCTGGCGATCAGGGAGGTCCGAGTGACCTCCAGAGGTTTAGAGCACATCATTCTCCTACATTCAGAGGGGGAGGGGACCCAGTGGTGGCTGACCATTGGTTCCGGCAGGTAGAGAGAGTGTTGGAGGCTATAAAGATTACCTCCGATGTGACACGGATCCGTCTGGCAACATTTCAGCTAGAGGGTGAATCTCAGGTATGGTAGGATTGGGTGAAAACCTCCAGGGATTAGGGAGGCCATGACATGGGGAGAGTTCCGAGAGCTCTTCATGGATAAGTTTTTCCCGGCCTCTGCTAGGCATGCAAAAGTTGCGGAGTTCCTCGAGTTGAACAAGCAGCGCAAGGATCGTGCTCTGGGTATCGTAGACAAGTTCACCTAATTGCACGCTTTTGAGATGATTATGTGGCCACAAATACGCCAAGGTGCGAGTTCGAGGATGGCCTCGGTTGTCCATCCGGGAGCAAGATCGTAGGATTTCTCCATGTGACGGGATTCTATGGTCGGACCCGCTATGGCCATAGAGAGAGAGATAGAGAATGCACAGAGCATCCGAGATACAGTTTAGTGGCAAGAGGGAGGAGGATCAGCATTCTTCTAGTTCGGGAAAGAAGCAGAAGACTTTTATCCCACGAGGATTTCAGAGACGAGCCACTAAGTATCAAAGGCTATGCCTAGCCGAGGTTTACCCGGCCAGATTGCATGACATGTTATTTCGCCATCACCCTAGACATATGAGGCGGATTTCTAGAGGCAAGGATCCCAGTGGGTTTTGGGACAACACACCCACTATTGCTTGACAGCGCGACACGCCCATTCCTTCTCACCCCAAGCACCCGCTAAGGAACCGATCAGCCCTGTGGTGCTGCACGAGCACCTACTATTTCGCAGACAGGCTATATGGGCTAGAGCATGGGTCAGGGTCGAGGCCAAGACTTCTAGGCCGCAGACTTCAGGACCCAGGTCATGTCTACGCTTATGGTACCCACTAAGTTTGCGTGATCGCCTATATACAGGGTATGTTTCCTGGCCTCACACTTTACAAGAGTGTTATTTTAAATTGAAAATGCATCATATTCATGTTTATTGCTACATTTGATGTGAATGCTTTGGGCTTAAAAGTAGAAACCTTGGAAAAGTCGTTGTATGTGAAATCTCCCCTAGGTATTAGGGTGAGGATTGATCAGATATGTTGGGATTGTGAGTTAAAGATCTCAGGGATTCTTCTCACTCGCGACCTCTAAAGATGTATACCCGATTTTGATGTCATTCTTAGCATAGATTGGTTGACGGCACATGGATTCGTCATTGATTGTGATAGTAGGAGGATTATTGCCTATACACAAGACGGTATTCGAGTGACTTTTCAAGGGGAAAAGCATGAGTTTTACCCCGCATCGCACCTCCACTCCGTGGGAGCGATAGTCACGGGTCACAAGCCCACCTGCAGGGACGAGGGAGACATGATTCGGCCCACTCGTGGTTTATGAGTATGAGGACGTTTTTCCGATTTAGCCATCTGGATTACCTCCGCATTGCAGATGTAGACTTTGTTATTGTGCCACTCGGCACGCTTCATTTCTATGACTCCTCATAGGATGGCATCGGTTGAGTTGCAGGAACTCAAGGTCTAACAGCAGGAATTGTTGGACCAGGGCTTTATTAGACCGAGCACTTCACCATGGGGCACTCCGGTTTTGTTTGCTAAGAAAAAGGATAAGACTCATTGATCAGGTATCGACTATCGATAACAATGTGGTTATGATCGCAATCGCGATTCATTACCGAGGATTGATGATTTGTTCAATCAACTGAAAGGGGCACGAGTCTAATCCAAGATAGACCTTCGCACTCTAAGTATCATCAATTGGAGAGTCGTGGAGGATATCTCCTAAGACAGCCATTTAGGGACGCCGCTGATATGCGGGCATTTCGAAGTTCTGGCTAATGATGGCTTCGATCGGGACGTAATGCTCCAATGGCATTCATGGATCTCATGAACAGGGTATTCTAACCCTATTTGGATCAGTTTATTGTGGTCTTTGTTGACGACATCTTGATCTACTCCCGGTCTGAGGAGGAGCATGAGGATCATTTGAGGATTGTTTTCCAGGCCCTGAGAGACCATCAGTTGTATGCTAAGTTCAGCAAATGTGAATTTTAGCTTATTGAGGTGAAATTCTTGGGACACGTCGTGTTGGCTTCAGGTGTGTCAATAGACCTTAAGAAGGTAAAGGTTGTTATGAGTTGGGAGAGGCCGAAGTCAGTCTTTGAGATACGCAGTTTCTTAGGATTGGTAGGTATTACAGGAGGTTCATTGAGGATTTCTCCCGCTAGCAAAGACCTATGACTACATCGACCGTATGGTCAGAAAGTTTGGAGTGGAATGACCAGGTGAGAAGGCATTTCCGTGTATTGAAAAGAGGCTTACTCGGGCCCCATTTTGATAGTCCTGCAACAAAGACAAAGGTACACTATGGTACCGTGGATGCTCTGGGCGACTCCGACCGATGTGTCTCGATGCATCCTGAGTATCAGAGCTATGGTTCTAGACAACTAAAGAATCATGGGCGACCATCTCACATGACCGAGTCATGCCATTGTCTTTGTCGTAAAGATTTGGCGTCACTATTTGTATTGTGAGCAATTCAAAGTGTTTTCAGACCACAAAATTCTTAAGTATATTTTCACACAACGGGACCTCAACATGAGGCAACGCGGATGGATGGAGTATCTGGAGGACTATGATCTCACTTTGCATTACCATACTAGTAAGGCAAATGTAGTGGCTGATACGCTTGGTCGAAAAGTCATGGAAGCATCGTTGTAGCTTCTGAATGGCGTGATGCTCAAGATCGTGGGATGCTTTAGGCATACATTACAATGATCAAACTTAGGAAGTGCTAGTGGAGTTCTTGGTAGCTAATGCCATCCCTGGCGTAGCAGGTGATTGGAGTCCCATGGGTAGGACATTAAAGATATCGCCCATCGTGGACTTGGTACAGCGAGGTATAGGTGACGCATACGCCATCCAATACGTATGGTAAATTCGGGAGTAAGGACGGTCAGGGTTCCCTAGCCGATCGATTCGAGAGAGTGAGATCCTTTTTCGGCGAGTTCCGCATCAAGCCCCGCTGGCCGTATTCAGTGAATTTAAGATGTACCGAGATCTTCGTCACCGCATTACTAGAGTTTTAATGTGGCGACACGCTGGAGATTTTGTTCGACGGTGTCTTAATGCGGTCGTAAAGGTTGAGTATCGTGGGCCTGGGGTGGCTACTTTAGCCATTGTGAGGTAGCCGAGTGGAAGTGGAGCACGTCACATGGATTTTAGGACCCATCGCCAGCCGCTGCAGACATCACGAGGCATGATGCGGTATGGGTTATAGTGGACCTACCACTAAGCCTTCCACACTGTGCGCCCGTATGACCTCTCACATCGAGGAATTATGTCAGCGCATTCGTGAGATCGTCTACCACATGGAGTCACTCCTATCATATCAAACAGGGATCCTAGGTTTACGTCACACTTTTGGAAGAGTTTCCAAAAGTCTATGGGGACACAGTTGACGATGAGCACAACGTTTCATCCGTAAGCAGATGGTCAATTGGAGAGGACCATAGAGGTTTTAGAGGACATGCTATGAGCATGCATCCTAGATCTTAAGGGTAGCTGGGAGGAGCACTTACCCTTAGTGGAATTCACCTACAACAACAGTTATCATGGGAGTATATTGATGGCACCCTATGAGGCCTTATATGGGAGGTCATGCCGATCCCCGATTTGTTCGACAAAGGTGGAAAAGAGTTCCATCACTGGACCGGATCTGATTAGAGACACCTTTGAGAAGGTGAATTTGATTCGAAAGCGTCTTGTCACGGCTCAGAGCTGACAGAAGAGCTACGCCAACAAACAGCGTCGACCTTTAGAGTTTGAGGTGGGTGATCACGTCTTCTTGAAGGTGATGCCTAAGAGAGAAGTGGTCAAATTGGGCAAACAAGGGAAGCTAGCGCCAAGTTATATCGGGCCCTTCGAGATACTCGAGAGAGTGGGCACTGTTGCATATCGGTTGGCGCTACCACCGAGTTTATCAAGTGTCCATGAAGTGTTCTACATCTCCATGCTCCAAAAGTATACTCCAGATCTAGCTCATGTAGTAGATTGGGGAGAAATTAATATTGATACTTATGGGACCTTCGAGGAGGGACCAGTGAGTATCATGGATAGCTGGGATCAGGTTTTGTGAAGCAAGACCGTGCGGCTAGTGAAAGTGTTATGGAAACACCGAGGAGTAGAGGAGGCAACTTGGGAACGCGATGACACAATAGGGGCCACCTGTCCTTTCCTGTTTGAGGATGAAGGTGTGTTGTCTAACATTGAAAGTTTAATATTAGAACTAGAATAACTATTGCATATGCATGTGTTTGTGTGTGCTAGTGTGTGTGAATTTCGGGGACGAATCGCTAAGGGAGGAAGAATGAACCCGGAAAATCTAAATTTTTTGAAAATGGTAAAATGATCATTTCTGCTGAAAAACCTGGAAATTTTCTAGATATCAGATGACGAAACGACCACCGGGTTAATTCTGTCGCGAAATCTAGTTTCAGTTGGGAATTTTGTTGGGATTCTCAAACAACCAGAATTTCAAGTTTTTGAGGCATCGTAGGCTCAGGTGACACATGGTGACATGATCGCGATGCCACCCGCACTCCTAGGAGTGACACATGGCATGAGCCATGGAGTACCAGGTGGAGCGCTCACATGGAGCCAAGTGTCAAGGAAGAAAGTGGGGGGAAGTTTCTCCCACTTTTGGATCAGTTCGGTTGATATGAATCAGTAGGAGAAAAGCCAAAACAAAAAGAAAAAGGAAAGGAAAAAGGAGAAGGAAAAACGTGGGAGAAGAGGAAGAAAGGAGGAGAAACGAAAAAGGAGATTTTCTACAAGCCACTGGCCACTCCGAATGATCGAGTTAGAAGTCGATCCACGCAACGAGGGCTACGCGTGGGTACCAAAATCTGGGAGTTTCTTCAAACTCCAAGAGGTAGGGAATTTTCGGACTTTGATTATTTTCTAGCTTAAAGGCCATTTAATGGCATGAGCTCTTCGGCCAGAATCGCTACGTGATTTTAGTCCCAAGATTTCGGGACTGAATATAGCCTGGGATCGGTTCCGTGCAAGCCCCAAACTGGCTGGAAGTTGCTTTAATCCCCGGATCGATGTTTCGGTTTTGTTTAGTTTTCAAAGATCACAATAATTTGTTGATGAATGGAAAAACATGGTCTATGGCCGAAGGGACCGAGAGGTGCCCATTTATGGGTCCAAGATTTGGGCCATTTGTGTGTTATTGTTGAAAAAAATAACATGCCGTTGCGGTGTAAAAATCATGTTAATATGTGCTTGCATAATGTATTAACATATAACCAGATGACGGAAATTATATATAGAAAAATATAATTATCCTGAATTTGGCAATGTTAACAGCATGAAATGGCATGATTGCATTTCATATGCACTCGCTACATCGCGCCGAGTCGAAAGTGTGGGTGCATGGTAATCGTTATTCACCATTCTCGTGAATGCTGCAGAGCTCAAATGGGGACCACGTCCAAAATCGAGACTCTCAGTTGTATAAAACAATAATAAATATAAATCACGTGTGTTTGGGCGTAACAAGATGGGTTAGATCCCCCCAGGGTGAAAGACCAAAATTTGTATGCGGTTAGACATGATCATTGACGATGAAAGTCCGTAAAAACATCGAAAGGAGTGCGACAATCCTGCGGTGTGACCCCGAAAAAGACGTGGCTCATGAACAACACACGAGATTTGATAAAAAAATTCAAGTGAATATTATATTTATCCATAGTTTAAGTCATCAGTGAAACACCACGACTCCGGTTTTCACACTTGGCATTGCGGTGTGAAAGAGCCGGCTCAGACCTGTGGGTTGTGGGCATGGAGTCTCTATCTCATGCATGACACATAATATCTCCATATAGGATTGCATTATTTATATGGAACGCGACGGGACGCTTACATTGAAGCATTGTAATGCCGCATTTAAAGCGGAATAGCCCTTTCAGATAATTTTTCTGTTTGGCATTGCTTACTCCTCACTGTGACTTTCAGGCACAGGGTGTACAGGAGACAAGGGTCCGACTTAGGTTGTGATTATGAAGGAGGCCGATTTACATTACTGATATTACCTTTCAGACAAAGTATTTCAGATAAAAGACAGAACTAAATCTTTTCGGGGACTATTTGCCTAACTACCGTATGTAATTATGGTAAGAAGGTCGTGATCGGACTCTTACTGACCGTCATTATGTTTTATTTTCATATTTTAGAATTAAATGTGAAGGAATGGGTCTCGATAAAGGGATGTGCGGGCCAGATGAAAAGACGACCCTATGTGGTCAATACTACTTCAAGACCGACGGGTCACGACATAATCGCTATACAGTCAGAGGTCGTGGTAGAGCCCCCGAATCTGTTAGCGATCATCTCGATTTTGCGAAAAATATGGATCCGGAGCAACGGGACACAACAACAGAGACGTTACCCGAAACGAACACCGAATTCGTGTCGCCAACTAACCCCCGGATTCGTGGCTGGCCACAGCCGCTTCCTCCGCTTCAATATGCAGAAAGCGCGACCGCTTCACATCGCGGCCGAAGTGCTTGAGCTTAAATTCGACACCGCGGCCCACGACATCGGGGGGTCTTAAAGATTATGGTACTCACAAGGCTCATAGTTTAGCTTCAACAGCTGAGCATGTCCCAAAACAAGCTGAGAACCCATCTAACCATCTTCCCTCATGGTCGCATAGCAGTCCTCCCCCCACCTAGCTTGGTTACTGCTGCTCTTGAAGCACCCATCAGTACTTAGAATTATCTAGCTTGGGTGAGGAGGGGCCCAACCGATCCAGTGTATCTCATATCTGAGTTTTTCCCCATGCATGATATGTTGGCTCGTGAGCACTGAGTGTACCTCCCTGGAATAAGCCTGGACCATTGCGGCTTTGGCCTTTGTGGTGTGTTCTTTGTTTTTGATTCCGCCAACGCCAGAGCCACCACAAGCATATCGTGAAATGGTTTTTCCAATTCCGATGCGCTTCCTTCATGTGGCCTGTATTCAAATTCCAGCAAAGGCAATCGTTGAAGGGGAGGTGTTGGATGTCTCTCAGGAATTCCGAATTCGCTATTAACCATCTAGGACCAGAACTGCTTTGCCTTGGTGCATGATCTGAACACATGGTCTTAGGTCTTCTGTTTTATTTGGGCAAAATTTACAACACAGATCGGCTGCGAATCATCTTTTCGCTCTCATAATTTGTCATGATTTTGTCTTGGTGGACCAGTAAATCATAATTTTCATTAAATCATATCATTAAGTGTTATTTAATAAACTTATCACTTTTTTGTATTTATGCATTTTTTTTTTCTTTCACTCAAATTAAGTTTCAAATAAATTTGAGTTGAATTTGGTTCATTCCCGCCAACCTCTTTAACATGTTATGTAGTTAGAATATAATGATATGATTTGTAAGTTCTGCTGTCTATTATTTTAGAGTTGTCTTAAAAATTATTACTGAACTTTCTTTTAAATGTAAGTCATTTAACATCAACTAAGCTGCCTATTTTATCGAAATAGTTTAATATTATAAAATGAAAACGTTTATTATCAATTTCGTTTCGGTTAGTGTGGATTTTCTATATTCAATAAAGTTCTTATTATACTAATACTCATTAAATTAAAATTTGCTAGCTAATAGAAAACAAAATCCTTTAGGGCTATTTTTTATTATTGGAAATTTTGAAAAAATAAAAATAAAAAAGGGAAAATAGCTAGAAGGGAAGAAATTTTTTGAAGGTAGCATAGATTTAAAATCAACAATTATTTTGTAATAGTTTCACTCTTTTATTTATTTAATTTTTAACTATGTATGCATTCTTTTTTTTATATTTTTTGTTCTCTTTCTATTTCTGAACTTTTGTAAAATTAATAAATACGATTCTTTAATGGTGAATATTCTTCCAACAAATATGCTGACAAACTCCCTCTTAAACAAACATATTTCTACAAAATAAATATTGGAGGAAACTAAAAGTTTGAAATCCAGGTTGATATAGGAAAAAGTAGAACAATTCTGTCTTTTTAGTTTAATCTGAAAGCTTAATTGCTAGTAACATTAAATTATTCTCAAATTTTGGTACCGGTAGAAAGTGATGTCTTTGTTTTAATTTGTGGTGATTATTCTTACTTTAGAAAAAAAAAATTTTTATCGAAACACCTGTCATCCAGTCCAGAGTTATTCTTAAAAGGGTTTCTGCAAGGCATGTTAAACCTTGAGATAGTTATCTTGCCCCCTTAGGCCGTATTTCAAGCTGATAGTGGATTGTAATCATCCTTACAAAATTAGTGGCAAGGTTTGACAGACGCTTTAGATCGATTTAAACCTGGGACAAAATTAGTAATGTGGTTATTTGCCTTATTTTAACCCCAAATTAGGTGGGTCTCGCCTTACTAAACTGGGATGTATTATTTTATAGTTTTTTACAAAATAATTAATGTAAATCAAAATTTAAAACAAAAAAATTTACAACTAATATATTATCAAATAATTAATAGCAAATATAATGAAATAAAAAATAGCTTAATATATTATATATGATATAATATATTATAAAATATAAATGGAATATATATTATCCCAAAAATATTATGAATTTTTATAAATTATTTATTAAAAAGCATTATAATAATAATAATTATTTATATTAAAGGAGAAAATAAAATAAAAATTATTTTAAATATAATTCCAAGGGCTTATTATTATTATTATTGGTTTTGGATACATGATTCATATTGCTTCATTCGGGCCTGTTTACCCGAAACTATTTTTAACTTTCGAGATTTCGTAAAATCTCGCTCTCCGAGTTTCATCACAACTATCAATTTAAAATCTAAAAATTTCCACTGGCTCTCATAATTCGACAAAACTTTCTAGGTCACTAGATTTCGCAAGACGGTTAACGACGCAGTCAGTTCTTCTGTATCATCCAAGATTCAGAGAATTTTATAAGCTTTCTTCTAAACCCTTATGACAATTTATTATTTTTATTAACATTTTGTCATTTTTCTGAAAACTTCTAATTTTTTTTCTGGTTTTACAGAGTAACAATACTGAACCCGTGATTTGATTTGAGAAAATAAACTCAACCTATTAAAAACTGATTAAAATTAAATTAAACTCCAAGTATTAAGAATGAGGCTGACTTTAAATCCAAAATAATCACCTACTGCCAGAACCCTTATCACTGTACCTAATGTTAAAAAACAAACAACTTACTCAGAATGTTATTGTTATCATTCAGATAGCTTCAAAAAATTCTATTCAAATATTAAGTGTAAAAAACAACACCACCTTAGGTCCTGGTATGTGTACCAAACGAGGGATAAAAGTCCATAATTTTGTCTAGACTGTATCAAACACAGATGCATTAAATTTGAACCACTTAGTCCGACCGCATTAGGTCCCAACCCGAGTAATAAATTAATCCTCGCTTTAACTCAAGGTACTCAAACATGGCCTTATCGCCCTGTTTCATCTTCGAGATACATGTACTATCTTGTGAAAGCATGTTAAACCCGGATTTTGTGTCAAAGGTTTTCAATTATAAGATAGCAAATTATTTTGGAATCACCACAACTTGATGGATTGCTTCAAAAAAGAATCAAGAAAGTGATAGGTTTGAAAAATAAGGCCCACAGCTCCAAGAAATAGCCTAGCTCAACCTAAACACGTTGCACCCACTCGCTAAACCCCAAAGGAGAGAGCCCACTGAAGCATTCAACTCTTTACGCATTCAAGCCTTTTGGTAACAACCTGCACGGGGTTGTCCACCCGCTTCTACTAAAGGCCGATTATTATGGGAAGTCCCAAAGATAAGTGGAAGGAATATATTATCCTACAAACTAACCAAATCTCATCAATAAGGAAAGAAAGATAATAACCGCTCATCATCAAACCAACCCAATAACAAGGGGAAAGAAGATTATCCAAAGAATCATTTTCTTTATATCCTCACCAAATCCGATACCGATAATAACCATCCAATGGGAACGAATCCTAATCACCATCCAACCGGTAAAACATCTACTAATGGCGCGCTCCCATCTGAAAGGTACGCATATTCATACACGCATACATATGCAACACATCAACACATCTTGCCCTCTGCAAATTCTTTCTCCGTAAAGAAACGACTTAGTGATCGTGAGCGGCTTACGAGCGGCGCCCTCGCGAATTTCTTCTTCCTTTGTTTTGGTGTAGGAGGCGATATCCAGAGCTCCGCAGACTAACATTATACGATCCATTTAGCCTAGATGATCCAGAGCCTACATCCTGCCCCGCCAAGCATCCAGTCCCGCCCCAACGACCCATACTGCCACAATCTGCCCTAATTCCGCTAAAAAAGCATCATCTGCATTCACGGGAACGACACCTTTATAAATATAATCGATTTTCTCACATCGTATGGTATCGATTTAATACGCGTGAGCAACGCTTAATCCTACGATGCAGATCAACCAAATAACGCTATATTAATCGACCGCCGCAACAATGCAGCCAACACGCACGCGATGGCGCACCGCCACCAATCAACGTCTAACAGAAGAGTTAGAACAACTAACCGTGACAAATGCGACGTAATTAATGGAGGGCACGACAACTCAGGAAGTGCCAAGCGACATTCCCTCATGAAGGGATTAACATTAACATTTCCAGACTCCACAAGGGAGCCGAAATGTGGTTAATCCAGCCATCCAGGGCACGACCACATTCCAGCCCTGTGAGGGGAAGGTAAACTAAGCAACACTTAGAGAGCATGTCAAAGAACTGAGAACTGCACTACCCTCAAATTTTTGTGAGTTGGTGGAGAAACAATCATGGGAGAAGAGGTTCAAGAGCCTTAGCAAGAGCCTCAAACGTGGTGGTTGAAGTGGTGAAAGGACGCGCCTCTCCCGACACTTCCATGGACACCTGTATAACCAAATCGAGTCACCCTACATAGCCGAGGTGCTCCACTTCCCCCTTCCATCCAAGTTCAGACTGCCACAGATGGAAGCGTTTGATGGTACTACGATCCTGGCTGATCATCCCTAACACTTCACAAAAATCAAATGGAGCCGCATG
Source organism: Tetrastigma voinierianum (assembly GCA_016808115.1). Lineage (NCBI taxonomy): Eukaryota > Viridiplantae > Streptophyta > Magnoliopsida > Vitales > Vitaceae > Tetrastigma > Tetrastigma voinierianum. The sequence goes on along the minus strand of JAEQBH010001334.1, from coordinate 119,310 downwards.
GGTATCAAGATCCGTGCGATGCAAAGCTTTCATGACACTTAAAAGGCCTGCCCACCGCATGGTTCAATGTACTTCCACCGTCGTCAATCTCCTCATTCAGAGAGCTATCCATTGCATTCGTCTCTCACTTCATTGGGGCTGTGGATTTATAGAGGTTGCTATCATCTCGCCGACCATCAAGGCAGTTCAAGAAAGCTCGAGGTCTTATGTCTGAATTCATTCAATGCTCTAGTTCTAAAGGTAGATATACCTCGACGAAGTTCGCGACATCGCTTCATTGCCGCTTAGGGGTTCAATCGAAAGACTTGATGTTTTCATCTCCCAAAATCCCTAAACAAGCATGGCCGAGGTGCTCGTAAAGGCAGAAGAGCACCCGTGAAGAAGCCCTCATATCTAAGAAAGAGAGCTTCTTCCACTATAAAGAAAAAAGTGATGTATAAAAGACGAGGACGGCCCCAAGAGACAAAGCTACCAGAAGGGTCTCTAAATGTCCGAGAATGATCCCTAAAAGGCGTGGGAACTTTAAAGACTGTTTAGGGTTCACTGTAATCCGAAGACGACACGCGATCGCACAGCTGCTTTCACCCCTTAACAAATTCTCATGATTGGCCAAGTCCCGTTAAGGGCACGAACGCATCGGGGCTCCTCGAGGGTGGCTAACTCAATGAAGTCGACCCTCGCGAACAGAGACAACCCTACATCATGAGTTCCATAGGGACTACGGACACCGCACGACGACCGTGACAACCAAGGTGAGAACAGAAGACTTAATACTGGCTGCGGTACTCCGACGCTCATATCCCCTCGAAAATCACCCTTAACTGCCTGGGACCAGCCCCCGCTCAAGAACCACCACCCTGGGCAGACAACAACTCAAAGATCAACAACCCCTGTGAAATTCAGTAATCCAAGAGGATCTGGCAGATGAGGAATCCAGCCTGTGCTTAAGGCCCATTTAATACAAAGATCGTGTCAACAGAGGATAGCCGGAAATACAAGCAGCTGGTCTAAATCCACCGCTACCACACGCCCATCACATTCTCCTCGACCAGATTCGAGGGATGCCAACACCACGACACCCATCGGTAGTTCGCGCGAGCCGCGCCAACAAAAAATAGTTCATTCGTCCTAATCGACAACTGGTTCACCGACATCATCTTCGCCACCCTTCGAAAAATGGGCATTGGAAGGGAGAAACTAAAGCCCATCAACACTCATCTGGGGGGTTTCTCTGGAGAAAAGGTATTACCTTCCGGCTCACACCAAGATTCACCTCGGGAGACCCCCATGGTTAGCGATGACTACTGAAGAAGATTCCTGGGCCGTGACGCCCGTCATGTATACATGTTGTTGGGCGTAATTCTCCTCTCAATGTAATAAAGCTATCTCTTCCGCCTACCACATGATGATCAAATTTCTACGTAAACTAAGTGGTGAAATTGTCTGAGGAGATCAACGAGTGGCTGTGGAATGCTACTCATCCATGAAACAAAACTGGTCGACAATTGATATACTTTGACGAGCTCGACATGCATAACGAGGTAATTTCACTCCGACCCAGCTCTCGTAAGAACCGGAACCGCATTGCCGGACGACAACCCCGAACATCTCGCCTCATATTGGCTCCAAGCTGGGCCTAAGACCCTCAAAAACCTCCTCATCCATTTTAAGATGTAATAAAGACGTGCCTTCGCGATTGGAAGACACAGATGAATTGATCCTACTTATCACCACAGTCACTGTCACCCCCATCTTTCAAAACCAATCAAACAAAACGAGAGCTCGCCACAGAAAAGCATACAAAAAGCCATCAACGAGGTCGTAAGAACTCCACAGCGGTGAACGATCAGTGGAGGTAGAACACCCTCGAATGGCTAGCCAATGTCGCGACTGGCTGTGGCAATCCGCAAGTGGCGACCAGATCGACCCACCGACATCAACAAGGCATGCCCAAAAGATGCTTTCCCCAAACGCACGACCGACCCCATCGTGATGCCATCACGCCATGAACTCGCTGGCGGATGCCTTCTCCCGCCATAAATAAGATCAGTGCGTGTGCGGACCAAAGTATCAAGAAAAACTCGTCATTACAAAAGATGTGGAACCTATTGTTATCGTGTGATGCCGCTCGTGCTCAAGAACGCAGAGCCACGCATCGTATGGTCAGCGAACTTAGGGATGTTCCGTAAGCAGATGTACAACTACGAGGTGTACATAGGATGCGGATATGTCGGTAATCCTTCACACTGAGCTCCACATAGCTCATCTATCTGAGGCGCTCCGCATCTTGGAGAAACTACAAGTAACATGAAACTCGATCCAATGGCGTGTGTTGAGACAAATTCTAAAAATTCCTTAGTTTCATAAATAATCATTTGTGAATCGAGGCAATCCAGACAAAATAAAGGTCGTGGCTCATGCCGCGATCGTATAGGGTTGAAGTTCAAATATTCACGGGAAGAATTGGCTTCGCTTAAGTCGATTCGTGATTCAGGCAAGTGACAAATGCCAGCCTTTCTTCCAAGTCCCGGCTAGGCCTTCAATGATACGGCGGTGAAGAGGCATTCTCAAATTTTTGAAAACATATTCGAGCTCTCCTCCATTCTAGTAAGTCTCGCTGAAGTAGCTCCTTACTTATACTTTAGCTGTGACGTGACATTCAAACTGGGGTCATTGCCTCGCTGGGAGATAAAGAATGAGTAAGATTACCCGGCGATATGTAACCGAGTCTTATGGCAGGTACCTGGCGATGGAGAAATTACTTGCCTTGGTAATTATGTAAATGAATCTCCACTTTATTTCTGTGCTCATAACATGTCCCAACGGAATACCCGATGAAGCAAGTATTACAAGAACCTAAGTTCAAGATCAGATGAAGTGGGCCAGAGCTGCTTAGTTCCGACATTAGATACACAAGCTCGAAACCGCGATAAAAGTAAGGTGTGTTTTAGCCGACTTTGTCATGGAATTCACCCGAACCCGCCGAGAACGCCTCAAATACCAATGACTCTCCCATCTGAAATCCTCCAGTAGATGGAGCCTCAAATGCGCAAGGGAGCGGAGCGGGTCTAATCTTGACCTCTCCAGAATGAGATATCAGTGGCACCCATTCGCCAAGCCCAACGAGCCAAGTATGAGGTCACAGCGGGCCTCAACCGCCCAACATCCATCGGAAGGATCAACCGGAGGTCCAGAGCGACCTGGGCCAGTAGTACGACAAATAGAAGATACCTACAGGCCAAAAGCCATGATGATCCTATATCTCCGGGGTAAAGGTACGAGGAGTTACTGGAAAATTCAGTCGGGTTCAGTCGACATGTCCCCAGAGCGCAGAACTCGAGCCGACGCCCGTCAAAGTTAGCAACAACTCCATGTGAAGACCTCAACAGACAACACTGCCGACACCCAGCGCAGCCTCATTGATCTCTCTCGCGACGGCGGAGGTTGCCCAGCCTGTCCGGGCTGGAGCTCGGATGGACCCCATTCGGGATTATAACAGGATCGACGCCCACTCCGATCACCAAAAGAAGCAGCCAAAATAAGGACGAGGTCAGCCAGGTTCACTAATCACAAGGGAAGCCTGTACAAGCAAGGTTTCTTCACACCTATCCTTAAGTGCATCATGGGAAAAGACACTGAATACATGCTAAGAGAGGTACATGAAGATATATGCGGAAATCATATCGGAGCTCGTGCATTGGTAGGAAAGGTCTTGAGACAGGGATACTACTGGCCTACAATACTCAAAGACGCAACCGACCTAGTCAAGAAATGCAAGATCTGCAAGGAGCACGCCAAGATCTCACGCCTCCCATCAGCCCCTGACAATAATCACGAGCCCCGCCCTTCCAAATAAATTCTGTGGGTTTAGACACATCGGGACCTCCGCCCAGGCGCCACCAAATTCATCATCGTCGCAGTAGATTATTTCACCAAGTGGGCTGAGGCCGAGCCTTTAAATGCACAATCACGTAAACGTAAGATACGCACTTGTGTGGCGAGCCATCATATGCAGGTTTGGTATACCAAGAGCCCTGGTGTCAGACAACGGAAAACAATTTGATAGCGCCAATTAGTGGATTTCTCGTGGCCGAGCCTCGAATTATGAATTATTACCGCTCCAAGACATCCGCAGCCCCACCCGGCCGGTCAAGTCACCATCAGAACCCTTAAGGCCGCTTTAGCGACCCGCTAAGTTGAAGATCTTTTAAAGGAAAATGGGTAGAATACTCCCCCGAGGTGCTATGGGCCTACAGACAACACGTATTAGTAACCCGAGAAACCCCTGCATTCGCCCCTAGCCTTCAGACTGTCGAGAATGCCCCTATCGAGGCTCGATTAAAGTCCCTAAGGATCGTGGTTAGCTGACAAAGGAGCATAATGACGAGGCTCTCCGTCTTCACTCTGGATCTCAGATGAAAAAACGCAAGAGCGGTGTCTGTAAGGCGCACGAAGATCACTAAAGGAAGACTGGCGAGGTACTACAACCAAAAAAAGTCAAAACCCAGGAGCTACATGTCGTGATTTGGTTAAAAGCTCCCCGCAAGAAGTAAGAATCCAGCATACTGGAAATCAATTCTGACTGAAGGCCCCTATGATCATATCTCTCGAGTCAGCGTACTCAGGTAATTACGAGCTCCAAAATGTAGGTAGAGGAAAAAATTTCCATGTTACGCTTGAATGCGAACATCTTAAACGTTTTATCAGCGATCTTGTTTGTAATCTTAAATGGAGATTTATCAATTTTCAAGTAACGATTCGACTACATCAAGAGCTGGTTGCCAAGCAATTTAGACATATACGCTCGAAATTACATGGCCAGGAATGAGAGCCTATAACCATAAAAAGAAAAGTCCCTCTCATTCCAATCGCATTACATTCAGCTTTACAATCAAGTCACCTACACATCTCGGAAGATATGTCATCTGCTACATCTCAAAGCACATATGTGCCAGCCCTCAAAAAAAAAAAAAAAACTTCGTGAAGAAAAAGGAAAAGAAATGATGAAAATAAATGGACAGTAAAGGTGGGAAGAGGAGAAGAAGAAAAAAGATTAATATTTATAAGTAATAGAAACGAATGTGGAAGAAAAGAAGAAACAAAAATGGAAGGAGAAGGAAAGGAAAGAGGCGGAAAAAAGAGAAGAAGAAAAAAGTGATGGAAAGAGTTTAAAGTGTATGGGAAGGGAAAAGGAAGAATGAGATGTGGAAAAGATGAAAAAGAAGGAGTAAAGGAGGAAGAAAAGAGAAGAAAAAAGAAAACAGAAATAGAGAGAGCAAACAGAAGAGATGCACTCGCCCCTTCCTGACGCATTCCCTTAGCTTGAAGATATGGAATAACATGACTCTGCTGGGGATACAGTGAAAAAAACACAACTCCCAAGGCGTAAGTCCAACAAAATCGAATCCGTAACCTTCGTGGATCCGTGAAGACGATCGCATTCGACGCTTCATCTCACAAGTAGATTTCAGCCACGCACCTAAGAGGCAGAATATTCAAAGTATAAATCGATAGCAATGAAGCCGACGCATAAGAAGGCCAGCGACTCGTACCGCGACAACGTTTGCACTTCCATAAATCAAAGATTAAAGACGCCGCGACCTTCCAAGAAAATCGTAAGTCATCGGCCGCGACGGCGTTCTCATCACTTTGACGAGTTCGCCTACTTCCCCGCACAGCCACGCCGCCAGGAGTCGTAATTGAGCCTCGTGCTTATCGCCACTCGCCCCAACGTCCTGAGCTCCAACAGCCTTTACTTTGACGAGTTCGCTCTACTCAGACAAAGCAAATCGCCATGAGTCAGCCACCAGCCACGCCACTCGGCCACACTGAGCCAAAGCAGCCTCACTTTGACGTAGTTTGTCACTCTCGCATAGGCCACGCCGCCCGGAGCCGAATACCAGTTACATCACCACTTACCACACGGAGTCTAAAGAAATTCACTGACGAGTTCGTTTACTGCACAAGCCACGCTTACTTCCAGGAGTCAAAACAGCCAAAGAGACATTACTGCCTCGCTTCGAGCCTAAAGAACACTTTGATGAGTCTCAGTCTACTCGCATGTTACGCCGTCTGGGGAGCCGCACAGCCAAAGAGACGCCACTCTGGGCCAAGGCCCGGAGCCCAATGTTTCACTGACGGTCTGCCCCATCAGACAGTCATGCAAACCTGGCTGAGTCGACATCACCTAGGCCATATCGCCACTCGTCTCTACTGGAGCCTGAAGAAATTCACTTTGACGAAGTTCGGGTTTACTCAGACAGGGTCAGCACAACCTAAGGAGTCGAACAACTCAAAGATCGCCAATTTCTGGCCAACGCCGGAGCCTGAAGAACTCACTTCTGACGAAGCCCGTCGACCGCATTCGTGCCACGCCTAGGGAGTCGACCAGCCAGCTACATCGCCACTTCTACCAACGCCGGAGCTCCAAAGAAATTACATTGACGAGCTTAACCATTCCACACAGGCCATGCAGCCTAGGAATCAGTTCGACTTAGGCAAATCAGCCGATGGAGCCCAGCAGCTCACATTGACGAGCCTGAACGATTCCACACAAAGTCATGTTCTAGAATTAGTTCGACTCGTGCAACCACCATGAGCCAACAAACAAGATGACGAGCCACTACTCGGCATTACGCCATGCAGCCTAGGAATCGCTCAACTCAAGAAAATCAGCCCACCTGAGCCTAATACCACATCGACGACCCAACCATTCCACACAGGCCATGCAAACTCAGTGAATCCGCTCACTTAAGCAAATCACGACAGAGCTAACACCAAAGATGACGAGCTCGACTACCCGCACGGCCATGCAGCCTAGGAACTCGCCCCAATCCCCGTGAATCAGCCCACAGAGCCCAACAGCTCACATTGACGAGCTCAACCATTCCACATAGGCCATGCAGCCTAGGAATCAGTTCGACTCAGGAAAATCAACCCATGGAGCCCAGCAACTCACATCGACGAGCTCAACCATTCCACACAGGCCATGTAGCCTAGGAATCAGTTCGACTCAAGCAAACAGCCCACGGAGCCTAGTAACTCACATCGATGAGCTCAACCATTCCACACGGTGCCATGCAAATTTAGGAATCAGTTCTCGACCGTAAATCAGCCCACTTGGGAGTCAATGAGCCTTAGTATGACAAGCTCGACATCAGACAAAGCATGCGTACTCTAGGAATCATTTCTCACTGGGGGCATTTCGTGGTACCCCACAAGGCCTCAACGCCCGGAGCCCAAACAGCCTGGCTAATCTGTGCCATGCAACCACGGGAGCAAAGCAGCTCCGGAGCTCCAACAGCCTCCGCCCAAAAAGGCCATGCAACTCTAGGAATCATTTTATCTCAGCCATGCCTGTGGAGTCAAGCCAAACAGCATGTGCACCCACGAGCTTAGGCAAACCTGGGCTGAAGGACTCACATTTCCAAATTTCGGCTATGCACCCCCAACAAAATAAATCAATTCAACTCAGTGGTCACCCCACTGAGCCTTGGGCCTACTGGGCCTCAAGAGCTCAATTTACTCAACTCAACGTCAATCTGTGCCATTCGATTCATGCACATCGTGGAAGACACAAGAGAGGCGAAGAAGTAAAGTGGAAAAATGAGTATTCATTAAGGACAAGGTTACGTATGTCTTGGGTCCCAGGCCCAACAAAAAATATATATGTAAAAAAAAGTACAAAAGTCGACATCGACAGATTTAAGACGCGGCACAAGAGGATCAAAATCATATGTTAGATTTCGCGGAAGAAGGGGAGTGGGCTCTAACAGTGCCGAGCCCGCACAATCAAAGCAGAGAAGATCTCATCCCTGGCCGAAGGTCAAAGTTGAAATCCAGCTGGTTAGGTGACACATTCTCTTCCGGGAAGCGCGTCACCGAACTTATTTGAGTATAAGTTTCATTCTCGGGCTTCTTCCACAATTTATCCTACGAGCCACCGTTATTTGCAATGCAAATCCCCACGCAGCCTACGACACTCCGGGCCAGCGTTTCTAAGGGTGAGCCGGGCTCGCCTCAAGCACCTCGCGGGACGAGCCCCCCTCATCTCAACACTGGTCGTCTTCTTATCACTCAGATCGGCCTTGATCGCATCAGCTCTTCCTAGACTCCCTTGAAGCTCACCTTGGATGTGGAGAAGCTCATCCCTAACCATCCGGGTTCATACTGGCAACCAGCCCCTCGGGCCCCTTAGCCTCCATCAAGCCCCTTCTCTGCGATGGGGCCTCTCAACCATCCGAACCTCCGGGCGCTTCGCCTTCCTGCGCCTGTCGTCCCGGCCCTGCCTTCCTTTACTCCTCGGCCCCCGCCGAGCACCCCGGGGCCTCGGACGCGGAGGATGGTTTCCCTAAGCTCAGATTCCCGGAGCTCGACCGGCCTCCCTGACCACACGCTGCACCCGACCCCGTGAGCCTCACTTCTCCCTAAATGTGAGGGAAGCCACTCCTCTCGCCTCAGCTTCCAGCTCGCTTGCACTTATTTCCTCGCATTTTGGGCCTTTTTAAATTAAGCTCCTTCAAATGAGGCCCACCGCACACCAAAGATAGAGTCATGATCAATGCAAGTTTGAAACTCAATTCAAAATAGAATCGATATATAGGCACGGAACTTACTTTAAGCGACTTTAAGAGATAGGCTGTGCCTCATCAACTGCACAGCATCCGATCTTCGAGATTGAATCCTTAAGTATGACGATCAGGCTCAGCCATGAAGTTCGGCACTGAAAAGCAAAGAGTCCCCTGGCCCCCGCCACTCTGATTCCTGATCTTTCCTCCTCACCTTTTCTCGCCTTCGAGAAGGTGACTCAACTCCTCTGCTGGTGGGTTCCAGACGGCAACGGGCGACCGCTGATCCACGCTTCAACCCGCCCCGACCTGAAGACCTTCCGCCTCAGCGAACCCAGAACTGACCGCGAACTCAAGACTGAAGGAGTTGTAAATCAAAGGCGACCGCACGCTGCTCCGCATGGACATGAGTAGATCGAGAAGATGAAGATGCCCCCTAACTTCCCTTTGACCAGAGCCTCTGGCCGATCTTTCTAAATCTTAATCCGTTTTTCGTTTCACACTCGGCTTCCCGAGGCAACGTCTCCAATCGAGCTAATAGTTCCCTCTTTAGTGGGTTTATGGCGTGGAGGGCCTACTTACATAACCTTACGATTTAAGGAGGCGGTTGATCAAAGCAAAGGAGGCCATGGGAGAAATCTTTCATGGTAGAAGGAGGCGTAAGGCCTCGTGAGCAAAGAGAGAGAGAGTGCACTCAGCTCGGGCGCTGTGAACATCCACTTTATCACCCATGTAAGGGACGAGGAGGACATCACCAACGCCACGCTACCAAGATCGCCTTTAATGCCAAGATCACCTGACACCCTAAGAAGCATGTAGACAGTGCAGAGTCAGGAATACCCAATGACCACACTACCGTTATAACCAAAAAACAGAACAAACACTACCTAAGATTCTGTGGTGGTCCAAGCCACCGAACTCCTAAGGTGTCGTCCCTGGGTTCAGAGGTCACAATTCCAATCGACGCTGACCCAAGAAGTAGCGTCCCTTCCATAGCCTATGATGAGGAAGATCTAAATCACGTATGGTTAAATTAACGCCTAGAAGGGTCAGCTAAGCTCTCACGGCTTCCTTCGTGCCAAAAAAGATAAAGGAGCAGCTTACGCCTCGGGACACTGAGCCTCGTCCCTTGGGGAAGAAAACCAACAGACTAACCAAAATACCCCCAACTATCAAGTACCTAGTGCTGAGAAGGACAGACATTGAAGTGTTGCAAACCCTTAAGGGCGGACGTTATGCTTCAAGACCATTATCGAAGGCCACTTCAAAGAAGCACACCATTTTAGGCACGGAAACCACATAGAGGGTCAAAACGTCGGGGGACCACACTCAAACACCAAAGGGAGGCCGATAACGTCTAGCAAAGATGGCCCCATATGAGGGACCGACCTTGCTAGGCCCCACAGTTAAAGCATGCTGAACGGCAGATCTTAGGTATTCTGACCCCCCAGGGTATTTAATCAAGTTTATTTGTCCCTTACTGATTAGTGCCCAAAAAGTGCTATTTTGAACCCTATTTATTATAGATTTTGAGTGTTTTTTGTATACTGATCATTCTAATTAATCCAATTTACACATTAAGGTCCCTACTATTCTACTGATCGCATTTTGTGGCAAATTTTGGTGGTGCTTACAGCGACTATGCCAACATTGTTGAGTCGATTCAAACATGAAGAATTCGAGTCAAACTCAACATCACAGATCAGGAGACTAAGAGGAAAGAAGAGTATAAATTAGAAGAAAAGGAAGCAGGAGCAGCTTGAACAAAGAGCTAATGGAATGTTGTCAAGTGATTTTGAAGATGGCCAGTGGATTTCGGGCCATGATACGACCGCTACGATAGCGAGCATCGGTGCGTACAGCTTAAAATTTCACCCCGCTTATGCTCAAATATTTCTTTTTCAAGCATGTGATAGCGAAAATCATTGTGGATAGCGAAATTCACCCCCTTTGATTTTGATCCAAACGACTTCGTTTTGTATAATTCTATTTCATTCTATCAGAATTTTATTATATTGGTTATTTTGGTATTTCTACACCTCAGATGGCCATATAAGCCAACTTACAGCCTTTGTAACCCTAACTTTTCAATCTTTCGTGATATGCACAGCTTGGCCTTGTGTCACGCTCTCTTCTCTCCTTTCTCTCATTTTCTAGCCACAAAACACCGAGATGACAACTCTAGAGGATGTTTGGCTGTGACCTCTTCCTCCTTGTGCTATGAGGGCCACTGGGTGAATGTTTGAAGGTAAAAACACCTGTCCTCATGTTTTTCTTTGCATGAAGCATTTGTTCTCTTTTCTTATTTACGTATCTCAACTTTTTAAGTTTGAATCAACATGATGTACACCACGAGTGGCCGAGTGCTTGGCGAGCTTTCAGGTTCGGTGGATGCTAACATTAAGATCTACGATGCCCATTTAGTTTGTCATTTATGAGCTCACGCGAGGTTAGATCCGGTGATGGTTTTGCTTATTTGAAACATTAAGGGGTAATAAATGCTACATTAGAAGAAACAATTTTTAGGGTTTAGGTTTAATGCCAAATGAAAATTCGGTTCGGGGAAATGACTATATGTCATCCTCCCAAGCGAGAAAAAGACCAGAGGACATGTTAGATGCCTTAGAACCACAAACGAGTGGCCAAGCGTTCAAGGGTTACATTTTACATTTTATTTTATTTATTTTCAGTTTGCAAACCACCCGACCCCCTTGTTTTATCACCGGCAGCCAAATCAGACAAATTCACCATTTTTACTTAAACCGAATCATTTGTGCGAAGAAAGCCCATCCACGTGTTAGACCGAGACCTTTATGTGCGGTAGCTTGACTACGGCAATAGGAGGAACAGGATATAAAATTTTGTTGTTTGGGATTCACCTACGTAGCGCGAATCACTTACCCTTGTCGAGGAAGAGGGCCACCTGCGGGGCATCTCGAGTTCAACCGAGCCAGCGGTGCAAAGGCATGCCGATCATCGGAACCGGCGATGGCCAGAAGAATCACCATCGATCTGCTTGAAGAGAAAAACGACCCATGACGAAAATAAATAATGAAAGTAAATTCGACCCGAGCCCTGACCCTAGCGCCTCGTCGTATGGCTCGAGAAACCAAGGAGGTGGGCGCGGTGAACCCCCCGGGGAACACAGCCGAAGGCTGTCAGAAAGGCGCCGGAGGACTGCGCAGGCTGAGACAGTGGGCGGGAGAGTAGGAACTCACTAAAGCGAGAAAAGGTCTCGGGATCGAGAGGCTACAATCAGAGGATGTGAAAAGCAAAGAAAAGAGTGAAAGGAATGGGAGAAATAAAGCGGCAGAAGAGTCATCATTATGATAAGACCAATGACGGTGGCTAAGCTAACTAATCGACCAGAGACGAGACACGTGGAAATTGCACGAATGCGGCCGATTATAGCCGCACTTGCGTACACATTACCACGAGGCTGGGGGAGCTGTGATAGGGTTTGAAAAATAAGGCTCACGGGCCCTCCACCAGATTTGAAGAGCCTGGCCAGCGAAACAACGGGCCTCGCTAAACCCAGAAAGGAGGAGAGACATGCCCATTGAAGCATTCAGCCCTTTTTACGTCAGCATTCAATCCTTTTGGTACCAACTGAGAGGCGAAGGTCCAATGGCTCGGCCCAGACCGGTGATTATGGAAGTCTCCCAAAAGATAAGGAAATAACATATTATCTACCAAATCAACCAAATCTAAATCCAATAAGGAAAGATAATAAAGTTCATCATCAAACTAGATCCCCGATAAGGAAGAGGTATCCCAAATATTGCTGCTCTATCATTTACCAAATCGAATCTAGATAATAACAAGAAATATCATCCAATGGGAGCGAATCCCTAATCACCATCAAAGCGGTAGAACATCTACTATAAATACAAGTACCCATTGGTGAAGATGCATATATATTCATGCCTTGGCATCTGCATTTCGCCCTGCGGAGTCTCTTTTCTCTCGAGCGAGAATGACTTAGGCATCGAGGATGACCACGGGTGAAGCCCTCGCAGGCCCGCTTCTTCCTTGTTTTTTGTAGAGGGAGTGTCATCTGACACTTAGGACCAACATTCTTGATCCTACTTGACCCAGAGACGATCGAGGAGCACATCCAGACACTTCGATGAGTCCCAGGTCGTGACGACCTCTACACACTCCAGCCCAGTTCAATTAAAAAAAAGCATCATCAGAAAGTATCACCTTATTGTAAACTATAAAAAAAAACTTGTCGTCACAAAATGTCAAAAAAATATATCTTTAATGGAAAATAACATCAATTCTCACTTGATCCCAAAGATATGCAAAAAAATTATGAAAGTTATGTAAAGCATCAATTAGCAAGTTCTTACTTTATTTGATACATACAATCAAAACATCAATTCTTCATCCGTTATCTTACAGTTTCTATAATTTTATGTCAAATATGATGTTGATATTTGATGGTGCTTTTCTCCGATCTGAAGCGAGGAGCGTCTTGAGATTAAGTGGGCGGTCAGGTTGGGTTGGATCATTCGCCTGACACCGCGGTACGAAGGGTGATGGTGGGGAGTGTGTGGTAGTCTCTCCGTCACTAAGTCAGTTTATTTCTTATGAAAAGTGAAGAATTCAACTGTTGATGGCGTTATGATTGCGTACCTTTCTTTGGTGGGATTGCTCGGTATTTATAGTGGATGATCATGATGACTTTCCTTGTTGGATGGTGATACGGCATCTTCCCAATTGGGCAGGGGATCTTCTCTTCCTTATCGCCAACTGAATATTAGAGGATAATTAGATAGTCGTAATCGTGGGAGATCTTTCTTCCCTTAATAGGTAGATATCGGATCGTGAAGGTGGGGTTCTTTCCTTTCTTATGGCTCAACTGGTGGACAGTGGATTATGCCCATCGCCCGTCTAGTCCGCTGGGCTTAGCTTCGGCCTTGGGCTTACTCCTTGAGAGTGACCAAGAAGTTATCATGTTGAGTCCTCTGTAGGGCTCTTGATTGGCACGGAAGATAACCTTCGTTTAGGGTTCTTTCCACAGGCTGCGTTTGGGCTTATAGGCTAATTTTTAAGCCTTGCTCGGTTGCCCCGACCCTTGGCCAAAAGCGAGAGCTTAGGTAAAAATTTGGTTCTCTTGGATCGGCAATGAAATGCGTGGCAACCGGGGTTTTTGATCCCAGGCTTATTTAGGTCCATGTCGTCTGTGATAATGATGGCTTCTCTTCGACTTCCGCGTCCATTTCAACTGACATTTCTAGTGTTTTTAGAAGCCTCCACATTTATTTAGGCATGTCCTTGTTCTTCAAACCTTTTTTCTTTCTTGACGATTGGATTTTCTTTCCAGGAGTCTTCTCGGTAATTACTGAAGACTATTCTTACGATTTAAAGTCATTCTATCACTTGGGTTGTCTCTTTTGCTTTATTCCTTAGCTTAGTACGTCTCTCTTCTTAGCCCTAACACCTTTTTCTTGTTAGTTTGTAGGTCGTGTTCAGGTGGCTGTTTGTCTCTATTATACTCGCCTCGATCATGAGTGCTTTACCCCAGTCCCAATCTCGTTTTTAAATTGCAGCATGGGGAAGGCCGAGTGCGAGTCCAAAAGCCAGGCAGACGGATCAGATGTCTTCGTCATGGTTGATAGGGCCCCTCCAGTGGGTCATTCGTCCCCAACTGGCAAGGGCAAGGGAAAAATTAGTGAGATTAAGTACCCTAGTGGTTCCGAATATTTGAGGGCTTCCGTGAGGTATACGGACGTCGTGGGCCCTAGTCGGGTTGAGCCCCTTTATGAAGAAACCTTCGTTACCCGCTATAGGCCCCTTCTTGGCATACGGTTTGGTGTACAGGCCTTCGCCTCCTATATAGTCCGGGTTCCAGTAGTGCTTCTTTGGAAGCGACCTTCGACCAACCGATCTCAGTTTTCCTCTGCATCCCTTTATCAGAACGTCTTGGGTTCTTCAATGTTTAATCACGTGCTTTCTCCCAATTTCTGGGGTGTTTTGGTCGGCCTTCTGGTCGTTTTTAGGGACAAGGGCCTCGCTCTAGCATAGCTCGATGTTGGACTTCTTTGGTGTGAAAGGGCCCCGCTGGAGGCTTTTGTATATTTCCAAACGATCTAGTACCAGTCTAATCATTTCAAATCTTCCGTCCTCCTATAAACATTGGAAGGAACGTTATTTCTTTATCGGGGTTATGACTAGGATTGACCTGTTGTAGGGAGGGATACACTTAGCATTCAGATGGTATGGAGCATACACACAGAGAGATCACGTGAGTTTTCCGTTCGTACTAGTTGGGGTTAATTATTTTTTTTTTTCCAGGCTATGAAGCGTTCTTGCTGCTTTGGTTGTGTTTGCCTTGGTGTCGTCTCGAACTCGATTCGAGGATGAAAGAGGTGAAGCGAGTTGGTTAATGTCATCCGTGATTATTAGGTACTCGTTAGGTCGAGATATTCCGGACCTTACGGTGCGGAACCTTCTCTCGACCTCGGTGCCCGGGGTGAAGTTATCTCGACCCTCAGGCTTTTGGGGCCACCCAGTCTTCTATCATAAGCCTTCTCAGAAGAGCTTGAGCTAAGTTAATTTTGGAAAGAAGAAAGAAGCGCGGCCGTAAGGTCACAGGCTGCCTCCAGGGACGACCCGTGCGGCTCGAGGAAAAGTCTTGAAGTTGGGGGCATCCTCCTCGCCATAAATGCACTCTAGAGCACGGATCCATAGGGAAATTCGAGGTGAGAGGAGTCACATGACATCCTGAGAGAGCTGAGGTGTTAAAGATGGCGGTCAGCAGTTCGGTTCTCCCCCAGGGTGTGGGTGCCGTGGGGTGGTCCCAGGAGGAACGCAGCCTCACTCTGGTTCTCGTGCACATTTACGGGCCTCATCGTAAGCCGTGGAAGCTGCCGGGCGTCGGGACCCGAGGGGCTGTTGAATTTGAGAGGGATGAGGACTCGCTGTTCGCGAGTGCAAAGCTCAGCTGCCCGAGGCTATCGTGCGTCTATGGGAACTCGACCTCGTCGGGCGGATGTAGTTACTGTTAAGAAGGTTACGGTCTTATCTCTTCGATTAGCTAAAGTAAGTCCGGACCTTCTTGTTGTTCGTTTCATCATTGCTCCAAACTATGCGCTAATTTGTCTCGTTTCTACGGATGGTTGCTTATATGAAGAGGCAGGTGAGGAGGGCCGGCCCTTCTGAGGGGGCTCTGCCCAAGCGATAGCCAGTAGAGCGAGTCTCTTCCTTATTAGTCGAGAATACCGACCTTCGATCTGGTGCGGGTGCCTTGGTCGGGACAGTGAAGTACTCATCGAGACCTAAGCACACCCTGGCAATGAGCCCAGGACTGAAGATAAAGGCTCGAGGTGAGTTGAGGGGTTCTTGAGGATGTGTACGGGTGGTCGGGATGGCTGGTGGCAGGGACAGCTACGTGGTCGGGATGAGCTACGTGTCAAAACCACGGCCTTCGAAAGCCGGGTCGGCCAAGAGGCTTCTAAAGTAGTGAGCTACGTGGGCGACAGCGAGAGGCCATGGAGCGAGGGATCTTGAGGCGATGGGCGGTCGGTCGGAAGGAAGGGGTGATTTTCGAGTTGAGAGACGAGGCTTGTACCTTGTGGGCCTCTAGGTGGCTTGCTTTCGTCGTAAGGCTACTAAGGTTTTCTCGGGTTTGGTTCAGCTTCCCCGAGTTCACCGCCAGGGAGGCGGAATCGGCTTTGTGATGGGCGAACCCGGGTCTTTCGGATGCCCCGACTCCCATTCCTCCCCATGGTGAGACTGATGGCCCATTTGAGACTCCTGCGGAGGCGGCTCTCCACCTTAGTTTGCTGTGCCCTCCGATGTACAGCTTGGAGCCACACAATTCAGACGTCTAGGCTTTTCCTTGTAGTTTCTGATCATTTTGTCAACTTTGAGGCTTTAGCCTTAGATTTCTATAATGCTGACCTTGATTTTTGTTGATCTGTTGATGTTTGCCCTTATACCCTTTGGACCTTTCGTTTTTTCTATTATCTTAATTTACAGCCTGAGTTGCGTGGTTCCCGGGCTATTCAACTCTTTTAATAACTGAGCTGCTGCAACTTAGCGTCTAAACTACGTCGTTCTTAACAAACTGAACTGTTGGGCTCTTAATGAGCTGAGCTACTGGACTCTTGTCGAACTGAGCTTCGTGGCTCTTATTAAACTAAGCTACATGGCTCATTAATATCTGAGCTACTGGGCACCTGAACTAAGCTACGTGACTCTTTAATATCCGAGCTTCTGGCTCCTGATCTGACCTACGTTGCTCTTTAATATACGAGCTACGGGCTCCTGACCTGAGCTACGTGACTCTTTATCTGAGCTACGTGGCTCTTTAATATCCGAGCTCCTGGCTCCTGATCTGAGCTACGTGGCTCTTTAATATCTGAGCTCCTGGCTCCTGATTTGAAATTCACGTGGCTCTTTAATGTCAGGAGCTGCGGCTCTACGATCTACGAAATTTACCGTGGGCTTTGTCACGAGCTACATGGCTCTTTAATATCCGAGCTCCTGGCTCCTGATCTAAGCTACGTGGCTCTTTCGCCTTCCTTCCCGCGCAGGAAAGTGCGCCCGAGTTTTATCTTTGATACATGGAGAATCAGGCCAATTGCGTGACTTCCCAGTGTGACCTTTATAAATAGCAGCCTTCGCCCCGGGTGTGTTATACTTAAACTCCCAATTTCCTTCATAGCCGGCGGTGTTGGGTTCATACATGATGAAGCTTGAGAGGTTTGATCGCCCGCTATGTGAAGTCTATTTAGTGGTCATAGGTCGTTTGGTTTCATTGTGCCATTTGTTGGGTTGTGTTGTTACTAGTCACTTGTTTGTTGGAGTTGTGTTGCTCCCAGTCCGGCCATTTGATGGAGTTGGGTCGGGGCTGCGATTCGAGAGGGTGGCTTTGTTGAATGCTTCAAGTCCCGTTCCTTATGCTATACCTCTCCTCCCCTCTTTTATCTCTTTCTTCTTTTTTTTTTTTTCTTTTTTCTTCTGCTTCCTCTTTCTCTTACTTGTGGTTTTTTCCTTGAATGGCTTCTAGTCCTGCTTTTTATGCTATACCTCTCCTCCTCTCTTTTCCTGCTTTCCTTTTCTCTTTCCCGTGGGGTTTTTTTTTTTTTTTGGATGGTTGTTTGCTTATTGCAATTTTTTGAGGTGTAGAGAGCGGTTTCGTGGTGTAACCATACGAGATGTAGAAGCGGTTTGCTTATTGTAATTTTACGATGCTTAGTAATAAAGTACAATCCTTTGAAAGAGACTTCATTATACTTGTCGGCGTTCCATGTAACCCGTGAGCTCCATTGGATTTACAGGTAAACCCTAGGTCCCTGGTTCTTTTATTATGATTTACGAGGGTAGGCAGGCCGTAAATAAACGACCAAATGGTATTTGAGCGAAAGTAGAATTGTGGCGCTTTATTAATAAATACAATATGAGGTTTATGGGTAAAAGCACTTGAGGAGGTGCTCGGACTCGGAGTGTTTGGGTCTTTCCTCCTCTTGTTTGCTTCATGGTTGCGAGACGGATTACCCGTGATACGATATAGGGTCCTTCCCAATTGGGTCCCAGTTTCCCATGAGTAGGGTCTTTCCTTGCTGGCAAGAGTTTCTTGAGTACTAGGTCAGGCTCGAAACTATTAGGCCTAACCTTCCGATCATAGTACCTTGTTGTTTTTCGTTGGTAGTCCTCGGCGCGTTTCAGAGCTTGCTCTCGCTTCTCTTCCAGGAGATTGAGGTTCAGGCGGAGAGTCTCCTCGTTGCGCTCGGCATTTGCAAACTTGACCCTAGGTGACTCGAGCCCAACCTCAACAGGGGCTACCGCCTCGGTGCCAAATGCCAAGGTGAACGGAGTTTCTCGAGTTGCAAACTTGCGTGTAGTTCTGTACACCCATAGTACCTCTAGGAGGTATTCCACCTATTTTCCCTTATGGTCTTCTAACTTAGTCTTTAATCTTTTGCCTTGAGTCCCTTATAGTGACTTCTGCTTGTACGTTAGACTGCGGATGAGTTGGGGATGAATAGTAATTCTTAATTCAAACTTAGCATAAAAAGTTTTGAATTTAGTTTATTGACATTTTCCATTATCGATATCAAACGCTTTTGGGATCTGGACCTATAGATTGTGGTACATAAGCGAAGTCACGTACCTTTGCTTTCGATGATTATTTGCTAATGGCTCGACCTCGCCCATTTGGTAAAGTAGTCCGGCTCCTATGTCGCGAATTTGCATTACCTTCAATGGCGAGGGCAGAGTATGTCAAATCCCACGGCTGTGAAAAGGCGGGGGCTTATGATCCAAAGGTCAGGTGGCTCGCTAGAATGGGGAGATCTTGGCATGCTCTTGACAGGACTTTGCACTTTGACTGGTTCTATGGTGTCCTTTGAAGCGTCGTGGGCCAATAATACCCTTACACAGAGCTTTCACCTTGAGCCGACTTGATATGGTTGCCACATATGCCTTCATCGCCTCTCTAAATACGTAGTTGGCATCTTCCTTTCATGCATTTAAGGAGGTCTGAAAAACCTCGTTTTAAAAGGGGTCCCCATGAAAGAGCGAATCTAGGCGCGCTCTTAGTTTAGATGCCGTTCGGATCGGCAGCGATATCCAGATTCAGCCAGTTAGTCGAGGATGGGGATCCATCTAGCTCGGTGCAGTCATTACTGGGAGGACCTTGTCGTTGTTGACGTTTATTGAAGGTTCCATGAGGTGATCGGTACCGTCCCCATCAGTCTTCTTTGCAATGCCAGTTGCTAGCTTAGCTAGAGCGTCACTTGGTAATTCTCATTTCTTGGGGCGGTGTGAAACTTCGAACCGTCTGAATTTTTGAGCAACTGTGCACCTTCTTAAGGTCACCCGATCATCTTTTCACCTTTAAGCAGTAGTCATCATACATCCACTTTACCTGGCGGGAATCCGCGCATGCCACAGTTGATCGGCCTCCACGGGGTGAAAGAGCGAGTTCAGGATCCGATGTGACAACTTCATGTTCGACCATTGTTGGAGCCGGACAGAATGGGGTGCATGTTCAGTCGATCCCATCAGGGAGGTGGATCCAGCCACAGCCGCTTGAGTGGGCATTAGCGGCCCCGTCATGAACAATGCTCCAGGATGGGGATGTCGGATCTGGCTGAGCGGTTTACGTAGGCTCTGGGGTGAGATTCCATGATGAAATCTGCCAAAATTTGCCCTTTGATCGTTGTTCTTGTCTCTACCTAATGTCGAACTCCTTTCGGCTCTATGGCGGATTTCACGGTCTTCTGGGTTTAAGTTTGTCTGATATTTGCTTAAGTGGGTGTTACGTAATTTCGATAGTGTGGACTTGGAAGTATGGTCAAAGTCTTCTAGCGGTGGTCACCAATGCTAGAACTAGCTTTTCCATTTTCAGATACCTTTCCTTTGCTCCTCTCAGAGCTCGACTGTAATAATAGACCGGTTGTTGCGTTCTATCCCATTCTCTCACCAGGGCGACACTAGTCAAGAAATTGGAAATGGCTAAGTAGAGCGTGAGGAGTTCTCCCTCGAAGGGGCTTACCAGAATATGGGGAGAGCTCAAGTAGGTTTTCAGTGCTATGAACGTCTCTTCATAGTGGGCCTCCCATTGGAAGGCCTTTTTCAGAATTTGAAAGAAGGGTGGCACTTGTCCTTTGGATGCAGGCCTGGCTGACTCAAGCGGCTATTCTCCGGTCAATTGTTGAACCTCTTTAGTGTTTGAGGGTGGTCGCATGTCGAGCACGGCTCTTATTTTATGCGGATTTGCCTGCAGTAGTGGTTGTTGACTATGAGAGCCCCGGGAACTTCCATGCGAGACTAGAAGCACACTTAGTTGGGTTTAACTTTATCTTGTAGTCCTTCAAGACCTTGAATGATTCAACTAGGTGGTCCACGTGGTATTCGGTCTTGACCGAATTGACCAATATGTCATCTATGTATACTTCCATGGTTGCTCCAATCTGTTTGGAACGATACGTTTTAACCTTTGATACTTCAACCCCAGGCATCACCTAATAACGATGCGTTCCACAATCAGGTTAGAATGAGGTCTTCTCTTGGTCGATAGGGTCCATTAAGTCTAATTAGAGCCAGCGTCCATTGAAAATTTGAAGCTCGTGTGGCGATGGGGCGTCTACTATGAGGTCGATTCGGAAGGAATGTTGTCTTTTGAAATGTTGATTAACATCGATTAAAATTAACGAGTCGCCATTTTCCATTCGCCTTCTTGACGAGAACCATTAGCCAACCATTCGGGATGTCTGCTTCTCGGATAGGCGGGGCTTGGAGGTTTGTCGACACCTCTTCATTGATGCATATACGCCTTTTTGGTAAGCTTCTTCTCTGATTGGCGGGTTGGAAGGAGGGGCGACATTGATTTGTGGTGATAGCTACTAGGTCGATTCCCCATGTCCTCTTGCTTACAGCGAATACGTGGCGTTTTGCTTTAAGCGATCGATGGAAGGCCTTTGAGGTCGAAGCTTGGACTGATGTAGGTAAAGGTTTTACGGTTGGTCGTCAAGAGTTGTCTTTGGTTCCGACTCTTACGAGGGGTGTTGGTCGAGTTAATCGAGCTCGTCTCTCATGTTGAGCTCTTCGGTCAGGTATTTGTCAAGCGCTTTCTATTTCATTTGTGTAGTAGCACTCCATGGCTATTCGCTGGTCTTCTCGAACCATTCTTACTCCATTCTCCATAGGGAATTTGACGACCATATGATAGGCGGAAGGGATTGCCCTTATGGCATTGAGAGAGGGCCTGCCCAGTAACATGTTGTACGCCGATGAGGCATCCACTATGAGGAATTTTGTCCTCTCTTTGGCCTGGCATAGGGGGTCTCCTAGAGTGAGCACCAGTTGTACTGACCCCAGGGGTAGTACTTTCTCTCCGGAGAATCCCCTTAAGTGGGCGTTCATCGGTTCTAGCTTCTCCTTCTAATGCCCATTTTGTCAAACGCTGATGTGAAGATGATGTCAGCCGAGCTCCTGTTGTCAACTAGGACCCTATGGACTGTTTTATTGGCCACGACGTCCCTTATTACTAGCGGGTCATCATGGGGGTGTTGGTAACCTTCAGTCGTTGTCAGAAGGTTATGGTGAGGTGTCTAGCAGGGAGCTTAGACACGGCCTGCACCTCTAGTGTCTCCCACGATGCGAAGGCTGCGAGGTGAGCCTTCTTGGGTAAATAGACTCCCCAGTCAGTGAATCCCCGAAATCACATTGATCTCTAGGAGTTGATCTTTGACGAGGGCTGGTGACGAGTGGTGGAGGAGGTGCCGGTCCGTCTTCGGGAGCCATGTAAGGCGGAGATGTCCACGTCGAATCGAATTCGATTTCTTTTCAATTGAATACGGGTCATCGTACGATGCAGTGATCTCTATGGAGTCGCAATGCTGGTCATGTCTCTTGTTTGGGTCCATCTTCATGCGAGGCCGGCCATCTTAAAGCTTCTCATCTTTGCACCTTATGCGAGGACTTAAGACAGAGGCCGTGAGGGTGAAGCTGGCGGGGTGGAGTGCCGAGTGGGCTGCGACTCGGGTTTGCAGGAGTGGACCAAGCGGAGTTACGACATTACCTCTTCTCTTTGGAGATCGACCTCTGTCTTCCCTACCCCTCCGTGGAGATCTGTCTCAATCTCTTCATCTCCTGAGGCTTCAGTCCCTCTTTTTCTCATCCTTGTTTTTCTCCTTTCGTGCGGAAGAGCTTCCTCGCTTAGACATAAGGGCCTCCTCGTCGTTGATGTACTTTTCTGCTTTGGCGAGCACCTCGACTATGCTTACCTAAGAGTTCTTCGAGATGGAACATTAGGTCTTTTGGATTGTATGCTTAGCCTGGCTATAAAGGCTGGTGATGGCGAATTTTTCATCCGTGATGTCCAATTTTTAATGACTCCTAGTTGAACCTCTGGACGTAGGACCTCAGGTTTTCTTGAGGGCCTTGCTTTATGGTCAGCAGATGATAGCTCGGCTTCCTGTACATCCGGGCTTCGATGAAGTGGGACATGAAAGCAATGGAGATTTCCTTGAAGGACGAGACTGAGGCTGGCGAGAACCTGTTGAACCATGCCAAGGCCGAGCCCTTAAGCGTGATGGCAAAGGCTCTGCATCTCACGAGGTCTTGATATCCATGCAAATCCATCTGGTTCTTGTAGGTGTTGAGGTGGTTTATGGGATCTTTCATTCCATCAAAAGCTTCGATTTGCGGTATTTTGAATTTTGTTGGGAAAGGGAAGTGTAGTACCCTGGCCGTGAACGGGGATTCCGTTTGCTATACTTGAGCATCCATGGAGACTGGGGCTTGAACTTTTACCGCCTCTTTCATGTGGCTTGAGTTTTGTTATTATCCTGAACCGCTTCCTAAGATCGTTCCTCCTTTCCCCTCTGATGAGGGGTCGGCTCTTCACCTCCATCATCCCTGTCAAGCATTCCTTCATTACGACCATCTCCGGGGGGTACGTAGGGATCATGCCCCCTAGTCCGGCTATTTTCTCCTCCTCCGTCAGCGTCTCGGGGGGTGCCGAGGTGTTGTTGTTCCTCTTGTGGTATGATATTGCTACCTTCATGGGCCTGTTGTTCATCCTATGGTCGCTGCACCTGTTTGGTGAGTTCCGCCAACTCCCTCAGCAGACGCTGATTGATAAGACGGAGGGCCTCCATCTCGTTGCTAGTAGCGTGAAGAGCTCCGAGAACGTCTTTCGGTTGCCGACTGTCAACGTCGTCCTATTGGTCTTACGTCCTCGAGGGGTTGGCGTGACTCCTGCTCATGTTTCAAGTCGATACCATCAATCATTGAGAAATCAGTTTATTTGTAAAGGAACAGTCGTTTCCTACGCATCGATCAAACTGATGGTGCTTTATCGATACAAGGTGAGCCGCCTGTCGCCAGTCGATCCGCTAGGCTCCGACGTCAGACTACCCATAAGCTGCACTGAAAGCGTGATCCGGGCGGTGTGCCGACCGCCTCCGATGCCTAAGTCAGCTTTTCTATGAAAAGCAAAGAATTCAACCGTTGATGGCGTTATGATTTGGCGCATCTTCTTTGGTGGATTGCTCTAAGATTATAGTGGATGATCATGATGACTTTCCTTGTTGGATGGTGATACGGCATCTTCCCAATTGGGCAGGGGATCTTCTCTTCCTTATTGCCAACTGAATATTAGAGGATAATTAGAGAGCCGTAATCGTGGGAGATCTTTCTTCCCTTAATGGGTAGATATCGGATCGTGAAGGTGGGGTGTTTTCCTTTCTTATGGCTCAACTAGTGGACAATGGATTATCCTTGTCACCCGTCCGGTCCGCTGGACTTAGCTTCGGCCCTGGGCTTATTCCTTGAGAGTGACCAGGAAGTTATCATGGGTCGAGTCCTCCCGTGGGGCTCTTCTAACCAGCCCCACTGGGAGGATGCCACTGCGAGGGTTCTTTCTCGGGGTCCGTGTTCTAGGCCTATGGGCTGATTTTTTAGGCACTATCAATATTAATGAAAAAAAAAAAAAAAATCCCCATACGAAACAAACATGAAATTCGATCTTACCATGCCTATAAAATAGAAACGATTTTTATTTACTGTGGGTAACCTTTTCAAAACAAAAAGTCCATGTCATGTAATGGCTGCTTCTGATTTATTACTTCCAACTTAGCCCATGATAGAAAGCCATTCTTGTAGCCCAAGTAGTGTGTTGCCTTGAAAAAAGTTTCTGCTTTTCATCATGTTAATCGACTAGCGTACTTACCCACAATAATTAACAACATATGATAAACGCTCAAATTCCAAGAACCAACGGATAAACAAACAGCCCCCATTGCAATTATTTTCAATTTTTAGAATAAACCCATAAGTTAGTTTTGACATGAATCTTAAACTTTGTCAACCATGTGAGGAAGAGTTTTGTTATAGATAATTTTAAGGTTGTGCATGTTCAAAAATGATTATAAATGATTTATATTTAATTATTTAATAAAAAAATTATATATTTTTACATTATTTAATCTTTATATTGGAGAGTCAAAATAAATAAAATTGGTTTAAAGTGATAAATAAAAATAATATGTTAGATTCAATTATATCTTTATTTTCCTTCATTTTTTTTCTCTGTTTTTTCTCTCTATTTTCTTTCCTTTACATTTTTCCTTAAATTTTTTGCAATCAAACATGGCCTAAATAAATTATTAATAGATATTTTGCGAGTAGATATGTCTCTAATGTATTGAATTTGGAAAAATAGGAAGCAATTTTCTCAAAGATCTTGTCCATGCATATCAAACATAATGACAAAACTTTTTTAAAGATCTTGTCCCTGCATACCAAACATAATGACAAAACTTTTTTAAATATCTTGTCCATGCATATTAAACATAATGACATTTTTTTTTTTAGAGAGAATAATGACAAAACTTAATTATATGAGGCATGAAATATTATTTGATTTTCTTGCTCTTATTTATGAAATTATAAAACGTGAACACGTATTTGATTAAAAGAGAAAAATATTTTTATTTAAAATGTTATTAAAAACATCCTTTTTACTTGTATTTATTGTTCTTACTTATTTTTAAGAGTTCCTTAAAATTATTTTTGTAACATATTTAACATTATAAAAAATATTTTTGTGACGCCCCAATTCTCGGGGGTCCCGTTGACTACCGTCAACCTGCGGAAAACCTGTGTGTCTCATATCATGAGACCCATACATGAGTAAAAATTGTCACATTGAGCCCATACATCAATACTCACCAAAAATCTAACCAACTATATTACAATAGTTCAAGAGTTAATTACACTTCTATCACAAACATATATTCAAAATTAAGAATTTAATACATGTTTTTTTCAATATATATATATATATATATATATATATATATATATATATATATATATATATATATATATATATATCAAAGCCACATGTCTACTTTTATCTCATAAGCTTGCTAAATGAGTAAGGTCGCCTTCCAACACCCTTATACCTGGGTAATCCTATTATCTGGTGAGCAATACCCAAAAGAGGATAATCTCCACACTAAGTTACTCCCCACCTAAGTGTTCATGCAATGGCAATCCAACATTCAAGCAAAACATATATGTTCCTACTCAAATGTATACATTAAATGAATGAGAATATTACTCACCTGCTTCCACTGCGCCCTCACTAACTCCCCTTCACGCGCATGCCTAAGCCAAATGTGAGAAAACATCGTTTTCAAAACAAAAGGTTTTTGTTTTTGAAAACATAATAATCGAAGTTTCTGTGAAACTATCGACAAACTGGTTGGAGGTGAATCATGGGCAACTAAACAATCATGGCCTCTCCGACGGAATCGTTAGACAATCCCTAAGACACCCTTTGGAAAATCTTCCTTGAA
This sequence comes from Tetrastigma voinierianum, assembly GCA_016808115.1. NCBI lineage: Eukaryota > Viridiplantae > Streptophyta > Magnoliopsida > Vitales > Vitaceae > Tetrastigma > Tetrastigma voinierianum. Next base: position 93,416 of record JAEQBH010001334.1, on the reverse strand, counting down.
ATTCCTTTTCACAACCATTTTCATTTTTCTTTCATGTCATGCACTCACACCTATTGTTCTAGGTTGCCCCGGTGCATATGAAATGCATTATGTCATTTTCATACAACACATGTCAATATATCAACCATGCATATATTTACAAAATTCACGTACTAACCACATGTTATTTATTCATAGCAATAACATCACAATTAGCTCACATGGTCTAATAAACAATTTAATTTCCAATGGCTAAACATACGCTATATTTCAACACTCAACATCATGTTAACACATTAAATTCCAGCGACAATTTCTTTCCGCACACTCCACCCATTTATTTTAAGTAATATTTGTAAACAACACACATGGACAATTTTAGTCCAACCATCAACCCAGTCGTTTAATAGCCCCTAAATGCACGGGTCAGTCTCGAACCGGCCTAAAAATTTCAAGATTCGGCCCCACTGAGGATAGAAAACTCACAGCCATTTCGGCCCCAAACACTCCAACCACAATTTGCACACATGTAAAGCACACGGGGACCATTTACAATGAGATCGGGCCTCGACTGTCCAAAACGTGGTCCCGAATTCCCAAGATAAAATCCCAATTTTCTGATCGACCAAACGGCCACTCGCGGCCTCATCCATCCAAACCATTTTAATGGCTCTTAAACCGAAAATAAACCGAGTAGGAGAAGACCCCTACCTCCCGGAGTTGTCGAAACTCCACAAAACCGGTGTCCACGCGTAGCCCTTGCCGTAGGGAGCAATTTTGTCTCTTGGCTCGCCAAGATTTGACGATCTAATCACCGGGAATTTTAGAGAGAAGTTAGACACTCTCTCTCTAAAAACCTTCTCTCACATTCAATTGGTTCTTTTCCCCTCTCCCAAATTGGTTGGGTCAAGAGAATTGTCCTCTCTTGCCACATGTCTAATTGTCATTGGTTCCTTGGATTACACCCACATCCCTTATCCATCTACTTTGGATTTTCATCCAATTAGAAGATGTCACATGTCCACGTGGGCCCCACATGGCTCTCCTTGTTTGACTAATTTTGCACCTGACACGTGGCACACTGTGAGCCACCCAAAATGTGTCGCGTCCCCAGATACCCCCGTTGCCTCGAAAACGTGAAATTTCAACGCTCCCTACCCACCAAATTTGACGTGGTACCGGATTTCGCGAGACCATTCTAACGATGAAGTCCGTTTTGTCACCCGAGATCTAAAAAAATTCAGGATTTTGACCGAAATTACCATTTTACTATTTTTCAGAAAATTAGGATTTTCTCGGGGTTTCACAATTTTAGTTTAAACAAACTTTTATTCTAGAAACATCATAAAATAGTTTCAAAAATGATTTTCATAAATTGTTTGTTTTTACTTCCATTTTCATAAATTGTTTAAAAAATAGTTATCAAATAGATTTTAAGAGTTTTGGAATAAAAGAATGAAACCCTAAACTGGTTTATAATAAAAACAAATTATTTCTTTTAATTTAATATAAAGTATAATTTCTATAATTAATAACTTCATTAATTCATGAAACCCTATTAAATAATCAAATCAATTTACAAACCTTAAATTCTTTCATCAAAACTCTTTAATACTCATCCTCAAAGTTGTGGAGAAAAAAATTGAAATATTGCTTTCCAAGGAACTAGATCATGCATGACTCATAGAGTCATAATGCAAGTAAATACTTGCTTGATGGATAATTTTCACTTGATAAAATTTTAGTACATTTACTTTAATGAAAAATGTTATAGGGCAATAAATATGCTTACTTTAATAATTAATTATTTTCAAAATACTATATGAAATTCAATGGCTTAAAATTATGATTAAAACTAACTTTCCATCATTTTTAAATGCTAGGAAAATATTTCTATTTCAAGATTTTTCTAGTGGAATTCATCAGAACATACAAAAAGCACGGAAATTGGTAGATACGCGAGCATGCCAGGAAATTATAGTATTTTCGAACTGAAATTGTGCCGAAATGTAACTTTTGTTCAAACGACAAAAAATCCCCTAGTTCCCTTTGACTGCCTTTGATTCTAAGTCAAAAATACTGAAAAATAGATTGCATAGATTGAATTGAAAGCTAAGAGAAAAACTGAACAAACTAGCTTGAAAAATAATAGATTTGATTGCAAAATTGGACTAAAAATCAAGTGTTGAAGCAAGAAAGCTTTGAAGTGATAAATGCATGTAAAGAAAAAACATGTAAAATTAAGCTAAGAATCTGGAAAAGACGATTGATGAACTTGTACAAAATAAGAGAATTGTTGAAATGCTCTTGTTTGGTTTTGAGTGTTTGAAAATCGGGTCCTTTGCTCTGATGTTGAGTCCTCATTTTATAGACATTTCTCAGTAACCCACCAACCCACTTTTTCTAATAATTGTCCATGTCCCTACTAGAGTCTTGTTCCCCAAGTAACTTTCCCCACTTCCAATAGCTGCTCACGTACTTCTACCTTCGAGACAAAGTCTCAATATTCTTAGCTGACAGCTTTGACAAATTATTTAAAATTTTCATAAATGTCCCTAGACCATGTCATGGACTAATTCTCATGGGCTTGGGCTTTCTCGGATTAGGTTGGGCTCGGTTAGGGCTTAATATATCCCTTCGGCCCATTCTACTACCAATTGAACTGAAAATTTATTTTTAGTGTCAACAATTGCCCCCCGCATACAATATGGCCCATGGGCTATGTTTGTATGAAAAAGCTTTTTTTCCATCAAAAGGCTTCCTTCCCTCTTCTCTCATCATTTTACCATGAGGCCCAAAGTGCAACTTACCCCTTTTGATGTGGATTATCAACGGGAAGACTGAGCCAAAACCCAAGCTTGGTTAAATAAGTTGAAAATGCCCAAAGTAATACCTCAAGAAAAGCCTCCCGCCAATTTTTCTTTCAAACCTACGGCTTTTAATCTCCCTTCTCCTATACAATCGGTTCCTTTTGCATCAGAAAACTCTTCTTTGGGATTTGAAAGGTTCATGGGAAGAAATCCTTATGATTTACATACCAACCCTTTCACATTCTTCTCTTTATTTTCTTCTCTTCTCTCAACCTCATTCTAGGCTAAAAATCTCTGCTACGATTTCTGTTCTTCATCGCCATCACCGTCGAACCAAGATCGTAGCTGCCATCGCTCCTATCTTTGGTGTTGTCGAAGTTGATGTCGCGGTTACTGTCGGAGCCACCGAATCCATCCTCTATTGTCGAGCCAACCGTCTCCGCTCCCTCTTCTACCGCAAGTTTTGATTTTTTCAGCCATCCTCCACAACCAGAACTCGTATCTTGCATTGGTGAGTAGATTCGTCCCTTTTTTACTAAGTTATTTGCAGTGAATGTTCCATAGGACTTCTAAGGGAATATTGAAAGATTCATCCTCAATACATAGAAATCCAATAATCCAAAAGAGTATTCCTAGAATCTCTAGTTCAGGAAATTTTTCGCTTTTGTAGTCTCCCAAATCTTCGTTCTTCACCAAAAAAATCAAGACAACCTCTTCGCTTTTCTTGAATCTCCAACCTTCGCTTCAACGAAAAGTCTAAACATCAAGAAAAAAAAATCTTTTTTCGGTTTTTAGAACTTCAAATCCTTCATTCTTCAACGAAAAAGTCTTTAAAAAAACCAAGAAATACCCTTTTTCGTTTTTTAGAACTCCAAATACTTTGTTCTTCAACGAAAAAGTCTTTAAACATCAAGAAAAAATCTTTTTTCGGTTTTTAGAACTTCAAGTCCTTCGTTCTTCAATAAAAAAAGTCTTTAAAAATCAAGAAAAACCATTTTTTTCGTTTTTTAGAACTCCAAATCCTTCGTTCTTCAACGAAAAAGTCTTTAAAAAAATCAAGAAAAACCCTTTTTCGTTTGTTAGAACTCCAAATCCTTTGTTCTTCAACGAAAAAGTCTTTAAAAAATCAAGAAAGAGTTTGGTTCTTATAGAAGCTTTTCTCCTTTGTATGCAAATCTTGATCTCTCTCCCTCTACTCGATCTTTTCGCCTCATCTACCAACAAAAGCATAGCAAAGGTAACTCCTCAACCTTACCATTTGATGGACCTGAAGAACTTGCCATCATACCTTTAGGTAAGCTGAATAATCTTCAACATCTTACATTTTTTAATTAGATGGCTACTAGCCAACCTTCTTTGATTGCTATGTTGGGAACTCACTGACATTTACACAGATGCACTATTGTATGTGTATGAACTAGTGGACCCAAGTGGCAATAGGCCTACCTTTGGATGTGTGCTATCACTGAACATGTACACACGTGCACCACAGTTATGACATTGCATTAGTAGACCAAGGTGGCACTAGACCTACCTCTGGATATGTGTGTTTGACAAACACTTGCACAAAGCACTTCGTATGTGGTCGGAATTGAAGGACCAAGGTAGCATTAAGCCTACCTTTAGATATTTGCTAACAATTTACTTTGAATAACTCTTGACCGATTGTTGCTGTTAGGACATGTACATTTTTGAGGATGCTATATTCCCTCAGTTTGGTGGCCATAAGGCCTACTTTATTTATTTATTGTGATTGGGACAAGCTTGATAAAAACCAAAGCTCCTCTTCCTGAACCGTGGCCAAAGGTCTACTTCACCTAACTCCCTTCAGCTCTTAAATCCCCTTCCATTGAGTCATAGTCATCAATCATCTCTTTTGGTCATAGTCACCACCATGGAATACTATGGTCACGATCACACTACAAAATGCCTCACACAGGGTACTATGGTCGCAACCACACTACAAAATTCCCCTTCTGGCTAAGGTGCTATGCAGGCCTCGACCTAGGCTAAGTGCACTACATTTCAAAATTGCGAAAACAGATGGTCACGCATGACATTGTGACGTGGAGAAGCAACGTCGCAACGTGAAAAAGCAATGTCACGACATGGAGAAGCAACGTCACGACGTTAGATCCTCGCCGACCGATGTCGCATTTGCTCAAGGGATAAATTCCATCTCTGGTGCAATGATGTACCAAGTCCAATTCTTTAGAGAAATCTTGCATTTGGATGTATAGTGTCTACAAAGCCCACTTTCCTTTACTCCAATTCAACATGAGGGCTTATTTCCTCAATCTGAGAGTGATTATGATACCTTGTCATGGACTTGTCCAGGTCTTTGTTTAGGTAAATATGTGTACCCAATGGCTTAGAAGCCTACCTCATTCACTCTGGATATTTCCATCTTATTCCCCCAATCTTGAGGTGGTTAATAAGTCTTTCTTGGGAGATCAGTAGAGAATCTTGAAGATGTTTGTGTTTTTGAGGTGAAGTGACCAAAGGACAACTTTACTACCTCAAATCCTATCTTGGAACTGGACTCATACCTATAGTGGTCAAGGGACTAACATTAGGGAACTTAAGGTATAAGCATGAATGTGAGGAAACCATTGACCATAAGTCTATCCAACCAATCTTTTTGTACCTATTTCTCCAACACCCAAATAGTCATGAGACCTATTTATAAGATTTTAAGAAATTCGAAGAGGCAACAAGAACACCCTTGGAGAAATCAATGTGCTGGTGAATGCAATGGCCAAGAAGCCACTTTATCACTAGGTCGTCCCATACTTCTCTGGTCCTAAAGTGGTCATGGAACCTATTTTTGGAGAATTGATAACACGGCAAGCCCATTCTTAGGGAAAAGCCTTTATTTAGGATTAATAGGGATCTCAAAGCCTACTTTAACCTTCCCATCAAAGATTAGTATCTACTTCCCCAGATTTAAAGTGGTCATGGGACCTACTTTATTTATTCATAAAACAATTGAGGGTATGACATGGAGGAAAGAAGTGAGCAGCCAAAATAACCTACTTTATTACTCAAAAGTAATTACAAGGAATAGTTTCCCCAATTCTAAAATGGTCAATGGTACCTATTTTACTTGTTATTTCCTCATTCCCTATCTTAGTTTTTCTTGGTAGTAACTAGCATTTCCTACATCAGGAAAGTATTTTCGAGGTACTTCCCCATTGATGAAGCTTTGTGTGGCTCCCCTTCAAGGCTTAATAGTCAATAAGCATTTCCAGGCAATCCTTAGTGAACTTTGAATGGTCCCTCCCAGTTAGGAGACCATTTCCCCAATTCTCTCTCTTTAGCACCGATCAGGTATCCTCTGTATGCTGCCATACTTTTGACACTATTGCACCCTCGAGTAATTGGATGCACTACTTTAGGATGGTTTAATAAAAAAATGCATTGTCTCCTAATCAACCACTCGCATTTTTATCACTTCCATGTTGTTTGGGAATGATAGGCATCTGAGCAAAGAATTCAGAACAGAATCGAGGCCTGAGCATCACGAGTCGCTCTGGCGCTCACTCTAGGAAGCTCGCCGACTCGCTTATTGTTAAACAAGCGAGCCCGAACATCATTTTGAGGCTCTCAGAGCAATGAGAGCTGCCCGAGCACCTCAAACTCGCCTCGGCCACCTCAGAACAGCTCGTGGAATAGCTCGTGAGCAACCTGCAACTGTGCCAGAATGTGCTCGTGAAACTGCTTAGAACATGCTCAGAACACGGAGAAGGCTTGATGCACAAAATTTTTTTCCAAAATGAACATGATGAATATTTTAACTTTGAACTTCAACTGCTAATTGAACTTTTATTGTCTTATCTTTTTAATTTAGTTGTATGTTGGCTATTTTAGATGAACATTTCTTTACCCCTCGAACATCATTTCGAAGTCGCGGTTAAACGAGCCGAGGCCGAAAATTCTCAAACTCAGCCGCCGTGCTTCATAAATAAGCTCGTGAACAGGCTCGTGAATAGACTCGTGAGCAAGCGCGTTAACCAGGCTCGTGAACAAGCTCGTTAACCAGGCTCGTGAACAAGCTCGTTAACCAGGCTCGTAAACAGGCTCGTGAACCAAGCTCGTGAACAGGCTCGTAAGTTAAACGAGCCGAGCCCAGCACCAAACTCAGTCGTTAGTCAGCAAATGTGCCCGTGAACAAGCTCTCGAGCCTACTTCCAGTTCGGGGCCGAGCCGAGCCCGCTAATACTCGGCTCGACTCTGCCCTGATACACCCCACTAAAGAACCCATTAGGTCCCTTTGCATAATTCCCTCGCTTTCATCATTATTTTTGCCTTAGGCTTTGTTAAGCCTTTTATAAGCTTCGTAGGGTCATTTCCACTCCTTTAGTTGATGTCATAATCCTTCCTAATACAGAAAAATAATTCTACCTCCTTTGGCTTTCCCCACAAAGATTTCTCTGCAGAATTTGTCTTTTCTCCATGACTCTTTGTCTCGCTTTTTTTTTTTTTTTTTTTTTTTTCCTCCGTGAGCTTTGGAGGAAATTTCTATGCCACTCCACATGCCTTTCTGTACATGTGATAGTAGAGGACTATAAACCTTGGTATTTTTTAAAGGGTCATTCATGCCTTTTTCCCTTGGAGAAACATGTCTATCTTTTAGAGAAACATTATTTTCCTTAGAGAACTTCTTGTTCTTTAACTCCCGTTTTGAGTTTTCAAATGAATGGTATGGATACCTTCCATTCTTTTTCCATTCTCTGGCTGCAGGCACTTTTCCTTTTGCTGCCAAGTCATTTTTATATGTCAAGTGTTGCTTAGGAATCCATACCTTTCTTACCTCGCACTTCAGAAAATCTCCCAAATCTTCTTTGCATTTAGCATAGCCCTCGAATCAGTAGCAGCTAGGTTGATTGAAGCTGCTTGTGGAAATGGATCTTCATCAATCGTCATGGCTTCTTTTCCTCCAAGGGGCTTCACCATGACTTCCCTTTCTCTAGGGGAATTTACTGTGACTTTCTTTTCTCTAAAGAACTTCACTATGACTTCCTTTTCTCCAAAGAATTTCACCGTGACTTCCTTTTCTCCAAGGAAATTCAATTACAATCTCCTTTGTTGACTCCCGTTTTTAATAACATTCCTGAAACTCTTGAAAGAATTAGTACTATGATTCCAGGAGTTGTGATACTTACAGTAGACTTTTCCTCTTAGCTCATCTTTGTTAAGGAGCTGGTGATCCTGAGGAAAAGGGATGAACTTCTCATTCACAATGAATTCCTTAGTCTCTGCCACATTGGAAGTATACTGAACTCGTGCATTAGAGGCTTGTGACTTCTTTCCCAAGTCAAGTGGTGGAGGTGGCTACATAACAAGTTGGAGAATTTGTTGTCCCCTATTGTCATTCTCTCATGTAGGCGGCTGCATGATGCTCCTCGAGCCTCCATTGAAAGAAAAGCCCCCTTCATATGCTCTAGGCTATGTAAGTGGATTAGTCTGAGCAAAAATCCTTTTAGGGGTTGTGGCTATGGCTACTAGGTTTTTCCCCTATTATCGCTTTCAGAAAGTACTACGCACCTCTCTCTATGGGGAAAGGTATCTAACATCTACCTCCATAGGCGAGCGGTGAAATTCACCAGCTTCTCGTAGGTTCTCATAATGTTGCCCCCCAAGTTTGTTAGAAAATTGCCTTTTAGGCTTAGAAGCAACTTCTTGCCTTTGTTGCCCCCTTTCTCTAAGGTTCTCCAGAATTTATTGAAATTGCTGCTTCATTTCTTCCATAAGGGCAGTTACGATCACTCACTGGTTCTTTATTTCTTGCATGAGAGCCTTAAATTCGTTAGAATTATCAGAGAAAAGAATAGGCACATCCACATTACCTGCACCCCTTTCACCCCTTCCTTCCACTTGTTCAATAGGGTTGTTGGATGGATTCCCCTGCTATCGTATTGGAGAATTCATAAGGTTTTCTATTTGTTCCACTAGGGCTGGAACTCTTACTTCATGTGTCGCTTCGCAAAGACGTATCCCGGGTATGGAGACTTACGCTTGTCTTGCATTCTTAATTTTGTAGCATTCTTTAGCACAAATGGGCCCCATTGTGGAATATGCACAACTATATAAAAAAACAAAAATATGTGTGGATTTTCACAAAGATGTGTCCCACCTGGCGTGCCAAAAATATGTTTCAGTGGATTTTCTAGTGGAATTCACTAGAACATACAAAAAGCATTGGCCTATGCGCAGACGTGCCAAGAAATTATGGTATTTCCGAACTGAAACTATGTCGAAATCTAACTTCTATTCAAACGACAAATGGATCCCTTAGTTCTCTTGACAGTTCCCTAGATTCTATGTGAAAAATACCTTGAAAATTAAATTGCATAGACTCAATGAAAGCTAAGAGAAAAACTGAACATACTAGCTTGAAAAATAATATATTTCATTGTAGAATTGGACTGAAAACCAAGTGCTGAAGTAAGAAAGCTTCGAAGTAATAAATGCCTGTAAAAAAAAACATGTAAAACTAAGCTAAGAATTTAGAAAAGACGGTTGTTGAACTTGTACAAAATAAGAGAAATACTTAAATGCTCTTGCTCGGTTTTGAGTGTTTGAAAGTCAGGTCCTTTGTTCTGATGTTGAGTCCTCCTTTTATAGACATTTCTCAGTAACTGCACCAACCCACTTTCTCCAATAACTATCCATGTCCCTATTAGAGTCTTGTTTCCCAAGTAACTTTCCCCACTTCCAATAACTGCTCACATACTCTGCCATGTCATGACTTGGAGAAAAAGTCTCCTCCATCTTCTACCTTTGAGACAAAATTTCAATATTCATAGTTGACGGCTTTGACAAATTATTTAAAAATTTCAAAAATGTCATTAGACCTTTCCAGGGGCTGATTCTCATAGGCTTGGGCTTTCTTGGATTGGATTGGGCTCGATTTGGGCTTGATATATCCCTTCGGCCCATTCCACTACCAATTGGGCCGAAAAATTATTTTTAGTGTCAATAATTTCTAAAATAATTATCTATACCTAGCTCTAAGTGATAAAAGGGTGAAATTAGTTTAAGGGTGATCTCGAGTCCTTACAAAAACAAAATATTACAATGATGTAATGCAAAGTAAATAGATATAAAAAAAATTGTAAATAATTTTTTAATATTATGAATAATTTTATAAATTTAAAAAAAATCGCCTCCAATAATTATTAGTTAGTTACATTTTTCTTTGTAGTGTGAGTCAGAGACTAGTGAATTATGGCAGTTGCAAATTATTGTCCTTATCTAAATTATTATGCATGAACTGATAGACAATTGAGGTGCAAATTATTGTTCTTATCTAAATTATTATGCATGAACTGATGGACAGTTGAACAATCGCATGGGACCAGGTAAACTGCTTTTGGCATGGATCTTCAAAATCCAGCATCACGAATTCCCACATTAAAAAAATCTGCACTTTTAACAAAAAAAAAAACAAAAATTTACTATTTTTTTTTTCAATTTGGCAGTGAGCTGTATCATATCATATGTGACTGGGATTCCATTTTAATGTTAAACCACAGCCTCTATTTTAAACTTAATTAGAAAGTGAAATGACTAGAATAATCTGATCAGAAAAACAAAAAGAACATAAAAACATTAAATCCAGAACAGTTTTCAAAGTTGTCAAAAAAAAAAAAAAAAGAATATTTTTCAGAATACACCAAGTGTTCTCAATTTTTCAAAAATTATTCTAAAAAAATAGTTTTGAAAAACATAACCAAACCGGCCTTAGTGAGTACTAGATTTCATGTGCTTATAAAGGAGTTAGGCCCCGCAGCTTAGGCTGTCTGAGCGTGTGTGCAGGAGAAGATGGTTGGAGGAGATGAAAAGCCGAGTCTGAGGTCTCATCTGATCGAAAGATGTGGGGAAGAAGATGCAGAAAGAAGGGGAGGGAAGGTGGTTGAAGAAGTGAAGAAGCAGCTATGGCTGTCAGGGCCTCTGATAACTGTCAGTCTTTTGCAGTTTTGTCTGCAGGTGATATCTGTGATGTTTGTGGGTCATCTGGGTGAGTTAGCTCTCTCTGGTTCTTCAATGGCTACTTCCTTGGCTTCTGTCACTGGGTTCAGCTTGTTGGTGAGTTGGCTTTCTCTTCTTTTGCTTGTTTTTCTCTGCAATATTGAAATCTATGGTTGTGGAAGGTGGGTATACATATTGAACTTGGTGGGATTGTTCTGCTATTCAATTTTTTGTGATTTGCCTATTGTTTCGGAAATGTTATGCATGTTGGGGCTTCACCCCATGTTGTCATGCTTATCAACTTACCTAATCACAGTACTCCCTCAAACTAGAATTTTCTTCTCTTTCGTTAAGTTTGGACACACGCCTTATCAAAATCAAGATTGAGAAGAAAAAGGAAGATAATCACTTATACTCTGGCCACTTATTCTTCATCCCTGCTGCACTTCCCAGATTTATGTCCAGAAAATCATACTTGACATTCAAGAACATATTCCATGTTTTTGATGACTGAATTTTGTATATATTGGGATGACAACCTTTCTTCTCCGTGGATGTAGGTTTCACAAAGCCGAACCACATAAATATTGCTTGCTTCTTATCCTTTCTTCTGTTTGCACTTTTAACACGTTTTACCACACCATTTTGTTGGGCATCCACACAGTTAAGCTTAAGCCTTGCTCTAATACCACCCTTCCCTCCAGTATATGACATAGTCGATTTTGGGTCTAATTCCTCATGATTTATTTTTTGGGCTTCTCCTCTAAAAGACCTCATATTAATTGGATGTTGTTCATGCTCATCAACCCATTATCCTTCCCACTCCACCAGAAGTGGGACTTTGGACGGACCCAATATACAGATTTTGTTTTTTGTCCGTGTTTTGTGTATAGAACAAGTGGTAGACTTGGCCAATTCAGGAAGGACCGGTGTGGAATTGATTTTCTTATCCGTAATGGGATTTACTTTTTTTCCATGATGAGTATGCACTTTTCAGCTCACGTTTCCATTTTTGTTATTGTACAATTTGTTTGCAGTTGTTTGACTCTGTTTTTCTTATTTGTACAGAACAGGGAGAGGAAAATCAAAAATATATCATAAAGTTATTTTAAGCACTTTCTTCTTTTTCCTCTATGTTATGTGAGATCTAAACGAAGCCTTTAGTCTTTCAGCTGCTAGAACATAAATTATTGACTTTATTTATTCAGTTGCATTTGGTTCCACAAAATTAGTTGTTTTTGTCATTCTCCCAAAAAGTGAAGAAAATGTTGAATTTGTTCTCATTTTTCTTTTTGGTTGAAACAGATGGGGATGGCAAGTGCATTGGATACCTTATGTGGGCAGTCATATGGAGCAAAGCAATACCATCTACTTGGTGTACACATGCAGAGGGCCATGCTTATTCTTCTCCTTGTTAGCATACCTCTTTCGATCATTTGGGCATATACAGGAACCATTCTAATGGCAGTAGGTCAAGACCCTGAGATATCACAAGAAGCCGAAACTTATGCCCGTTTCATGATCCCAAGCCTCTTTGCCTATGGCCTTCTTCAGTGTCTAGTCAGATTTTCGCAAACCCAAAACATTGTCTTCCCAATGAATCTCTGGAATCACAACTTTAGTCCATCTTTCTGGGTGTGTTATTTCGGTGTTCAAATCTGGCCTTGGAAGTAAAGGTGCTGCTTTGGCAAATAGTATTTCCTATTGGATAAATGTTTTGTTGTTAGCACTATATGTCAGATTTTCATCTTCTTGCTCGAAAACTAGGACTGGATTATCAAAGGAGGCCCTGCATAATATCCCTGATTTTCTTAGACTTGCCATTCCTTCTGCTGGTATGGTCTGGTAAATTCCCATTTCTTTATGCTTCATATGATCTCTGGCAAGAAAATAACAAAAAAGTCCCAATATCTCAATTTGTATTCCATGTCTCTAAAGATTTTAATGCAGTTTACTTATTTCCATGAAATTGAACAGCTTGGAAATGTGGTCATTTGAACTGATGGTTCTTCTATCTGGTCTCCTTCCAATCCAGCTAGAAAACTTCAGTTCTTCAATCTGGTGAGTGTTGAATCCCAACATTATCTGTAACCATTTCTTGGGATTTTCTTCATTTCCATTTAGTTTTATTGGGTTTTTTTTTCATGTACAAGTACAATCCCACAATATAGTCTGATCTTAGTGGAACAGAATTGTTTCCCAGCCTTAATACAGGTGGGAACAATTTGGATGATCTCCTTTGACTCAGTGAGCTGCAGAGGTAAGTCCTCTAAATTGACCATGTATTTAACATTGAAGTTCTTATGACTTTGATTCAGAGCTAAATTTCCATACTAAGTAAAAAGGGGAAAAGAAAAACTAGTCAGAACTTACTAATTTGTGGGATATCGTCTTTATTTCAACCTTACAAGTGAACTTGATGGTCTAATTGAAACTCAAAAACATGCATATATGTTCTAACATGTTCTTGTTTTCGCTGTTACAGCACAAGGGTCTCAAATGAACTAGGAGCCGGGCATCCACAAGCTGCTCGTTTAGCAGTATTTGTCGTCTTAGGCATAGCCATAACCACAGGCATTCTCATAGGAATAATTCTGATACTAATAAGAAACATATGGGGCTATGCCTACAGCAATGAAACAGAAGTGGCCAAATATGTAGCTTCCATGATGCCAATTATTGCATTAGGCAACTTCCTAGATTCACTGCAGAGTGTTCTTTCAGGTTTTTTCCATCATTCTTCTGATATTAACATAATTATCATAAGAAATCAGACAAACTTTGAAGTATGCCAAAATCTCTACTACTCTAAAAACACAACACATATTTCCCCTTAGAATATAATCATTGAAGCTGAAATTTCTGCAGCTAGTTTTCTTGTTTTCATTAACACTTAGGCACTGCTAGAGGATGCGGTTAGCAGAAGATTGGTGCCTTTGTCAATCTAGGATCATATTATCTTGTGGGAATTCCTTCAGTTATTTTATTAGCTTTCGTCTTCCATATTGGAGGCCGGGTATGAGTTTATCATTTCTCCCTTTTACTAACATGTATTTTATCATATCAAATTAACTTGAAGCAACTGATTTCTTGTCATTTTGTCTGTTAAACTTCTTGGATTAGGGCCTCTGGTTGGGGATTATATGTGCTCTTGTAGTTCAAATGCTGTCCCTTCTTATCATAACTCTACGAACTGACTGGGAAGATGAAGTAAATTGTTCTTTTCCTTTCTTTCTTTCTTTTCATTTTCAGTGCTTGAATCTCTTTTATTTCTCCTCCCGGAACTGAAGACTTGTTTCTTCTTGTTTTAGGCTAAGAAGGCTACAGATAGAGTCTGTGACGCTATAATCCCGGTCCAGACAGTGCATTGAACTGAAATATACATAAAAGAAGAGGAACCTGCAGAGCAACTGGGTGAATGATTCAAGGGGATTCCATGCTTTGTTGTAATTCTATTAGAAGTCCCCAAAATTTTCTGAAAAAAAAGTCTGCTTACTTTCGAAAATTGAACTGTAAGATATTATTTATCTTCCATACCTCGCATCCCTATTAACAAATAATTAAGGTTTAATGATAAATTAAAGGGTGGTTTGATTAAAAGACCCTTTCAAAACAATGGAAATCTATCTTTTCATTAATTTTTGACATTATTTTGACAAAAATACCTATAGTATATATGTACTTTCATTTTAATGACACTTCTACTTAGAATATCCTCAATACATCCCTGATTCAAGAAAATAATTCGTGTTATGAATAGGAAAGAATTTTGAAATTCTTTAGGCTTAGAAAATAAATTTAATTTTAAAATTCAAAATAATTGTCATAACAATAAATTTTTTAATATTCACTTTAAAAAAAAAAACTTGAATATTATTTTTTTAATTTTAAAATTAAAATTCATTTTTCTAAAACCTAAAAAATTCAAATTTATTTATATTCATAACACAAATTTATTTTCTCAATTCTCAATGTTCGTATTGTGGTTAGGGATATCTTAAGGTATAAGTGTTATTAAAATGAAAATACATATATTTAAAATAAAACTTTTTAAATTCAGGATATAAATGACAAAGTAGTTCAGGATTTAAATTGTTATTTTTCCTATTTATTTTTTATATTGTCATGTAATGAGTTCCTTTAAAAACAACAGGTAATGGTAATTATGGTAAAAAGCTTACCCAAAAAAAGTTTAGAGTAATGGAATCTTAATTGTTAAATTTTTTTTAAATATTGTATTTCTATTTCTTTTCTTTTCTTTTTTGTTGTAGGGAGTGGGTTACTTAAAGCTGGTAATATGGGTTGAGTTCGATGGACCAGCCCACTTTAGCTTAAATTTTTTGAGGATTGGATTGTAAAATTTAAGGTTAGAATAAAACCGAGTCAATTTGGCTTGACCCGTTTTGGCCCGTGGCTCATGTGGGTTTAGCCCAGGTTAGCCCGATTGTCCTGAAATTTTTATTTAATTTGTTTAAGTAATTAGCTTAGTAATTGAGATTTTCAATTATTCATGTATAAAATTTAATATTTTTACTATCTCTTTTGTAGCATAGGGGTTTAAAAAATAATTATTACTATAATATATTAAAATTTGTTGTTTTAACTATTTTATTTTTAATTTATAAATGTATCTTTTTAATATAATTTATATGATAATTTAATATTTAAAAAATCTTATATGAAAATTTACATAATACATTTGAATTAAATAAATTATACTTTTAATATTGAATATATTTTTATTTATCTCATTAATCCTATTTGGGGGAATATTTACAATTTTATTTTTTTATTTATCCTTTAAATTTTATTCAATCATATATGTTTTTTTTTTTATAAAATGAAGTTGTACTAGTTTATAAATTAAATTAAATTTAATAACTATATATTATTAGTATATTTTAAAATACAATTTTATTACTTAAACTAGTATTAATAACAAAATAATGTTATTTTTAAAATAATTAACAAAAATTATAAACTAATTTCTTTCCTAATATGATTATATCTTTTAACAAGATGAATTTTCAAACAAATAGGATATTTTATTATTATACGAGATGCATTTTTGGAAAAAATATTTTTTTATTCCAAACATAAATTAAATTTATGTTATTAACATTCTAAATTAATTAATAGATGATGATAACTCAATCATCATGGATGTACATCTTTCTAATTAATCTATTTTTTAATTAATCATATGTTATTATTAGATATAATGAGGATGAAGATTAGAGGCATATAAGATTTCATTTAATATTTTGGAGTTGTTTTTTTCATATATGTTATTAAATTGTTACTTTATTGTTTTATTACTATTTATCTAGTTAGTTTGGTACTTTGTTATAACATTATTTATTTATTTACTACATATATTGTTTTAGACTTCAATTATTTTTATATATTAATTATTATTATATATTTCAGATATTATTTATTTTATTCAAGAATGATGAATTTGTAAATTAATTTTAAGCGCTATTCCGTTTTAACCTATTTTGGCCCGTAACCCGCATCCCGCATCCCGCATGGGCTGAGCTAGGTTGGTAAAAAACTACCGATAAAAAATAGGCTAGATTAGCTCAACTAGTTTTGCCCCATAGCTCAAATGGGCTAACCCAAAATTGGTTGGACTAACCCGTTTACCAGGTTACCCACAATACAACTCAACCTCTTATATTCTTTGTAATAGAGTAGTGATTCCCCTCTTTGGATATTAGTAGCAAGGTTTGCCATGAAATTTGTCGCTTGATTCATCCTGTGATATGCATGCTTCAATTCCACTGCCTAATTTCATATTGCATTTCTATTAAGTATTAAGTTGTTTGATTTTATATACTTAAAATCAATATCTTAAACATATTAAAAAAATAATTTAAGCTAGTACTCTTTCTGGAATGTTGACATAACTTTATTATTATAATAATTGAAAACATTTGTATAATATATGTATAACATATTTTAAAAAATTAAAATGATAAAGTTATTATGATAAATAATTTATTATTATAATTCTTTACAAAAAATAATTATGATATCTATTTATTTTATTTAACTGTGAATATGTTTAAAATATTTTGCGTGATTTTAAAAGATTTTGCAAATATCTTTTCAAAAAGATTCTAAAATATTTTGTGTATATTCTAAATATGGATTTTTCTAAGAAATTTTTTAAAATTAATAAATAAGTTATGCAAAAATAAAAAATAAAACAAATCATATAAAGCCCAAAAAAAATTGCTTTAAAAAAGAAAAAGAAAACAAACGCCTTCTAAGAATAAACCCTACTGATCTAAGTATGAATTTTTTATATTTTTCTTTTTCTTTATTTCAATATTAAAAAATCAATAAACATGCACTCTTGATGAATATTCTTCACAAGTATGTCCGATCATACAAACCTTCTCTTCTTAATTACTTACTCATGGTAAAACATACTTTTATTATAATCACAATTTCGATGGGAATAAAACTTCTTATAGCAATAGGAATTTCAAGTTCTTACAATTTTTTATTCAATGATAACGATGATGATAATAATAATAAAATAATTGTGATTAAAATATATTTCTACAGAGTAAATATTGGAAGAAACCAAAATTTTGATTTATCAGTAGATCTAATAAAAAATCATTAAATTTGATCTTCTTGATTTAATCTGAAAGCTGAATAGCCGATAACTTCAATCTGTTTGTGAATTTTGGTAATCAAGTGGAATAATACTGAAGTATTTTGACTTAGGCCGTGTTTGATAAAATAAAAAAATTAAGTGCTAAAAAATAAGTGTTAAAAATTCAAGGTCAATTTCACAAGATTTGCATACTTACTATAAAACCGTTCTTGATGCTTTTCATCGATAATCAATACCGAAAATAAATAAATTGCTTGATAACAAGAAATATCAATATCAAAATTACGTATTTTATATTTACTTCTTATTATCATTAAATTACATATTATCCAAAATAAATAAAGTTTTTACTAATATTTTATTTTTCACTACAATTATTAATTATTGTCAATAACATGTTTAAAAATATGTAAAAAAATTATTTATTGTAATAATATTATCCAAAAAAAGACATAAATATGTTTAAAAAATAACCAATATAATCTAAATTTTTTAAAAATATCCAAACTAACCAAGAGATATTTGCAAAATATTATATTATTTATAAGGGTTTTTTGGTCTAATTTATTTTCATTTAAAATTTTTTGTGTTGACCGTATTCTACTATTCCCCATCGCTAGCAAAGCCTTACTTACTTATAATTTCTCACAGTTTTTCATTTTAAAATTTTCAATTAAGAACTTCATAAAAATTTTATTTAAACATATTGAAAAATTAAAACTATTGAAAATTTTCATTTTCAATGGTTTAAATATTTTCAATAGTTTATCAAATAGGGCCTTAGTTTGCAACAATCATTCTACTTGGGAAATATTGTTTCTCAAACAACCTGTCATCTAAGTCGGAGTTACTCCTAACATGGGTGTATTAAACAAATAATTTCTTGTACCTTCTTGCTATCTTGTGAAAGTACATGTTGATGTATTTTTACATACTTTACCAATAAATAGATGCTTTTGTTTTTGTTTTTTTTGACCGCATAAATGGATGTTTTGTTAATTACCGAAAAAATGTATGATTGAAAATAACATCAATTCTCACTTGATCACACAGTTGATCCTGAAATTATTTATATAGAGTCAATTTGGTGTTCTGCTTTATTTGATATATACCATGACAATCTCACCTTTGTCCACTTTTTTACACCTTCTCCAATTTTATATCCAATATAAGCTTGACATTCATGAGCAAAATACTTGAAAAAAAAAAAATCAAATCCTCCTACAATAAATTAAACAAACATGGAACACATTCTTAATATGCCTGAAAAATAGAAACAAATTATATTGTGGGTAGTGATCTTCAAAAACCCTAGGGCCCAAGCCCCGCTCAGAACCTGACCAAACCCAATGGGCTAAAGCACGACCTAAGCCCGACCCTAGCTTGTTTTTAGAAGGGTCGAACCACAGGCTTCATTTTAGGCCAAGCCCAACCTGACAAGCTGGCCCGACTTGTAGGCTTTCAGACTCGTCCATAAGTCCACCCTTAGGCCCACCCATAAGCCCACCCTTTATGCCCATCTTGATAGGCTCGCCTACTATTCTTATGTTATTCTTTTAAAATATGTTATTTAACTATATTTATAATATGTATTTTGTTAAAAGTTTATTATAGGTACAATTTAGTTGGTGCATTAAATATTAAGCAAGATGAAGATGGTTAAGATTAAAAAAATATATAAATGGTTTTAATTATCAGCCATCTGTACCCCTCGTCCCTAAAGTTCATCAAAGCTCACTCAACCCAGGCCTCCGTCGCCTCGGGTCTCCTCAGCCCGCTTGCCTTGGACTTGTCAGCCCACCACCCTCAGTCCCGCAGGCCCACCCCGAGCCACCAAGCTTCCGCCGTCGTCAAGTCTTCTCTAGTATAAACCCATGGGCTAGACCACAACCTTTAAAATAATATTAAAGTTCTACCGACTCGGGTCCAACAGCCCTGATCCTATTTTCCCAAATTCAAACACTTCTTCGACTCCACTCTATTATGATCCTTTAATTCAGAGCAACTTCTTTAATACAAGTGCACAAAGGTCATATAATGGTCGTTTCACTAATAAATTCAATTTAACTTATAAATTTTTGGTATGGAAAGTCATAAGGCCCTTTATAGCCCAAGTACTATGTTGCTTTGTTCACATACCTAACTCCAATCGACATCGCGAACGTTTACAAAAAGACACGACATGAAGAGGAGGTCCACTGCAATCTGAGTAAAGACATCATGAGTATATTGTAAAAATGGTTAGCTTTCAAAAAAACAAAATACCATGTTGCCTTGGAAAAAGTCTCGGTGTCCCACCACCACTTTAAAATGACAATACTTAATTATCATAAGCTATTGAATCTCACTTTAAACTTCAATGAGAAACATATTTTAATTAATATTACAAATATTTTTTAATACTGTAAATGATTTTTTTTTTGTAATTCTAAAATTATTTTTGAGTATTTATCAAACACCCCTTGTGTCCACTTGAAAACCACGTCATCTAGGAGCCAAAGAATCTCCCTTGATAATTATTAGTTAATTTCATTTTTTTTTCTTAAATTGTGATTAGATAATAGACATGGTCAATTATGGCAGGTGGAGGTTATTGTCGTTATCTAAATTATTATACATGGATGGTTGAACAGTTGAACAATCGTATCGAACCACCTGCTCAGAGCATGGAAATCCAAAATACAGCAAACCACCTTTTAACAAAAATAAAAGTTTATTAGTTTTTTTGTCTTATTTAATTTGGCAGTGAGTTGTACTTGTATCATAGTGAGATACCAATCTACCATTTTAATGTTTAAAAAACCACAGCCTCTATTTTAAAGACTGATTTTATTAAAATACCTTTTAAAACAGCTTTCATTTATTTTTGTCAAATATTGACAAAAATATATTTTTTATTTTCTTACAAAAGTAATACCTTCTTTTAAAATATAAATATTTGATTAAGAGATATCAAATAATCTTGAATTTATAAACCTAATATTTTTCATATTTTTTTTTTTGAAATAACTCATTTTAGATAAAAACTTTATTTTTCATTTCATATATTTACGTTGTCTTTTTAAAAAAGAAGTTGTTTTTACAAGAAAAATAAGAAATATATTTTTATTAATATTAGACCAAAAATGGAAGGAGGGTCAAATTTTTTAAATTGGGTTTCAAAAGTTCTTTTTTATCGAATCACCCTCTCATTGATGGGCATTTTAGGCATTACAAGATTTCATGTGCTTGTAAAGCAATTAGCCATCGCTGCAGAGGCGGTCTCCTCTGTGAGCGTGTGAAGGAGATGGAAAGGAGGGAGGAGAAGCCAACTCTGCGATCTCATCTGATCCAGAGCTGTGGGGAAGACGATGGAGAAAGAAGCAGAGGGAGGGTTTTTGAGAAAGATATGTGTAAAGAAGTGAAGGTTTTGCTATGGTTATCAGGCCTCTGATATCTGTCAGCCTTTGCAGTTTTGTCTGCAGGTGATATCTGTGATAGCTGTGGGTCATCTGGGTGAGTTAGCTCTCTCTGGTTCTTCAATGGCTACTTCCTTCTGCTTCTGTCATCACTGTCTCATTTTTGTTGGTGAGTTGGGTTTCTCTTCTCTTGCTTGCTTTTCTCTGCAATATTGAAATCTATGGTTGTGGAAGGTGGGTATACCGTATACATATTGAATTTGGTGGGATTGTTCTACTTTTCATTTTTTGTGATTTTCCAATTGTTTCGGAAATGTTATGCAGTTGTAAGAAATGGATATACATATTTTGTTTTTTGTCTGTGTTTTGGGTATAGGACAAGTGGTAGACTTGGCCATTTCAGGAAGGACTGGTCTGGACCTGATTTCCTTAGCTGTAATGGGTTTTACTTTTTTTTCCCTTGATGGGTCTGCAATGTTCAGCTCACTTATCATAGCTGTTTGACTCTGTTTTTCTTATTCGTACAGAACTAGGGGAGGAAAACCGAAAATATATCATAAAGTTATTATAAGCACTTTCTTGGTTTTTTCCTCTATGTTATGTGAGATCTAAACGAAGTCTTTAGTCTTTCCATTCAAATTCATGGTGATAGATATTTTTTTTTCTCCTGGATGAATGCATTAATAAGCTGCTAGATCACATATTATTGACTTTCTTTATTCAGTTGTTTTTGCCATTCAGAATGAACATTCAGTCCCAAGAAGTGGGGAAAAAGCTGAATTTGTTCTCATTTTTCTTTTTGGTTGGATAGGTGGGGATGGCAAGTGCATTGGATACCTTATGTGGGCAGTCATATGGAGCAAAGCAATACCACCTGCTTGGTATACACATGCAGAGGGCCATGCTTATTCTTCTCCTTGTTAGCATACCTCTTTCTATCATTTGGGCATATACAGGAACCATTCTAATGGCTGTTGGTCAAGACCCTGAGATCTCACAAGAAGCCGAAACTTATGCCCGTTTCATGATCCCAAGCCTGTTTGCCTATGGCCTCCTTCAGTGCCTAGCCAAATTCTTGCAAACCCAAAACATTGTCTTCCCAATGATGGTAATCTCTGGAATCACAACTTTAGTTCATCTTCTGGTGTGTTGGCTTCTGGTGTTCAAATCTGGCCTTGGAACTAAAGGTGCTGCTTTAGCAAATAGCATATCCAATTGGATAAATGTTTTATTGCTGGCACTATATATCAAATTCTCTTCTTCTTGCTCGAAAACTAGGACAGGATTATCAAAGGAGGCCCTGCATAATATCCCTAGTTTTCTTAGACTTGCTATTCCTTCTGCTGGTATGATCTGGTAAATTCCCAATTCCTAATGCTTCATCTGTCGTCAAGAAATCCCATTATTACAATATGTATTCAATATCTCTAAAGATCTTGATGCAGTTTATTTCCATGAAATTGAACAGCTTGGAAATGTGGTCATTTGAACTGATTGTTCTTCTATCTGGTCTCCTTCCTAATCCAAAGTTAGAAACATCAGTGCTTTCGATCTGGTGAGTGTTGAATCCCAACATTATCTGTAATCATTTCTTGGGATTTTCCTCATTTCCATTTAGTTTTATTGCTTTTTTTATGTACAACCCTTGAACCCCACAATATAGTCTGATCTTAGTGGAACATATTTGTTTCCCAGCCTTAATACAGCTGCAACAGTTTGGATGATCCCCTTTGGACTCAGTGAAGCTGTGAGGTAAGCAGTCTAAAATTGACCATGTGTTCAACATTGAAGGTTTTATGGCTAACGTCTAGGACTTTGATTTAGAGCTAAATTTCCCATAGTAGGTAAAAAAAAGGGGGAAAAGAACACTAGTCAGAACTTACTAATTTGTCAGATATTCTTGATTTCAACCTCACAAGTGAACTCGATGATCTAATGGAAACTCAAAACCATGCATATATTCTAACATGTTCTTGATTTCTCTGTACAGCACAAGGGTCTCAAATGAACTTGGGGCCAGGCATCCACAAACTGCTCGTTTAGCTGTATTTGTCGTCTTAGGCATGGCCATAACCGAAGGCATTATCATAGGACTAGTTCTGATACTAATAAGAAACATATGGGGCTATGCCTACAGCAATGAAACTGAGGTGGTCAAATATGTTGCTGCCATGATGCCAATTCTTGCATTATCCAACTTCCTAGATTCACTGCAATGTGTTCTTTCAGGTTCTTCCATCACTCATCTGCTATTAACATAATTATCATCCACTTCTTTCAAACTTTTAAGTATACCAAAATTTCCCACTTCTAAAAAACACCAACACATATTTGGCCTCAGAATATAATAATCTCCATCTGCTGAATGGAGTATTGTAGCTGAAATTCTGCAGCTAATTTTCTTGTTCATTAACACTTAGGCACTGCTAGAGGATGCGGTTGGCAGAAGATTGGTGCCTTTGTCAATCTAGGATCATACTATCTTGTGGGAATCCCTTCTGCTATTTTATTATCTTTCGTCTTAAACATTGGAGGCTGGGTATGAGCAGATCATTCTCCCTTTTATTACCATGTGTTTTATCATATCCAATTAACTTGAAGCAACTGTGTTAAGAACATGATATTCATGTTAAACCTGAATTTTACAAGCTTGAGTTTTTACGAGTTGGTTGTTTAACAAACTGATTTCTTGTCATTTTGTCTGTTGAACTTCTTGAATTAGGGCCTCTGGTTGGGGATTATATGTGCGCTTGTAGTTCAAGTGCTGTCCCTTCTTATCATAACTCTACGAACTGACTGGGAAGATGAAGTAAATTTTTTTTTTCTTTTCATTTCAGTCCTGAATTTCCTTTTATTTCCTCTCAAACTGAAGGCTTGTTTCTTCTTGTTTTAGGCCAAGAAGGCTACAGAAAGAGTTTACGACTCCTATATTCCTAGCTGAGACAGGTGCATTGACTTTGAAAGTCGGTCTGCTTTTTCGTTCATGTTCCATCGTCGTATTGTGGGTGAAGAATCTTAAGGATTCCATGCTTTGTTGTAGTTCTATCAGAAGTCCACATTTCTGGAAAAAAATCCCTTACTTTCGAAAATTGAACTGTTAAATATCACTTATGTTACATATGTCTCATCCCTATTAACAAATAATTAAGGTGGTTAACAATTATTCTGTGGTTAAGGGTTATTAATAAATAATTAAGGTTTTGGCTAATGAAGTCTAACTCAGTGGTTAAGGATTGGACGAGGCATAAGGAAAAGACCATGTTCCATTCTCCGTGAGAACAGAATGCTGCAATGTTGTATTGCAAAGTGAATGAATAAAAAAAGGCTTAATGATAAATTAAAGGGTGGTTTGATTAAAAGACTCTTTTAAAACCAAATTTTGGATATTTATCCCTACATCAGCTTTCAACATCATTTTGACAAATATACCCTCATTATTTTTTTATTTTTTTAAAAAATACCCCATTTTTTTCAAGAACATATGTAAATATATAAAATGGTGAAGGATGTTTGTCTAAAATATGTTATTTTTCAAGAAAAAAAATGGAGAGGGTTATATTTGCAAAATGTTGAGTTATTTAACCAAATATTTCTAAATTAAATGTGACATTGAGGTATGTGTGATGTAAAAAGGATCAATATAGAAACTGGTCTTCCTTCCACCCTGGAAAATATATCCCATTTTCTCACCATCTAGGAAAACATTCAGAGGGGTTAGAGAGACAAACACAGTTTCTATCAAATCATATTCAATTGATCCTCACTATAAAACTCGATCAAGGTACAATGTTTTTTCTAAACATTATGTTTAAGATCTTGACATAATGTTTATGCAAGTATTAGGATTCTATTTGCATAATAACAATATAAAAGCCATCAAGAACTGGTTATGGTGTAAATCTTCGAGGAGATACTTTGATCAGTAATGCAAGTCATTTTTGGAAATGATTTTAAAAAATTTAAAAACAATTTTAGATAATTTGTTATTAAGAATTTTAGATTAGAGTTTGAGTAGCGTAGCAAATTTTGAGAAAATATCTCATCAGGCTTTAATCTATAAATAACCTAAGGCCCGTGTCGACCCCGTGATCGACATCGGTCCCTGCCCGTGCCGGGTAAGGAGAGACAAACTGTGTTTGCGTATGTTCTACTAATGATTGGGGCTGAGGTGTCCCATAACCTTGGGATCCCTACCTCTGTGGGCAATCCTATCTCATGTGTCCAGGCTGGTGGCAGTGATAGCATGTCATTTGTCCCTGTCCCGTCAGATGCCCCAACTCGCCTCGTCCCGATAACCCCTGCGCCTCGTCCCCGAAACCTCGTAGCCAGGTTCTCTCTACTTTCCCCGAGCTAGAAGGAGACTAATTCTCTCTCTTCTTCTCACTAGCACTCGCATCAATGGTCGCTCCGTGGCGCCATCAATCTCTCTATGGCCATAGTTGTCCCGACCATGAGTCCATATCTCTGGCAGAGAAATCCCACACTACTCCTGATGGACAACTTCAAACCATCCCTCGAATTTACTCACCTCGCCATGTCCCCAGGCCACATATCCATCCGCGAAACGAGCTTAATTCATAAAGGAACTTAGCCACGTATTCAAGCACCGCACTGTTCCTTATTTCCGCCTAGAACTCTCGAGCCAGATGTCGAGCATAATAGAAATATTCGGCCCAAGGAAGAGCTCACTTAAACTTTCCCATGTCATTGCCTCCCAAGTTCCTCGAGGCTTTAGAATCTAATCCCACCATACTGGATTCACCCTAGTTAGAATGCGCCAAATTTCATCATAGTGGCACGAGGTGATCTCCATAAACTTTCTGAGATCCCTCTCCTGTCTAACTAGTAAAGCAGTACGTGCCAACCACTAATAGACCTAACATCCTCGAACTAACTGCTCATTCATTTTCTAAACCCCTAAGGTTATGTTCTCTAACCCTAGTGTTTGTCTTTTTCCATATACATTTTACCATGCATATAATTCACACAATTTGTAACACAAAAACATTGAGCATGTTAGAACACAAAACATATAATGCACCCCATGCAATGATCTAACCCATGCCTAATAGTCCTAGGTATTTGTGTACCTAGACTCTTGATAGTTAGCTGAGACGAACTAGACGTGACCATACTGCGGATACCCACACTGAGCTCCCTGTAATCGCTTACCTAAGCTATGATATCAACCAAGGATCGCTCAAATCTCCGTACCATTGACAACCCGTTAACCTACGGAAGATCTAATGGACGTCAGTAACCCGACACCACACCATTGAGTCCCATTTTTCTGAGACCTAAGATTTAACAAAAATTGGGCAGAGTCTCCTTTGTATGGGGAGCTCTACCTAAAATACAACTCAGAATTATAATAAGAACATGACCAATATTATACAACGCATCTCACCAGTCCACATACTATAGTAAAAATACACGCAGCTCACTTATCCATACTCAAACATATAAGCAAATGACTATAAAACCATAGTCCATAAGAGTTTAAATTACATCATTCTTATACAAAACATATATCAAAATTAAGCATTCTAATATAGGTTTTACAAAATATAAATCAAAGCCACAATCCGGCTTTCTTCTCAATATCGGCCTCTAGTGAGCATCGTCTCCCTACACATTCCTTGACACCTAAAGGTCCCACGACGGTGAGCAATGCCCGACATAGTAAAAATCCCCATATGGCTACTTCCCACCCAAGTGCACATGCAAATGGTCATGTAACAACAAACACTCCCTCCAGAAGATGCCATCCTAGAATGGAAACCCCATATTGTCATGAATAGTGACGTTACTCTACATGTCCCATGTACCGAGCCCTTACTGACTCCCTCTTAAACCCGAGTCCCTCACACATGCTTATGCCCAGAGTGAGAAACTCACCATTGGAATTTCAACCAATGGTCCTTTATCCAAAACAAAAGCTTTTTGTTTTATAAATAAAAAACATTAGACAATCTCCGAAACCGCTTTAAAACAAAAGCATTGGACAATCTCCAAAACCGCTTGACTCTTTAGGACATTATCCTTAGACCGAGCCTACATCATCAACACCATACACAGTGTTGATTTACAACCATGAAGACCGTGGAGCTTTATTGGACGTCGTCCAATGTATCGGGTCCACCACCCGTTCACCAAGAATGGTGAAAGACAACAACCATGCACACCCACCCATTTTACGCGATGTCCCCATGCATATGAAATGCAATGCAAATGTGTCATTGCCTATTCATAACATGCAACATATATAATGAGTGCTATATGCACATATGCCTACTCATGCATATGTTACCATGCATCAATTGGACATTTATATCACTGAACACAAAAATTCCAATTTAAATCATACAATTCATGCCAACATACCTAACACACATACATTGACATCTATAAGTCATCACCAATTGGGTAATGACTTACTTTATCCTCTAGTCTAATCGTGGGCACCATGTCCATAAATAGCCAACAACTAAGCCATGCAATGGCCTCAATCATACAAATCATGCATTTCCTCATCTCTGTGGATAATTATATCAACATGCACATATAATTACCAAACAATATACCAACTTCAATGTATTAGACAACGATATCATCACAACTACAATTTGCACACTTGGTGCTACAATCAAATTCGAAAAATATGTGGGTGCCTCAAATGCCATTCATAGGTACATACACAGATTCTAGACTCAAGGAGCTTCATAGAGTCCAAGAACACCAAATTTGAATCCTAACGAAGGAGTTATGGGTTAAAGCCATGAAGAAAAATTAACAACATTGCAAAGACTGTGAAGAGAGACCACCGTATTTTGTCATTTCGAACATAATATGAGCTCAAATTGCATTAAGATATATATATATATATATATATATATGGATGGATTCTAGACTCAGAACTTTCCATAAAGTCCAACAACGTGCGAATCGGAATTCGGACGAGAAAGTTATGGTCGTCCAAAGTTTGAGGCTTCGCATGAACTATGACCTACGTAGCAGCGTGGAACCTACGCAATTACGTGCCCGAGGCACCTTTGGAGCTCTCATACATGCATTTTTTTGACCCAAACTCATCTCGGAAACAACCATTTCAACCGGCGACAAACCTGCCCCAATTGAGACCACAAATCGACCATAAACATGGCATAAAACTCGTCCTAAACTAAGCCCAAAATCAACTTCATAACAACCCCGAAAACTTGACATCATAGCGAAGAACCAGAAAAAAAAAAAATTTCCTTTTGGTGCTCGAGAGCACCATCCAAACAGCCCCTAGGGCTCAACCAAGACCAAAACGACTCCTATATGGAAAATAAACCCGAGTAGGAAGGTTCCTTACCTCTGAGTGAAGACGAAACTTTCAAGACCTGAAGCCTGAACCCACGGCCTCCCGAACTTTCCGCTCGAATCTCCGACGAAAACTCCTGGTTTCGGTGTCCACGCTGCTTGCCCTCGATGAGACATTCGATTTAAGTCTGCCTGATGCGAGACAATCCACCGAGCCCTGTATCTTAGAGACAAGTCGGGGAGTTTCTTCTACACCCTATCTTCTCCCTTTCCAGCTTGAAAGACCAAGGAGAAATGGGCTTTTTCCATTGTGCCCTCCTTTTATTCCAATTAACTTAAGTTTGTTAAGTGGCCCACGTCGCGCCACGTGTCCACTTTGGTCCCAGGTTCGTTTCTCTCCCGAAACGAATCATTTCTTTTCAGTTCAAATTATTTTAAATGAACTTAGCTCAAGTCATTTCCTGACTTACGAGATTTTCGTAAAAATCTCGTCCTTGGAATCACTGGCGACTCACCACCTAGAAAATAGTAAAAATTTCAACTGTCGCAGAATTCGACGAAACTTTTATGAGTCACTATATTACGTGAGACGAATCCAACGGCATAGTCTGTTTCATCATCTGAGATCTATAGAATTTTTTAGGCTTCCCTGAGCCATTCCAACAATTTTATTATTCTTGCCATTTTTCAGAAAATTTTAAATTTTCTTGGGTTTTACATTGAGACCACTGATTAAGCTAAAAAATACTTCAACCATCTCACCTACATATTCAATGGTATATCCCGTTTATTGATTTGGTCATTTAAAATAATATGAATTATAATTAATGAATCAATATTTAACTCAAATAACATATTTAATGGGGTAATATGGATTAAATATTAATTAACAAAATAATTAAACAAGTCATTTCGGGTCAATTTTATATTATGTAGATTGACACGAATATAATCCGTTTACTAAACATGTTATGCGGGTCAACATAAAATTTGACACAAACACGAATAGAAAAATTGTTAAGTTCCTCAGTAGTTTGATTATTTAAAAATATTTCTTGATTTTCAATATTTTGAAATCTTGAATCTATGTTTTGAGTAAAGACTTTAAATTCTTCAATTTGTTTTATTTCAATTTGTAGGTACTCTTGTATTGTTATAGGTTTTTGAATTTCAAATTGTTTCATTATATCTTTGAATTTATAAGTATTTTGTAATGGTAGAGTATTTTATTATTTTTCTCCATTATTTTTCTTATAAATTTTTCTTTTGCTTCTTTGTCTTCTATGTGATCTATCATGTCTATTAATATTTCTTAGTTTGCAATTAATATGTTGACTTGACAAAGGCAATTTCCTATTTGGTTATTCGAATTTATTTCTTCTTCTAATTCTGAATTATCATTTTTGGAATTGTCTGAAGAAATTCTTTCTTCAGAGACATCTAAATGATATTCATCATCAGAAAGAGCATTAAATTTTTGTTTTTTTGCAAATTGGGGCTGTATGTCCCTTTTTACCACATTTAAAACATTTGACTTCTTTTTTTGGTTTTGTTTTAGAAGTATTGTTTTGTTTTTTTATAGTTTGTATATTTTTTATATTTCTTGGTTGGGATTTTCTTATATTATTAAGGGCTTTATGAGAAGAAGGTGCTGCATTTCAATTCATAGTTTAAGTATAAATGATCCTAACTTTTCTTAAAGCTTTTAAATATTTCTTAACTTTGGTATTGTAGTTTTAACTGTGAGCAACGTTTTAATCCTTTTTTTTTTACTTCACTTATGAGATCTCCATAACTAAGTTCATCATAAGGAATAGTACATTGCCATTTTTCTCTTAAAGTATTTTGAACCTTTTCTATTAAGACTCTAGGAAATCCAAATAGAAATCTTTCTTTCCAATAGGATGCATTTGCATTTGGTCCGGACATGGCTTTAGATAGGAACACGTAAAATCACTAAGAGTCCAACATCTTAGATTTTGTAGGATTTATGAACTTCTTTCTTGAATAATTGTGGGATCTCCTATATAGTGTTTTGTAATGGCATAAATGAGTTTATGGACATCATTTTATCGTACTTACTCTTACTTGGTACTTGTCATTATGTGATATCTTTGAACATCTGTTAGCATATTTTCCCACCAACCTCTGAGTTGGCCAGCAAAACCTACTATCAGATATTGAATAATAGTGTGATCATCATTATCTCCTGAATAGGTTGTTGATGTCATCATCATTTCTTGAACAATATTGAGAATTTGATATTCAAAAATTCCATCAATATACTTTTATTATTATATATTGATCATAATGGAAATCTTTATTCAAATTGGAGGTTGGGAGGAGTAGGTCTTGGATAATAATTCCTAGTATTCTTTTGGAATTTTTGTGACGATATTCTATTTATTTGTAAGTCATCATCAAATTTTTTACTATAATTGGAAAATTATGATTCATTGTCATTTTTTAAGGACTCAGAATAAGTTCCACTTAAATAATTTAACTATTGTTTTGATGATGAAGGGTCCGTTGGTTTGAACTCTACTTTTTTTGCTAGAATTGTGTAAAGCTCTTTATTCTTATTGTTATTTCCAAATTTTATAGGTTTGGCTATTTCTGGAGGTTTGAAAAATGGTTTATCATAATCTGGTTTTGTTGGTAATATTTTAGGCATATTTTTCTCAAACCTGTCCATTTGAGCGACAATAGTGCCTAAAATTTGATTTGTAAAATTATTTTGGTTTTGGAGACCTTTTATGTCTTTTAAATTTGCATTTTCGTTTTCATCTTCTTTTGGGTTTATCTTTTTAAAAGGGGAAGCAATTACTTCAGAGTTTTGAACTTTGATTATTATTTCTTCTAAAGGAGGATGGGTCGATACTACTTTTTTTTCAGAAGTAGTATTACAATCTTTTTGAAACATATTAATCTCTGTAAAAAGATAATCTATATTATTGTTTGCTGCATATATGTCAAAATAGGTAAACATTGGAATATTCGTCTCATTGTTTCCATAGTTTGATACCATCGTTGTTTAAAGTATTCTTTTTGCTCTTTTGTTAATTTTGAGAAAACCCATTTAGTTTTATCTTTGTGTTTTTCTGATTTTAATTGCCTCATTTCTTAAATATTCTTTGTCTATCTCAAATATTTCTGTCATCATCATGAGTTGGTTCATTATGTGACATCAATTGAGATTGAGTAGGTGACATCTTAGGTGAATTAGTTTCTTGACGTTTGTATTTTAAATCTGGAATTGTTGAGGAAAAATCTACTTCTTCTAAACTTTATTGGAAGTTAGATTGAACATCTGATCTCCCTAAAGGAATCCTAATCTCCAAAAAAGACTTAGCAGAATAATATTTTCTATGAGGTTCCTTTTTGTCTCAAAAGATCTAGAAGCTCTCTTTGACCATCTTCTACTATGGGATAGAAGTTTTGGTTGTCTCTATTGGTTCGGGGGCTAGTAATTGTTTGAATTCCATTATTTTGATTGTGTTAAACTTTCCCAGGGAATAGGTTTTGGTATTATTACTGTTGAATTCTTTTCATGTGCTTTCCATATTAAAGTTTAATCCCTAAGGGATATACAAGCAATCGGATCATCATCAAGCTATTGCTCTTATAGTAAACTCAGAAACTATAAAGATATTTCCGATCTTAGAAGAGTAAAGGCTTTATGAATACTTTGATCATTCATACAGTCTAACTCTAGGTTGGGGTAACAAGTAAAATACATCGGTCGAAAGGATGTATTTGCTTGCATTAGACCTAAAAGTGAGTCTTAAAATTGATTATGTCTAACATCTCTTAAACAGATACAAATAGGTTTGTCTAAACCTAACCCTGTCAAAGGTTTGACAGCAACTTGTATGGCTTCTATATGAAGAATTTTATATCTTTCTTTTTGTATTTGTTTAAAGTCTTTGAGATCTAATAATTCAATAGTTTATGTTTCAGATCCTATTGAATGAGTATTTTTAGAAAATTTGATTCTATAATATTTTTTCAATTCCCAACTTCCTACTTTGTAAAGTTCTTTGATATTTTGTTTGGGCATTTCCCAATTTTTGATATACTGTTCCCAATTTTCTATTGAGACAGAAAGTTTGTTTTCATATTTTTGAGTATGTTCTTGTAAATTTTTGAGTTGTTTATCTATATTAGACATACTAGTATTGGAGCTTGTTCCTACAATTTTTTTGATCAAATTTGTCATCATATCCTATCTCTTCCTGTTATGTTTCCAACAACTAGTGAGACCACCTCCGAGACCACCTACCTCACCTTAGGAATTACGACTGACCAACGATTTACTAAGGGTTGACCAATGCTAATTGATGGAATATTAAACAAGATTAATAGAATATTATGGAACTTTGATAAAAAAGTTTTCCACAAACATGGCTCTGATACCAAATTTCTACATGATCAATAATAAAAACACATAAGATATATAACTTTGATCAAAATAACAATAATAAACACATATTTTAAATTTGAAAATACTAAAACTTTATTTGAAATATAAAACTTACAAGATTTGAAGATACAAGAACTTGGAATTTGATATAGGAAATTTGAAGCAAAAGGCTTAAGTTCTCAAAATAAAAGAAGATCAAATACAAAATTATTCTCACTCACTCTTCGCCCGCCTCTACCAAGAGACTTAGTCCCTATAAATTGAACTCAAGGATTTTAGAACCTTTGAAGTCCGCGGACTTGAAAATGTTTGAAATCCGGACCGATTTGAAGGCATCTAAAGTCCATAAAGTAAGTGCTAGCTCAACACCTTATCTTGCTTTAAGGTAAAGAAAGTGTCAACGCAACACCTTATCTTGCTTTGAGTGCCAGCTGTCCGAAAGAGTCTTCTTTACAAGTCAGAATTTTAGCCTTTTTTGATGTAGTGGGAGACAAGTAATCTTGCTTTCCTTGTTTGATTTGTTATTTATGACAAGGAATCTTGCTTTCCCTGTTTGATTTGTTGTTTTTGTCTTCAATCAACAAGCTTTGCTAATCACGTGACCATTTGCAACCCCTTTTGATAGCTTCTTTCGAGTCTTCAATAAAGCGATCAACGGTTAGGTGTAAAATTTGGGATTTTTGAATTTTGGACAATTTGAATTCTCTGTTCACTAGGGATTTGAAAATTGAGGATGAATTCTCATTACTCAAGGGGAGTGTATGGGATTTGATGAGTATCTTAAATACTCATTTTATCCCCATATTTTTCTTAGGTTTTAGTATTTTTATGAGATAAATAAGTGTCATAGTGATCTCTTTTCTCAATTTTGTGATTAGGCCAACAATTGAGCGGAAATAAGAGAAATAGGAAAAAAATCGGCAAAGTCATCATGTAGTCACAGCAAACATGTGATCCTTTTGCCTGCATGATGTACACCTATGGCCCCCTTGATGAGTGCCTAAAACACTCATGCCATACCCGCGTCTGTCTTATGGTTTTAGCTCTATTTTACAGTTAAATACGCATTTTATAGCCTGATATTTGATTCTTGAATTTTATGTGGGGCCGCGTGGAATGTGCAGCTTTTGGGACCACTTTTGGAGCAGAGAAGAGCGAAGTCGCAGAATCGACGCCCCAACGCCGCGATGCTCCAAGTCAACGAGGAGAGGAAGTCAACAAGTGACCAACGTCGCAACGCCTCAACGTCGCGATGTTGAAACATCACGACGTTGAAACATCGCTGACGCGCGATTTCGTCAACATCATTAAAAGCAAAGGGACCGAAATCTGAGAGGATCGAAAACGGCGGATCGAGGGCACTGAAGCATAGATGTTAACTTGCACTGCATCGCAGAGAAGAGACTTGCTTTTGTATTTTCTTCTTTCTCGAAAATCGCCGATGGTTTATAGATTGATTACGTGTATAACTAAGTTCTGCAGAGGTTCTAGATTCACATCTAGTGGCCTTTGCTGACCCTATCACGATTGCATGGATTAAGATTTTGATTTTATATTATTCAGTATTTATGACTTATTAGTATCTGCTCTATATCTGTGATTTATATACATGCGATGTCTGGCCAACATTGGCATGATTTTGCTGGGTATCCGAGATCGAGAGATGAGGACGCCCAGGGATTTGAATATAGCACCTCTAGCCACCCGATAAATGTAGATATCCCATTCCGAGGGGTGGCGATTAAGGTTAGAACATTTAAGCGTTCTGAGCATCGGGTCAGTAGAGATACACTCAACTCCTCGAAGTAGCGAGATAAAGTGATACACCTCGAGAGAGGGCATCTCATAGGCACGATCACCCCGCCATCAATAAGTCGCGAATAGACTGAATAGTAATTTCTCTATGTAGTAATCCATCAAAAGTGGCAGGGGGAGACAAAGCCCTAGTCTCCACAACACGGTGATTTACTAAGATAAATTAGTTTAGTTTAATCTCACATCTTAGTTAACTAGTCATTCAAGGTTTAAGTCCAGATAATGTTATAGGGCCAATTTTCGGGGTGAAAGGTCAAACGCAAATTTCTCCCCGTGGATCGATATCCGCACCTAGGTATACTATATTACTTGAAGCACATGCGACTTAAGACATAGGCGCACGCATCTTACACATCACGCCTTCTACTTATCAAGTTTCCTTGGTGTCGTCATTGGGAGAAGTTTTAGAGTTGATATTGAAAACAGCAATTATATATTACTCAGAATTTTATCATATTTTTATTTTACTTACAAGTGTTGGTAATTTGTCTTTGTGTCGCATTTATGATCAAGTGTACTCAAGGTTACAAAGAGTGCATGCGAAGACGGTCGCCGAACTACATCCGCTTGATCCAGCCGAAGAACCTCAAGCACCGCGATGCCGAGAATTGAGAATAGCACAGTATAGAAATCTAGCAATCATGCAGAATAATGAAGAGCACAATCATGGCCATGAGCAAGAAGAGCCGCGAGGGGACCGCAATGGGAATAATGGTAGGAATCATGCACCCAGGCCGTTTATACAGCCAGATGATCCATACATGTTGCTAGAAGAGTCTCGTCCTACCACCTACGCTGTTCGCACGGCTTATCCAAGACCAGCCTATTCGCAAACAACTTCGTCAGTTAGTGACCTTACATGCTTCGTAACATCTCGTTCCACGACTGCCCAATGAGAACTGAATATGCATTTGACCAACTTCCCGAAGTCTCGCGACACGACTGCTACAAATTCGTGGTAACCTAAGAGGCACTCAGTTGAGATTGTTTCACTCTACCAGGTGATAGAGCCGAACATTGGTCGACAAGTCAACCAATCGAATTCCATTACTCCCTGAACGACACTTAGTCTCGGTTCCCTGACCAAGCCCTTCCTACCCGCAAAATTCGTACAATCGGGTGCAAGAGATCAATACATTCAGACAACAGAGGGAGAACCCGGCAGAGGCTGGATAGGTTTCATGAATCGTTATGAAGTGCCCACATCACAGACTGACCAGATGGATGCAAGTCCACACTTTCTATAATGGTCTTAGGGATGTAATCAGAACAATGATTGAAGCTTCGGTAGGAGGGGCACTAATGAAGAAGACTACGGATCAAGCATATGAAATCCTAGAGGATGTTGTGACTAATACCAATCAGTGGCCTAGAGATAGGATTACACCAGTGAAGGTTATGAGCAGCACATATAACGAGGTTCTCAACAATCTGGTTACTCATGTCGCACAACTTACTAAACAGCTGACTAGACAGCAAGGTACCGCGAATACCATACAGACCAACCCATGGGAGTTATGTGAATTCTGTGGAGGACAACACAACAACATAGAATGTCAGTCGAGACAGCAAACAGTAGAGCATGCCCAATATGTGTCGCGGTTTAATCAGCCACAACAATGTGGCCGCAGATGGAACAACTACGAACTGTGAATCAAGGCCATGGCGAATAATTAGAATAATCAAAGGCCAGTGGTTATGGATGAAGAACAACGTACCACATGCCACCACCCCGCAGAGCAAAACCACTCGAAAAAAGTGGACTTAGAATGCTATTCCTCATGCAAATGCTTACTCAGACACCGCCTTATGAATGAGACAAAGGCGAATATGTAACACCAGGCCACCTAATTGAACAATCAAGCAGCGCAGTTAAGAAATTTAGAGGTGCAGATGGGCCAAATGGCCAATCTATTGACAGAAAGGCAGTCGGGTTCCTTACCGAGCAACTTAGAAGTGAACCCGAGACGAGAAGGGAATGAACATGTAAAAGCAGTCACGTTGAGAAGTGGTAGAGAATCGCACACAGTGGGCAACCCCCAAAGGATAGGAGGTAGAACCGAGGAAGTCATCTAGACTACTACATCGATAATACAGAGAGGAAATGAAATTCTAAGAGAAAAAGCTTAGTGGGGGGCTTTAAAACCGAGGCAAAGGATGACTCAACCCATAGCCCCACCCGTACTCCCAAACGCCTAAAGAAAAATAAACTAGATAAGCAACACCAAGTTTATTAAGTGTTTAAGAAACTCGCACATCAACATCCGCTTGTTTGATACCTGAACAAATGCTGTTATGTCAAATTTATGAAGGACATCTTGTCATAGAAAGAGAGGACTGCCGATTTCCGAGGTAATCAATCTCATTGAAGAATGCAAGCACATCCTTCGTATAAGCTACTCAGTGCTAAAAGACCTGTGCGCTTCACTATCCTCGCACCACTCCAGAACGCTATCTTTGAAAGAGCCAGGTGACTCGGGCGCCGCACACCCCATGCCCCTATCCATTTAGACGCTTGTGGGTTAGGTGGAAGCTCGCCCAACTAAGGCCACACTCCATTTAGCAAGATGCAAGTCCCAAAGCATCCAAGAGGCGATAAGATGTCTTAGTGAAGGTCGATGTCTATCTCTCCAGCGATTTCATTGCAAATAGATATGAAGAAGATAAAGAAATACCCATAATATTGGGCAGACCATTTCTCGCAACCGGAAGGGCAATGATTGACGTTCAAAGGGGAGAGCTGAAAATTGAGGGCAAAGATGGAAGTCAAGTTTGAATGTGTTCGGTTGAGACACTGGCAGAGAGTGATACATGCTTCACGATAGACCGTAGAAGCCAGTAGTGTCTAGCCAAAGTGGTTCCACTGACCCTTTGGAGGCTAGCCCGTACAGAGTGGATTCAAAGAACCCGGGAGAAGAAGCCAGAGTATGTAAAATGGATGGATTCCTTCAACTCAATATGAAATATTTCAATCTCTAGTGAAACATTTAAACGCTGCCATCTCACAACAACCCACCCAAGACGGAGTAAAAGTCATTATCTGTACCATCCAAGTATGCTTATCTTTGACTACCTTACTAGTGATTATTTCCAAAGGCCCTCGACAACAATGTATAAAGATAAGTTATCGAGGGTACTAAAGATCACAAAATTTTTTCTATTGGTCTTTCGCTGATTTAAAAGGATTCGCCTTCTATGTGCATGCATCGAATTTTGTTGAAGATGGTCATAAGCCCCTTCGGGGAAGCACAGGAGATCGAATCCTACTATGAAAGAGGTAGTCCGCAAGGAGGTATTACAAAGTGGCTAGATATCTGGGTTATTTATCATATTTCCGATGAAGCAGCATGGGTAGTCCACGCACGTGGTAGTACCTAAAAGGAGGAACTACCATTATAAAACCGAGAATAACATCGCTTTCAGAACAGCCACCGATCGAGAATTCCAGACGACTCATCGAAAACTGAATAAGGCTACTCGAAAAGACCATTTCCCATTGCCGTTTCTGGATCAGATGTTGGATAGACTAGCCGGACAATGCAATACATTACAATGGATATTCCGGCTACAATCAGATTCCTATAGCCTCTGAAGATCAGGAGAAGACGACATTCACATGTCCCTATGGTACATTCGTATTCAGGCAAATGCCCTTAGGGCTGTGCAATGCGCCGAGCACATTCCAACGCTGTATGATGGCCATATTCTCCGATATGGTTGAAAAGACAATCGAGGTCTTCATGGATGATTTTTCTGTCTTGGGAAGCTCCTTTGACAATTGCCTGGAGAATTTGAGGCCTGCTGATCGATGCGAGGAGACCAATCTTGTAATTAATCGGGAGAAGTGCCATTTTATACAAGAGGGTAC
The DNA here is from genome assembly GCA_016808115.1 of Tetrastigma voinierianum. NCBI lineage: Eukaryota > Viridiplantae > Streptophyta > Magnoliopsida > Vitales > Vitaceae > Tetrastigma > Tetrastigma voinierianum. The sequence continues at coordinate 55,210 of JAEQBH010001334.1, read as the reverse complement.
AATGGGCACTGGATTTCTGCAAGAGGAATAGAGGTAGACAAAGCAAAGATTGAAGCAATAGAGAAATTACCTCCACCCTCATTTGTAAAAGGCATAAGAAGCTTTTTGGGCCACGCTGGGTTCTATAGACGTTTCATCAAAGACTTTTCTCAGATTGCAAAGTCGTTGTCTAATTTACTGGTCTAAGGGACACCATTTGAGTTAGATGCACAATGTATGCGCGCATTTTCAGTCTTGAAAGATAAATTGGTATCGACCCTAATAGTGAGCAACTGGGATTAGCCTTCCATTCGAGCTACGTGACGCATGACTATGAGCAAACATAGCGTGAAAAGAGAATATTCCAGGTGATCTACTATGTTAATCGGGGAATCCTTGAATGATGCCCGGCTGAACTATGCCACCACCGAAAAGAACTATTGGACCATTGTCTTTGCTCTTCGACAAATTTAGGCCCATTTGATCTGAATAAGGTAGTCAGTCCACACCGACCACTCCGCCATAAAGTATTTCCATGACCAAAAGGACGCCAAACCAAGACTAATCCTGGGTGGGCTCTCTTGCAAAAGAATTCTACTTAGAGATTTAAAGACAAGAAGGGAAACATAGAACCTAGCTCAGGCAGACCATCTACTGCTTCTAGAATGGCAAGGAAATGAGGTCCATGAATGATTCCATTTCCCCGATGAGCAAATTAGCTATTGAACACAAAAGGGCGATTCCATGGTTTGCCGACTACGTGAATTATTTAGTGGCCAAGGTGATCCCTCCGCACTTAAAGTATCAGAAAAAGGTTCTTCGCACACTCAAAACACTACTACTGGAGGAACCTATTCTATACAGTATCATGGTTTACCAAGTGATCGTGAGATGTGCGTCCGAAGATGAAATGGTCAAGATTTTTGAACCATCGCCACACTTTACCATGTGGGGCATTTCGCGCCGAGAACAAAGCAGTCAAGGTACTTCAATCGTGCTCTACTAGCCTAGCTTATTCATGACGCTTTATCACAGATTCACTCGCGACAAATGCCGAACGGGAGCACTAGAAAGGACGAACCACCCATGCACACAATTCGAAGGTTATTGATTTATGGGGGATGGATTTTATGGGCCCATTCCCTTTTTAATAACAACATGTAGACTTCAAAGCATGTAGTCTATCAACCACCCTATAATCTTGACCCGGTGCCCCGAGCCTCGATCGCTCTATGAGCGCCCTACCACTCGAGGTCCCCGTGGTCCTGACCAACGGGCGGGGTGAGTGGAAGCTCAATAGCGAAGGGCATGCCGTGCACTTTAAGGCCAAACATTTGGCCTATATTCCCAAGGTGTGGCACCACTTCATCACGTCGCGTCTCATTCCAATGAAGAACGTGTGTGAGGTGACTACCAAGCGTGCCCTGCTCAACTACGCCATCATCCAGGACATACCCTTCGATGTTGGGCAGGTTATAGAGGATGCCATCCTCCATAATCCTGGACGCTAGGGTCGAACCCTCAAAATCTCTTCTTACATTCGGCCCATGCAAGTGAGCCGGTGCCCTTAGAGGACAATGAGGCGTGGATAACTCTATTAAAGAGGCATCGGTCAAGCGTGATAAACCGGGTGTACCACGACCTGAGGCAATGTACGACTTGGGCAATGAACCCTCGAACGAGGATGAGCTTCACGAGTATCGTGGATCGCGTCTCCTGCGGTGATCCCCTGCGACGCTGGGCAGTCCTCTACTCACCCACCACCCCCACAGCCGACCTCAAAGGAGGCCCCATCCAATCCAACTCCCGACCTAGGAGGCCCCTATGTTTCGCCCACCACCGCTGATGCTTTCTCTGACGAGACCTGTGGAGCACCGAGTCCCTGGGCTTACCTAGGATACGGAGGCCCTCCAAGCCGACACGCTGCACTGGCCCCGTCAACCAGTGACCATTCTCCGAAATCGCATCCTCCAGACCTCGCCGCCTACCGCTTCGCACCACCGCCTCTCGCCCAATCGCAGCACACGACCAATCACCGGGAAGTTTCTCCAATTTCTTGTTCTTTCATAGCTGTTAGACACTCGCCCACTTCTATTTGAGGGTGGGGCTGCGATCGGGTTTTTACAAGCTGCATCGTTGCGGATTCGCCATTTTATTTTCGTGTTCCTGCTTTAGTTTAGGTTAGGTTTGTGTTGTTTATTTAGTATGCAGAGTCCTGTGTTTAGTTTATGTTTTTTTTTGTTATGGTAGGTCATTTTTCTGTTTTGTTGTTTATAGTCACTGGGAGTCCCTAGTATTAGGATATGTTGATCTTCAGATTGTTTAGGTAGTGTGTGCGTGTTGCCATGCTTGGGAGTCAAGGATCTCTTTTGACCGAGTCCAAAATAATCATGGACGAACATAGTATAAATCCAGAAAGGATTCGTAGGGTGTTAGATGCTCGGGAATTTCATGATCGACAAAGCGGAGGCGAAACTCACCGGATACTCAAGAAACCATTTCAACGAGCCTATCACACCCACACAATGCATGACCTCTAGGGTATGCCTAAGCGCCGAGCCCGGCTACTAAGGTTCAACAAACCCTGGGAGTCTCTAAACACCAAAGTGATGAGACACCCTAAATAAAAGAGGATTGCCTTCGAGCCCCAAATAAAAAAAAAAAAAAAAACACAACAACAAAAATGAAAAGAATAAGTGGGATCTTCTAATCAGAATCCCGTACGCCTGAGGCCTTTAGCTCCACGCCCTCAGCCAACTGGCCGGAGCCATCGGGACCCACCGCTCACATGTGGGACAAAGATGCAGTTTCCTTACAACTTAGGGCCCTGAATGGGGCCAGGAGTTCTAGGGTGAAGTTCGAGGAACTCGAATTCTAAGTAGTCTCTTAACCAACTGGTGGGGAGTCACTAACTAACTCGCCTACAGGAACACGAGCATAAACTTACGTACTAGTTTTTCTTCACGAGCAGGTATGGTGCGCTCTATCCTCTATAGTTAGACTCCTCCCAACTAGTGAGCTGGTAACTCAGCTCAAAATGTAATCCAAGGTATATGCTAGAGATCACATATTCAATGCAATAAGGTCCTTAGGAAAGGCTATTGAATACCTCGGAGGTTGCGTCGCTTGTCAACTACACCGTGTTCAAACGAATTCCCTAGAAAGTCGAGCACCCTTATGGATCCCCTGAAATTCGAACAAAAAGCAGATTCGTGGAGTCTACCCATTTTATCCTTCGCCCGTTAGCATGTGCATCAATCCCGGGTGTTAGTTATAGCACATGTAGGTTGTGTCCTGCGAGTCGGGGCTTCTGCTTGGGACAAGCAAAAGCTGTCAGGGGGTGATGAGTGCTTAAAACACTTATGCCATACCTCAAGGTTGGCCTTTATGGTTTTAACTCTATTTTACAGTTAACACGTGATTTTATAGCCCTCGGATATCTTGATTCTTGCATTTCAGGTGAATAGCGTGGAACGGGCAGTTTTTGGGACCATTTTTTAGCAGAGAGAAGAAGAGCTGCAGGTGCCGCAAGAACGTCACACGCGGTCAATAAGGAGAGGAAGTCAACAAGGACCAACGCCGACATGCTTCAACGCCGCTGACGCTGGAAACGCCGCGACGTCGCAGGATTTCTCCGTCAACATCATTAAAAGCAAAGGGACCGTAAATCGAGGATCGAAAACGCATTTAATGAGGGCACGAAAAGCATAGCAGCAGTGACCCAAATCAACGGAGAAGAGACTTGCTTTTGTATTTTTCTCTCTTTTCTAAAATCATGTGATGGTTTATAGATTGATTACGTGTATAACTAAGTCCAAAAGATGTTCTAGATTCACACTTAGGCCTTTGTTGAACCTCAAGCCACGATTGCATGGATTAAGATTTTGATTTTATATTATTCAGTATTTATGACTTATTAGTATCTGCTCTATATCTGTGATTTATATACATGCGATGTTTGGCTAACATTGACATGATTTTGCTAGGTATCCAAGATCGAGAGATGAAGACGCCCAGGGATCTGAATAGAGCGACCCTCGGTCAATTCGGTAAATAGAGATATCCCGATTCTTAAGGTGGCGATTAAGGTTAGAACATTTACGCGTTTCGGAGCATTGGGTTGGGGTAGAGATACACTAACCCTCGCTTATGGTAGATGTTTTGATACACCTCGAGAGAGGGTATCTTGTAGGCACGATCACCCCTACCATCAATAAGTCGCGAATAGACTGAATAGTAATTTCTCTAGGTAGTAATCCATCAAAAGTGGTAGGGGGAGACAAAGCCCTAGTCTCCACAACACAGTGATTTACTAAGATAAATTAGTTTAGTTTAATCACAATCTTAATAACTACCATTCAAGGTTTAAGTCCAGATAATGTTATAGGGCCAATTTCAGTAGTCAACGCACTTCTCCCCGTGGATCGATATCCGTACCCTAGGTACACTATATTACTTGAGGTAATGCGTGCACTTGCGCACATAGGCGTACTCATCTTACACATCACGCTTTCGGCCTATCACCCCTCACTAGAATGGGCAGATTCTAGACTCCGAGAGCTTTCTGTAGACACCAATATCACATGATTTGGAGTCCGAATGAGCAAGATACGACATCATGAAGTGAAGGAGATGTAAAAGAACGAAATTCGAATAAAGCGTGAGTTGCTTACTCTTTAGCATGAGTGCCCTCACGCTTTAGCGTGAGAACACTCACGCTTTAGCATGAGTGCCTCATGCTTTAGTGTGAGCACACTCACGCTATAGTGTGAATGCTCTCACGCTTTAGTTTGAGTCAACTCACGCTACGACGTGAGCGTTCTCGCGCTCTAAAGTGAGCGCACTCACGCTAAAGCATGGATGCTCACTCTTCAGCGTGGTTAGGCTCTGTCTCTTCTAATAGCCCCCATTCTAGCCCCGTCAGGCGCGATTCGATAAAGCTACACCGTGATGTCAGCCCATGTTTTCGCGAGGCCTATATCTTCGGGTTGTCAGCCATTAAAAGAGGGAATTAGGCATTTTTCCAAGGGAGTTCTTGTAGGGGCCTCACTGAGAGTTTGGAGAGCCTTCTTGGATCGATTGGAGCTCCTGGGCTGGGTGGAAACAATTTAGGGGCAATAAATTTTCGGGAGAGAAAAGACAACTTGAGGAAGAAGAAGAGATGGAGGAGAAGAAAGAGAGCATCAATTCTGGATTTGTTTTCCTGAATTGTTGAGGAAAAATCTACTTATTTTAAACTTTATTGGAAATTAGATTGAACATTTGATCTCCCTAAAGGAGTCCTAATCTCCAAAAAAGACTTAGCAGAATAAGATTTTCTAGGAGGTTCCTTTTTTTTCTTCAAAGTTAATTTGAATGTTTCCTTGACCATATTTATGTTGAGTATTTCATTTTGATCTTAATGCTTGTGGGTATTTAGACAATATTTGCATGATTTGTGATTTGATTCAAGATTCGAGAGGTGAGAGTCAAAATTAGACCATGGATGATTTACCATCTAATTATCATGAGATAGAGATATAAATGAGATTAGGTGTGGTATTAGGATTTCTTATGTTTAATGCGCCTTTAGAAATTTGGGGTTGAGCAGAGATGCAAAATACTTTATCCTAAGGACAGTGTGCGGATGGTTGAGAGAGATTCACATAGACACTAGTAAAATCGCCATCTTCATGATGAAATAAACATCGGACACTGTCAAGTGTTCATACATAATTGTTCAGGTGAAATCTATGCCCTAAGGCTTTTTAGTCTTATTTGAGTCATTCTTGCATGCTTAGATTAATGTCTTCAAGTTTTTCTACATATTTTCCACCATCCAAATAGAGCATAGGCTAGATTAGAGTCAGTACTTAGTAACCCAATTCTCTGTTGGGACGATACTCTTACTTTCATTATATTAGTTGAGGCAACGCGTACTTAAAAGCATTACGGGGCTTACTCATTATATACACGCTACGCCTTATCGAGTCCTTACATAACACATGTCTTCATTGTGGTTTGCTGAATTGGATGTTGTGTTGTTGTTGTCCTCATCAAAGTCAGTGAGTTGAGATAAGGTCTCTGTGGCTTGTTCTTGGATTTTTCGGAGATAAATTTTGTAGGCTTTATTGGAAGGAAAATAGGTTTTTGGTGGAGTTTGAAACCAAATGTGTGGTTGATAAAGAGGGTTTTTGGTTTTTTAGAATCAACCCATTTTTTACGTAATCAAAGGTTTATAGTTGGAGATTTTCAAGGTCAGCTTCACCATTTAATTTTGAATTCCTCTACAAATGCGTTATGAAAAGGGTTGAAATATAAACAAAGGAGAAGAAAAGCTCCAACATAGAATTTGAGGGATTCCAAACCGTGAATGTATTGAAGTGAATAGTTGTTTCAATAGGAAAAACTTATCACTATTTGATTTTGAAAACTAAATTCTTTTTGATTTCATCAAAATATTTCGCACTGCTCCCATGAAGAACCACCACTCTTGAAACCAATTTGGAAAATTGTCTTGAAAATTTTCTCCCCAATTAAAAAACCATGAATGTGAAGAAGGTTTGACAAAAAAGGTATTATACTAAGCATCTTTGTAGTTCAAATAGTCAAAGGTTTGAGGAACAAAGTTTTGAGAAAATCTTATGGAGTGAGTTGATTTTGTCCCCAATTTTCTCTAAATAATTTTCTTAAAAATTTTGTATTTTGAATATGCGATGTTTTGTACCTCATTGTTATTGATATGAGAAATTTGTGGCTGCATCAAGATTCATAAGGGATAAACTCTCATAAAATTTTCGGATTTTGGAAATATCATTTGGATCAAAGTATTTTTCTTGAAAAACAAATTTCTCCTATGATAAAATGATCAACAGGATTTGAATCCTCATTATTTTTCTTTTTTTGGATAATAGAAAATAATAGAGGAATTTGGTGTTGATGGTTTGGGAATTGTACCCAACACTTCAAAGTGATTTGGGGCTTGACCTTGAGTCTTGGGCATGAAGGTAGTATTCTTTTGTATTAGATTTAATCGATGGTTTTTTGCTCATTTTTCCTATAGGAATTCTCGTGAAAGAAAATCAGGTAAAACATTGGAAGATTCTTTGATAAACTCAATTTCAAAATTGAATACAGATAAAATAGCTAGCCATTGAGCAAAAGTTTGTTTTGAAACAAGATTTTGAACATCTTTTTGTAAAATTTCTTTTGCACTTTTACAATCCACTCATAAAATAATTTTTTTTTATTAAAAACATCACTTTGAAATTTTTGAATACAAAGAACTATAGCTAAAATTTCCTTTTTGATTGTAGAATAATTTTGTTGTGCATTATTCCAAATGCCAGAATGAAAACGGACAATGGAGATTTTGTTTTGAAAATTTTGTTTGAGAATTCCATCATATCCTATGTCAAAAGCATCAGTTTCTATGATTGGAAAAATATTCGGGTGTAATATACCTAGACAAAGAAGTATCTTAACTTGAGGTTTGACTTGTTTGACTATCTTAGTATGTTCCTTTGTCCAAGGAAGAGGATTTTTCTTAAGCCTTTGGAATAGAGGTTTGATGGATGTCCTAAGATTTATATAAAATTCTGATACATAATTAAGGTTTCTTAAAAATCTTTGAAGTTGATTTTTATCCTTAATTTCATTCGGAGATTTGTTTGCAAAGTCAATAACTCTTTGAATTGGTTTTATTTTGCCTTGATAGATTTCAAATCCTAAAAATCTTATTTGAGTTTGAAAAAGCTTCATTTTTTGGAGCTGAGATTACTAATCCATTTTCCTTAATAATTTTTTGAAAAATTCTAAGTGTTGAAAATGTTCTTCAATCGAATTTGAAAATATAAGAACATCATTAATGTATATTATAAAAAATCTAGTATAATCATTGAAAATATTGTTCATTATATTTTGAAATTCTGAAGGCGTATTTTAAAATCTAAATGACATCACATTTCATTCATAGTGTCTAAATAGGACTGTGAATGCAGTTTTGTATTTATCTTCTTCTTTAATTTGGACTTACTAAAATGTAGATTTCAAATCAAATTTAAAAAATCGATGATTATATAATATACATCAAAATTTGAACTATGTTACCTATGATGCCTTTGCTAGCTACTTCTGCGTTGTTGGATGCCATCCTGTGTGCACTTTCAGGTCTCTCTAGTCCCCTTACCAATCAAATAATTGGTGTTATTGAGTCAGAATCAATAAAGAATAGAAAATTGTTGAAATTCAGGAATTATTAGAGTAGAAGGTGGTAGAAGATTGAGTCATTGTCAATCTAGCAGCTTATTATCTTGTCGGTACTTGTGCTCTTGTGTTTACTTTTGTCTTTGGACCTAGAGGAAGGTATGCTTAATTCTTAATCCCTTTATGGGATAAGGTGTACAAATTCTCTTGAGGTTTTCGTGTATGTTTCATTCGCTTCCTAATTTTTTTTTGTATCCCAACATGTTCCCTAAGGTTTACTTATAATAAATTATCTACGCCTCTATCATAAAATATCATAAATAGATACAAATAATCATTAAAATACTTGTTAATGTGTTAAGAGTTTCAAATCTAGTTGTTACATTTTTTTAATGAGATGGGCATAAATGAACTACGGTAATAAATGTCGGGTATCTTGGGATAAAAAAAGGTTATGGGGCAAAGTGGGACATGAGAGAAAATATCAGGGCATTTGTTCGTATTATCTCCTTATATATTGTCTGTCTTATATGCTTGTGAATTTGATGTTAACAAATAATTTCCAACAGGTGCAAGCAGGACTTTGGATGGGGATTCTATGTGCACTTTTCTGCAAATGTTATGCTTTCTTGTAGTGACTTACACTAATCTTGGGAAAAATACAATTGAGCTTTTCGGATTTTCATTTTGCTACACTGCATTTCTTCCTCTTGTTTTGTAAATTCATACATTAATTGGCAAATTTCCATTGTTTTGAACTTGTTATGCAGCGAAGAAGGCTGCAGCTAAGTTTTTGCAGGTCAAAGGATCTGGATTATGTGATAGTATAGGCCTGATTGAGTTAGTCATACTTCTTCCAGTGTAATAGTCCTTGCAGAGGATTTAATCTGCAGAAGACTATCATTAACAGAGAGAAATAATAGATAAGTTGGTAAGAAGAAAATGGTAATACACACAGTAATAGTCAGATTGTCTCTGACGAGAAACACTTATTCATGGATAAGGATTTTAATCTCTCAATATTGTCCCTCTTCATCGAAGAAGTGAAAGGTAAAGGTGCACGGAATATTTGAACTTAATACTATAGACGTGTTTTTCATATGCCTAATTCAATTGATACAATATTCAAAGTTTAAAAAGATATGACATTTAAGAATGGAAGGAGTCATAAATTCGAGTTAATAAAAACAGTTCACTGTATCATAATAAAATATTTAATTAAAAAAAGAAAAAGAAAAAAGGCAGTCTCTAACTAGTTGGCATCAAAACCTACTCTCTGGCAAATCTTATTTTAAAGAAAATTAATAATTTAGTATAGTATGAACTATAAAGCTTAGTTTGATAGAAGGTTTTGTCCATCTCTTCAGGTGGGCCTAAGCATTAATTCTTGAATAAGACGAGAGATGATGGTGTGGGTAGAGGATATGAGATAGGAGGAGACAACTCCGATTGGAATTAGGTCATTGTAGAAGTTTATTTTTTCGAATCAACAAAATAATAGCCCAATCGAACCCCAATTCCAGGTAAAATGGGCTGAAATTATCTTATAAGTTAAAATTTTGGATGGATCAAATTAGGTTATATCTGATCGATTAAATTTGACCCAACAATTTTCGAACCAATAAAATAATGGTCTAACCCAACTATGATTTTGGTTGGATGGGACATAAATTACTGGACATGCAAAATGGTTCCGTGCATCTTTCCTTTTACTTTCTTTTATTTTTAATTATTTTTTATTCTCTTTCGTAGTTTTTCCGTTTTTCACATTGCAAATCATCCATGGACGTGCCACTGCCACTCCGACCTAGCCTACACCTACTTTTACGGCGCTTCCGTTTTTATAAAAAATAGTGTTTTTTATTATATTTATTTATTTTGTATTACAACCCCATGATATTTATTCTTATAAAGAATTGAACTTGATTTATTTCATATGTCCGATCTAATCCTTAATTAATAAGGCAAATCTCATTGGCTTATAAATATCATAGTTTAGAAAATTAGTTATAGTTTCCTAACACTTAAACAATTTTAATTAAATATGTAATTTTTCACACACACACACACACACACACATTATTATATATATATATATATATATATATATATATATATATATATATATATTTAAAGATTTGTCAAAATTAAAGAGTCTTAGTAATTTGATACCATATTTTTTCAACTCTAATGTTTATCAATTCAAATAGGCAAAATAAATAGTTTTTAGATATTCAAAGATTAATTAAAATAACATATAAATATATACAATAATATAAATAATTCTCAATACAAATAATAAGTCTTTCTTCATCAAAGCTCAAACTTTATCTATATCTTTTATACTGCGGTTAAATATTTTGGGAAGAGATTTTTCTTTTTGTCTTTTTTTTTTTATCCCTTCAAAGACACTATTTTGAAGTTAAGAAAATTAATATCTTTATATTCAATGAGAAATATTGTTAGATTAAATATTTTTATAGCTTTCAAAGTTGGACACGGCACCAAAATAAAAAAAAAAAAAATAAAAAAAATAAAAACATGTTCGATAAAAAAGTCTCATATATAAAGTATTTCATTAAGATCATCATTTTGGTGTGAGAATTAACTATTTATATTTATTTTTCCTTATATAGTCAATCATTATAATAAAACAATTATGTGCAGAATATGACACCAATTTGAAATATTTGAGGAAATTGAAAAACAAAATATGGTAAAACTATTGACAATGAAATAATTGTGAAATTTAATCAATATTCATCAAATAAGTAGTCCTATTTTGCTAAATTGGTTAAAAGGTTGATAATGATCCATGGTTTTCTCTATATTTCATGATAAACCCTCGGTTTTTTTTTTAAGTGAGATTTATATTATGTAATATAGTCTTCACAAAAACTTTAAGCATCTGATTATTACATGTTACTTAACAAAAATAATGTAAAAAAACAAAATAATAAAAATGTGAATAAAAGCAATGAATTAATTAATTTTTTGAACTAAAATTAATTAATTTTTAAAAAATTATATAAAACAATATAAATGTACTTAATGTTTTGAATAATTAGATGTGACCTATGTTTATGTTAATTTTTACCATCCAATAAATTTGACTTTGGTTCATAATTATAAAATACAAGTCATGTGAATAAGGATATTTTATGAAAGGAGGCTTCCAATAGAAACTTAATTACTAATTCTGGGATTAATATAATTCAAGCCGACATATTTTATAATTTGCCTTTGCATTTGTCTTGGCAACACTAGCTTTACATCTATTTCAAAATCAAAAGCATAAAATGGAGTGATATGTTACTTTTTCAATATTTAGACAGAAAAGAAAGCTGTTTTTCCTTATGCTATTTTATTAATTAGCTTTTGCCTGTCACAATGGGGGCGAGGTAAAAGTTCATCGTTTGGAAATTTTTAATAACTTCTTCTCTTTTTTTATGACATATGTTGATACACTTTATTATCTTGAAATTAGAATATATTAAAATTAAAAAAAAAAAAACACATGGTGATAATTCACGTTAAATTCAATGAATCTACGTGGTAAAAGGCCTTTATTGGAGATCAAGCAGTGTGTTGTCTTAGAAGAAGTATAGTTTGAAAAGTCAAAGTTTAAGGTTCATCTCTTATGAAATGCATATTTTGTCCTCGCATTTCAAATAAAAATAGAAAAAGAAGAACTGTTCTTAAATGATTGCTTTTAAAATATAAAACAAGATATATCTTTTTGTAATTTTTAAGCTTTTTTATGTAGTTTCTAAAATTAATTAGTTACTATTTAAAAAAAAATTAAATAATTTTTTTTTACATCTATTCATTATATAGTACTTTGTTTTTATAGGATTCGAATCTCAAGGACAATTAATTAGTTACTTATGAATATTAAATACTAATTATAAAATAAAATATTATATACAATTTAAATTTAAAACATACTTAAAAATATAAAATATAAAAAATATTTAAAATTTTCAAACAAACACTTCTTTTATAAGAAATAAAGCTATTTTGCATAACTGTTTTAAAAAATAATTGCCAGACATGGCTTTAGTTTCTTTCTTTTATTTATAATATTATACGATAAACTATAATTCATAAATCATAATTTCCATTGTTTTTAATCAAACGGAAGGGGAACCTAACAACACATACCTGTCTCTTATAGGACAACCTTGGCCAGAGAATAGCCATTTGGTCTTGCAGAAATATTCGACCTATGCCTTTTGGTGGAGTTGGTCATTTCATGACTTCCGAGGTGTGTGTCCCATTGAGAGATTAGCTAGAAAATCAGCTGCCTGATTTCTTTCCCTATAGGCATGTCGAATGTTGGCTGTCTAGTTACTTCTTAAGAGGTTATGACATTCTTGGATCAAACTGGGATGTTTCGTGGTTCCTACAATCGGTTTCATCATCCACTTATGAACAAGGAGAGAATCAATTTCTACTATCAGTTGGCTTATTCTCCTCTCTCATGCAATACGCAGCCCATGAATTAAGGCCCATAGTTCAGCCTTGAACCTATATTGGGTGTGCACATGTCCCCCCACCCAATCCAGTGTGTTATATTTGAGCTTTCCCTCATGCATGATATGTTGGCTCGTGAGCACTGAGTGCGTACCCTCCCTGGAATAGCCCTGACCATTGCGTGGCTTAGCTCCTTGTGGTGGTGTTTCTTTGTCAAAGCAGCCTCGTTCCTCCAACCCCAGAGCCACCACAAGCATATCGTGAAATGGTTTTTCTAGTTCCGATGCGCTTCCTTTGTGACGCCCCAAAACCCAACAATCCGTTGATTAATCGTCAATCTGCGGAAACTCGTGTATATCGGATAACCTAATACCACACTACTACGTCCCATTTACCGAAACCCGTAGAGTGAACAACTAAATAGACACCGTTCCTATCCCTTTTCATTTGAAACACAGTGCAACGTTATAATTTAAAAACGGCCTATAAGGGTTTAATAACAACTGCATAATAAAAATTACAAGTTAAATTGTTCCAAACATTTACAAAAGGTTATTAAAAGCCACATGTTAGTGGTTTTCTTCACAGCCAGAGCGTTGTCCACCGGTGTCCTGTTCACCGAAAGATTCCGAGCAGGGGTGAGCCACACCCAGTAGAAAAACTTTCTATAGAGGTTGCTCCCTCCCTAAGTGCACATGTAATGGTCATATTCCACCTTCACATTCAAAGTAAAAACATTTGCCCTTTCGACTATGGAATCCTACATACCATGCCATGAAATGAGATGAGACTCAATCTTGTACCATTCCCCAAGTCCTCACCGACTCCCACCACACAATGCGACGTTAATGTAGATGTAAACCGTCATTGCTGAATCGTGATCCCCATAATGAACACTTTGGAAATAAAAGTCGCTTGTTTATAAACCAAAACTTTGGCGGATAACGCCATTCAAATGATCTTTTATAACCAAAATCATGTGTTACGCAGCAAATGGGATTTCCGTGGTCCTCACCGCAGATCTCAAGAAGCCTTCCTACACTCGACTTCCACCGTTGGAGTGTATGCGAACCGGGCCTCCAGGCCTTTCACTCGAGGACGCGCGTTTAACCCTTCTCGCTAAACACCACCACACATTTTTCCATGTTATGCTAATCGCGCGGACTTCCTTCGCTGACATCGTCTGCTGGTACCGAAAGCCCACTCCATTAATCGTCACCAAGTATGGTGATTGATCAAAATCATGCACTCACACCCATTCAATGCGATGCCTCTGTGCATATGCAATGCAATGCACCATTGAATGTTATATCATGCCACATATATCATGAAGGCTACATGGACAATTATATTATTAGTGTATAATTTCCAACCCAACAATCATCTCAATGTCAATATATTCAAACACATATATCAACATTCAATCAATTACCACCAAGCATGTTGATTCGTGGCACGGAGGGTGTTCCGGAATCAACAAAATTTATAAACCTAATTCCTCCTACTACCGTAGCATAGCTAATGGGCAAAGATAAGAGTTTCAGAGTTTAACACGTATGGGTTTCTTCGCACAAATGACTTGCAATTAGGTCCAAAATGGTGAATTTGGTTTGGATTCAGGGTTTTTGTAATAACAGTGGTTGAATTGGTTGAAAATTGAAAATGAAATAAGTAAAAAAATGTAAAATAGAAATCCTTGAAGTGTTAGGTCACGGGGTTGATTCCTAAAAAGTGGCAACCGAGGGTTTCCGTGTCCTTCCTAACATCGAGGAGGACATAGTCATTTCCGCATCGATCCTCATTTAGCTATAGAAAATTGACCCTTAATAAATATCCTTGAAAAATGGCATCCATCGGTCATTAAGGTTTCGGGCCATTAAACACAAGTCACCTCGACTACCTTACAATGGATCAAAATGATAACTAACAAACATCAATGGATCTAACATTAAGTTATCCAATGAGCCCCAAGCTGGTCAAGTAACAACCATTCAAGGTGACTGCCAAAAAGGGATCAAACCTAAATAAAGTGGCAGGAGAACAAAGAATCTAGTGGATACCAAGGCGCGAAAACATAGGAACCCTGCAAGCCTCGCTCAGATCCCCGCACCCAATAGCCTTCTTCTTTAAGGAGAAAGAGGTTCTAGCCACTTATCCTCCAAGTTGTCATCCTCGAAGGGTGTTTGGTTAGTGAGAAAGGGAGAGAAAATGAGGGAAAATGAGAGAAAATGAAAAAGAGCAGGAAGAGCTGAAAGCTTCCCGCCTAAAAAAAACTTTATTAATGAAGAAGATGTTCATGTTGTCTAGTTGTCAGCTTTTATAGCCAACCCCTCATACAAAATACAAAAAAAACCAAAACCAAAAGCTATTACAGGGGGACAAAATAGGAAGAAAACTAAAAATAACCAAAAGAAGTCAAAAAATCAAAAGCATGACAAGTGAACAGTGGCGCAGGAAAGGGCAATTTTGCAAAGTTGCTAAAATTTCAAGCAGCTCAAGCCCCTTTTTCTTTCTTTCCGCTTCACTTCTCTTTCTTCCGTTTTTGATTTGCGCCTATGAGTTTGGTAACTTGATTCTCCATGGTTGAGCTGAATTCCACCACGTATAAAAGCTCCCGCAAAACAAACAAACTTGCTACAAATTTTGATTAGTAGATTTGCTAGGTCCTTAACATGCCAATCGGGTTAATTAAAGCTGATTAGTACACAAAAAGCTCAAAACCCGTATTAATAAGGGTGTAAATTGCACTTTGGGGGTAGTACTTCACCCCAACCGATATGCACGCTTCATAGTCCCTTAGCAATGGAAAGAAGAAGAAAGTAATCAAAAGCAAGATGAACTATATACATCCACAAACAAAAGTTAAAAGTGAGGAGGATAACCCAACCTTCGCCAGCAGTCATCAAAATCCCACCCAATGGTGCCTCAAGAAGAGGTGCTATGCAAATTCAAGTATCAAAATAGTGTCAACTCATAGAGAACCAACCTAAAACCTTCCACAAAAAAACCAGCAGTGTTAACTTGATTAGTTTTCAGTGTGCCAATCTGTCAACCGCCCTCCTCAACCTATAGCTAATGTTCAAACCAGCGCATCAACCACCAACTCTCCAATAGATCAGACCCACTTTTATTCCGCACAACTTTTTGTTAGTACACGCCGAGGGTACGAACCCAAAGCAAAGGCGTCCATAACGCGGTCCATGACTCTAACCAATTATGTTTAGGCATCAAGTCAGTGATTCCTTTCTCATCACTAACTCTTCGTTGCCGCCTACTCCCTGACCTTAATGCTGAGTTCAAAACTCCACACTCATAGTTTTCTAAACCCATTCACCCATGTAACGCAGCAATAAAGTCGGTGAAGGTTCCCAACCAATACTAGTGGCACTAGGCCTTAAAGATTTTCATATAAACTTCCGAAACGCGTTCTGCTTCAAGACAAAAAGCACAAATTTTCTTTCTTTTCTTTTCTTTTTTCTTTGAAAGACCTCATTGGTCTTTTATTCAGGTCCAGTCATATTAAAGGCAGTTTGTACTTCAAAAGTATTGTGGTCTGACTTTGTTATTTAGAAGGCAAGCCGGGCTTTCCTGTGTCTTTCTGCAATGAAATCTCATGTGCACAAGGTGTGGTTAGTTCAATGTGGAAGAAAAAGCTTCATGAATGCCACTATAAGAATTTCAACATGTTATCAATCTCAATCGCATAACACAATTTAACATCGTGGCCAAATATTGGAACAAATCTCACCGTAAGTACCGCAAGTCAGGCATTACAAAAATTTTTATTCTAAAATCAAACCTAAAGCACAGAACTAGAAACTAAAAACACAGAACTCATATCAGAAAAAAAACAAATAACTAGCAAGTCATTCAATTAAACAAAAAGACTTGCTCAAAAACATGCAAACAACACTTCCTTTCCTTAATCCTCCCCAACCAAATTCAACATTGTCCTCACTGGTGGTCGGTGAATGGAAATTTAAGGAGGAAGTGATACCCTCCTGATAAAAATGTACCGCTGATAGGAGACTTCATAAGCTTTCCACCGAGACCTTATTCACTCCATTTAGGCCTCAAATGAACAAGTTGGAAGAAGAAAAGTAGAGAAAAAAGTGACCAGTTGGAGAATTTTGAAAATTAAGCCTTTATAATAATCTTAAAAATTTTTTTTTGTCTATATTTAGATTTTACACTCTCTAATCTTTCCAACGATACCAAAATTACCCAAAACAGAGTTCGGATGAAAAAGTTACGACCAAAACAAAATTTGTAAGGTAAAATTGAGAGGGCTACAAATTTGATTCGTGGCAACGGCGGTGCTCTTCTTAATCAACAAAATTTATAAACCTAATTCCTCCTATCGCCAGAAGACAGCTACTCATTTTCGCATAGTGGGCTCTAGGTCGAATTACGTGGATGAGTTTTCTTCGCACAAATGACTTGCAGTTAAGTCCAAAATGGTGAATTTGGTTTGGATTCAAGGTTTTTGTAAAAATAGTGAGTTGAATTGGTTGAAAACTGAAAATGAAATAAGTAAAAAAATGTAAAATAGAAATCCTTGACGTGTTAGGTCATTGGGGTTGGATTCATAGGGCAACTGAGGGTTTCCAGGGTCCTTTCCTTGCGTTGGGGAGGATGACTTATAGTCATTTCCCGAACCAAATCTTCATTTAGCTATAAAAATTGACCCTTAAATAAATATCCTTTGAAAAATGGCATCCACTCCGCTATTGCTCTACCATTAAACATTAAGTCACCTTGACTCACCTTACAATGGATCATAAATGATAACTAACAAACATCAATGGATCTAAATATTACATCCAATGAGCCCAAAGCTTACCAAGTAATAACCATTCAAGGTGACTCAAAAGGGATCAAAACCTAAAGTTAAAAGGGGGAGAACAAGAATGCGTAGTGGATACCGCATGAAAACATAGAACCCCGCCTCCGCTCAGATCCCGCAACCGCAGCCTTCTTCTTCAAGGAGAAAGAGGTTCTAGCCACTCATCCTCTAAGTTGTCATCCTCGGAGGGTGTTTGGTTAGTGAGCAAGTGAGAGAAAATGAGAAAGAGGGAGAAGAGCTGAAAGCTTCCCGCCCCAAAAAAACTTTATTAATGAAGAAGATGTCTTATAGTGTCTAGTCTAGGGGCTTTTATAGCCAACCCCTCATACAAAATACAAAAAAAACCAAAACCAAAAGCTATTACAGGGGGATAAAACAGGAAGAAAACCAAAAAGTGACCAAAAGAAGCCGTGTGTCAAAAGCATGACAGTGAACAAGACAGAGTATAATTTGCAAGTCATAAAATTTCACCAAGCCCTTTTTCTTTCTTCTCGCTTCTGCTTCTTTTCTTCTGGTTTTTGATTTGTAGTTATGAGTTGAACTGATTCTCCATGGTTGAGTCAATCCCCATCTACTAGATAAAAGCCTGCAAAAACAACAAAACTTGCCACAAAATTTGATTAGTAGTTTTGCTAGGTCCTTAACATGCCAATTGGATTAATTAGGCTGATTAGTACACAAAAAGTGCTCAAAACCTGTATTAATAAGGGTGTAAAATTGCACTTTTTGGGTAGTAATCACATGTCATTCAAAACCTAAGCAATGACAACCTTGATCCATAAGACAAACTGTGGCATAGACATGCCCACAAAACAATCTACACAATGGCCTAAAGGCAAGCCATAAACAGGCTGGAACTAGACCACACCACCAGCCATAACCGGCCACAAACTAGCCATACACAAGCCATAGAACAGTTACAAACTCAGCTCAAAAATCAATCCCTTAAATACCAAACAAATTAATAAGACTGACATAACCAGCCATGAACCCACACCAAGGGGCCTCAACATAGGCCATAAACAACCCCAAATAAAACCACAAAACATGCCATAATTATGTCCCACAAACTGTTAAACAACATAAGCTGTGGCAGTCTCGGGAAAGAGACCATAACTTAAGCTATAGACGTCCAATTTAGGTAATTCAAAAGCCTAACATCAAGTTCACAGATGCAGATACAACTTCTATGAAGAACACGAGTCCAAAATCCCTTTGTTTCTCAATCAAAAACTAAGCCCAAAATTTGGGCACAAACTGTTCAACAACCTAAGTTGTGGTAGTCCCGGGAAAGGGACCATAACTTGAGTTGTAGAGGTCCAATTTAGATGATTCAAAAGCCTAACATCAATTTCATAGTTGCAGCTACAATTTCTATGAAGAACATGAGTCAAAAATTCATCCGCTTCACATCGAAACCAAATTTCCAAACCGAGGCAGAGTGTAGGGTCAAAACATTGCAACCCTATAAAAATCTAGCTAAATGTACTCTGGGAGTGGAAATAACCAAAGAAGAAGAATCCTTCCTTCTCGAACATAGCCCCATCTCATAGATCTGACTTTTAACTCGACCCGATGAACTCCAACCGTCGGAATGTTGGAAATAAGAGGAAGAAGCTACCGGATCTTCCTTTCTCTTATTTCCCTTTTCTTTCTCTCCTTCCTCTCTTTCTTTCTCTCTTTTATTCCATTTGTTTCTCTCTATTGCCTAGATTAGCAGGAGATATTTCTTCTCTCCTCCCACTCACTTTCATTCACCTCCACTCAAACCCAAAAGATCTCTAGCCATGACACTTGGCCCTCATCATGCCAAGTGTCACCAAGACATGAGTCACATGGCATAAAAATATCATGCCATGTCACCCACCATTTGCCTCTGTTTTTACCTCGAATCATGGTTTCCACTTGGTTTAAGTTCAAACAATTTTTTTGTATGAACTCATCAAGTTTCCAACTCCTACAGAATTTTATGAAAATGCCTATTTCAAGGTCACCGGACACCAGTTGCCTCAAAAAATGCGAAAATTCGCCTATTTTGTTTTCGACAAAATTTGCCTAGGAAACTAGATTTCACTAGACGAACCTAACGATGAGGGTTGTTTCATCATCTTAAAGTCCAAATTTACTTGGGTTTTACATCTTCCCTTAAAATAATTTGCCCCAAAATTCACACCCATATATGTATACTATCACATGCATGTGCAATACCATCAAGCCATCAATTCGAATAATAAAACATACCTTCATCCTTAAACAAGAAAAGATAGTTGGTACGAATAGTGTCTTCAAAGGGTCTGATGTCAGCTTTCTTCTTTTCCACCCTCGGCCTAATAACACCTTCATCTAGTCTCAAGGTCCATACGCAAAACCCGATCCCGACATCCATGATAATGCATTGGTCCCTCCTCAAGGGTTCACTTCGCATCAATAATAAGCTCGCCCGAATCCACTACATGAGCCTGGATGGAGGCAATTTCCGCATGGAGACATGGAATGCCACATGAACACCCAATAAGCTTGGTGGTAGCGCCATTCAATAAGCAACTTCACCTACTTTCTCAAGTACCTCAAGGGCCCGATATACCTTAAGTACGCTTCCTTGCTTGTCGACCGACAACTCCTCTTAGCTTCACCTTTAAGAAGATGATGATCACCCACCCAAATCCCCAGAGAGGTCGGCCGCCGTCTGTCAACAGAACTCTTCGCCGACTCGAGCCATGAGAAGAACGCCACAGACAAATCCACCTTCTCAAAGGTGTCTCTAACCAAGTCCAAACCCGTAAAGGGTCTCTCTCCCACCTCCGTCCTATAAACCGAAGATCGACAAGGCCTCCCATAAAGTGCCTCATAGGGTGCCATTTTGTGTTTTTTAATAACTCGTTGTTGTATACCCCACTAAGGGCAATGCTCCTACCAGCTACCCTTAAGATCCAGAACGCATGCTTGAAGCATGTCCTCTAAAATTTGGATGGTCATCTCTGACTGACCGTCCGTCTGGGGATGAAAAGTAGTGCTTATCATCAATTGTGTTCCCATGGCTCTTTGGAAACTCTTCCAAAAATGAGTTGTAAACCTGGGATCCCGATCCAATACAATAGATACTGGTACTCCATGTAATCGGACAATCTCCCATATATACAACCTGCCGAATTCCTTCAGAATGAAGGTCATTTGCACAACCAAAAAGTGTGCCTACTTAATAAGCCAGTCCACTATCACCCACACCGCGTCATGCCCTCGCGATGTCCGTGGTAAGTGGGTCACAACCACTGCGGACATGTTCCTACTTCCACTCAACAATTCTCTAATGGCCGGAGTAACCCGTTGGCCTCTCGTGCTCGCCTTTATCTAATCGACACGTGAGACATCGATGTCATACTCTTCAACATGTTTCATCCCACTCCAGCATATTCGTCACACCTCGATTCCCTAGCCCGAATTTATCATGGATCCGAACTGAGTTCAAAAGAGACCATACTCGACTCTTACTTGATTTTTTAAACCGAACTTGTACCTGTGGGTATGGCCCACATCTTTATAACAAAATCAAAATATCTTATACATATGCAAATGAACTACCACCGGAGTGGTGTCCATCAAAAATCTACATGCTTACCAAGTCCCATTTACAAATACAAAACCGTACTTTTACATTTACAAATCGTGAGCACCTAACCTACATGTAAAGTGAACCCTTACAAGTGTGTCAGTCTAGTCAGATGCTGGGATGTTTACGACGCCTTCTCCCCGTACCTACACCGATTAAACCCATGCTAAGCTTTACGCGAAGGGAAACATATCTTATACGTAAACACAAATAACAAGATAACAAGAATGGTACGAATCTTCAGAATTATATCACATATTTACATACATAATTTTTCTCTTGTACAAACTTAAGCTTCAAGCCAAATCTCTCATCTACGTGCATCAACTTATACTTATAACAATCTTATACTTACTCAGAATTACACTTACGGCAAAGACTTTATCCTTATTTGATCTTATAATTATATAAAGAAACTTATTCAGATCCTGTCTTATACTTATAGCACTTGATCTTATACTCTATAGCGTAATTCTATTCTTATTCGCATCTTATACTTATTCGCATTTCTGATGCCGTATCAGCTTATACATTTACTTATATCAAGCTTATACTTATTTCGATCTCCCGTAGGAGTTACAGAACTTATGTTTATATAGAGGTACTTAAACACGTATTGATACTTATATCTATCTAAGATCTCCCGTAGGAGTTTACGTAACTTATAATACACCCCGAGGTACCCTGTGTACTACAAAGCTCATACTTATACTACTAAGTTTACACTTATTCGAGAAAATTAGGTACTACAGAGATATTACGGAACGTATACTGGTATTGCGGAACTTACCTCATACGGAAGTACCGTAAGTACTACAAAAACTTATAATTGCACTTCCTCGTATCTTATACTTGTTCTACGAAGTATATCCTAGTCTTACGGAACTTATACTTGTATTACTGAACTTATTCTTGTATTTAAGATCTTATTCTTGTACTTCGGATCTTACACGGAGCTTATTCTGATATAAAAGTACCCATAGGTACTACAGAGATATTACGAAACGTATATTGGTATTGAGGAACTTATCCTTATACGGAAGTACCCGTAAGTACTACAAAACTTATACTGGTGCTTCGTATCTTATACTTGTACTATGAAGTATATCCTGGTCTTACGGATCTTATACTTGTATTACAGAACTTATATGTATTTCGTGATCTTACATGTATATTACTTTAACTTATAATCGGGTCTTACTGAATCCTATAATTGTTCCTACGAACTTATACTAGTATTTCGGAGCACATACTTGTATTTCGGATCTTATACGTGTATTACGAAGCATATACATGTATTACGAAACTTATACTTGTCTTACAAAGCATATACTTATCTTAAGGATCTTATTCTTGTGCTTTAAGGCATCTGTGAGGTACGATGAGCCTGAATCGCATCAGATCATATCATACAAGGTCGATCGCATTTCTATAGATTTAACATTAGTCTTTCGTAGGTACAGATCATAGATTCATTATACGGAAGTAACCGTAGTTACGACTGGACTTGTACTTATTTTACCGATACGGGAGTACCCGTAGGTACTACTGGAATTATACTTATTCGGATCTCCCGTAGGAGTTACAGAGTTTCTTCTTATGCAGAACTTATACTTATAACAGACGTATGTTCATTCAGGACTCCCGTAGGAGTTACAGAGCTTAATCAGATACAGGAGTACTCGTAGGTACGACAGAACTTAATCGTGGAGACGAGAATTCGCAGGGTACCTACGTAACTTAATCGCAGACGTGAGGTCTGTAGAGGGCACGGATTAATCCAAGGTATACAGAGTACCTATAGGTACTGGGCTGTAACTTAACTGATACAAAGATACATTCAGATCTTTACTCTTATTCTTTATTCAGTTGTTTTATCATAAGGTCCTGGTTCACTACCTAGACCAATTATAAAGGAATGAGTAGGACGCAAAGATAATAAGTACCGAAGGTACACATGTATCAGAGTGCCGTAGCACCGCCAGGCGCCGAAAATGCTGCAGACGTGCTCGCCCACGCAACAGAGTGCCGAGCACCAGCAGGAGGCCTGAAAGCACCACGCATGGTCGGCCACCATTGAGGCCGAGCACCCGCAGAGCCTGACACCATCAGACGTGTGCTCAAGCCACGCAATGTAGAGTGTCGTAACACTGCCAGGAGGCACGGAGCAATTCAATCAGAGTGCCGCACAGCGAGCGCTTAAGCACTACCAGGAGTCGGCACCAACAAGAGTGCCGGGCACAATGTGACGCTCCACTCATTCATTTTTTTCGTCCTAGCAGTTTACCACGACCATGTCTTTCGAACTTATAACCTATCTTTATCACACTCGTTCATGACATTTTTCTTTCATGTTCATGTTCATGTTTAGATTTCGCCGTTTTCATGTTTCATATCATATTCATGTTTCATGAACATATTTATCCATATCGATTTCCTACTTTCCTTATTTCATGCCTCTTACATATGGCATTTCATATACTTATATAGGAATACTTACGTATTCACACATCATTCATGTATTCTTGTTCCTCGATGAATCAACTTTACTTAGAAATTGGAATCATTCCAATAAGATCATCCAAACTCAAGTTATGGCATTTTCATGCCAACTAGTTTGCCACCGATTTTACCCAGGCAGTTTTCAATATTCATTTTCTAGTGCCTTGTCCCATATTTGACACTGGTTCTTGCACTCTCAAATCTATATGCTAAGGGTTCATCTCCAATTGGAATCACCAAATCGAGCACCTGAACTCGTTACGCTCAAAAACAATTCAACTACTCTATGATCAAATCTGATGCGTGAATTGCTGCACATGGCCCCACTTTGAGGAATTTAGGACCACTGAGAGTCAGAATCATCGACCTATTTTTAGGTTTGGTTTTCCTTGCAGTCTATTTTAACTATCAACTTGAATCACTCAAATCGGATCAGAAATGAGCAAGTTATGGTCAAAATACGAAAACTGGTTGAAACAGGAAAAACAGAACAGGGTGTACCGGTACATGTCTAACATGTACCGGTACATGTTGGCCCAAAATGACCAGAACCTAACATGTACCGGTACATGTTCAAGGTACAGGTATTACGCTCTTCACCGAAAATGCTCAGATTGTTTGTTTTTCTTCCATTTTTCCATATTTTTCCACCCAATTCAACTCTATACTTCATACACACATCAAAACCATTTCAAATTAATTCAGAATTTCTTTTCTATTCATTCATCTTCACTACATATCTTTCTTTCAAAATTCTTTCATGAATTCCTCCAAAATCTCATTCTAATATGGGTTATGACCCATACTCAACCTAAATATGATGATTAGTTAGGTTCGTTTAAAACCTAACTCAATTACTCACTAACCATTTAATCCAACCTGGGTGCTTATGATTTCTATAATCATCTTCAGGCCTTTTGAGTTTTACCAACCCTAATTTCAACACATCTTTTGGTTAGATGAACTTCAATAAACTAGTTTGAGGCAAGAGAATAACTATACAAAACCAAAGATCCATACCAAATCTCATAGGAATCCATAATCAAGGTTGCTTCCATACCTTCTCAAGGCTCCTCCCTCTTTCTCTCTCTTCTTCTTCCTCTTCCCCTCTTCTTCTCCCTTATCTTCTCTCCTCTACGCTTGTTCTCCTTCCAAAAAATGAGACCAATTTTGGCCTAAATCCATGTTTTGTTAAGGCTATGTCATCTCAAAACTCATTTTTTTGGTAAATTTTCTTATTTGCTTTTCGTCCTCCCAACTCTTGCCCATTTGTATTTCAAGTTTCCTTTATTTCATTTTGGCCCAAATCTTGTTAACTTATGACTTAAGTCCTTCTTTGGACAAATTACAATTTTATCCTTAATCTTGTAAATTTCGGTCCTCATTTCCATGTTTCGCATTTAACTCATGAAACATTTAAATTATGCTTACAAAATACCCTAAACATGTCGAAAACTGCTAGGGTATATTTTGGGGCGTTACAATACCGGCGACAAAGATCATGGTACATCTTCGTGCTACCTGGATGCACAACAAAACGTGAGCAATTGAACTCCTTGAGGATCTCCTCTATCATATATGTTGATTGGGGAACCACAACTCTTCCCCTATACCGAAGACTACTATTCGTGTGAATGGCCTAGCCTTTGTCACCTGTACCTGACAGTACCCAATCCCTATACCTAACAGCACCTAATCCTACCACTATAGTTTTAGTCCTCTTATCATCATAACAGTGGAGTTCAAATAGTAATGATCTTGAGTAGTTGGAGTAATTAGTCTTTTAATTTATCATCTTTCCTCGTGGGAACGATATCTAAACTTTAAATATCCACTTTTATTACTTGTACGACCCGTGCACTTGCAGTGATATAGACCACACACATAAATTTTCACTGACTCATTTTATAAAAAAGGAACAAATCCATCTTTCCAGGTATATAAAAATGGTCTTTCTTAACAAGTTTCGCGCTATCGTCGGACCGAAAGTTCTGAGTGGCAATACCAGAAGTTTGGCATACACTTATCACATCATATAGTTTGGTCTTAACACCTATGCAAAACTGGTAAATGCAGCGCTCATTACCTCCTTAAAGGCCTACTGATAAAAAATGGGCGGTGGTCGACTATCGCGTTGTGGACGTCCTCTACGTCCTTGTCCTTGACTTGCCATCTACACATGTCAAATGGTAACAAAGTTATTAAATTTCTATCTCAGTCTAACTAGTAGTGCACATGCCAACCATTAATAGATTCAGTCATCATGAACTATTCCGTTCATCATTTTTTCCTTAGTGGTGCTAACTGCCAGGAACTAATACAATTCAATTCAATTTCCGAATTTTCATGTTCATTTTGTTTTCCGAACCCTAAGGTTATGTTTTCCAACCCTAGTGTTCCATATACAATTCAAGCACACATCACACATACCAATTATTTCATCAAAATGCACAATGAATGCATGATCTAAACCCGTGCCCCATCGAGTCCTAGGTATTCGTGGAACCTAAGCCTTAATAATGTGTTTTGACGCCCAATTTCGGGTCATTTTTTTTAACAAAGTGTTTAGAACAAGGCTCATGAACAATAATCTTAAATGTACAACACAAGGCATCAGAAAGTCGAGTCCGTTGCATCGAACAAGAAGATCGTGTGCTTCATCGCTGTCGTGCGAACGGTCGTGCACTTTGTCACTCATCCAAGGCGCTCTGTCGTCGTGCGCCTCAGCAAGTTGTGCAGATGCCTACTCCAACTACTCAAGATCATTACTATTTGAACTGTCCCTAGGACTCGATCACTCATGCTCAGTAGGGAAGGTGTAGCCACTAAACTTCCTAAAGTATCCTGAGCTTGACCCCTATAATGCAGTCCGAACTGTTCCACAATCTCGTGCATCTTCCACTCCCGAGAAGCTACACTAACCAACATTCCCCGTGACTTCCAGCTGAGTGCATTAGCCACCACATTTGCCTTACCGGGGTGGTAATGCAAAGTGAACTCATAATCCCCCATATACTCCATCCACCTGTGTTGCCTCATGTTGAGGTCCTGTTGTGTGAAATGTACTAATTCGGTCCAAACACTCGAACTGCTCACCCGAGCAGATAGTGGCGCAAAATCTTCAAGGCAAAGACAATGGCCGCCAACTCCATATCATGCGTGAGGTAACTCTGCTCGTGGTTCTTCAACTGCCGAGAACCATAGGCCACAACCTTACCGGACTACATCAAAACACATCCAAGTCTGTCCTTAGAGGAATCACAATACACTATGTACCATTGTCCCCTTTCCTGGGACTATTAGAATAGGAGTTGAAGTAAGCCTCTTCTTCAATTCTGGAATGCAGTCTCACACAAGTCATTCCACTCAAATTTGACCTCTTTCCGGGTCAATCTTGTCATAGGTGTAGCTAATCGAGAGAAGTCCTCAATAAATCTCCTATGATACTCTGCCAATCCCAACAAATTGCGTATCTCGAAGACTAACTTCGGTCTCTCCCAACTCATAACTGCCTCAACCTTCTCTAGGTCCATAGATACACCCAAAGCCAACACCACATGCCCTAAGAATCTCACCTCAGTAAGCCAAAATTCACATTTATTGAATTTGGCATACAACTGATGGTCTCTCAAGGTCTGGATAACAATCCTTAAGTGACCCTCATGTTCCTCCTCTAACTTGGAGCAGGTCAAGATGTCATCAACGAATACCATAACAAATTGATCTTAGTAGGTTGAAACACCCCATGCATGAGATCCATGAATGCCGCTAGAGCATTCGTTAATCCGAATGGCATCACCGTGAACTCGAAATGCCCATACCGTGTCCTAAACGTTTTCTTAGAGATATCTTCCTCCTTAACCCTCAATTGATAGTAACCGGTGTGGAGATCTATCTTGGACTAAACCCGCGCCCCTCTCAGTTGATCAAATAAATTATCAATCCTCGACAAAGGGTACCTATTCTTGATAGTAACCCTATTCAACTGCCGATAGTTTATGCAAAGCCGAAGGGTCTTGTCCTTCTTCTTGGAAAACAACACCGAGCGCCCAAGGTGGAAGCGGCTTTGGCCTAATAAAAACCCCGTCCAACACCTCGTAATCGACCTTGAGTTCTGCAACTCCAATGTGCACCATCTATGCGAAGTCATCCAAATAGGCGATGTACCAGGTGCAACCACTGTGAAGCTCCAGCACTCCTATGCGAAGGTAACCCGATAGTTCCATCCAAAACGCCCCTCATACTCACAAACCACCCGAGGCGTAATTCAACTCCCATCTCGCTTCGTTCTCCGTGGCACATCACTAACTCCATCAACTACCCGCGGCTATCTAGAATCGCATACCTGGGCCGGGGGCATAGCATCATGCTTATCCCCTTGAAATAGAACGTAAACATCATTTGGTGTGTAGGTAGTAACCCTCCAATGATCACAATTAATGACAACTCGATGTGCAGTCAACCAATCCATCCCAATGACATCAAACTCCGACATATCCATGACCCGAATGTCCATAGTGAGCAGAATCCCTGAGATCTCTAACTCACAACCCGATATATCTGATCAACACTCACCCTAGTTCCTAGGGGAGAATTCACATACAATGGCTTTTCCAAGGTTTTAACCTCTAAGCCTAAAGCTTCCACACATGATGCGACAATAAAAGAATGTGATGCACCATAATCAAATAGTACTCTTTCCCATAAGCTAAAGAGCATAAATGCATCCTATATAACCGACTGATCTACAATCGCATACTGAGGTGTGATGGTGTAGACACACCCCTAGGTCCTTGAAGTCATGGCTTGTGAGCCCTGGCCTTGACCTCGACCCATGTCTTGGTCCATTCGACTTGATTATGAAGTGGAAGGGCCGTGTAGCTCCTCGTGATCGATAATCGGTTCCTCGGGCCCATGGTGGGTAAGGAGGAACAATCGAAGCCCATGAATGTCCCACTCCGATGAATGGACTCATGTCCTAAAACTCTGGGATCCCTACCTCACAGGGCAATCTCGTCTCATGTGTCTAGGCTGGTGGCAATGAAAACATGTTTCATGAATCGTCAAGGCAGATCCTCGAAATGTCTCCCACCTAGATGATATCGACTCCCGGCCGTGGCCATGATACCCGCTACTCGCCCTTGAAACCCTCAGGAGTGGAACTCCTCTGCTTCCCGAGCCAGAAGAAAAGGTTGGCTTTCCCTCATCTTATTTTTAACACCCGTATCCCGGATGTTCCATGCGTCATCCACTTCTCTCTCAATGGCCATAGTTGTGCTGACCATCAAATCCATGTCTTGTAGGAGAAATCCCACAAATTTTCCCCATGATGGACAATTTTAGACCATCCTCAAATTTTCGCACTTTGGCCATGTCGTGGCCACATATTCATCAACGAAATGGGCTAATTCAGTAAACTTAGCCACGTATTCAAGCATTGTCATCGTCCCTTGTTTCAATTCTAGAAAATCTCGAGCTTTTGCATGTCGAGCAGATGTTGGGAAAAACTTACCCATGAAGAGCTCACAAAACTCTTCCCATGTCATTACCTCTAAGTCCCTCAAGGCTTTGACCTAATCCCACCACACTTGGGATTCGCCCTTTAGCTGGAATGCAGTTAGCTTTATCTTAGTGCCACCGGAGGTGATCTCCATAGCTTCCATAATTTTTTCGACTTAGTGGAACCAAAGACTAGCTACCATCGAGTCCCCTCCTCCCCTGAAGGTTGGAGGATGGTGTGCCTTAAACCTTTGTAGGTTACTTGACCCTCCTTGGCTACCAGTTTGCAATGGTGGTAGCCACAACACTCGCCTGTGCAATAGTAGTAGTCGTAACACCAATAGCCTCTATGAAGGCTTGTTGATCAAAGGCCGGTGGTCGTGGGTTGTTGCTCCGCCCACAGCCTCAGCGTCCTCTTCCTCGACTAGCCATTTACATATGTCAGATAGCAATAGAGTATTACATGGTATCCAAGAATGGTACTCAAGTTTAAACATTGAGATTTCTCTCCTTCTCTAACTAGTAGTGCTTATGCCAACCACTAATAGACCCCTAAATATCCCGAACTATCCCGTTTGTTCTTTTTCCGAACCCCCAAGGTTATGTTTTATAACCCTAGTGTTCCTTTTTTTCCATATACTTTTTACTATGTATATAATTCACACAACACATAACACACAATCAGGTAGCATATTCAGCACCAAATATTAAATGTATAATGAATGCAATGGTCTAGACCCATGTCCATCAAGCCCTAGGTAATTGCAAACCTAGGCTCTGATACCAAGCAGTGACGCCTAAAAACCCGAGGGTCTGTTGACCAACCGTCAACCTGCGAAAATTCGTGGATATTGGGTAATCCGATACCACATTACTACGTCCCATTTATCGGAACCCGTAGAGTGAACAACTAAATGGCCACTCTTATTCCATTTATCCATTTTCATTTGAAAATGACCTATAAGGGTTGAATTACAACTTTCGTGCATAATAAAATTACAAGTAAGATTGTTCCAAAACATTTTACAAAAAGGTTATTAAAAGCCACATGCTCTGCCTACACCATGTCGCCCCTCGAATGAGCATCGGCCCACGTTGTCCTGCTCCGCACTGAACATTTTCCTTATAAGGTGAGCAACGCCCAGTAGAAAAACTTCCTACAAAGAATACTTCCTCCCTAAGTGCACATGAAATGGTCATGTTCCACCTTCACATTTCAAGTAAAAACATATGCCCTTTCGACTATGCACTACAACAATTTTTTAATTAGACTAGGTCTAAAAAACGTAGTCTTTTATATATAGACTACGTTTTCTAAACCGTAGTCTAGGTGAGTGTAGTTAAAAGTGAGTGTAGTTAAAAGTTCCATGTTTAGACTACGTTTTTAGATGTAGTTAAAAGTAAAAAAAAGTAGTCTTTAAATATATTTAGACTATGTTTTTATCAGAAAATGTAGTTTATAATCGCATAAACACTACGTATCAAATTTTAACTACGTGTATTATGAACAAAAGACTACGTTTTTAAACGTAGTTAAACTACTTTTAACTACATTTTTTTGACTTTTAACTACGTCTATTATGTACAAAAGACTACGTTTAAGACGTAGTTAAACTACTTTTAACTACGTTTTTTTTAACTTTTAACTACATCTACAACTGTACAAAATATTACTGTTTATTGAAAAACGTAGTCTATTATGAACATTTAGACTACATTTTCTGCAAAAACATAGTTTATCATCCAATCATTACAAGCATATACTTTCAATTCCAAAAAAATACCAAAAATATTGAATTGAAATATCCAATACTGTCATACAAGCATATACTTTCAATTCCAAAAAAATGCCAAAAATATTGAATTGAAATATCCAATATTATCATACAAATATCCAATACTGTTTTATAAACAAACATCCATAACATTTCTTTAAATGAAGCCTTGCAAGTACTCGACCCATTCTCCGCACATAATGTCGATCTCTTCTTGTTTATAAGTTTTCTTCTCGCCAAATTGCATATATACATAAGTTACTCAGAAAAAGAGCACTAAATAACATGACATAAAAATCTAAAACCATAAAAAGTACTACTTATATGAATCACGTACGCAATAATAACCTACCTTTTCATCGGTTAAAATGATATGATTTTCAATGATCTCCTTCATATACATGATGACATAATAGCCACATTCAACACCCGATGGTTGTTTAGGACACTTGAAAATTGAATTTAAAAGTTTTTATAAGATTCAAACAAATAAGATCTAATTTTATGAATTATTAAAAAAGAATAAAGTAACTCAATATACCTTAATAGACTCCTCAAATAAGTTTTTTTTCTTGCAACTCTAATAATTTTTAGCATTGTATATTCTGAGTGCACTAATTTAACAAAGTATAATAATAGTGTGAGACTCAAATGATATAATTCAGGAAAATTACTATAAAAATAAAAAGAAATAAATAGTTACGTATTAATAACACCTTTCAATTCCTTTCCCGCTGAACGTCCAATAGAATCACAAAATATACTTTGTCCCTATGAGGGTCAATAACCACCAAGGACCCAGTTGATCCCCATAAACATAATAACAATCAACAACTTAATATCAAAAATATCAATTTTCATTAAAAAACTACTTACCTAGAGTTATAAGGAGCTAGAAATAATTGATCCATATAAAAATGCTCTAATCTTTTAGCAATCAAATCTGATCATGCTCCAGCTGATGCAGAGTGTACAGAGATTTGTCCAGGGTCTATGAAGCCATACATGTTGAGCAATTTTGATTTCTTGAGTTGGTTGTACAAATAGCTACACAAATCAAATTATTCAATTCCACAGTTTTTATTAGAAACTTGTAACATATAGTAATTGCATATGAAATGCAAAAAATATACAAATATCTTATTACCTCATATATAACACAATACAACTAGAAGTAATCTTCTCCATTGAGAAAAAGTTAACGATATCTTCTCGAATAATATAACAGACCCGTTCATAATCAAAAGACACCAAATATCCAATACCACACCATTGCATTTGTATCTCCCAAACTTTTTGCAATGTGATTCTCTTAAATATGACAAACTCCATGGACCCTTCTTTCTTTGTTTTCTAATTGTAACTTTTATGAATAATATTAACTGCTCATACTAATGAAATTCAATTCACATATGTTACATAACAAATAGTTTATCATTATATTAACTGGTAAATTTATAGATAAGTTAAAAGTTTTGAATACCTTGACTCGATCATTAATAACTGTGATCGAGAGGCCATGTTAGCAATGAGAACCAACAAAATCTTTAACTTTCACAGGATCATCACCAATTGTTATTGGAAGGGAGGCATCATCATCAAAATAAACATCAATAGATACCACGATAATTATGAATATCCAAAGGAAAACTCCATGTCTACCGACGAGTTTGGTGCTCGTTCAATCCTTTACATACCATATCGATTATATTATCAATGGATTCTCGCCAATTGCATGGTTTCCGCCAAAGCAATAACATTAGAAAATATAAGTACTATGAATTAAATAAAACGCTACAAATATAAGTAAATATTAACATACTTTTTGCATGTTTCTTTGTCAAATGGAAACTAATTCTATATTTGCATCCTTTTCTGTATCAGAAGCATCAATAGTTTTATTTGGATCATAAGTTTTAATTGAACAACGGTTACGCTGTGCGAAACATATTTGGGCGCTTCGACAATTTCGAAATTTCTCTCAACTTTCTATTTTCTTCATGAAGTTGACGTAGTTGATCAAGTAATGATTTTCTTTCCTCAGCATCTTCTCTTTGTTGTTGGTTCAGTTTTTTTTGTTCTTCTAACAAATGTTGTAAGAGTTCGCTTGTTTTTGTTCTTTTCGGAAGATTGAAATAGGTTGTGGGCGTAACCATGCCTCCAACACCCCTTACTCGACCACTATGTTTGGGATTTCCCAATTCCATTCCTAGTATGTCTTTTTGTCGATTCTTGTATTTGATCCATGCTTTCACCTTCATTGTATATTCATCACGATATGTAGATGGGAGCTTCATACATTTAGGAAGTTATAAAAGAGATCTATAATTAGCTATTAAATTAGCAAGAACATATTTACTTGAATTTTCTGTGTAATGACTTCTTGGATGATTTCACTGTCAGAACCATCACCTTTTCAATAAACAACTTTCCATACAACACTTAGATCCAATGTCTTCATTGATGCCATCTACTTTTTCTATAAATTATTAGACAACAAATATTTTAATAAAACATTAGCTAGTAATTACTCAACGATGTAGAGCTAAATATTCAACACTTACTATCTTTTCTTTCCATTAACAAATCCATGCCTAGATGAATGATGTTGATACTCATTGCTTTGCTCTGCTTTCACTTTGCAACCTACTCGTTCACGAAGTGCGGAAGGCCCCATGCCTGCGACAAAGAGCATTCCAAGCATCTTTTTATGAATGGATAGTTCTTGGGAGGGTTGTCAAATAAGAGATTTGTCACTCCAATGGATTCAAGAATTTTTCCTCAACTTGAACTTAAATTGTCTCCATTTTGTACAAGCGAATGACAAAAATATGTTTCTTTCCCTTCAAGCGGCACATTATAAGTTTTCTCTAGTATAGACATACATAAGAGCATACTAATGAAATCAAAATTCAATTAAAAAAAATTAGAAAAACTCACCTTTATTTGAATCAAAATTTTGTTTTCGAACCGGAGCGAAAACCAATTTTTCGAAATTAATAAACATGATGGATTACGGCAACGATAACACCTGAATAACTTTGCATTTCCATGTTAACCTCTCTCAAGATTGTCCTCTTCTATTGTAAAGTCACCTCCTTTACTTCTCCATGAGACCTAGCTTTTACTACTCTATAGGCATAGTTATTTGGACCCCTTCTTTTGACATTTTAACAGCGTAGGTTCTTCATTATGATCGACTGTCTGATAAGAGTAAATTATAATTATTTTAACCAAGTATAATATATAAATAAATATAATAAAATAACAAAAGCAATGAATATCGATTAAAACAAAGCTATTACCATTTCATATTAATTATTGGCAATCCAAGTACCCTCATTATCATCCTGCACATAAGGTAGTTGAGACTCATCCATAATATCAAGACGCCTGCTCGACCGTGATGCGATAACCGCGATGTTCTATCTTTGTATCACTAAGTCGCCATCATTTGAATAACCATTAAACATGTGCCTTGAGTTTGGAACTACAATCGACCAAGCTGGATCATTTCCATCTTCTACATAAAATACTTGCTGGGCATGAGTAGACAACAAAGAATCGACTTACATGTCGATTTTGGTAAGATCGACCCGATGTGCATCCATCTTGCGTCTTCTTTAACTCCCTTTAGACTCCTCGACCATTGTGAAACTTAGAAACTACCACCTTAATTCATATAATAAATTTCCCATATATCTTGAAGAACCCCATAAAGGACATGTTTGAAATTAACCAGTTCTTGTCCTTCGAGCTAGATGCACATTATTTTATGATTAAGGTGACACCACTATTGAACACATTTAGTGTATCACGTTTTTGGGTGTGAGCTCGAACTTTCCATTTATAAGATATCCCATGTATCTTATCGCGAGGTTAGGGTCATGAGATATCCACCTCGGCGTATCAAATTATGTTATTGGATTCCTTAATCTCAAATGCAGAAAGCCTACATTCATTTTAGATTCAACGATGCTCTTGATACTAGTTGTATAAACAAATGATCTCTATAAGATGCCAAGCACATAGTCATATACCTTTTCCATTGATTTATGAGCGTTCGATTATGCTTTCGTCACCCGAAGCCACTTTTACATCTCTTTGTTTTATTTGGATTTGCTGCCTTCAATTCTTCCATGTGTTGCCTGTATGTTAAAACTTATTCAATTGTGACCACACACTTTAACAATAAGAACATTTAATGAGACTCAAATAGCATGTGATGGGTCTGACTTACTCTATATAGGCTTCAACTTCTATTGTATTTTCCAACACATAAAGATGTGCTTGCTCTAACTCTTTCGCATCAGCTCTAAATACATGAGAACTAGAAAGTGGTTTTCCAATACTTTCTTGACCATCACACTCATTTCTCATTGATGGGATCCCAACTGCTGTCATATTTGATAAGTACTATGAACAATATTCTACAGCTTCCTCAACAATATAACATTCTGCAATGCAACCTTCTGGCCTATTGCGATTGCGTACATATCCTTTTAAGATCTTCATGAATCTTTTAGAAAGGATATCCATCTTAAATAGGTGATCCACGTAACTAGAACCGCGTACAAGATTATCTTTACATTAAATGAACCATTATGTCAAAAAATGAAGAGGAAATAAATTCTTTCATTCGGACACCAATGTCTTCACAAGATTCTTCTTGTAGCAAGCGGGATACAAGTATCCACAACTTTGTTGCAAAGAGTGCATTGAATAACAAACTTAAGTCTAGTTATTGTGGATCTCATGTTCATATTCAACAATCCTTGCAATGTCAATGGAAGAATTTGTTAGATCAAAGTATGGTAGTCATGAGATTTTAGGCCATAAAGCTTCAATTCTTCCATAGAAACATAATTTCTTAAGTTAGAGCAGTATCCATCAGGAACTTTAAGTGCAGATAACATCTTGCAAATTTTGATTTTCTTAGCCTTAGAAAGTGTGTAACTTGCAGCAAGCAAATATGTCCTTTTCTCACCGCGGTAGTTTGTAGCTCACTTCAAATTCAGTTTACTAGATCTAAGCTTGGCCATGTCCAGGTCGCTGACTTTCCACGGTATATCAAGAAGGGTTCCCACGATGCTCTCATACGTTTTCTCAATATGCATCACATCCCTAAGACATGACGTGCATGAAGAAACTCCCGATACTCGAGATAAAAAAATATTGACCTTTTTCCATGCAACCTTAGACTTTACCTCTCGAACCTTGTCATGCTTTGAATTCTCAACATGCACACTTGTATGTTGTTTGTTTTCCATACATAATTAATATTTCTGGTCTTTTGTAGGAATTTTACATTCCGGGTTAAGGTTTAGGCTCAACATCAAACTCTTGACAACCATTATGTAGTTTTGCTCTTCTATATGGATGATTTAATCTCCCTATGACCTTAGTACACATTTTTCGACTATGTTTCAGTATACACTCTGTGTATTTTCGGCTAAATTAGGCAAACCAAATAACCCATAACTCTTGCAACCACTCAAATTTCCATGCAGCGGAAATCATTTTATCATCAATGTCGACCTTTAAAGGTGAATGCCTCTTTCAAATATGCATCGTAAACTTCAACACCAACATCCTCGTGACGTTTGCGAAGATGTCGTAACTCGACTTTCCGGCTCGGCGCCGGGGCGATATCTAATACAGGTTAACATCGCGAATTTTAAGCTTCGCCCCAGCCGCGGTGGGGGTGCGGTAACTAATTGCCAGCGGGCCAGCTGCGTAATTCGCCGTTGTGGGTTATCTCTGTGCGCGAAACTAATATGAATTGACCGAAAACCATGCGAAATGGAAACCATTTGGCGATGCAGCGCTGTTTTCGCCGTCGCGCGCGTCGATGGATGATCGTCGGGGTCGCCGGTATCAACTTCTTTCGCTGAATAACATAATAAATCGCTGAATATTGGCGGTACCAACATTCTTCCTGACCTGGTATTGAGGAAAAAATACCACTAACTTTGTGGCATTACCTGCCCGGATTGTGGGATGCGGGAATTTTCAATATGATTCAAACCGATTGGACATATCGGCATACTTGTTTGCATTTCACTATCTGTCGTTGGGCATCTTGTCTATCTTTTGTATTACTTTTTTCAAGGCATGATATCTTTTGCTTCATATATTGATGTTGAATCAAATTTCACTTTTGAGCCCCATCACCCCAAAAGCTCATAACTCATTGAAACTTACATAAACTCTACCCATATTTGTTTTTAACCCAGTATAATCGTACCAATAAGCTTAGTGAACGATACAACTTGGTGTATAAAGGCGGCTGACATCATCGGAACAAGTCCATGAATTTCTGGATTACATTGAATAGATCTATAGCTGCTTCAACCATATCCCTGGCATTATTATCATCATTGTATTGAACAACATTCTTGATATATAAGGTACACTTATCTTCTCTCCTTATTACCCTATGTTTTAATCATGCATTTCATAAGATCTTACTTGGGGTGATACCTTCACAAAATAGTTTTAACCAGCATGTGATGTCATAGACTTTCATGTTTCACATTTCTTATGGACATTGTGTACTGGAGCCAAAGTGCCTAATTTTTTAACATAATTCAAAAGAAGCAATGACGTCTCAAATCTTTTTGTGCGTCTATCAGTAGGAGTATATGACTTATCAATGTTGAATTAAAAATATAATGTTAATTAAAT
This sequence comes from Tetrastigma voinierianum, assembly GCA_016808115.1. Lineage (NCBI taxonomy): Eukaryota > Viridiplantae > Streptophyta > Magnoliopsida > Vitales > Vitaceae > Tetrastigma > Tetrastigma voinierianum. Next base: position 17,655 of record JAEQBH010001334.1, on the reverse strand, counting down.
ATTAAGTATAAATGAGTTTATCTAACTGAAGCTGATGATTTATCGAGCTATATCTAAATGAAAAGATTAGAAAGATGACAAGTAAATTAAAAGATAATAATAACATGGATTGAGCTTTCTTTGGTTTTGATCATCATTTAACGACTTACTTTCCATGCACAATTTGGATCACCATCATATTTAAAATAAATCTCAAAGTTAACATATTATATTTTATATAACTCTTAATGCGACCAGTTATAACTGTTATAAGAAATAAATAATAAAAGAGAAACAAATATAAAGACCAAGAAACTACGTATAACAAACTAATTAAAAATGATGAGCAAAATCTGCAATGGTGACTAAATGATAATATAAACAAAATCAAATGTGTATAGATTACCGAGCATAACAATAATATTGTAAGAATAAATCTTAAGGTGAGTGAAATAACAATGGTGAGAGAAATCAAAGGTGAGCAAGAGAAAAAGAAAAATATAAACATATATACAAAGTGGACATAGAGAACGATAAAATAATATAATATCAAAGAAATCTGGATTGGATATGTGTGCTCGATTGGGGGTTGTTGGCGGACTTGGCTTTGGTTAAACTAGAAAAACCATAAGATAAAGCGGGAGAAACATGAGTTTTTGTTTATATTCAAACTTGTTATAGTCTCAGGACGATGGGGAAATGTTGATTATTTCAGTATGGAAACTTTGGTACATTACCAAGAAGCTTTGCAAAGAAGAACATTAATATGATTAATAACGCTGGTTGATTAAGATGTGCTTTATTTGTTACGAGACACACTTTATATGCTGTGAGATCTCATTTTAATCACTGGGACCAAAGTGAGATCAGTTAAATGGCATCGTATGATTAATATTAAATGTGAAGATCTTCAAAATCATCTGGATCAACTGTTTGCCAAACTTATGATTTTCTGTTTCTGAATATTCATAAAATACCTCAGAATACCAACATTAATTTCACGTCTTATTTCTATGTTCATCCTGTATGTTTTTGGGAGCACTCAATTGTTTTACCAGTTTTTCGTTCATTACTTTCTATTGGTGAGCTCATTCTAAATGACTTCAGACTCTGCCTTGCAGCCGCTCTGTGAAGCTTCCTACAGACTCGGTGTGGCCAATAACTACAGGGGTTTCTCAGATGTTGTGACATGATGAAGGAATCAGGATCAAGTGGTGCCGAAGTAGCAAACAAGCCTCTGGATCCCATTTTAGGCTGAGGATTCAACAAAAGCTGGGGTGAGACCCCACCTTCTAGTTCTACAGGAGTTCACCGTGAGTGGGATCAAAAAGTGTATGTGTCAATAATCTGAAGGAGAAAGTTCAAGATGAATTTGTCTTTTTTCAGTCTCTGCCTGTGTTTTTAAATTCTTATCTATATATTATGGCTGTCCCTCTCATTTGATCATATCTTGATGTTTCGATATGGAACGTTCTTGTCTTACATGTGATGGTAAAGGGTAAAAGCCAAACTTTATTCTCGTGACGAAATGACCGCAGGTGCGGTGCGTGGCGACAGGAGCTTTAAACATTATGGGAAGATATGAAGAGGAGGTAAGGATCCGTCGCGCCGAGAGAGCGCCAAAGCGGCAGCCGCCGATGCTGAATTCAAGAGTTTTACGGCTGTGGTGAACCGCTGGTTTCACGGATCTCGCATGCGCGTGGATAAAATATAATATAATGACCAAAGCGTATTAAACGAAGAAAGAACGAGATTTGGGACGCTTTCACGCCATCTGCGCGCGCGGGTCGCCACCGTCTTGCGCATTCGCCCATCACTGTAATGAATCGTGCTGCTATCGTCGCGTCGAGACAAACACCTCCATATGGTCTGATCTAACCGATCGCCGCGGATCTTAACAACAATCGTATGGGCCGCCTACGTGATTGGGGGAGGAGGAGAGAGGGGGAGCTATGCATCTCATTTGCTTGTATCGCTCAATCAGAACTAAAATGATTATAGTTATGTATGTTGAATTTTCATAAACCAGAACAGCTCGTTTATCTTTGTTGGCTTTGTATGTACTAAAATTTGGGATTATATTAGATTAAAGAAACATTAACTGGAAGGAAGAGATGGCGCGGGCAAGAGGAGCCAACGAGAGGCATGCATTCAGTTCAGCAACATCATCTCACGACCAAAGAACCACATTGCATAAAAACATGGGGATGAACCAAGTTATTGTTGGGAGGGAGAAATGTGAAATGATGGATCATAGAAGTGATTGACAACAAATAGTCAGGATCAAATCAGATAATTGGACAGATCAGAAGGTGAGAAGTCTGTTAAATGATGTGGCTTTAGAAACCATGTGTTAAGTGAACATAGAAGATAGTGGAGTATGGTTTGTGGAATAGGCGATCATTGCGGAATTGCGTCTTGGAATGGGTTTCTTCGAGAATTAAATAGTTTCTAGTTCTTGGATAGAAGCGGAGATCGAAGGTTTCATATGGAAGGCGGTTCAAGCAGATCGAGAAATTACGACCAAACTATGTGGACCAGAGATGAAGTAATGGACATGAGGAAATAATTTATGCTGGTTGGTTTCTAGGTTGAGATGCAGGATGCCGAGTTCGATGGGACTATGAAACAGATGTGTTTGTATTCGTATTCATGTTTATTGAATAATCTCAAATCGATGCCGATTACTCGTCGACGATCTTAAATCAAAGGCCATGAATAACTTTATATCTTGATTGTCTCCAGACACAAAACTTCAATTAAATACGATCTGCGTATTATGGATCTAATAGATTGAACTAATCTTAATAGGTGCCAGTGCTTTGTTAAGATCAATATCAGACTAAGGCTTAATTTGGCGTGATCTTTTTATATATCGAGATACCTTCTGCGTTCGACGCAGGATTAACGGCGGCAGATCGCGCGGCCGCCAGATGATACAGGATTTCGACTGAACCGCTGGCGCCGATCGCACCGCAAGTTCGCCGCCGACCGGTTCGTCAATCCGATATTTGCTAAATCGGATATAATATAAAGATTAGCGTTGCCGATTATCGAAGATCGCCGATGTTGTTACCGCTGGGCGTTGAAAAATGGTCAAAATCGACCGAACCATTATAAAATGGTCTTTCTCCGACCAACGTAATCTATTCGTAACTTTTGTGATGGTGTTGAATCACCACGTGTCGCGCCGCCGAAATCGGATGGGCTCGTGTCGCAATGCCGCCCGAGTCGCTACCGGCTCCGCTTCTGATGACTGCTAATGGCGATCAGCGTGTTGATGAATGTTGTCCGGCGTTGCTGGTTAAAAGTCTTTTGTTTATCGACGCGTGTTTATATCAGCCGCGACATATAATGGTACACGCTGGACCATTATGTATGACATCTGCCGACCGGCGGCGTGATATCACTCTCAATCGACTGTTTCGGCGCCATATATTAACGTTCAATCCGATTACATAACGCCGCCATTCAAAACTCGACAATGGCCGACGCCGGTCACGAGACCGGCGTGCGGCGTGGGCGCGACGCGCTGGCGATGCGGCTCGGGGGCTGGCGCCAAAAGCGATGGACTAATTTTCCGCCGGTCGCCGCTTCGTCCGCCGGCTAATACGACTGAGGTTGGAACTGACTCGACGTGGATCCCAACGGTCTTTGATCGACGCCAATGGTCACGGCGGTGCGGCGAACCGCTGACCGCTGCCGACGATCGCCGGCAACAATGCGAACGTTCCCCAGGAAAATGACTCCCGTGAACGCCGCGTTATGTCCACCTGCGGCGTTAAACAGCGCTGGTGTGGCGGTTAAGGGACCACAGCGCCCGAGCTACTCAGGTTCGATGGGATTTAAAGCCTAACATCAGCTGAATCTTTGCGGCTATTCGCCGAAGGCGGAAGCCAGAAGTCTGCCAACACGACGCGAACTGGCCGTCGGTTTGGATGTTAACGACTAAACTGCGGCAAATCTGGGGAAGGGCCGCCGGCGCCGAGCTAAACAATCTTCCATTGGATGGATTTGAAGCCGCTTGTCACCAGTTGTGATTCGACCTGTTCGCGAGGGCGGTCTGATCTCTTTCTGAACTAAAACCAGCTGGCTGGGGTGAGGTTGTGGTCAAAACCAGATGACTGAAATCGAGCGATCGCCACCAAAGGACGATGATAATGGGAGAGGGTCTCTTCCATGAGACGGCCTGTTCGTGAATGACTTTGCTCGTTGGTAGATGACTCAACGCCGGAAACAAATGGGAGGAAGAAGCTGTGGATAACAGCACTGTCTCGCGCCCTTCTAGCGGCGCGCCTCTCTTTCCTTTCTCTTTCCTTGCCGGTTTCTCTTCCACGCGGCACGGGATTGCTGCAGATTATTTTAACACTTTCTCATAATCTCTCTCCCATCGGCTAAGAATCTCAGCGACGCTAACCTCATCATGCTAGTGTCACCCATGGCGCCGATCTGACCAACGTAATGTCTGCCATGTCACCCTCATTTGGCTTCGACTGGTTATGTTTCTGCTTAACTTCACTATTTGTCGGTTCGAGTTTCAGCTGTTTGTAAGTCTGTCAGTTTCCAACTTCTAGTTGTTTAAATGCTCACTTTGGGTCTGGACAAGTTGCCATGAACGTCATCATCTGCTGAGTCGGCGGTGCTGACAACTAGACTTCATGAGGCGAATCTACGGCGAGGTTCATTTCGCCGATCTTAAAGTCTAATTTACCGGTGTTACATCCTTCATGCATGTATTCAAATTCCGGCAAGCCAATGGTTCAAAGAGTGTTCGCCAGGTGTCTCAGAATTCGCTATTAATATCTACTTAGAGCTGCTTTGCATGGTGCGATCTGAACGTCTTCCTGTTTTTATCTGGAGCAATTTTACAACACACAAGATTGGCTGTGAATCCTCTTTTCGCTCTCATAATTTGTCATGATTTTGTCGTGGTAGACAATTAAAATCATAATTTTCATTAAATCATAATATTAAGGTGTTCTTTAATAAACATCACTTTTTTGTATTGTGCATTTATGTTTTTTCTCACCTCAAATTAAGTATCAAATAAATTTGGGTTTAATTCAGTTCATTCAATCAACCTCTCAAACATGTTATCTGATTAAAAATATAATGACCCAAATCATAATATTAGATTTGTAAATTCTGCTGTCTACCTTTAGAGTTGTCTTAAAAATTATTACTGAACTTTCTTTTAAATGTAAGTCTGACCATAACTAAACTACCTATTTTATTTAAATAGTTTAATATTATAAAATGAAATTTTATTATCAATTTGTTCGGTAGTGTAGATTTTCTGTTCTATAAAGTTCTTATTCCTTATAATAATATATTAAAATTAAAATTTTGGTTACAGCTTATAGAAAACAAAAAAATTTTAAGCTATTTTTTATTATTAATTTTGAAAAGAAAATAAAAAAGGAAAAAATAATAAAGGAAAACGATAAGATTTAAAATAACAATTAATTTTGTATGATTTACGACTTTATTTATTTAATTTTATGTGCATTTTTTTTTTTGTTCTCTACTCTATTTTAATTTTCAAAATTAGTAATAAGAATACCCAATGAATATTCTTGTCCAACAACCATAGTGGTAATTTTCAAACTCTTTGTTCAATAATAATACATAAGTAATTAGTCATGCTCTATATGTTTTATTAAGAATCTAATTTTTAGATGAGGAGGCAAACTAATATCTATAAGAAGGGTTTCATTTTCTTTTAATAATAATAATAGCCAGAAATTATGATTAAATATATTTCTGAGAAATAATCATTGGAGGAAACTAAGTTTGAAATTCAGTTGATATAAGAAAAGTTCAAAAGAATTCTTTGTTTTTTAGTTTAATCTAGCTTAATTGCTACTGTATTAAATTCTTCTCAATTTTGTTACAGATGAAGAAGAAAGTGATGTCTTTGTTTCTTGCAGAAGACATGACTATTATGAGCTATATACCTGCCCACTTACTTCGCCTGTCTTGAATACATGTTCCTCTTGTGAAAGTACATGTTAAACCTCCTTTGCAATAAAGGTTTTCAATTTATGGCATAGCAAATTATTGGAATCACCACAGTCGATGGATTATTGTTTAAAAAAATTAAGTATACATATTGTAAACTATAAAAAAAAACCACCTCATCAAAAATGTCAAAATATTTGTAATGAAATAAATCGAATTCTCATGGTCTAAAGATATACAAAAGTGATTTGTAAGCAAGGGGTCCATTAAGCAAGTTATTCTTTTTATTTTAACGACGATCCGTAAATGATTCTTCGTCCCTTAATCTTACAGTTTCTGATTTTAAAAATCATATGATGATATTAATGAAAAAAAAAAACCAATCATGAAAACCTGACATGAAATTCGGATCTTTACCAGCACTATAAAAAGTAAGAAAACGATTTGATGACCTTTTAAACTAAGAAGATAACTATAATGTAATGGCTGCTCTGATTTAATAATTCCAGTAACAGATAAAAATGTTATTGCTTAGCAAAATATTGTGCACCTTGAAAAAGTTTCATAACATCTGTATTGAATTTAATTTAACTAATTTCAACTAATTCGAAATTGTGTAATATGAGAAATCATATAAATTCAAACAACGGATAAACGGCAAACCCCACCATGATTATATTGTTTTGGATAAACCACAGTTGGTTTTACAGGATCTTCAAACTTTGTCGACATATGGAAGGTTTTTCTTTACCAGATAATTTTGGGTCATACAGTTAAGTGATTTAAGATTATTTTCATATATTTGATTTATGTCAATAAAAAATTATTAAAATATTATATATTTTACATTAATTTAATCCTTTATATTGGAGGATTAAAATAAATAATTGATTTAAAAGTATTAATAAAATAATATATTGGGATTCAAATTATCTTTATTTTTCTTCATTTCTATACTCTCTCATTTCTTTTTCTTTTGCATTTTTCCTCTAGTTTAGTTGTTTTTAACATAATAGTCATTAATGAATAGTATAATGATATCTTCTCCCAAATATTAATGGTTATTGGAAAAATGAGCTGTTTCTCAAGATCATTGTCCTCCATCAACACATTACTTTTTAAGTCTTATTCATAATATCAAACATAATAACCAAAACTTTTCCAAATATCTTTGCAATCATTGCATAATAAATATATTAATGTGTTTACGAGATATTGTGACAAACTTCCATTTACTTGAGGCATTCAAATCATTAATTGATTTTCTTTCTTATTATAAATTATCAAACTATAGTTCAACATTACGATTAAAGAAAGTATATGTTTTTTATTGATCAGTATTAAAAACATCTTCAACATGTTTATTGTTCTTGCTTGTTTTTGGTTCTTGAAGTGGTTTCTGTTATCATTGTATTATTCAAAAATGTTTTGGTTGAAACGAGCTTTATGTTAAGCCACCTCATAAAATAGTTTCAGCGTTTTCTCAAATTGTTTGTTCCTTTGATTTCATAATTATTTGAAAAAATAATTATCAATAGTTGAGTTTTGAATAAAGGATGAAACCTAAACTGGTTTATATTAAAAACAATTTAATGATCTGTTGCTGCCATTCAACCAACCATTCGTTCATGACCCTCGTAAAAATCGATCGATTTGCGCTGGATTCTTTCAGCTCAAGACTCTTTGCCATATTCTCAAAGAGGTTGGCGGAAAATATGAAATATTGGGTTTCGAGATGTTAAGTTCTGTGCATTAATTGCGCTCGATGAATCATTCGTGAATAAGTTTTGGACGTTGCTTTTAATGAAAATCATTATAGATGTGAAATATTCCTTTAATAATTCGTGTTCAAATCTTTATATGAGTTCAATGACTAAAAATTATGGATTCAACTTTTATCATGTTCTTAAAACTGCTACGAAATATTTAATAATTATCTGTTTCTATCTGTATTAAAGATTATAGTTAGGGAGGGGTGATATCAAATTCTTGTTTTGTTGATTTGTTGATTCGAACAGCCTAAAACACGAAATTCAGTGATCTTGGCGTTCTTCGAAACTACATAGTATTTGGATTATTGAAACGATCCGGATAACTTTTGTTACTGGCGAAAATGGTTCTTGATGACTCAGCGGGCGTTGGAGATGTGAAGTGGAAGACGTGTCACTGAAGACGGCGTAGTAAAATTTCGTTGTAAGAATCGTTGATGGATTCTTTGATAACCATAGACTGACGTGCCGAAATCAAATCTATTTAAATTAATATTAACATTCGAACGAAACCGCTGAGAAAAATGTTAAAAATCTCTGATGGTGATGATTGATGATTCGTTTATTTGGTTTGCCACGATGGTCGCCGCTGTAACGTTCGCGAATAACTACTGACATGCCCGACGACTGCTCACCTACGGCGCTTGAACGAGCCGTTTTACTGTGTTTGTTCATTCAGTAATTTATCCACTAATAATGATTATCGTTCAAAAGCGTTGGAAGAATCTGTTCGCGGCGGATAGTCTGACATTCGACCGATCAGCGCCGAAAATTAAAATTCGCAATCGTCCGCGGTCATATTCGCGGTTGATTCATCATCGGACTTGACTTTCTTGGTGGTTCAATCGGTTTGACCGATGCGACGATCATATATCGTCGTTGTTCTCTGCTTGAATGAATAAATCGAAAATGCACCGTTGTTGAACTCTGTACCGACATAGCGAAAGATCGCCGTGAAGTGGGTTTAATAGTTGTAACACGAATATGTGGAAAGGCAAAGAAAAAATGCGACGAAGAGCCTATCCGAGACACGCGCGTGATTTGGTTTGCAGCAAAGAGGGTGTAGTTCACATGGTTCTGATACGGCTGATGGTGGAAGACTTTTAGGTCGGGCGGATCAGTCAAGTTCATTTCAACGAATATCTACGAAGTCGATTCGATAACCAGTAGCGGTTGAAGGGTCTGGCGTGCAGCTAGGTCCGGTCCGAAGAGGAAGCTGCAGATTCTGACTCGAGACACCTTCCTTGGGGACTCGAGAGAACAAAATGGCACGTCTCGCCGACTCACTAAGATATAAAAGTGTCATCTTTTTTTGGTTTCAATAACGTTGCTGCCACTGGAAAACCTTATCGCTAAAATGACCAAATTATAACTCTGGGATGGGTTGCGATCATATCAGTTAACGGGTTCCCATGGCTTTCGCGGGGTATAAACTATTCTTCCATCTCTCTAAGAAGGGCTTCAGGACTGAGATTAATAATGGTGACGTTCTGTGTTCAGCGGTCATCTGTGTTGGATCCATCCAATCTGTTTTATATCGTTACTCGCCGATGGAATAATGGGTTTTCTTGGTTATCATTGTGCGGTTCAGCTGATTAAGCGGTGTCGGTTAGTATGCGACACATCGCCGATTGGTGCGTTTGTTGTTATGTTGCGCGCAACTGCTGATAAATACGTACGATTCTTTACCCGCGATCTGTATTCCGCCGGTTGAACGCTGGACGATATTCGCTGAAAACCCTGTGACTTGCCCTTCCGCCGCCACAATGATGATATTTGATCGTAATGCGGGTTCATCGCCGACCATTATTAGCGAAGATTTACGGGCGTTTGCGCTGGCGAGGAATTTAAATGATTCGATGGAGGCTTGGTATACCCTCGCTCTATTGGTGTGGTCTTTGTTGGCTGTCGTTACGCGGGCTTTTTATCATTGCCCCGATCATAATAATGACGACGCAAGTCATGGTTGATTAAATCTGGAGATTAACGTAAAAAGGTATCACCGGCCTCAGTCGAATATGGTGCGCGTTATGCTGAGACTAAATCATCTATTCGATGAATGATCCTGATTTCGTCCGTTCAGGTCTTGGTGTTTCCGGGCGCTCTTACGCGGCATCCACGCGCCGCTTCCCGATCGCTCGCGTCCGCCATTGGTTTGCCAACCGTTCTATGCCAGTCAATGAGTATGACGCCATGCTTCAGTATATTGGGATCAACAATAAACCAATCTTGTTGATCAAACTAAAGATAATTTAGATACTAACATAATTGCACATGATGATCATATTATCTAATCCCATCTATGATTTGTTCCTTCATGCTGTTCCCTGCCATGTGGACTTCATTAATTCAGAATTAAAGATCTATATCAATTCAACATTATTATGGATATAAAATTAATAAAGAAGCCTTACATATTAAGTAGCTGTCATTATAATAATTTTAATAGATTGCCTTTGAACACTTCTCCTGCAAACTCTCCTTGCATTCAAACTAATTATTTGTATCTCATAGTTGGAAATTTTATAAAATTGTCTTCTTTACAAGATGGCCGTAAAGAGATCGGATGCATTTGGACTAGTGGGCATTTTCTATCTTCCATCTGTTCTGTGATCTTTTTGATGGTATTTTGATCACGTGTTGGACCTTTGATGCGGCGTAGTTCATAACGTTATTACATGGTTCCATTGACATCTGATGCAGCTGGATGATAATGCTAAATATCACTCTAGTTGAGTAACCAGGCTTTACTGTCAACCGCTTCTTTGCTGCTGAAACGCGATGTACTGATTCAATTGTAGAATGATGCGTTTCTTGTTTGGAACTCTTCCAGCTAATTGCACCACCATTCAATGTGACCGCATTAACTGGCCGAGATTTGGAGTCATCTCTGCTCCAGTTGCGTCTAAGCATCCGCTATACCCATTAACAATGAATCCACTCGCGTCAAGGCGTTCTTATTCTCCTTCTCGATGCCGGATTATTTTGGTAACCGCAATGACCCATACACAGGGTAGTTAATTACTAACAGTGACGATGAGTCAAAATAATTGATTTTAAATCGAATTTTCACGATTTGTTTAGAATAGTTGATTATGTCTATGACGACCATTAGATCAAAATTTAATTTGCTGTAGGAAATACGGCGGCGTCGTTTTGTAAGAGTCTTGAAATGGCTGCGAATGAGTTCGAGTCAAAACGAATTAAGTGACGAGTGCTGGGTTTCCGGCTGATTCAGTCACGACCTGACAATTGGCTGAAGAAAGCGAAGGAGTGTAAATGGTGAGTGCGTGACTGAAGAAGGGAGTTGAGACAAATATGACTTGTGAGATTAAGGCGGTCAAATAAGTTCATGCTCGCGTGACATCATTCGCGGCGTGTTGCCGCGGAATCAATGATCGTGAAGTACCACCATGAGATTAAACCTTTACGAGGCTGTGCAAGCCGCGAGAATAACCTTCTCAAGTAAAGGAAATATGTAACTAATTTTGGAAAGAAAGGACTTGAGGTCGTTGTAGCGATGTATCAAGTAAAGGAAGTCATAGCGAAACTCCGTCGGGCGACGGAATTAATGGCGGACATGATGTGACCTGCCACTTAGTCGATAGAAATAAAAACTTAGCGATAGACATGAGTAGTTACAGCGAATAAAAGTTCTGCGACAAAGGTACAAAGGGGCGAACATGGTCGGCGGTTAAGAACGAGACCGAAGACATTAACTTTGAATCGAGAAGATGGCGTGTCGCGCTGGTTGTGCGACCGTTTGAAGTATCATAAATCGCGACATGGGTGATTAATTAGTGACATCGGCGCAGGTAATGGTCGCGACGCGGTTTAATTGGTGCGTTCGTTCGAGAATCGCGGGTGACGTCCTTGTTGTTGGCGGCATCGACCGAATGGTGAAGTTCGGTTATAACATCAGCTGCGAAATGGGTGCGACGTATTTGTTCAGACATCATCCAAGAGATCTGAACAAGTCGCATTAAAAAGGCTTTGACGTAAAAGAGCTCTGTCAGGAAAAGGTGAAGTTCGCCGGCCGATCATTCGATGGTCGCGACATCAATTCTAGTGGGTCAAACATGGGTCAGCGTAACGACATCGGATCGGGTTGTTAAAGAGCGGGGGTAGACCGGATAAAGTTTCTACTATAGGCGACGGGAAAATGAGGATTCGTGGCGCTATGGTTGATGACTTTCAAGAAGAGGATCGAAATGGAAGGTGGGGGTAACCGTGCGATTTAGTGCGACGTGGGGCGGCTCGCCGCGCGAAGACGATTGATCTGAAGCGGAAGTGAGGAAGATCGGCGACATCGGAGTGAGTGCGACGTCCGTTAGTCTCGACATGAACAACCAATGGGCCATTTATTTTGAAACCACAAGTGCACGCCAAGTTAGAGCCCAACTTCGAGAACCCTATAAATAAGCGGCTACTCGAAGAAGCTGACTCTTGGCGGCAGAAAGAAAGTGGTGAGCCAAAGGCTCGATGTATTTTTATTTTGTTTCTTTTTCTTTGTTTTTCTTTGTTATTTTAGATTAGATTGATGGAATTTGTTATTTCATTTGGATTTATGGATGCGGGAGTTAGTTGTACCGAAGTTGGCGAATACGAGAATGTTGTTTCTTCAAATTACTTGCCCGGTTCGTTTGAAGTCAAACAAATTTTGGAGGTGAGCTTTGAGTTCAGTTCAGGTAGTTCTTTGATGAAACTCTAGTTCGTGCTAAGGAAGTAATTTGAAAACCCGACTTAAGTTAAGTACTGCATTGGTAAATTTATCTTTTAAGAAAATTTATGAAGTTCTTGTTCCGGTCTTGAATACGCTATCGGTTTTGTTTATTATTTGTATCGATCAAATATTAGTGTCCTATACGTAATAGGATTGTTTCATGCTCTGATTTCGGGAGGCCCTCACGGTGATGAAGGCATTACGAGAGTATTGAACTAATATCTGGAAAGGTATCAGAACCTAATATTGGGATCTAATATGTTTAATGAATTTCATTTGAGCCAAATCGCTTCACCCTAGCGAAGCGAGAATGAGTTGAATGACTTATCAATTAAAATGAAAGAAGGGATTTGCTTTGATTGAGCAGATGAGTTCAATCCCATATTAGCAAGAGATGTCACGAGGAAAGAATAAGGTACCATTCCTGGTTTTGAGGATGAGAAACGATATAAGTGTAAACACATGCCATACACATCTTAGGCTAAGTTTATGATTCATGCTGCAGGTATGAAGTAGTAGAAAAAGAAAAATACGAATAAACAACTGGATTAAAGTATGTGTATCTAATCCTCTGTCGAAAAAACGGGGAAGATTAGATGGTAAATATGTCGTCGGAAGACCATATGGCATTACCTTCTTCTTGGACGGATTATAAATCAAAAGGGTTCATGAAGCAAAATTACAGGAGTTATGAGATTTGAATAACTGCAAATGAATATATATTTTCAATGCATTCCTTTAAGCTAATGACAGTCTTTACTTATTTTTATTTTAGTTTAAGCATTATTTCATTTTTGTTCTGAACCATACATATCCTTATTTATATTACTTTCAAAGCGCTGAGGATATATCAAATTTGCAGTCATAGTGAAATATGTGAACGAAGTCAGTCGATTAGTTGATTGGGGAGTGTGGATCTTTGTGGATCGATATCTGGACTTAAATCCACTTTATTACTTGTTCGATCGTGCCTTAGGAATCATGGATCAAAACCCGAGGAAAGAAATCTATCTATTCTTTAAGGAACCCGCTTTAATCTAATTAAAATTGTAAAGAAATATAACAAATGATAAGTTTAATATGGCATTTATGCTACAGAGGTTCGGGCCAAATAGTCACTACTGTAATTGGTCAAACATATAGATTTGTGTTGATGTTTGATCCATCACTCACACTTACATAATGAAGGAGAAAGAAGTGCTGTGAAGTAGATAAACGACTACTGGAACATATAATCTGTGGGATTCTAATTACTACTTATAAGCGTACTGATTGATCAATAGGCTTGGAAAATTTGATGACATCATACTAATGTGTATGATCACTCATCTTTTTGTACTCTTCGGACACAAAGACTTCAAGGCGTGGTCCACTAACCAGATTATATCTCTTGGGTGCTCCATGCTGCTAAGCCTCTTGACATCTTATCTATGTGGCTGTGAAAGTCAAGCAGCCTTTTTAGATCTATCTCTATAGATCTTTATCCCCAATATATATTAAACTTCTCCAAGATTCTTTTCCGGAGAAAATTGTGAATAACCAAATTTTGGCAGTTGTAGTACGAGACATTGTTTCTATCAAAATTATGTCATCCACATACGAGACTAGGAATCAATTTTTCCCACTTATCTTCTTAACCGCACAAGAACATGGAGTTTTGTGAAGCAAACTCTTTGATTGTCTCGTCAAATACGGATATTCCAACTCTAGATCTTACTGACTATAGTGGTCTGGGATTTTACTTTCGCTGATTAGTGCCCAAAGAAATTTATTTTGACCTATTTTTAATAGGTTTGGCTGGCTTTTTGTGTATGATTCATTCTCGTCAGCCCATTGGCCATATTCGGATTATATTGTGCTTTTCAGGTGACCACGGGCTGTGCTGTTTGCCGTAGTTTTACGGGAGTGCGGAAAGCCGACGGCGCGTCAACCGATGCTAAATAAATTAGTTGATTTCATCGTTTCATATGGTTTTCTATAATTTCAACGAATGGAATGAAGAATATCTCAACGAAGAAATGGAATAAGTGCGGAGAATAACATATAATATGAGCGATGGGCAGTGCAGGTCACACTGAAGATTTAGCTCTGGGGTACATTCACTGTTGGACCACCGTTATGATGGCGAAAATCTTTGTGCATAACGAAATTTTATCTATACTGTTTTGATCAACGACTCAGTTTTTGGTTTTTCTCCTTTCTACTGCCCTTGTAATAGCTTTTGTTTTTGGTTTTGTTTTTTAATTTCCCGCCTGCAGGTCATATATAAGCTGGGGTAAGGTTTGTAACAATAATCACTTCATGATAAATTTTGGAGGCTTTGACTCTTCCCTTTCTTTTCTTTTTCTTGGTTGCCAAACACCCTCCAAGAATGACAACTTGAGATGTGACTATAAAACCCTTCCTCCTTGGTGGAGTTCTTTGGTTTACATGATCTGAAGAAATTGCGGTGGTTCCATATTTTCTGTGAGTTTTGACATTTGGTTCAAAATTTCGCGTCAGTTTCGAAAACTTTTGATGTCTTTCTTTTTAGTAATACTTGCCAAGCTTTTAGGGGTTCGGTCTTATTATCTTAAACTGAATTTGATATCCATTGGATTGACATTCGAGCCAAAAATTGGTTAAAAGTTTATCTTTCACTTTTGTTGCATCTCTTTAGACTAATGCTGGTAATCTTTTAGGATCAAGTGGATGCTTATTATTAGATCCCTTTGATTATTAAGTTTGCCTTTAGATCATTCTGTAGGAGTGGGTTGGGTGATAGATTTTCATTGTGGAACCATAATGCTAAATACGTCTTTCTATCAAAGTATTATTAGGGGTTAGTTTTGGGATGTAAATGAAGTCAGGTTGGAGATGACCATATATCTATCCTCCCAGCCGAAGAAATGAACGAGGGGACTCACCGGTTACGCCAGGACCTAAAACCGGTAGCCCAATGCTTAAAGGTTCTTTTTCTTCTTTTTCTTCATTTATTTAATTTGAAACATGCAACTGTTTTTATCACCACCTTAAATCGAAACCAAATTTACCATTTTGAAACTGCCGATGTTTGTGGAAAACCCATCCACAATAATTTGTTTAAACCATATTCGCGTGGACACATTCTGGCGTTGAAGGAAGAAAATATTAGGATAAATTTTGTTGATTCGGATCACCCTCGATTAGCGAATCAAGCGCCACTTCGGACTGCGAAGCGCCAGGTTCTGTCGCCACGCCTCTTTCTGGTTGGGTTTCTTGAGGAAAGTTATCGCTGCGTCATTTCCATATCATAATCCCGCCAGCGAGAGGTGGCTGGGGTATTGGTTTGCTTTGTAGCTCTGGGGTGAAAGTCTCGTCATAATCAACTCCTTTGTTTTGGCGATAACGCCCCTTAACACAGCTGCTTTATGCCGGTAATCACATGCCTTCCATGTCTGATCTTTGCGAAGATCCGACACTGGGTTTTATCATGGGTGAATCCAGCCGTCACGCTTGGTTTGTGTATGGAATCCATCTCCGACATGGCTTTGACATATTGATACAGATTACGAGCGCGTTGAGATTCTTGGTGGTTGAAACCGTGTTTACCGCGAACATCTCGCGTCTTTGTTACGTCAACAGAAATCCATCTCTTTTGGGACATAACGTATCCTACTTATCTCAAACACTTTATGCATTTTGAAGTCTATGGCCAACTATCAATTCATCGCCTGAATTACTGTAGCTTCAGGTTTAAACTCAAAATGAAACCTTTGTATAATGTTAAGAGCATCCCGAACTTCCACTAAAAGCTCCACTCTGCTCCCTTTGCCTTCTCTTAAGAAACTCTTTCTCTAAAGAGACAACATCACTTTGAAACAAACAACCTTTGTTCCAAAGTGTCATTAGAATTGATAATCTTTGTTCTTAAGGATATTCTCTACAGCAGACATTTATCGGAGACCTAAACTTCAAAGCTTATATATGATATTAATAAAGCTTTGTAGAGGACCCAAACCCCATACTTCATGTGGGAAAGACCAGACTTTTAATTCAAATTCATACTCTGTATGGGTGACCCACTCTTGGATGAGACTATATTTGAGATATAAACAACATCTCAAGTGCAAAACCCAAAAGGATGTGAGTAGGTTTTACTTTGCCATATGAACCTTACCATGTCTAACAAAGTTTGGTTTCCTTCTCTTAGCCACCATTGTGTTGTGACATATAAAATTGGAGTCATTGGATAAAATCCGTGTCGCTGAGATAATCAGCTCTTGGCAAGTTTAACCACCACCTAGGATTTGGTCTAAGGTGATTTTATATATCTGAGTTTGTTTCTCTACCTCATTTCTAAATTCTTGAACCTTCAAGGCCTGGAGTTTCTATACTCTGAATACAGTACCATGTGTGAATATAGTCATGGATGAAGTTCTGATAAACGAAGCCCACCTCAGCATACATAGACATAGGACCACCATCGTGTGTGGGGTCTAATAATCCAGATACCTTCCGTTATATGTGCAAGGTTTTGTTATTTTCAACATGAAAAGCATGGTTTGTTCAGAGCGGATTATGTCCGGTAGCCCTAAGATTCCTTGTGTAACTCAGTCATGCATCTCTCACTTATAAGCAGCTGCAAAACTGATATGCCATAAATATGATAATTTCAAATTATCTCGTTTTGTTTTTGCGCTCATTGAAGTATTTGAAGTTGGATTGACATATCTATTATCATTGCTCAAATGTACCACCAACACCAAAAACATCATTTAACATAATGTAACAACTATTTTCACAAAGTGAAATGAAACCCTTTATTGTTAAACATGAAGTATAAATGTTCTCGTCAAAGCTGGCACACAAAAATTTGTCTATATCTCAAACAGAAACCATGGGTTTCAAAACGCAAGTCCTGGCAGCGATCGCAACTCTTTCTGCCCACCACTCGAAGGTCGGACTCTCCTTTGTGACTTCACCTTAATATAGACTGCGTATCAAGTGTGTGAACCTAGCCAGGTGTCAATACCCCGAGGTTGCTATAAAAGCCCGTGGCCAACTAAGTGACATATGATACACAGCGGTGTTGGTGGCATCACATGCCACCTTCCTTTGACTCCGCGTAGGCCTTGCAATTTCTCTTCAATGACAGCTTCTTTGTATAATGGAAGCCTCGCACCATGCCGGGGATGTCTCCTCCAGACCCTTTTCTTGCCTACCCTGCTTTTGCTTAGTGATTTCTCTTCCTCTTGTTCTTAG